>OU696669.1:2500000-3750000 GCA_916049575.1 Ancistrocerus nigricornis | reverse complement strand
CATCACCTGACCCGAAGCTGGATCAATTTTTGCCACCGACCATGGTATCGCCTATGATTGAACGAAAATAAAAAATGAAATAATTCACTAATATATGTTGCTTATTATGTTACAAATCTGAATATATATTTACTTGAGCCGTTCCAATCCGAAAAAATCTTTTAGCAGGTTGTATCGTCGCACCTTCAGCCTCGACAATTTTTTTCCTTCTGGTCCACGTCCCGAGAGGCTTCAAAAATCCACGCTCGAGTGTCTCGAAATTGATTTCGGCTTTATACGTGAGCATACTCCTCTCTGGCCAGTAATCGAATGTATCGTTGTTGGTCAATCTCTAACATGAAACATTTACAATGAATGAAGGTTTATAATCAAAATTTGTGAACAACTTTGGGGGAAGGAAGATCTTATAACCATTTAACATTAAATTTGAATGAGACTGTTTCATGGTCAATGATCTATTAATAGAAGAAATAAGTGATACAAAGCGAACATTTTTATATATCGAGAAATATAACAAAATTATATGCTTATACGTAGGATTACCACGTAACCTTCAATGTTATACAAGAGTTACCTAAGTAGATTACGTGTACGATCTCTATTTGTTCGCTCAATCAGAGTTTTACCTTATTATCAATTGGCAATAATGCATCGATTGCTTTAGTATCGATTTGTGACAACTAATCCATATGAATAGACTTTGTGCTTACAGACATAAGAAATTTATTGAATGCCTCTGCTGTCTCGTTCGTAGCAGGTGGTGCAGGTGTTGTTACTGAGGAACCGGACGAGCACTGACCCGATTTAGGTTCCACACTGATACCTGATTTCTGGACTTCGTTCATGATGCTGACTATAAGGCCGATCAGACGTTTAAAGTAGTATGGGAATATCTAGATTGGAAAAAGATAAGTAATTTCAATTTTTTTTTATTTTTAATTTAAAAATTATCTGAAATTTTTCTGACATTTTATTTGATTCCAGATTGTAGATACTTATGGAATACCCTATATATTAAAATCGTACCTGGAAATCTGCTGGACAATTGCAATTGGATTCACCCATTAAGTGACAACAAACGTCAGATTTCATTGTTAGAACCGTACAGGAAACGTTTAACGAATCAACGCTTATGTATTTGAAGTCTTTGTAACGATTATCGGTGAAAACTAGATTCCAAATGTCATCCCTTTTAACGAGACCTCCTTCGATCGCCTAGAAAATTGCTTCTTTTTAGTATTCCTCCCCTATCACGGTCACAAAGACTCACCGTTTTGAAAAATTCTTCCATTTTGTATGTACTGGCGTAAATAGCGTAATAAGATGGCGACGGTCTCATACTACGGATTTTTGCTACCGTCCTATCCGTGAATTCATCGATTACGACCAATCTGATTATTGAATATCCGATAAGGTAGTACAGACTTTGATTTAGTTCTATAAAAAAATAACGGATTCGTTTTAATTTGATTAAATTTTTTTTTTTTGCATTATTGTGATAAGGTAATAATTAATATTATTATTATAAATATGAGTATGTATTATTTTATGAAATATATTTTATCATACGATACCTCTCTCATCTTCAAAAATCAAACCAACATCGGTAGCATTTTTCATAATCAACAAATCATCGATCGCCTGCACGTAAGAATTTATGTTACAGTCGCCACGTTTATACACGATTCCATTTGAATCGGCTAAATTTCGTAATTTGTCCCAACCGGTCCAAGTCATGTCTAATATCAAACTGACACCTTTGTAGAGCGCAGCGCATACTGTAAAAAAGTTGTTAAGTGAAAAAATACCCCATTTTCACTGGTTAATAACTTAATATTATTTTCATAGTGATTTTAAGTTTAAAATTAATGTCTAATCTAAAGTATACCTTTCTGATGACTTTCTTCGAGATTTTCACGGTCCACTTCGATCTTGGCCACGTGGATCGTAAGCAAATCGTTCCCAAAATCTTTCTCCGCGCTCGGTGCTGCATCGTTCAACAGTCCTAAAATTGCGCTATCTTCTTTCTCTATCACGATCACTGAAAAGATCACAGAAAAATCGAAATCGATCGATCAACGGTAAATTGATTTTTTAACCATTTATCGTGTTATAATTAAAATTAAAGTATTAATTTATAAATAAAATATAATACTAAAATAACATTAACACTAAATGCATAGACACTTATTTTCATGACATGTATCTATTTACCAAATACTTAAACAAAAACATATTATCTGCTATCATTAATAACTAATATTAAATAAATAAAATTGATAATAAAGTTCTATAAATTAAGCTCTATTTTTAAAAAAATCAAGAAACAAGAATCTCACAACCGGTCGTGGTTGGTTTAGTGTCAGAATAAATTCCCGCCGTTAACTTCTTCTTCATATTTCAAATATTTCTCAAACACATGAATACATAACTGCAACAATTACTCACGTAAACTCATCTGAGTTTGACATTGTGTCCGTTTGACGAATAGTAACAATTGAAGTAACAACACACAAAACATCACTCTAATCGCGAGCGACATATCGAAGTTACCCGTTTCTAATGCCCCTATTACTGTGACAACAACCACAAATTCTTATTGTTACTCGTAGGTAGTAGGAATGTTCGAAATCGGGCCACGCCTGCGCCAGAGTTACGACGGCAGCTTCTTATGAATATTTTACAAACGTTCTGGCTATCAAATCGTGATACTTTTCCCGACGATGCACTTATGACAGTTATGAGTTATGGTATCGCGAAGGACGGATAAACGAGGCACAACACGACATGTCCTGCGACATGACTGGTGCCTTGTCCACCTTCCAGCAGTGACCACCTTCCTTCTCTCATCGATTTATGACTCGTCTAATTCGCGAGAATTACCAACCTGAATGCTGGATGATCGATCGTTCGTTTATTTTCTTTTTATTACTTTTAATGTATCGTAAAGTCAAATTTTTTATAGGAATTTTATTAGATACTTCGTGTTTCTAATTGCTTGTTTGATTACTTTGCAAATATGTAACTGTTGCATGGACTTCCATTTAAAAATTAATGAATTAAAAGTAATAAAACTAATGTCACTGTTATCTTTTCTTAATCAGTTAATATAAATTAATCGTAGAGTTAGATTCGTCTATCATATTCCGCATATCTTTTTAACGTAAATTACTTCATTAATTTTCTTATTATTTATATTCATCATTTGTATTTATCTTCCATTTCATTTTTTTCTTCTAATCTCTTCTAATCTTCATTTTATCTTATCTAACAAGCTTCTTTCCTACAAGAAATGTGCTTCGCCAGTTCTGATTTTCTAAGATTTAATCAATTACTCGAATCAATTTTTTAAATCTTCTTCTTTTAAGTCTCATCCAAAATGGCGGACTGCAAATCAAAGATGGACGAGCGATGCCAGCAAAAGATTCAATCAAAACGCGCCATAGATGATAAATAATATTGGTGTCCCCGATACCAATTGTCAATGGGGCACTAAGGTTGACAGCGTTTGTTGTATTTTCGGTGTGATTCTAATTCCTTAAATAATTCATTTCAGTATGGCATTAGGAATTGGTTAGTGTGGGGATGAACGATCGATTGGTACGTTATTGATTAGAAAAGCACGTAACAACACATATTGTACACCTGTATTTCTACGGAGTTACGTGAAAGCTCGTAACCACAAATCGCTCGTTGAAAACCCTAATTTTCTAATCGATATTCTACGTAAAAGCAACGATAACGCGTGCATATGCATTTGCGTAAGTTAATGGACGTTTATCGGAATGATTTTGAACCAAGATTTTTATGAATAATCATTTCTTTGAAATCTACAAGGTCAAGCTATATAATGGCTTAAATAAAATTTTTAAAAAATTGTAATTTCAGCAAGAAAATTACGTTTCAAAAATTTAGACACGATTTTCGTGACAAAAATAAAATGTCATTAATATTCCATTATAGTTATTTCGTAGCTTAGCTCTTTAGCTTTCTAAAGAGTCCAAAATTATTAAAATCGGTTCAAAACTGTGACCAAGAGAACTTTTTAAACAAACCCTTACAAAGTCAGGAAAACGATGCTCGCGAGAGCCATCTATTGGTAAAAACTTTAGTGCATTGAGAAAAGTTCATTTTACAAAACTCTTGACCGATTTTGATAAACAAGGGCTCATTTAAAAGCTAAAAGATCCAGCAACGAGATGACTATGACAAACTATTGATATAAACCTGCATCTAAAATGCATCTACTCCCTAACAATGTCTCATCTTTTGTTGTACTTCTTCGAAGATGCATAAAAACCAATAAGTTTTTCTGGATATCATAAAACCGAAAGGAAAAACAATATTGGATCCAATTCTAGATCTAATTTCATTCAAAGGACAATAAAAGCAAGATCGTCGTTTCTTCCCCCAAATAAAAAAACAATATTGCCACGCTAGTACGAACGTTCCTCTATCTATCGTCCTTCATTGCCAACGATAGATAGATTCATGATGATGATTATGGGATAAGGTTGATTAATTTCCATGCTTGAGAAAACAGTGGATCAGTGATGCGCGATATCTCTTCTGTCTCGTGGCGATAATGACTTCACGAACAACAGATTGAAATTGTGCCGCAGATGTTTCCACCCCTGCAGCAGGTGAAACGAAATGCTTCGATGATCGCGGACAATTTCTATAGTCGATACCGATACGTTCGACGATCTTTTGTTAGCGTAGTGGATGAACCGTGATGTCCGCCATTTTGAAACTCTAATTTCAATCTTCAAAATATTTCAATGAGACTTGAACTCGATATATATCATATCAGTCGATATATACTCACGTGTTATCACGAGTATCAGGTATTAAGTGTTTATAGTAATATTCCTACAGATGGCGTTGTCGGTGCGTCGAATGATAAACGGTTATATTCTGTACAGAATTATTGTCGAATTCGTTCGAACTGATTGGAAATGTAAATTTAAAAAAAAAAAGAGAACTGAACGAGTCATTTTCAACGAGCGACATGTGAACAAACGAGATAGGTGAGATTGGTTTTTGTAGTCTCACTTTGGTCATGCTTGAAACGTACGTTATATACGTTTGCTTTCTCTTTCTAGCTAGCTCAATCTCTGTCTGCTATATCCAGGTATCGTTCAACATCACGAGATAACCTTATCCGTTTTTTTGCGATAATCGACAAAATCGATTTATTTTAAGTATCTTGTAACGCTTATATTAAAATAGAATATACCACGAACCCAAATCGTTTGGTTGAAGTATAAAAAAGTTATGCTGCTTTAAAGGGTGTCTGTATATTTCTGAGAACAACTGGATGTATACTGTATATACTCTGTATTAAATATCCATTAATTAGACACTAGTATTATACACTACAAAAATATAACTTAACCTTGAAAACAAGTGATCGAATCTCGTGGGTGCGAGAGATTTCGCGAGGCGCGAAATTAGAATGATGTAAAACGCAACTCCATATGAGATCGTTTATTTCGAAGGATCAAACGATCGCAGTTATTTCAATACAACGTCGACGTGCTTTATACATGACGGTTTTTGCCTACCTAATTTTTTTAAAAACGAATCAGCACGTGGTCCACACTCCTGTATATTTGTCTTGCATAATTTGCTTCCAGCTTGTATTTACCAGACGCTGCACTCTCTTCAATCGGCACCGATTTTAAGCTCAAAATACTGCTCCACTTTCGTGAAAAAACGGAAGAAAAAAACAGACATCACAGTTCGCGAATGCGCTTTACTTATTTTTCTTCATTTCTTACGCAAAAAACCATCTATTTTGGCGTAACGACGCTACTTGATTGGCAGGTACAGTTGCAACACGGGGGCGGCCATATTGTGGCGGTAATAAGTAGTCAAATTGGCGACTATACGAAATTTATTGGTTTTGCGGTCTATTGACTCATAAAACTGAGCTGTTATTATTATTTTTTTTATATATATATATATAATATTACATTATTTTATTTATGACTATATAAAACAATTTTTTTTTTTTTTTTTTTTTTTCTATCTTTATACTTGAACTATGTCGAAGTACTTGGATTGTGTTGCGAACGTGAAAAGAGAAATGCCGCTCGAAATCCTATTAGCCCATGCAAATCGGTCGTATGTGCACGGCTCTCATTAAACTATCCAACTACCGTTACAAGAGGTGCACCGGTGTAAGCGCGTCGGTGGTTGAACGAAAAAAAAAAAAGAAAAAAAATACGAAAGGATAGAAGTAGGAAGAAGAGATGGTAAAAATATATGCGAACAGGATCGCGGCTCCTTGGGTGAAATAAAAATACCGCGCGTGTGCGATAAGGAGTATACAATTTCACGCACGAAAAGTCCCAGGAAAAATGGCACCCGTACTGGTCTTACACTTATAAAGGTATCTACCTACACTGTACAGGATAATGACTCTTTCAAATCATCAATGCAATTATCTCTCGTATTTAAATTGATTATATGGAGAAAAAAAAACTGTTACGTGAACTTCTTTTTGAAACCTTTACTCATAAATGCATTCTTTTCGCATAATCTCAAACGTGAGATTTTATCTTGGAATCGCTTTATAAAAACAAATATATGTTTATACAGGGATGGGCAAGTTCTCGATAGGAAGAATCACGTATAAAACTTTGTATTTATTTTTTAATAATCAGGTGCCACCAAAAATATATAAATTGGAATAAAATTCTAAAAAAATGACGATCGAACTCAGCATCGTCTCAAGAACAGTACAGAGTGGTTTCGGGAATCCCCAGTTTGGCCATCCCAACGTTAGTCATTTAAGTATCTAATCATTATTTATTAATTATCTCGAATACTTGAATCGCCTAGACATAAACAAACAAAATTACCTAAATCTTTTTGTACAAATTTTTTTATAAATACATTTCCTTCGCATAACCTCAAAACCGAATGATCATAATCTCTCAATTTATGAAATAAGCGTGCACGTATGTTGTAAACGTATGGTTTTATTCATTTACGTACATAAGTGCAAGCGAGTGTGCATTCTAGATTTACGTTCGTTACGGGGTCAAAACGAGTCGTACTCGGTTTTCCGTAACGCACCGCAATCCGGCACGAGCTTCCTCAAGACTCGCACGAAGTTTTCCGCCTCGAGGGAAAAGTGTAAAGGATGGAAGTGACGGAGATGAAAGAAAGGAATGACACCACGAGGAAAAAAAGAGAATAAGAAAGATACATATAGAAATTGAGAAAGGATAGATTTTATTCGTTTAACGTAGCAAGACCCACTCGTGGATTTCCGTACGCTCTCGAGTACTTCCGGCGTGCGCCCACCCTTTTCCTCATCCCCCACCCAACCGCCACTAAATCGGACCATTCATTCGATGGAACGGGAAAAAGCGTGCGAGATGAAGGAAGATGGAGAAAGGGATAGAAAAAGATGGAATGATTCACGTCGGTGGTAGCGAGTAGGTGGGACGAGGAGAGGAACGAACGAGCGAAAGAGTGAATGAGTTTGATGGTGCAGGGCGGGAGGGCGCGCTCAGGAACGGTTTAACCTATTCCAGAACCCTGACTTTAAGAACAAAATGAAGTTTTTTTAATAATTTTCAACTGTTCGAATGAAATTTTAATTGGGTCGAATTGAATCTGCCTTTTTTATTTATTAAATTTGATCGGATCAATTTCTTCATTAAATCGAATTGAATCTATTTTTCGATTAAATTGAATTGGATCAGTCCTATGATTAAATTAAATTGGATCAGTTTTTTCATTACATCGAATTGAAGCAGTTTTAAAAATAAACGTAATATATAGCTTAAACAACTATCTTCAAAAACAGAACTGAATATGATTGTTGATATATTTAAAAAATTAATCCTTGATTAAACTTTTTATCGGTATAAATTAAATTTGAATTTCAAATCAAACTATTCCCATCGAAAAGAAACAAAAATATCGATTAAATCGTTAAAATCTCGTTCTACAACTCCGTTTCGAAATCCTATAGAATCCCTCTGCCATTCCCCTAAAAAAAATTGGCAAGAACTTTTGTATGGTTTTGAGGGAGGCCGCGGTAGAAACTCAACTCGAGGTCACTCGTGAAAAGCTCGTGTAAGATTATTCGATATCGAGGGAAAAGAATCGATCGATCGTGGTGAAGAAGGAGGAGGACGACAACGGTAACCAACGTCGATGACCGTCTAGGCTCGTGTGTGAGCGCACAGTGCGCTGGCGGTACACTCTCTACTAGCAGGGCTCGGTCGGACGATATGTGGCAACATCGCCGGTGATGGCGCTGCGTTCAATCAACGAACAGCAACAGCGTATTAGTCGGCAGTCGTTGTCGTCGTTCGACTGTTCGCTGCTCGCCTTAGTCCGTGTCGGCCGGTGGACCGTCGCAGTCGCGTTTGACGTTCGCTCTCGTGTTGAAGGGCCCGCGAAGGGCCCACTGTGTCCGTGAAAAGGTCAAAGAAGAGAGTAAATATCGTGCAACAACGGAAGGAAGTGACACACGACGAACGTAAGAAACACACACACACCATGATGACGTATACGGGAAAAATCATTCACGTAACAAGGAGTCCATTACTACCGATCTTCTTGTATTCTTGCGGTGACTCGCGTAGCAGCACATAACACGCACGCACATATACAAGATAGCACAATAGTCTAGCCTTTTCGTGAAGCCTTTTTTTCGCACGACGTGTGTGTCGCGGCCGGCGCGTGTGTGTCGCGTGTGTGTTTGCTACGTGTGCTTGCTCTACGAGTGTGTGGCGTGCGTGTGTACACGGAGAAAGGCAGGAAAGGAAAACTGAAGAAGATCGAAAAGAGAGAGAGAGAAAACGCTCGTTGAAAGAAGAAGTAAAAAGGGGAAAAAGAGTGTTGTTCGAGATAGAAGAGAAGTGTCTTTTTACAGTGCTTTGTGCTTGTGTGTATCGTCGTGACAAATTTTTCCCATTCCTCTCTCTCTCTCTCTCTCGCACATCCACCCACGTACAGCTTCGTGGAACACTCGAAAGGAGCACACCAAGAATTTCTCACGAGAGAAATATATAAGTATATATATATATATATATAAAAATAGTATAGGGCGAGTGTGTTGTCCTCTTTATCTACCCGTGGTTGATACGCTCCTGCAATTTCTCACTCGTGCTTTCCTGACTTTCGATTCATCCTGATCGAAGCTCTCTCGTTTGCGAGCATAGGCACCAACACACCGGTGTATCAGCAACATTACCAACATCGCTAACATCGGTCAACTCGGTGTGTATACAAGAGCAAAAAAGAGGGAGAGAGAGAGGAAGATAGAGAATTAAGATAGAAAGAAAAAAAAGAGAGAGACACACGGCACGCGAGCATTCACGTACGACCCTGCAATAATATTACTGGGAGTGTCTATCTCTTTCTCTCAGCACCTCCCTCCTCCTCGCTAAAAACACCGACGAGAAAAAGGATACGTTGGGCCGTTCGAACATATGCATCGCGTAATCCTGATAGAAAAATCATTAAACTTGGAAACATAACCTTTAAGGATACGTTTGACAATTATCCTGGATATCCTACCACGTATTCTTATTAACACGGAAGAATCATCATCCCGCTTCTTCCGGTGTGTGTTGTCCCTTTTCTTAAAGGAAGGAAAAGTGTACGTATAGTATAAGTTAGTGTGAGTATATATACCTCTGTGTTGTCCCTCTGTGTGGAGAGTGAGATAGAAGAAGAAGAGAGAGAAAGGTTAGGTCGGAGCCGGCTCACGAACTATCTCTCTCCCGCACGCTCATTCGTGCGTGCAGGACGTATATACGTATAATACACACACGATACACGTATATATCTGTCTTCGTTCGACGCATGCGCGTTAGTGTACGTGTCTCTCACCATAGCCACCATACGTGTGTACGATAGTACGCTTATAGTATATGCATATGTTCCGTCTCTCTCACACTCAATGTTTCGTACTTATATATGAGAGTGCGTGGTGCGTGCGCGCGCGCCTTCGTATCATCAGTATCAGCATCGTCGGAGCGTGAGAGGCGGCAAATACGAGAAAGAAGAAGAGAAATACGAAAGAAGAAGAGGAGGAGGAGAAAGAAGAAGGTGGAAGGAGACACGAATGCCGATCGCCGGTGGTAGAGTTCTGGTCGCTGGAACCGCGGCCCATTGCCTGTCTTCCGCCGTTGGCATGCTTCGATTCCTCGCCAGACTTTCAGGTTAGCGCACCCTTCGAAATATCCGTACGCTACTCGACGTAACGCGCGAGCGCGCGACTACACGACGGAAGTCGGCGCGAAACGGTGTTTGTGTGTGTATGCTTCTAATGAGTGAGTATGAGAGAGAGAGAGAGTATCTATGCGAGCGTGTCTGTCTTTCTTTCATTCTAGGTATCTGTGTACCTATCTCCCTCTTTTGGTTATATACTATATTTGATATATTTTTTATCTTTTTCTTTCTATGTTTTCCGATTGAATTTTGCCGAAAATTATTATTTGTTATTTATTCACGTGTCTGTCTTTCTTTCTATGTTTTATAGATGGCTTATATTTTCTTTGGTATATGAATGTAAAATTTACTATATTTGATTTTTTTATCTCTGTCTCTTTCTTTCCATATTTCCGATTGAATTTAGCCGAAAATTATTATTTGTTATTTATTCACGTGTCTGTCTTTCTTTCTATGTTTTATAGATGGCTTATATTTTCTTTGGTATATGAATGTAAAATTTACTATATTTGATTTTTTTTATCTCTGTCTCTTTCTTTCCATATTTCCGGACTGAATTCAGCCGAAAGTTATCGATTAGTTTCGATAAGTTTTATTACTTTTTTGGGAAAATGATATAATTTTTTTATATTAAATTGTCTTTTTTTTTGAGGTATAATTTTTCAGATTTATAATCTTTTTGCTTTCTCTCGTTCTCGTTCCAGTTTTCTGCGTTCTAGGTTCTAGATTTTCCGTCTCTTTCTCTTTACTGGTTTAAGAGATTAGAGCGTTATGAGCGTAGTGTGACATTAGTCATTATTGTTCCGTGCAGTTATTATAGTACTAGTCATTATAACTTCGTTTTCTTTCTTTATTTTAACATCACGTTCTACGTATAATAAGTCTTATGTGTTTCCTTTTTACGTTGTTGGAAGGAACACCATTTTTTCAGTTTCGCTTCACTTGCTTTTTATCTCTTTTTTCTGTCACTTTCCATCCTATACATATGACTCCTGTTATTTTTTAAAAAATGATCAAATCAAAGTTCTTGGTTTTGTAAATTACGAAACCATGATTTCGACCTCTCTCACTTTTTCTTCGTGACTCAAAACACTAGAAAATTACAGCTCGCTTCCTTCGCTCGCAGGGGTAACACAACATCTTATTAATCTCGCCGAAAGAATAGAAGATATTTTCCAATTTCACCTCTCTCTCACGAATGTTTCGATGGCTCGACGAGGCGTGCATATCATCGGTCGTTGCCATCTCGCGTCCTTCGTCCACTAAACAGAGTGAGACGAACGTACTAGAAAAAGAGAGAGATACATATAGAGATCGCACGAGAGAGAAAAAGAAAGAAAGAGAGAAGGATTAGAGGTGTGCGTCGATCGCGCTCGATCGAAGCCATCCGGATGAAGAGAAATACACGCCTGGATCGTTAGAAAAGAAAGACACTTTATAACCATACTATATAACAAGAATTTCGATATTCGGTTATTCTTAAAAGAATTCCAGATTGTCGTCAAAAAAAATTTTCTCGAAATTCCTTAAGAACCGTGTCGGCGACAAAAGTTGCTCGTTGTTCCTTTTCATTCGTAGCGGTAAAGATCAAAGGTAAATGGGTGATACGCGGTAACGAGTGCCAGCAGAAATACAAGTTCCTTCGGTGTACATATTTTCTTGGACAAAACGTTTCCACGAATGTCGAAATGTTTCGATATTTCCAAGACATCCGCAAAACTTGTTCGTTATTAGTAAGAATACCATCGAATATCCAGGAAAACATCCCAAACGCTTTTTTAATCCTCTTTTCCTTTTAAATTTTCCTCTTAAAAAAAAAGAAGGTTGTTAAAAATTTGCAATAAAATATTCCACGACTGTTTTGACACGAATGACGAAATATCGGATAATTTGAAAGAATTCAAGGCAACGATAAATGAGAAAAAAGATTTCACCTTATTGTTCCAGTGAGGACAGAGCTTTATAATCCTTCTTTCTCTTTCTCTCATTCACACTCGTATATACACAAAGAAGGTTAGAAAGAGACAGAGAGAGAGATTCGTCGTCTCGTCTTCCTTGCCGTTTCGTGCTCGCTCGTTCGGCTCGACCAAAAACGGCCGGCTACGAAGAAGACGACTAAGAACGACGAAGAGGAGGACGACGACGAGAAACGTAGACAGAAAAAGAGGTGCAAGAAAAAAAGACGCGCGTTGCAAACGGCGGCGCGTCGTCGTCGTCTCGCGGAAGCTCACGCACGCGTGTGCATATCCCAGAGGATCGAGAAGGTTGTGTTCCTTTCCGAGGGACTTGAGGCCACTTGAATTCCGGGATGACTTCTCTCTCTCTCTCTTTCGTTTGCTCGCTCGCGTGCACTTTTAGGAGATACCGGAGAAGAGGCGTCTGGATTCTTTCCTACGTAAAATCGAGACCGAGATTCGGGGAAGAAAGTTTTTCAGTGTTTGTGGGATCACGAGTCTTGAATGAAGAGAGAAAGAGAGATGGACAGTGTGTGCAAGAAAGAAAGAGGATGAGAGTGGATCGCGTTATGAATCGCGCAGAGATCGTCTTTCGTAAACATCGAACCTTTTGGCTATAACCAGTATACGTCTGTGTTACAGAAACGTATACAAATAACACGATATGAATATATAAACAAGTAACAATCATATGACACGGTATACATTCGTATTAAAGTTACAGTCGTAACAATACGATGTACTTTGAAACAATGTCAACAAAATTGTGGTAACTCGGTATACATATTTATGTATGGACAGGTAACCTTCTTAAAAGTTTCAGATCGTATTCCATCAAAACTGTGTTGTCTTAAAGTATACTTTCTAATACAAGGGTCGTTTGTATCATCGATAGAACAGAAATTTACTTTGATTTAGAAAAAGATCTTATAGTTTGTTTTATATACTGCAGTAGAAGGAAAGAGAGAAATTAGGTTAGAAAAACTTGGCCTGCCCTACCCCCTCCACGTTTGCATGTTGAACGTAGCTGCAACGAGGGAAGGAAAGAGGAGAATCGATCGCGATGCATGGCCTAGTCTAATTTTCGCGAGTTTAAAACGTTCGCGGAGACGATTTATCTTTAGAAGCGAAGACCAGCCACGCTTTTTTCTTCCTAACGGAAATAGCAATCGTTCTGCGGGTCTTTTTCGGAGGAACCGCCGGGATATTCGGGCAAAATTTATTTTCGTGTAACAACTTTCGTTCCCCCGACATGGTGAGAATTTCGAAGCAGTCTGATCAAAGTGAGCATTCTTCCACGTGATGTGTGCTGTCTTCTCTGAACTTGTGCGTTAGTCGATCGTGTTTGGACGTTGCAGACCGATGTCTGCGAATTTATCGAGCTTTTCATTGGGTTTACGCGTTGATTGGAATAGGGGCCACTCGGTGACCGGCATTCAATTTCGCCAACATTTTAGTACCGTTAGATAAACTACACATTTATATTTTTTTTTTACAGTTTTATATATACTAGGTCATTAGTGACAGCAATAATAAATAGTTTATATTATGTCGATTATTTTTGTGTTTCTTTGATGTAGTTGAGTAGGTTATAAGTTCCATGGTTTTGAACGTTGTCTTTGAGTGCAGGTTTAATGTTATATTTGTCTATATTTTGAACATGTTAGGATCAAATGGTCTGTTGTAATCCGAACATTGCATTTTAAGAATTTTCTAACTCAAACAGTTAATTTTCTGGACACTGTGTATATTACTAATCTCTTATTATTATAATCCTAATTTATATTATTTACTCGTCGTATCGAAATCTATAGCAGCACATCGTTCTTTCCTCTAAACCGTTAAAACGGAAAAGCTATTAGACAAATTCCGTAACGTGTGAAGAAGGTGAGGCGCCTCGTCCCTGATAAGATCTCACAGTTGGAACTCGGTCCTTGAATGTTTCGAGAACGATGTGTCCCTGAATCGCACGTGATTGAGTCGTCGAGAAGGCGTTACGTTCGTTCCTATAAGAAAAAAAGAGTACAAAAATTCGATTAGCCACGTAGTCAACGTTCTGCCGTGAAAAAAAACTTCTTGGGCGTGCCGTAGCATACATTTTTCTACATTTATCAATGATTTTATTCGACGAAGGAGGAAATTCAAACGAACCTGTTTCGATTCCTCGTAAATTTTTATCCTGTGACGCGATCATAGTCTAGCGTAAAATTCATCATAATCGATAAACCACTTCCGGGTTGCCGTAACTCTTCATTGCGAAATACGTATGACGATAAGATCTTCGATTTCTTCGTTTTTGCTCTTCGTGAGACGACTCATCGATAACTGCAATATTAGTGACGCCATCTTGAATTTTCAGATAAATTCAAGAAAGATTACAAGGTAGATTGGGGATTTTTTGTTATTTAAAAAATGAAGTGACGGAAGAAAACAATTACTTTTTTCGTTAGTGCTACCAGAATCATCGAATGGAAAAATAAATGTCATATTAAATATTTTTTAAGGTTACAATGACAGGATTGACATTTTTACGAAAATTTACATATTTACTCACCAAGTTTTCATTTTTGAAATTCCAAAATTGTTTACACCATGATTTAGTACAATACTAACGTAATCTAGCACAAAATCTGTTTAACTCATCTAAGAATCCAAAATGGCGGCATCCAACTTACGGACATGTTTCGTTAACGCTTTCCTGTCCCATTTACCAAATGGCACATGGCTCGTATACGTAAGATCGGCTTTAATTAATCCTTACTTATCAAGCCAAGAGAGAAAGAGAGAATTTCGCGAGTCGTGGAACCGAAGCGTTCCACGATGCGTGCGAACGCTGTGAACGTAAGAACGTTTAAAGTGCAAGTCGATTTAATTCCATGACGCGTGGAAGTAACGATTCCCGTCCATGTTTAACCCTTAGAAATTATTATAACCTTATATTATAATTAATTGTTAATTTCGTTGATAGGCTATCTCACATATTTCCAAGTTCATTCTCACGTATTCACAAAAGTCATTTCATTTCTTTTCCCACGAGACCATTACAGCTGACAAAAATGTGCCGTGAATCTTTTCTCCTCAGATATGATACTTAATAACATTTATTTATTCATTTTTTTCCGTCTTACTTTTAACATTTATCAACGGTACAGTTTTCAATCTTTTTTTACCAGAACGAGGGTTATAACATGATCGAACATCGCAATGTCAGGGAAATTCTTTTCCTCGTTATTTTATGAAAGGGCAAGAAGCTTTAAGAAAGTTGCACTCTGACCTTTCACCAATGCCATGTCCGTATTGACTACCATGTAAATTGCTCTAAGCTTTCCACACCACCATTTCTGTAACGAATCACTTCCATTCGTTTTGTTAAGATTTTTTGAAAGAAGATCGTAGACATCTTGGATATCCTAACCTATATTTTTAGAAAACGCATCTAGAATAGCAGCTACCAACAGCTGTTTCAAATTTAATAAAGTATAAATCAATCGAATGTTTCTATTTAATACTACGATCAGGTGGCGCAGCAGTCGTTCCGCATACTTCAAGACTACATTCCATTATTTCAACTGACGTACTCGTCACAGTATTTTCCCGTCTTACGTTACGCGATATTTTTAAGCACCAAGGATTACTATTATTTCGTTTTCCTTCTTACGTCATAGTTAAGATAGCTAACGGTTACGTGACCCACAGTCTCATCGACTAGTGTCCTCAAACCAGGATCACGTATTTAACGTGACACAAGAGTTTCGCGACAAAATAATATTTTTTTATCATAAATGGTCATTATTATTATCTTGATAAGATGGTTGATCACGTGACCAACAACTCCATCAATGAATTTCCTCGCAACACAGCGAGAGATCCCGTAAACACCGTGGTGGCTATTCTTGTCTCGTAAATTCTCAGTTCACGGGCATTTCGTTGAAATTTTCGAACTCTGTATTCGTCCTCTTTGACGATCACGAGAACGGCATAGCTTTGCTAGAGTTTTTCTCTCTCCCTCGCTCGTGTTTCCTATCGTTCTCGATCTCGACTAGCGAATAGCGGCGACGTTTAACGGTGGACTTTCTCTCGGTAGGACCCCATCGTTGTTGCACGTTGCACGTTGCGAGACTACCTGCTTGCTTAGTCAACGAAACGATTGTAAAACCCATCCCGTTTACGGGATTCCCGTGAAATTCGGGTGAAACCACGTTCGCACGTTCCATCTTATTTAATCCCATCGTGTTTTCATCTTTCTTCCAAAGTCTAGGGACCCTAACGTGCCTTTACGAGTTACCTTTCTATCTCGTGAACGATACATTAGTATTAGAAGCATCGCTCGCTATTTCGGTACGAAGAAAGAAGTTTTTTTAAAGTTTTATAAGAAAATATTCAAAGTTATTGAGATAATAACATAATTTTATTTTTAAATACTTTTATTATAATTGTAATGTCGCATAAGTACATTTTTAAATTCTTTGGTTTAGCAATTTTACAAAAAAAAGGTGAGTGTTCGTTTTATCTCAAAAGTTTATACTTTCGTGTGACCGCCGTTTCATTAGGGCGTGGTAGCGATGCTTATCATTGTTCAAACGATCGTCGATATATCCATACGTGCTTTGTCATTCACTAAGTATAGTTTTTGATACAAAATTCTCAATTACGAAACATATTCAAAATCTATGACAATTATTATTATTATCACGATAACAAGAATATTACTAATAATATATTTGTTCAACATTATAATTTTGTCAACGAAATTAATGATAATAAAAATCATTCGTCGTGGTAATGATTATAATAATCATGAATGAATTGATAATAATCAAAATAGATACCTAATAATGATAATAATCAGCAGTTTTTATACATTTCGCTGATGAAAAAAAAAAACCTCGATTGTGTTTCGTACCAATGCGAATGAACATTTGATCGAAGCGCAAAGGCACACATACGCGGATGTTGCTCTTCTTCAAAGCTATGATTAACTTTCTGCCGCAACATTTCCGTTCGAGCGAGCGGCACTATCGTACGAGTCATTTATGAAAATCTAGCCGGCCGGTACCTTTTTTTGCCAACCATGAAGCCGGTTACATAAGCAATCTCTCTCTTTCTCTCATTCCTTTTCTATCTCTACCGCTCTCTTGCTTTTTTCGATTCGAGGGCAGAACGATCACGATCGGGATTCTAAACATAAAAGAAAGAAAAATCGAGTGACTCTCTAATTTCGGTTCTTTTTTTTTGTCTCACTAGTGAAAACAAATTGCAGCAGAATGGATTTTATGGAAATTCTGCTGAATGATAGGTATACGACGCACAGTGGGTTTTTTTTTTTTTTTTTTTTCATAGTTAAATAATGATAAAAAAATCATAAATTCTATTCGGAAGAATTTTGTCCGCCTAGATCGTCCAAATTGCCCACTGTGCGACGCGTTGATGAACGTCAAAGATAAATTAAATGATTTCGCACATTAATATTTCTTTTTATTCGTAGTAAACATTATTTTGGATTATTTTACTACGTGTATACGATTAGGAAAATCAAATTTGAGACGATCATCTCGAAAATGTTACTTGCTACGATACTCCAACGCGCGCGTTCGAGCGTGGAGTTTATCGCGCTCGTTAATAAATCAAGTGCACGGAGCAGAGGATCTATAAGGCGTAAAGCTTCCGCGAGGAGGAGGAAGCTTTCCTTGGAACAACGTAAACGACGTGAATACACGAGGTGAACGACACAAGTGCATCTTTGTGCTTCATCGATATTAGTAACGTTAACGACACCATCTTGGGTTTTCAGACAAATTATAAGAAATTATAACCAATGATTACCAATCAATAATAATTAGCTTTAAAACTTTGAATGCTATAGTATATAGTAAGAAATGAAAATATAATATATAATAATAATGAAATACTCATTTTTTATTGTTTTTGAGTAGATGTTTTCCTGTAAAATTAGCTTAACCTAACCACTCCGTAAATATTCGTTTAGAAAAGCTAAAACTCACCCTAATATTTTGTAGGCACCCCTTTAACCGTACTCTCACAAGTAATTCCAACACACACGTATATGCACACACACATATATGTATACGTATATTCACATACAGGCTCGAGTACCGAGACTCGTAATTTCTTCGTGCTTGACGACAGAATTCCAAGCAGTGCACGAATCTCGCATCATAGATCTTTATCGTGAGCCAATTAAGTCCCGTAGTCTAGTCCTTTCCTCACTTCTTTTAACGTCGACACAAAAAAAAAAAAAACATTTTACAAAATCAATTCTGTGTATTTTATCAGTACATACAAGTTATAAGTAATATCTTGCAAAAATAATTATTTATTCGTCAGTTTCAAACATATGTATCACAGCATCCATTGACAATCGGACGCTTATTATACCTACGTAGTAGTGATTATCGAAAAATGAGAGGAAGTAGAAGAATGAGTATTCTACGTGTGAGTTTCTGTGTATATGTGAAAGAGAGAATGTCAGTGCCCTTGTTTCAGATTTTTAAGTACGAATTCTATTTATACTATAGACAGAAGAGAAAGAGAGACAAGTAGAGTCAACTCTTATGACTCGGTCTCCTCGTCTGCGGGAGAACGTATTCCGTCTCGTAGGCACGTTTCCAGGAAGTGACGTCAGCAGACGACGCTCTTATGAATTAATTTGAGGAAATCAAGACTCCCCGCCCATACCTCGTGCCCCTCTACTTACACCTACCAACTCTTTCACGCGGCTCCGTGCGGAGGATGTTTCCGATACTTTGAAACGTCTCCTCCCCCCCCTCTTCCTCTCGCATTCACGCTTCAATCGCTAGTCTCTACGTATTCATCCGTGTATGTATATTTTCTTTTGCAGACTAAAATAATATGACTATTGTTTATTTTTTCTGCAATTACATAGATAATTATACATGCTAGTTTTTTAGAAAGAATAATCTTAGTCCTTAACACTAGAACTACCGGTAGTAAACTATATTTATTTTCATTGCTAGATAAAGCAATAATTTTTGTAAAATCATTTTCAAAATTAGCAACAAATCCTGTTATTAATATTAATAATTTA
This sequence comes from Ancistrocerus nigricornis, assembly GCA_916049575.1. Lineage (NCBI taxonomy): Eukaryota > Metazoa > Arthropoda > Insecta > Hymenoptera > Vespidae > Ancistrocerus > Ancistrocerus nigricornis. The sequence goes on along the minus strand of OU696669.1, from coordinate 3,730,773 downwards.
TTTTGTCTTTATATGAAATTAGAAAGGTCAAAGCGCTACAAAGACTTTAGCACCATTTCGTGCCAGAGAGGGTAACTTTGCAAAAACTTAAAGATAAATAACGATTTTTGTTGTTTTTTTTTCCTCGATAGTCAAAAATAGGCTCTCAAAGTGTTACTTTCATACGTACGTCAGACCAAACTTTTTAAAAGCAGTCGGTGACACCTCTCTCGCGCGCCCACGTTCGATTAGAAACGAAGAAAACGTCATCGGAATAAAAAGAGAAAAGAAAGCATTACTTTTTGCAAGTACGCATTACTTAAAGCAAGTACTTTTTGTTTTAATAATTCTTTGACGCTATTTTTGGAACGTTACCGAAGGTGACGCGTTCGATACGGCATAAAGAAGTATCGTTGGTATGTTTGTTAGGTCATCGTTATTTTTTTTCATGATTTCGCACGCGTGGCGAAGAAAGGATCCTTCTATTCGCTTCCCACAGGCTCGATTTGTTTCCTTAAGATGTTACGTTGATAATACCCGTGGCAGAGATCCTTGAAAGATACGAAAGTGGATTACGTGAAGTTATTGGGCTCCAATTGTTAAAATTTGAAAGGATCAAGAAAAGACATCAAATTCGAAGTATTTGTTACATAATTTGGTTACTAATTTGACAAATTAGCTTAGAAGACGTCCTGTAGAATATGTTAAACTATTCTAAGTTACTTTCCCAAATGATGTAACAAATACTTCGAAATAAAGTTCTTCAAAAACCACGTCGTAATCCAAAATTGTCTTCTTCAAAGTACTTACTCCAATCCTCTCAACGTGTCATACTATACCACCTTTGCAGTTCTCTTCTCGCATCGTCTCTCATACCCATGCTGTACAAGAATAAGTCGTACTCATTTCCATCGTGTTATACAAGATTATTCTATATTAAATAGAATTAAGAATTTTGCAAGGGAGTTTCTCGAGGATTCGCTCGAAAAATGGAAAGAAACGGGAGTGACCCCTATAAGGCTTCCCTATTCTACCTACCGCCAAAATTAATGGGCCAGCAGCGTTAGAGTGGGGTGGGGGTGGAGGGAGAGAGAATGTTGTGTGCTTGGGCCAGTGCTTAGACGGATATAGCTGTTTTGTGCCGGCGGGCCCTGTGTAACAAGCTGTTTGACGTGCAAAGACGCCGACAGCTCTCTCAGTAAGGGCTCGGAGGAGGGCATGCCAATGCAGTTTAGGATAATTGACGAAGATCCGAGGTACTCTCTGAGCCCTCGTTCCTTCGTTCGAGAGAGAGACAGAGAGAGGAGGGGAGAAAAAGAGAGAGAGAGAAGACTGCCAGGTGTTTCGTGGGGTACCATAGAACGAAACCCCCTCTCCTGTTTCTATATTTCTCTCTCTCACACACTCTTTTCCATCTTTCTTTCAAGGAGACCAACCGCACGTTCCCTCACGCCCTCTCATCCCTCGTTTTCTCGATCCTCCACTCGATTCTCCCCTTCCTCCTCTTCGTTCCTCTTAATTTCGATCGCTCGTTATACCGGGTGTCACGTTTTCGTGGATTGCTTTTCGACTTTTTGATCATTTCTTTTCGGTGCTCGTAGTGAAATTGGTATGATAAAACACATATATGTTTTGTAATGTATTATTCGTATGTATGTGTGCTTTATAATATTAATTACTAATCTGAATGAAAAATTATGTCTTCGAGTGTGTTTAGTCATAATAAGAAGGATGATCAGATCTTACGTATTCACTATATTGGTGACGCTGGTAGCATAATTATGTTTTTTAGATAGACAAACATACGATCTATCTTCAATTGTTTTATTGATAGAAACTTTTTTATTAAAATTTAATAACAATCCATGACATCAAATATTTGTTAGTATTAGAAATAAAAAAAGAAGTTTATTCTATATAAATACGTTCCAGTCTACCGTACATACGGTCTAGAATAAAACTAAATAAAAAGCACGGATATGACAAGGATGTACTATGTACAGTTAGAAAACCGGCCTGCGTAAGTCACCGTTCGAAGCATCGGGTCACCCGGTATTATACGTCCAACGAACACCCAGAAGTAAAAGAGAGAGAGAGAATCCTAGTGACTCGAGCCCTGTAATATTACACCGACGCAACTCCCGTGCGTACGTACGAACGCTTGCGTTTCTTCGTATATATACAGGTATAACCCCCCATATAACTCAGCGGTTAGGTTCCAAAAACATGTCGTGTTATGCGAATTTGTGTTATAGCATAACTATGGTCTAGTATGTAAAAATAACAATTACTTATCTTAGCATTTATTATTTAATAAAAAATTGGAAATATTTTTATATATTTAAACAAAGTTTTGTAGCAAAGAAATAGCGTCACTAATATTTATTTCTTCCATGCGGAACTTTATCTTTTAATATTCTTGTAATACTCTCTTACGTTAACAAAATATTTAGGTTAAACCAAATAATATATAATTGAAATGATAAAAACTATTTTATTGAAATAGCCTGCAAAAATGAATCACCTTATTGTTTTCGGTATTATTGTTTCTCACTAGCCCAAAAGTAGTCAAAAGAATCGTAGTTTTCGTTCGTGGTTTGTCGTTCTCGCGATGTCTCGTGGCCGTCGGCTAGAAAATTCCAACATTCTTCAGGCTTCCATATCCATTTCGAGTTTAGCGCGAATCGATATTGTCCGCGTGGTCCGAACGGGGCTCGTAGGCGTGCACCTACGTCGGCGCACCTCGCTAAATCCGATTTCTTCTCTGTCACGGTCATATCGCGACTGTCTATATAAAAGTTAGCTCCTCATTCTGGAAATTTCCAATAAACTTGTGGATTTTTTATTTTGCAAGATATTTAAAACGATTCTAAAGTCCACACGCATATACGTATGTACTTACTTGTAATTGGAATTAGTTTCATGCTTTTATATTTTATATATTTGTTATAATTGCAGAAAGAAAATGTTAATAGAAATTCACTCTGTTTTACTATCCTAATCTTCTAACATTTTCTTTCTTGTTTTCTAAATTTACAACGCTCCTTTAATTTACGAGCTAGATGATCGACGATAACGTACGCCCCTTCGTAACGATAAATCACCCTGGATTCGATTTTATGCTAAACTCGAAGAAAAATAAGTTAACGGTTACGCAGGCCCGAGATCGATAATGCCATCGGCATCTTAACTAGACGCCATTATCGGCGCCTCCAATCTGTCGCATGAGCTGCACCTTTGGCAACCTACTTTTTCTATCCATTTTCCTTGTTTTTCAATTATTCTTATCTTCCTATTTTCTTATCATTACAATTACCATTATTATTGTTATATTGTTTATTTTATGATTTATACATATTACACATAATACATATTTATTAATTTTGCGTAAAAGTCAATAAATAGTAAGTTTATGAAATGTTTACTATCCTAACACGAAAACTAATGGTTTATTCTATTATTTTTTACTGGCATTTCCTGGAACCAATCTTCTATTTTTCAATAGATGCAATATCTTTTTTTACCCATATTCTTCGGCAACGTATCTATCGTGTAAAAACAGAATTAAATGTACACACATATCACAACCATTGTGTAATAATCGTTTCTGAAAAAAATGAAACAAAAAATCACTTTGAAAAAAAATGGAAAAAGACTAGGGATTCTCTTCACGTCTCGCTTACACCGACACATCCCACGAAATCGTGTGAATTCCGCAATGCAACCGCGAGTTAGCCGCGTCTCGTTACATTTATAGATTCACAGAAAGGATTCCTCCTGGTAGGCACGCGTCTGCTGCCGGTCATCGTCGTCTTCTTCGTCGTTGTCGTCGTCTCGACGTCGCCGGCGTCTGCGGCTCTTATATTATTAGTCATCCATTTTCGCGAATAACGTAGTAGTAGACGCCGCGAGGGCTCCCACTACCGGCGGACTCATCTAAAAATATCGTGCTCGAGACTCGCGATATGCAAATTACTGCCGTATAACTCCTAACCCCTTCCTCTATCTTTCTATCTCTTTCACTTGCTTCTGCAGGTACCCCTCTCTCTCTCTCCAACTTATACTCTACCCACAACTGGGTCAATGGCGTTGTCCGTGTCATTTTGATTTATGCGCTCCCACTATGTGGGGTGCCTCGACCCGTGCCAACTCGTGCGACACGAATACTAGTTTGGGTAATTTTTTTTTTAATTTACATCAGTTGCATCGATTAATCAGATTCCAAATCTCCTCTGTGATGAAAATTGGAATTGCAACGTCTTGGAAATGGATATAGGTGGTCTGGAGTTTTGATTTTTAAGAGATAGTGGCTTTGAGTTGGACTGTTTTGGGTTGTATTAAGTTTTGTTTTATTATTTTGTTGGGATAGTTAGCGAAACTTTGAATTTATTGAAGTGTACTCCAGGGTAGTTGGGATTAATTCATTCATGAGTAAAAGTATAGTTTGGGTTATTTGTTAGTTTACAAGTTTGTTATAGATCAATACTTAACACTTGTTTATAAAAAAAGAACTGTGAGACAAGTTTGAAACGTCAGTATGCAATTTCATATGGATAAGGATTCTCCTTCTTTCTACAGTTTCGATATTAATATTCATAAAGGGGGCTTCCACCGACGGTATCGATCTCCTAATCTCTCTCTTTCTTTCTTTCTTTCTTTTTCACCCTCTCTCGCGATCGATAATAGCTTCCTCGATCGTGGACAACCACTCCCTTCTCACAAAACCAGCTTAAATAAAGGGTGAATAAAAATGCGGATGTAGTGCTCTTCTTGGCACAAACATAGTGACTCACGTAATATAGAACAAATCACAGGATTAACACCCTTGTCGTGCGTGACTGAATTAAATACCCGAATTAATACTTTGTAGGATTTCCATTTGATTTTATAATCGTTGCAAATCTTCCATTGGTCAACTAAATTTGATGGAATCTTGTTTCGGTTTACCCTGGGAACATTATTAAATCATTTCTAGAAGGAATTTAATGTTTTTCTATTTTTTGGTCCAAGTAATCTCACAGGTGTTCCATGGTATTAATATTCGGGGATTTTGGGTGAGTTTTTAGATAGGCTTGTATATCGTGTAAATATTATTTAGAATTCGTGACCTTGTATCGTTGATACAATTAAGTTCCTTACTTACTTTTTTTTTCTTCCTCTTGGTTTTCTTTATCTTCTTCTTGGTCTTCAGGTAAATTGGTAAAACCGGATTGGAATCGGGGTAGGAAAGTGTTTCGAGGAGAGTCCCTTTAAGAAGCTAATTTTCTAAAGACAAGGCGGATTACTCGGCTTGGTTCCGGCAGAACGGCATAAGCGAGTCAAGTGAGAGAGAGAGAGAGATAGTCGTGTCCCGGTGGCTCCCTTTAATTTTCCCGCCGTCCAATTATCCCAGCATGGCTTGCTTGCTCCAAAGTAATATCTATCGGAACGATGAAACGTTTTAACGATTTCTACAACCAAGAGAGAACGAGAGAACGCTCTCTTTTATCCTAAACTGACAGGAATTCGTCCTCTTCTATGATTGGATGGGTGATTAGAGAGGAAATGGTTCTAAGAAATCACGTTGGAGGGTATCGCGAAGATGTGGTTTTTGTGATTTGTGACGACTTCAAATGAAATGGTATGTGTTTTTGAGTAAACATTGACTAACATTTTTATATTTGAGAACGAAGAACAAGCTCGTTTTCGGACTGAATTAAATACTTTTCACCGTTTATCCAAACCTTCCAAGCATGACCATCTAAATAAAATAAATTTCTATAAAACACAATATATATATATATATATTACAAAGAATCACAAGCAAGGAAACACAAGCAGACGTGTAATTAAAGCGTTAATTAACCTTCACCGTTGCGCTTTCTTCCATCCCCGCTCTGCCACCATTTTGAATAAAACTCCACATTCGCTCAGTTAATCTCGTAGCTCGTAAATGCACGCTCTAGTTCGCCATATTCGAGCTTTTTTAGATGAAGTGGTATAAGTCCACTTTTTTTTTTTGAGAAATGTAATGTTTTTCACTTCACAGTACTTAAAAATATTTTTAAACACTGGTGAACTATTTTTATTCATTTATAATTGTTGATAGATTTGATTTTATATTGAATAATTATATAATAACAAAAGTAATGATATTAGCTTCGTTATTGAAAATCTAGAAACGAGGCATCCCCCGAAACTCGCTTCAATTTGACTTTTTCAAAATTGGATTTACAAGTATACCACTTGAAGAAAAAAAGCGGCTAACCAACCGTTTTTCTAAAGCTAAACTGGTTATTCGAAAAACGACATCACCGATGTCGCTACCTATGAATGGGGATCAAACGAAAGAAAGAAAATAATGAATGGGGAGAAAAGTAAAAACGATATTATTAGAGGCCTTTTGATGGATTTACCGGCTCTCTTAGAGCGACAAAAAGAAGTGGAACTTTTTCTGGATTAGATCTCTATCTCTCTCTGTCTTTCCTTCTCTCTCTCAGTCGATCTCACGATTAGCAAGAGAAAAGTACGAAAAATAGATTAACCTATAGAATCGTGTTTCGCGTGGACAATACGGAATAATAAACCGGACGGTCAGGGCTTGCGATTGGCAAATGAAACGGAATAAGAGGATTGCGGTGCTATTGGTTCCTTTATATAGTCCTCTTTTCAAAGAAAGAGAGAGGGAGAGAGAGAGAAAGACGGAAAATTGGAAGCAGATTTTTCGAAGACGAAAGAAGAGAATGGGACCTTCGAAACGAGATGAAACTGCGTTCAATAAGAATGATTACCTCTAATCATATGTCTCTTTCTAACTCTTTTCCCATTCCATCATAAATTCCCATACTTATTTTCAATTTAATTTTAGTACTAACATTGATAACCAAAAATAAACAGTCTCTGCAACACTTAACCATAAATCAAACATAATCACAAATTATAACATACGCATATAAACCTAATCAATATCATTTATATAATCAATAATCGATCTTATAACATAATCATTATCCTAATCAATCAAATTAAATGACCTGAATAATAAACGATGCGTCTAAATCGATCGATCGATCAATCGATCATTTTCGAAAGTGAGATAGAACCATCAGCTAGGGTTTCCTTTATTTTTTTTTACCATATCGACCTACCCCATAGGCATCGATTTCGTCGAAATGGAGAAAATGATCGGTAGGGCCTACCGAAAGTGAAGAAGAAGCGTGCCTTACCGCCTGGACATGGCATAGCACAGTTTGGCATGGTATATATGGCATAGTATAGTATGGGATGGCCGACGGAAGACCATAATCGTGCAAGTAATGAACCATCTGCGACTTCGCAGAGCACGATGCGCCGCCGGACACCATGTGCCGGCTGCCAATGATACTCTCTCTCCGTTAATATCCTCGTACTCTCGTGCCGGCAACGCTTCCAAGGATCGAAGATCCTCGATTCTTTTTTTTTTTTCCACCTTTACAATTTTTTTTTACCATTATATGCGTATATTCGCACAAAATGCAAGTTCGTGACCGATGACGCGTTGTCATCGCGAGTATCCCATTATATAATACTGAACGAAGATCATAAGGTGCCATCGTATTACACGTAGGGATGCAAATAAAAGAAAATTTGGATATTTTTATATACTCGGTCGTCGGCAGCTGATATTATCGATATACCGATATTAAGGTGAAAACGTCAAAAACTGATGTAATAACTTAGCAACTCATGTATCTGAGTTAATGATGAAATATTTGTTACCGTAAATATTGTAGTATTAATTAATTATTTTATACTAATTGTTTCTTCTTTTTCACCATATTCATCAAAGTATTTTGATCGTTGTTACTCGATGAAAATTAATCACCATCGTAGTAACAGGCAGGTGACGCCGTTCTCAAAGCATTCCTGTATTCTTCACTTCTAAATAGATAAGCCGATAGCTTATCTTTGAGATTCTCTAAGGCGAGTATGCCGGCGCAAACAAGATAAATAAGCTAATTCCACGAGAGCCCAAGGTCGTAAAAGAGGGGGATAAAGGGAGAAATATTTTTTTAAAGCAGTTTGTTCTTTCTTCTTTAAAAAACTATGGCATAGAATTAAACAATATAACAAAACATAATCTAATTTATAAGAAAAGTTATTCGTCCTTTTGTTAATTTAAGTACATATTTATGCAAAAAGAGCTTATCTTCTTTTTTTCTTGTTTATCCTATTAATTCAACAACACCAACGAAAAAAAGGTTTGCCCGAGGTTCGTTGCTCCGTGTCGCAACGATTACTCGCCAAATACGGAATTAACGCGTTCCGAAAAGGAAGTACTCGCTCCCATTGTTCTATTCTTCCCTCTCTTTCTCTTTCTTGCCCGCACGCCTTCGTATCACGGCGCGAACGTCATTTTTCTAGAAACTATGCATTACCAGAAACCATTCGCGGCCATGTCACGTTTGACTTGTACATACGTATTATACATACGCATATGTGTTTAATGTAACGTTCTTGCTAAAGAAATCACGCATTCTCTTCTTTCTCTTACTCCTAATCGGTTGCAAGCAACATTGCTCTCACGAAACTTTCTCGCGAATTAATGTAACATATGGTATAGCTTTACAATGATGTCGAGTAATTTAGGTTAGGTCAACGGAAGGAAAAATATATTCTAAAAGATATTAGTACAATATGCTTTGAAATTAGAACCTGTTACAAGATGTAATACATTTTTTCGTTTTTCTAGCTCCAATAACATGTAAATATAAGAATCGAATTGAAAATTAATAAAAACGGATAGGTAACAAATTTATCTTGGTACTTGATGATACAGACAATTTCATACTAATTATATACTTTTTCTTATTTTTTTCTAACGTTGTTAAATATTTGAATACCCCATCGAACTCGTTCAAGGAATAAAACCAACCATATTACTAGGAATTCACATTCCAAAAAATCTCCCCCAAAATCCATCCCCAAGCATTAATAGAAGTTTCAACGACAAAAGGAAACCACAAGCAGGAAAGATTCGCCAGGTGTCAAACGGATTTTACAGATAGCGATCGCTCTTCGTGCCTGAAATCGGTTCGATGACGTCTACCTTGATCTCTCTCGATGCATGCGATAGCCCTATAGGGTTGGGTAGTAAAAGGGGTAGAAAAAGCTCGAGGTAGGAGGTCTAGATAGATAGAACGGGGAACGTGTCGAGAAGATGTGGAAGGGTTTTTATATGAAGTGGCTCGATCGAGATAAAACCGTAGTTTTGATGGGCCATCGATCGAGTGGCTATCCAAGACAGCCCTTAACGCTGAACTGGACCTGGAAAGGGCAGGCAGCCAGTCCAAGTATATATGTATATATCCATATACGTGTGAGGCGAATGGTGCTGTCGTATGTGCGCACACCCGTTGTTCAAAAATGGGATCGCACATGTTCCACCTCGTGCGGGCTGGTAGGTATTCAGGGCGTGCAGCTGCCGAACGCCCTTCAACGTCATTACCTGCTTGCTTTTTCGCAACGCTCGCTCGCTTGCATGCTTACTTCTTTCTACCCGGGCACGCGCCCTACGAAATTTACTCTCCGTGTGGAGTGTCTACCCTTCGTTTTCTCTCTCTTCTTGTCTCCCTCTTTTCCCCCCTCCTCTTGCTCCAGTCCTGCCTTACAATCTATCTTTCTTTCCTTCGTAAGGCTTCTTCCAGGCTGCGTTTAAATTCGTTGAACCGTTTCCATGTTTTTAGGATCAGTTTATGTGGTGGTATTGTTAGGTAATTTATAGGTGTATTGTTTGTTTTAGGGATAGGTAGACAGTTCTAATAGATGTGGGGTTGACTAAAACGATTCCCAGTTACATGAACGTTACAACAATTTTACTGGTGATATGTAATTCTTCGTATCTTTGTTATCCCATTATCAAAACGAAATAATTAATCCTGTTATAGGTGTATTGTTTGTTTTAGGGATAGGTAGACAGTTCTAATAGATGTGGGGTTGACTAAAACGATTCCCAGTTACATGAACGTTACAACAATTTTACCGGTGATATGTAATTCTTCGTATCTTTGTTATCTCATTATCAAAACGAAATAATTAATCCTGTATACTACAATTTCTAGAAGCCAATTCTCTTGTATCTCTATCCACCAAGTGAAAATAAGAAAATGCTGGAAATCTATGGAAGGGTGAACAATTCCATATTTTCTGACAATTCCAATTGTACGATTCAAAAAGGTCCGATATACCTAAAGTTAGCATAGAGTATGACGAGAGGTACTCGGACCGTTTTTCGGTTCGTACATATACATATCGACGTATCCAGCTCGCTCGTTCGGCAGCTGTGCTGGGCTGAATGGCCTCGCGAGGAACATGTGCGAGGATCCTTGGTGTTCCTCCTCTACGAGAAGGAAAGCCGATGCCCAAGAAGGCATATGCGAGCGCGCGCGCTCGACTCGTGCCAACGAGGCGAGAGATCTCGAAAATATACACGGGGGCCTGGCCTCTTCTTCGAAACGGTGAGGGGTCGGGGGTGGTGGAGGAGGAGAAAGGGGGACCTTTTACGAAATCCTTACCGCCTTCTCTCTTTCTTCTTATTCCACGCACTTCCGGACGCGTGCCACCGTTTAGGATCCTTTCCTGATGTCCTTTCAAGGGATTCTCAGCTGTACGTTCTCGGTTTAACACGTTTTCGATTCTTATGGGGCTCACCGATGACCGACGTTTCAGTCATTTTTTTCACGCGTATGAGATTTTAATATGGGGTTAGGTTAACGTTAAGATCTATGATACTTGGGTTTTTTGTTTTATCGGCTCGTTTATGCATGAGACTGTCAGCGGAGATCATAAATTCTAGTTTATGGAATATGATAGGGGATATTGCTAGGATCGATTACATCAAATGAGACTGTAATTGTGGTACGATATGTTATAAAGTATATATCAGCAAATTTTATTTTATTGCACAAATTCGACATACTAACCTCGTATAATATCATTGTGATAAATAACACGATATGAACGTTTTATATTATACGAGAATTATTACCTACACACGTCTAATAGAGTTAACCAAATCTTTTGAAAGAAAGATTCATCTTTTTCACGGATGACACGTCCGATAGTTCCAACCATACGATCTATTCCAAACGAAAATACGTTCCGTGAACCAATCATGTTAATAGGATCTCTCCTGTCCAAGTCAAGATGCAATTTGTAATACCGTTCGTCGATCGGGCAGATATTCCTCCCATCCAATCTTAGCGGCACCCTCTTTTCAAATCCATAGAAAACGTGTTCCTCTTTGGACACCCCCAGGTTTACCCCTAATCCCCTGTACCCCTCCTCGTTTCATCTCGAAAACTTCTAGGATCTCCAACGGAGATATCTCGAAAAGGGCCTTCAGCTGGTGGTCTACGAAAAATGGGGTGGATCGTTAGTAGGGTGGAGACGATGAGGATTTTTTTCAGAGAGAGAGAGGGGACAGGGCGAGTGCGGCCCAGACACGATCTCCTCTCTTCTTGCAAGCCGTCTGCATCGTCTGCTCCCTCTTCTTCTTCTTTCTCTTCTTTGCTGTTCCTGGAGGGCCTCCTGCGCCTTCCTTCCTTCCTCTTCTTCTTCTTCTCACTTTTTTTTTTTAAACGCGCCATAACATATTCGGACTTATATATTTCCGTGTTTAGACGAGGCGCAGCTGGTTCGTGGACCGGTCTCGCTCGGTTTTTGGTTGGAAGGGACTGTAGGAAGCGAATATAGGAAGTAGCTTCGGTATCCTAGGTTAAAAGTTATGCAAAGTTAGCATATGGTAGATACCTCGCTATGCAATTTTATCCTCTTAAAACTCAATTTTATGTTTATCAACCTCCATTTTATTTTCGCGAAACCCAATTTCATCTTCATGAAACCCAGTTTCGTTTTAATGGAACCTAGTTTTATCTTCGTTAAACTCATGTTCGTGCATAGGCTTAAAACGTAGAAAAGAGGACTCGACTCGCGTACGAAATTACGATTGCGCATTGCGACATCACTGCGGTGTTGGCTGACGGCTGGCTGGCTAGCTATTTGCACTTGACTTAGCAGGTTTTACAAGCATTAGCAGCGAGTCAGATTCTCACATCGAGTTACCTTATAGTCGAAGCGTGTCAAGGAATCGAACTAGTCGCGAGTATCGTCCGTTGCTTTCGAAAGGTTCACGTTTGAGATCGAGTTGTGACATTCATGGCGTGAACTTTATGTGAAAGAATTTCACTTTGAGATATAAGATAGCTCGTATTACGCAAAATTGGATGAAATTAATAGGTACGAATTTTTTATACGATACAAAGCTCACCTGTACACCTTTGATTTAATTCTGACTTGATTCTCTTCTCGTAGAAGATGAAAAGTAAATGCAAAAGTTAAAAAAATGTTACTAATTCCTATAGCCAAAGCAAATACCTATGTTAATCAGTTGGATTTCTGTATGGATCATAAGTTAATCCAATTATCAATTCTTCATCAATAATCAACATATATGCATTACATGAGAAAGAATTCATGTATATTGACGAGTACGCGCGTACTCGAAAAGAAGAAAAAAGAATTTGTTGCTAAGTAGGTGACACGAAAGTGAGCTGCGGTCATAAGCCGGTGAGTTTAACTACGGTTCACGGCCCACGTGCACTTCTCTTCAATAATTGCCCATTTCCCTCCTCACGGGGACTTAAATGTAACACCCTCCCCACCCCTTCCTTTTCTCTTCATCCTCTACTTCTCTCGCCTTGAGACCAAAATGATCTCAGTACGTCTACATAGTCCCGTCCTTAAATTTAGCTTATTTTCTAATTGCACGGTCTTTAGCGTAACTTCCGTTTACGTAAATCATCACGAGCCTCACTACCATCCACTTTTGTGGTGGTAATTTCATAAACGTATCGAAATTCACGATAGAGGGACTGCCACGAATTTAGTTTCAGATCAAACAAACACTAAAACTAGTCACGGGCCTCCAGTTTGTAGGGATAACACAGAACCACAGTACCCTGTATTGTGTGTGTATTATAAACCGTAGGAATCTTTTCCACATAATGATTCTTTATACCCCCAGAGTATACTGAGTACATACACCGGGGCCAGGAGTTAAGTCAATAAAGCCGCACGCTTTAGGGAATCCATAATTCGATAAACTTTCCATAAACCGCCTTGTGCAAAGCCATCGAACATTGTGAGGTCCTCGAGAAAGAGAGAGAATGCACGAGAATGCACAGAGGGCTAGCTGGCTGGTTGGCTTGCTTGTGAGCAGCTGGCACCACGAAAAGGATGCCACTGTGAAAACAGCTTTCTTTCATGGTAAACATTTTCGGGGCAAATAAACCGCGAGACAAGGGCATCCTCTAACGATCGAGCGCTGCACACCTTTTGCTATCGCGAAACCATTGCTCTTTTCGTATCGAATGCAATAAAGTAGTGTTTTGTTTCCACTCAAGCTATGGATTCTTTTTGTAGTCGTCTATATTCGATGGATTTTTCTTCTTTTTCAGGAAACTATAACAGTGATAATGTTTTTTACAAATCTACTGGTAATTGAAACTACATACATTTTTTTCGAGAGATGTGGTTATTAACGCGTTGACGTCGGTCAGCGGTGATTAGCACTCGATTTGTAATGTTTATAAATGTGGTTTATTACCATTTACGAGAATGTGACAATTAATTATAAGAAATGCAAGGACTAATTTAAAAATTGTGATGGTCAATTTTCCCGAAAAAAGTTATGGTAAAACGTTGTATTTCTATAACACGGTTAGACTGAATATATATACGACGTCACCCTGTGGTGACCGCACGAATGAGACTGGGAGAATGGGGTGTTTGATCAACATTCGAATAGATTGAGTATATTTCTAACAAAATTGAGCAATTCTAGGATAAATATTAAAACGTACGAAGCTTTAAAAACATTCTCGGTATTTTTCAGACGTATAATCGCATCATCTACTCATATTGTGTACCAGTTACATAGCGTGTACTGTCATGTACTACCTACAGAGCATGTATTACCATGTAATATCTATATACTATCCATTACGACGTACTACTTATGTTCAACCTATTACGACACACCCCGAGTGGAGGGAACGAGTGGATAAATGAACGAAGGAGCGAATGAGAGTGAAAATGAGAGTGGGGGTGCTCGAGGAACACTCGAGCTCCCCCTGGAACAGATCGAGTATAGTCCACCCGAGATAAAACACACTGTAAACGTGCGGCCTGTCGGATATTTGGTTACAGGGAGGCGGCGACACGTGCGCAGGGCCAGTTCTGGGCCAGGTGGAACGGCTCGTGCTGTCGAGGAAGCAGAAAAAGCTGCTGCTGCCGCTGTTGCTGCTGTGGCAGCAGTAGCGGCTGGCCCCGCAACGTCCTTTCCTACGACGAGCCACGCAGGGGTGGTGGTGGTAACCGGAGGAGGCGCGGCTAGAGGTACCGGGGGATGCGAGATAGGAGGAGAGAACGGGATTATCGAAGAAGTTAGTTCGCCGGTGCTGTCGGATGAGGAACACTGTTGCTGCACCGACGGCTTATTCAAGATGGACAGCAGCCACCATCGTTACCAGCGTTACAGGCATCATACCCATCATCGTACACATCTTCATCATTCTCTTCCATTGCAACAGCAACAACATTGTCATCAGCAGATACAGCAACAATATCTGCAACAGACGCAATTGGATCATCGCCATTGTTGCCATCAGCGTAGGGACTCTGATGTCACGGTGATAGACGAAAAGATCATCGATGATCGAACCTGCTTAGAGGATGACGATGGATCTTTCGATTGCTCTCGATCGTCTCACCGAAACGATGAAAATGATGATGCCGATGATCGAGAAGAACGGCCCTCTTGGGACATCGCTGATTTACGTTACCTCCATCATCAACACCACTTGCACTATCGTTATTGCCATCAACTTCAAAATCAGCATCATCGTCAGCATCATCAGCATTACCATCAACCTCATCACCATCATCATAGACACCGGTACTCTCACCGTCGTTATCATCATCGTCAGTACCATCAGCAACAAGAGTTGACGGAACAGAAACAACAGCAACATTGTCAAAGTCATCAACATCATTTGGATGATCTTCAACAACGTCTTAGAGAAGAGCGAAGAAGAGATGAGAGTGTTTGTTCGGTGACATCGTCAATGTTGTCGTCGTCGTCTTCGTCGTCATCGTTGTCATCGACATCGACATCGCCTGTGAAAAGTATTGTACGAGCAGATGACAATAGTACGTCCAGCAGCGTCACTGCCATGACGAAAGGTTGCAGGATTCCACCGTACCTCGCGACGCTACTTATTATCTCCTACACCCTCTTCGGTATCGCAGGTTAGTGCGTTAAGTGTTTCTTTTTATATTGTGGTAGAATTGGTGTCATGATTACGTTATTTTCGCATTCGAGAAATTAAGACATTTTTGGGAGTTCGTTCCATAGATTAAATTGATCCTACAGTAAATTATTTTTACATATTTGTGATTTTCCATCATTTTTGAATTTCTTGCGTTGGTGCCGTTATTCTTAAATATCTAAGCTTCGAGGATATTATTCTTATAATTCCAATAACTTTCATAACCTCTGTCGAATGCTATTAACGACAATGATCGTATCAAGCCAAGCGTGAAAAAAAGTGTATCCATTAAACGTAATCACAAATATTAACAAAATCGACATGAAACTCTAAAGAAAGGTGCCTTACCTTGTACCCGTGTATTACATACCTATAAAGTAAAAAACAACATGGCGACAATTTCGCGCACGCGACACGCCGTTTTCATTCGCGTGACAGATGACAGCCCCGCGATGAAAAATTTCTTTATCCAATCGAGACGGTAGAAATTATCGAGCCGCGTGCTGTACCCTCTTACCGGTATTTTGTAAAAATTTATAACCTTATTCGTGTTACAATTGAAAAAAGAACACGAATCGTATAGTTTATTTCTTCTACCGTACACCTAGTTTCTTTTCTCTCTCATAAAAACCTACTGACTTATTATTATTCTAAATTGTTTGATTAACTTTGATTTATATATAAAATCATATAACCAATCTTTCAAGTCATACATTTGCCTTTATGTAAACTTCCAATTAGACTTTTCTAGTTACTTTATAAACTCTAGATTCATGTAAACGCAATTTTTATTTCTCAGTCATTCTTTCATTTCGTTTCTTTCTTCCTTTTTCTTTCTTTTTCCTCGGGTCACGCACGCAGGACAGCAGATTGTAAAATTGCAACAGGTGACAGATAGAACGACGAGGTTCGATATGACCGGGCAGATGCAGAGTATGCGGCAGTTTTCTGAACGAGAACACACTGTTATGCTTCTCCTCCTCCTCTTTTCTTCTTCCTACGTACGAGTTTTACGCACACGCAGAAGGATACGAGCACGTGTGGCGATTCTTGTACGCGAGAAGTGGAAGAAAAGAGGAAGAGATGGATGGATAGGGAAAAAAAGATGGCGCTCGAGAATAGCGACGAAGTGGGGAGATGACCAGAATGCGCGCGAATATTCAAATTGGTGGAAAATTATACGAAGTGGTCCACGTAACGTTTGCCACGATTTCAATTCACTTTTTAATAGTTTAATGAAAAAGGAATCGTAAAAAGCATCTTTGTTTATTATCAATCGGCCATGAATCCTATTTTTCTCTTTTTTTTTCTCTTCTTCTCTGATAATTAATTATTATTATTAAAAAATCGTTTTCTCTTTTGGCAGACGCCTGCTCGTCGCGGTCAACGCCAAAGCCACGACCACCAACGCCGACACCTCGGCCAAATATCACATTCCACATGTATACGTGTCCGCCGGATTACGCGGAGTGGTACTGCCTGAACGGTGCCACGTGTTTCACCGTAAAAATCGTCGATTCTCTCCTCTACAATTGTTTGTAAGTATAAAAGTACATATATTTCATTAGATCCATGATTAGATTCTATAACTAATTTAAAAAAAAAAAATGCCGTGTAAACATAGATTTTTACAAATTAGTTCCCGGGTACAATTATGGATCTAATAAACTTTCTTATAAAGTATAATTTTTTATCGTAAAATAATTACAGTAAGGGAATATAGGAAAGGCGAACTATATAGGGAAGGACAGTAAAGTTTATCGTTTCTTACGACAGAACGACCAGTTTTCAGTCGCGATTTTCTAAAGATATAAAACGCAGATATATACTTCATAGAACTTCCGATTTCACATCGTGCGTCATCTTAAGGAGACCAAACGTCCCTGGCCACGATCGACTAGTTTCCCGTTGTGTACCGAGAATTATCTATTAGCCGTGGCCGGCGTGTCCGGTATGATCTACAAAGTGATAAACGCGTTCGTTTTATTGCGTCAGCGGTTGGGTGTCTTGCGAAATGGATTGACATAAAAAGAAGGAAGGAAAGAGTAAAGTGTGGAGGCAAAAAGTTTAGATATACTTGTGTAGGTGTGAAGGTACACGCGCGCACGCGTACTTGCATGCAATTAATGCGTATATTATTATAATTTAGAAATCATTTAAAGCAGTCTAAATTCTTCTTTACAAACTCTATTGTACTTCATGGTACCATTAGACTATAAATAAATATATTATCTTGAAATCAACTGGAATATTTTCTTAAAAGAGAATCTCTATTGTACTTCATAGTACCATTAGACTATAAATAAATACATTATCTTAAAATCAACTGAAATATTCCCTTAAAAGGTCCATAACTTGTACTTTTACCTTAGTCAAAATTTACGCATAGAGTTAAAAAGCTTCGACACGCACGAGCATGGCGGCATCCACATAAGGTTTTCTCAGTCATTCGTCGGTTTGAATTCGGTGACATTACTTGGGAGTTTGGGGGTGGATGATGAACAATCGAGGAAAAACGTGAAAGACCGCGGGTTGGGAAAGCTCTAATCCTCGAAGCCATGTCGTTGGCACGAAATTCGAAATTCCTACGGGAGTTCTGCGTGTCTACGGTCGACGTAAATCCATGCGATCTTTTCTTTACCGTTTCTTTCTTTCTCTTCTTCTCTATCTATCTCTCGCCTCCCCCTCTTTTTCGCCCCTTTCGGTTCTCGCACTTGCCCTCTTCTCGAAAAAAGGGGAAGCGCGTCGAAAGGAAATCGGAAGAAAAAAGATGACTTTCGTTGCTCTGACGCGTAAGACACGAAATATTTTTTCGGTGACATCAACGAGTGGTGAGGAAAGACGTTCGACTTTTTTTCAAACGTTCGAGAACTCCTTACCATATGAAAATGAATAATAGCTTTTTTTCCAATAATGATAAACGACAATTTTAATGACAAAAAAGTTATTTAAATAATAGTAATGATTCTATCGTTCGAAAGAATTTATCTTCGTATTTGACCTTCTTTTTTACCGTTCTCTTAAGAGCTCAACATTACTATGATAAAATTTCTATTTGAATAATGATAGGCGATACGGACATATTACATTTTAGATTTTATCGCTTTAAGCGAAACAGTATCTTTATCTATACTCGAAGATAAAAATGATTTTATCGTTCGAACAAATTTATTTTGACGTTCGACGTTTAAGTTAAGAGTTCGTTATTTTTTCAATGAAATTGTTATTTAAACGATGATACGAAGATACGTCCTTCTTAGATTTTTGTTACTTAACGCTAATCTTGGTGTTTGTATTCGAAGATAAAAATGATTTCATGTTTCGAGCGAAATTCGCCAGTTTCTTCGTTTTCATAATATATTATTATAATTATTATATATTATAAACACATAGATTAATATCGTTAAACACACGAACAACCAACGTGTTATCTCAATCGTCATAACCTGAACAACGAATGATAAAGTACTAAATGGCGGTGTAGCGGAACCATTAAAAGTTTTCAACGAAGAAACTTTTCCATGGTACCGCTACAGGACCCGTTTGTATTAAGTGTAAAGGGTTAACATACTCGATCGAGCGTCGAAATCTGATCGAGGGAATGAACCCGGAAAGGGAACGGACACGAGTACTACTCTTAATTATTCGTGAGCCAGAAGCAAAGAGGAAACGAAGGTTAAATTAAAAGTGGTGCTCGTTAATAAGATCACCCGTGAGAATCCTTTTAATTACAGCTTAATTATGTTTTGTTTTTTTTTTTTGTAAACCAATATGAAATCTTATAAAAGTAGTGAATACATATATGTACATAAAACAGAATTTTTCATACGTGGGAACTATTTCGTTTATAAAAAATATAAAAACTATTAATAACGATTTTTCAATATTGTGTAATTAAAATTAATGTTATTGGATTTATAACTCAAGGTCAGATAAGCTAAACGTATATGCCTATTATATAAATCCAATTTTTTCTTCATAAGACATGTCTCTTATGAAACACTCGGTATACATACATATAACAACTCTACCAAGAAACGAACGACATTTCTCACTAATTAAAGTACCCAAATCTTATCATTTCGATTGGACGTGTTCATTTCACCTCCACGATCTCTGTATATTTTATATAACACAATAGGTAATACTATAAACAAACCGTTAATTTCAATCTTTGCTTTTTTTTATTGCAGATGTGCTAACGGCTATATCGGACAGAGATGTGAGTTCAAAGACTTGGATGGTTCCTATTTACGTAAGTTGATAATTTATCAATAATGAGAAACTAGAAGATATCCATTAATAATGTAATTTTGTATTAATTTGTACATTATTTGTTTACAGCTTCTCGTCAACGAGTTATGTTAGAGACTGCCAGTATCGCTGGTGGTGCGACGATAGCTATCTTTCTCGTCGTCATCATCTGCATAGCCGCGTATATCCACTGTAAACGAAAGCAAAAGGAATTGCGAACGAGGTAACTAATTGATTCAATTACAAACTTATCAATCATCATGAATATTTGTTCTTTAAATTCACGATCAGATTTTGGAGTTAATGATTAAATTATTATCATCATCATTCTCTCGAATTCTCAAAACAGACCACAATTAATCTAACGTCTCTGTGTTTCTTTCTATTCCAGCAGTAACTGCTTCGACACGGTGGATGGACCCGGTCGAGATCCGGAGCTGAGGCCGTTTAGCAACCGCAGCCGCTCCCTTATGATCTACATGGCTAAGAATCCTCCCAACAGCTCGGTAAGCATTAGAAACATTGAATTCTGGTGCTATTGTGATTTTTAAAGCAACCCTCGTATAGCACGAAAATTCCTGCCACGTTGTACACCCATCCCTCGATTTACAGGATAGATACCTACCTTTTTCAAAAGATCGTGTAAAACGAGACAGAATTCATAAAAAATTGATGCATATTATTATTAAAAATACAAAACTACCTTTTTTGTTTACCTATTATTAACATTACCTTTAACGTTTTTGTTTGTGAGTGTTTAAAAAGAGTGTGTCCATTAATATGTATACGCTTTTAATTTCTAACTGATATAATGCAAAACAATCAAAAGAAAAACAGAATTTATTTTCATATAAAAACCGCATAAATTAAGTATCATGCAAATCGAGGGATTTATGTTATTTATATCTTTATAATTACCGGACCGCGTTCTACTAAAACTGTACTATACAAGGGTTAATAATCACAACCGTGTTCTGAAAGTACCACGTTAAAAAACGATAAACAATGTCAATACAATTCTAAATTCTAAATAATAAAAATGTATATATGTGCAGGCGACGATAGAACAAACGAGAATGCCGGGATGGAATCGAGCGGAGACGGAATCAATGAGAATGGCTTCCATCAGCGAAAGCAAGCGTTCCTCGAGCCAATAACCAAGATCCAATTCCTGTCGACGAGTAAATAATGGCGGCGACGCATTTACGAAGACGAGGAAGAAGAATAAAAAAAACGACAGCAAGCAGAAACGGAAAAGGATGAATTGTCGATACGCCGATGAAAAAAAAAAATCATTCTACGCCTCCGTTGATCGTTCTCCACGATCGATCCAATCAAAATGGCGGCGGTCCACCGATCTTTCCGGAGTAATGACGTCCGTTCTCGTACGTTTCGCATCGTTCCTTTCTTTTCGCGAGGACGCGCGGCCGTAAAAGAAAAAAAGACACTATGGCCGCCATCTCTAAAAAACAAAAAAACGACGCGATAACTTCAAAATTTGTGTATCGTTCGTAATACGTTGGAATGCCGAGATTAATAAACTGTGTTTCCTTTATCGAAAGGAAACGCCCGAATAACGATCGGCATCGAACGTATTTTATTATTATCATTTCTTAATGAGAAAACAAATGTTGCGCTCGTGAAACGGCTACGCTGAATATGGTGCTAACTATATTATGTCTAACTGACGCGAACCAATCGCGTTATCGCTTTTTTGACGAGAGACACATTCCTAAAAGCGCTCTTCTTTCAACGAATCGAAGTCTGTTCGAATTCGAAAGCGATGCTCGTTATTGATATACATATATATATAATTATTATTATTATTATTAATATTATTATTATTATTATTAATTATTATTATTATTATTATTATTAATTATTGTAATAAATGTTACTCGCGAAGTAGTCATTGTTTCACTTTCACAGGGTGCTCTATATCGTATCAGATTTGTTATCGGTCTCGTTGTTTGCTTTTGAAAATTTCCTTAAGTTGAAAATTCCCGTCAGAAAGCACAGAACGTTGTTCCGTAATTTCATAGATTTCTAATGTCGTTTAGAAATTAATGATCGATGGAATTAGGTCACGAGTCATCGTCCACGATCTCACGTGTACTTGTTATTTAAAGAATTTCTTTGTCAGCTTCATTTTGCTTTATTTAAATGCAGAAATTCGAATCTGGAAATTTGAATTCTCAAATTCGTGCTCATTTCGTTCGATGCGTAATCAAATATTCGTAGGTAAATTCATAGTATTTTTGAATACGCATGTAGCGTAGATTTTCATTTAAGTGCGTAACTTAATTTATTTGAAACTTTGGCACCTTGAAAAGTGAAAAGTAACTGGCGATACGCGAGATTTCCTCGTTTTGATTGACGAACAATTATAATAACAAGTTAGAAAAGAAAAGAACGCATAATAATGAAAGGACGTACAAAATGAACGTAATTGATTCAGCGTTCGTTGTAAAACTCTTTTTTTTTCTTTCCCTCTTTTTTCTCGTAAACACGTTGACCGCCATGATGGTTGACCCAGTTTTGCAGAATTCGTTGAAATATTCGTAAGATTAATTCTTTCGGGACATTCATCATAAATCCTCCATTTTGCGTTCTACAAAAAATTGTGTGACGGCGAATTCTTCTGTATTATTTATTCTTTTGATATAATTTACGAAAGACATGTAATGGATCTATTTAAGATTCGCAGGGCAGTCAACGTGTTAACTGTATTTTATCGGTCGGGCCTATTTGTTAAAGAATAATAGCAAGTTATCGAAGTAACTTCACTTTAGAACGTCAATTTACGTTTACGGTAAATGAAAATAATCTCGCCTGTGAGATATACACGCCAAATGGTGTACCTATGATAATAAATAAATAATGATTTCATTTTGAAGCGTCAATTGGCGTTGGCCATCGTTGAATAAAAAATATTTTCACTTAAAATCCAAAAAGAGCGTAAATAAAAAACTACTCGACGTAAAACCTCTAATAGTATTCTCAGTAAATAAATATAATATGATGTTAGGACACCATAATGGCGTCTTCGATAAATAAAAAAATTGTTTCATTTGGAATCCCAAATTGCGCAAATAAATACCGTTTCGTATAGAACGCTAATTGGCGTTCCTTGTAATTAACTGCTACTATTCTATTTTAATATACCATAATGGCATATCCTGTAGATAAAAATGTTCTCATTAAAACACCAAATGGCGTTCCTAACGAGTATACAAATAATTTCCAATGTTCCAACTTGAGAAGGCGATTATCGTGTCCGGTCGATAAAAAAACTTTCTACTTAACCGATACAGACTCGCGATCGCGGGACGGATCGTAGTTTAAATAATAAAATTAAGGGTTGCCTATGCACCGTCCACGATGAACCGAAAATGAATTATCGACATCGTCGTTTCATCGCTAACGATTTATTTATCCCAATAAATAAATAAATAAATAATCTATCGCGTCGTTTTACCCGCATCGTTCGATTATCTCTACACGAGCACGCGAAAACACTTGAATAACAAATTTGATGACGAAAAATTTCATCCTATTTTACACATGCGTGTGTATATCCTCAAAATACGTGCCTAATGTTTTGAATTCAAATTTTGGCACTCGGAAAAATAGTAGAAGGAACATAAAAAAAAGGGACAAGCCTCTTTTTCCTTTTCGATCACTCGAAAAAAAAAAGAAAGGAGCGTAAGCAAAAAAACGATAACGAAATAACGAACGAGAAGCTGAAGAACAACGACAAGGTAGCGTTTGAGCGTGTTCGCGAAAGGATAAATTTAAGATAATTTATAATCCTAATCATAATCGATGAAGATAATAGTATAAACTAACGTAATGTTTTCATTATACTTTCATGCTGTACGTGGTTCCTAATTTATTACCATTACGTCTGATTATTATTTTTAATATTATTATCATTATCACTATTATTTTTATTTTATTATCATCGCTGTCAATATCATTATTACTAAAATTATTATTATTATTATTAGTATTATTTTATATCTATTCGGATTAGTAAGTTCAAAAAGATGGACACGCGTGTTATTTATAATACCCGCAGTATCCAATATGGAAAATCATTAAATAAATGCGTAATTGTTATGTGTGCGTGCGAGCGTGAATGCTATCTGTGAGAAAACGTGTGCTTGACGTGTGTGTTACGTATGTCATGCAGAGCTTCGACGAGTGGCACTCGATTTTTTTGTAAACTAAATCCTTTTTCTTTCGTTTGGTTCATCCAATGACGTGTATGTACGAAGAATTAATTAATTAATCGGCCGAATCCTAGGGATTGAAGAAAAAAAATGGTGAAAAATGGATTAGAGTGAGATCCCCCCCACATACACACACATGTCTATACAGAATAAGTTAATAAGAGTTATTATTTCAAACAACTCACCATTCATCGGTTGTATCAAGAAACGTTCTAAATTAATTATTAGTTATATTGGTAGGGTTCCCAAAGGGATCTAATTTAATTTTTTTTTTACATCTAACATATATACTACGTTTCTTGATAAAACCAATATATAACGAATTATAATAGATAATAATTCTTATTGGCTCACCCTGTACTACACGCGTATATGTATAAATACATACCAAATTCGTAATCGCGGTATGCTTGTCCGTTGCGAATGTACCAAAGAGACAACGTCGGTTAAATAATAAATAAATAGTTAATAAACAAAATCGATCCAAAGGGAGGCGCCGAATATCGTTTAACTAAAGGAGAGAAAAAAAAGGAAAGAGATGTCATCGATCGGCAATGTTACATTAAAAACATTGTTATTATTTTTGTAAAGAGAAAAAACATGTACATGTATTAACATGCTCTGCGAGTGAAAGCTAAATAATTTATTATTACTATTATTATTATTTTATTATTATTATTATTATTATTATCATTATTATGTTATCACGATCATCATCAATCATCATTATTACTATTATTATTATTAATACCAGCATCATTGTCATCCGCTATCGCGCCATCATTATTAGTTATTATCACTATTATACCCTTCTATCATGATGAATATTATTATTATTATTATTATTATTATTATTATTATTATTATTATTATTAAATTAATATTATCATTGTCATTATTTCTTTTATCATCGTTCATCGTCATTACTTTCACTATCACCACCGTTATTGGTGTCACTTATTAAAAGAAACTTACAAAGAAAAAAAGGTAAAGTTGTAACCTTGTTTCCAAAACGTTCAAATATGTAACAATTGGAACAATGTACGTTATAAATTGAGATATGTATATGTATATATGATTGGATATGTACATGTATATGTGCATATATATATGTGTATATACACATTATCGATCCCGATCACAATGCTAATTTATATAACGTAATTAAAAAAAAAAAAATAACATAATAAAACGTAAGTATTTGTTTTACTCGTTGAAACTAGTTGAAGCCTCGCCTAGACTCAGGTAAGTCATCGATGATGACAATCGAAGACGCGTTAGTTTAGACGATTTATCATCAAAATCTATGCGAACAATATTTATTACACCGCATTTACTTAATGAAGACAAAAGGAGAGAACGAACAAAACAACCAAAAACGAATTCACTTTCCACATAATATACGCTATTATTACGATCATTATTATTATTATTATTATTATTATTATTAAATCACGCTGAGTTAGGAATAATCGTAATTATGAGAGTGTTACAAGACAGCATAATATATGTATTGCAATTTATGTATATTACATTAAACGATTCCATAACTGTTACTATCCGCGTTACATATTTACACTCTATATACAAAGCTATATGTGATCTATTATTACTTAATTAGAATATGCAGCGATTAAGTTACGATTAGCCGAAGAGGTACTTTTCAAGGAAATAACAATAGTTATTCATCATTGTTAATAAAGTCCGGCTAATATTCGAGGAACCAGATGAAGTTGAAGAGTATGACTAACACGTTTAAAAATTTAGTCCTAAAGTTTAGCCTACTAATACTTCTCATACACACATTGATACCTAAATCTCATAGATTTAGATGAGTATAGTTTGTAGAATCTATATTTAGATTATGTTATTGCTTCTTTCGAAATCTAATCTTTTTGAGCTCGTACAAATTTTTCAATTTTACGTAGTTTCTATTCTTTACCGACGCTCGCATAAACAACAAAAGAAAGCTGTGAAACATGATTGTTTAATGAAGATGATACCACAAATATGCCAACGACGAAGTTGCATTTTGTAAAGAGAACAAACGACCTTAACTTTTACATTTTATTTAGGGTTTTTTTCATAAAACCTCTCCAATGCATAGATGATCGGAAATTGAAAAGTGCAGAGTATTGATCTATGGTGGATGCTCGCAAAGGTTTCGTCGGGGTCCATTTCATCACAGACTCAGCGACTTTTTCAAAATTGTGCCTGGATAAACTTAACAATGCCGATATTATGCCTTCCTGTTGATCTTCAGAGCCTAATTTTAAAGTAAACAATAATTATAATATTTGTAAGATCAGGTAAAGCTTGTTATATTTCTGAAACATGCATGTAAGTGTTACCTTCGCCTGATTCTATCAGATCTGAGAGCTGTTCGATAATATTTTTCACAGTCGAATTGCTGTCCTCTACAGGAAATGTACGCAGAAGATGACCTGCCAATTTAAATACTATTAGAATTTGTTATCGGTATACACGGACTTTTCATTATTTGATTTCCAGCGAGCTCACCTAGCAAACAAAATGCTTCAAACATGGATGAATATTTTCTGTTAACTATCCTTGGTAACAAATTGGCCTGTATAACATTTGTGTAAGTCCAAGAAGTGCCTTCCTTTTTAGCAAGTAAAATAATAGCTGTTTTCAAGCCATCAACTTTAGTACTAGAATGATTTCCTAGAAAATGAACATACTTGTTGAAATATTTTATCTTTGTAAAAGATAAGGAAACACTCACCTTCCAAAGAATTTAGTAATTCTTCCATTAGATTTTTGGTTAAATAATTTCCTGCTTTGAATCTATAATAACTTGATATTAAATGTTTCAAAGGATTTAATTGGGGGAAGTCTATAGCTTGTATAGATACGACAATGTGCGCCATACATTTTGGTAACATATCTGAAATTTGAAAACTCGTATGTTTATGGTCTCTAATTAATTTAATTTTTCAAGCAAAATATATATATATATATATACAGAACACACCACACACATATGTATGTACATACCAGTAGTTTCTGTGAACTGAGGAAATATTTCTGGCCAACTGGTTAATGCAGTGTAAACCACAGGTATTGCGTGTAGTCCTAAACAATATAAAGCATCGCAGCAAAGCATTCTTACTTTTTCTCGATCCTTTTGTATTCTTGCCAAAACAACATACAGTCGTATGAGATTTTGTATTTGATGGTACTAGATAAAGAAACAAATTATTTGATTATAAAATAAATATTATAAGTCCTATAAAATTCGATTATATCTATGCATTCAAATGAAAGTCAGTATAAACATAATCATATACCATAGGTGTTTTATTCAGTCTGAAAATTTTATATTCGATTCCCGCTTGTACAACTTTTATCACTGTGGGCATTCTTGTTTCCAAATCGACCAATAATGCTGTGATTCGTTGGTGTGCTATTGTCATGAGTGGTGCTGGTGGTGTATAAGTCTTATCTAAATTATGCATCGCTCTTTCAAGCATAAATTCCACTATACCACTGTAATCATACAATATTAAGATATCATAACTACACACTTTTTGTTCTGACATTTATCATTTACTTAATTCAACGAACTACAATAAAAATTAGATTACAATATTTTTACATACCTTGCCACAATACGAACAGTGCACGTAGAAGATAATTTATTAACAACGTCCGTATGCACTGACATACCCCAATCGCAGCTATTTAAAACTCGGTACAATTGCCGCTTGACGAAATTATCTAAAATACATTCAATATATTAAATCATAAAAAGATTTTCAAATTGATGGGAACATAACAGTAAGATGTGTGAAAATATACCTGTTGCTTTGCATATTTCTGCCATTCCCTTTAATGCTTTCTTCGAAGTCCTCAAACCTTTAGGAGTTTTAATTGTATTAAAATGATTTTTCAATAATGTTTTAGGACTCACTACTTCTAAAGACATAGAAGCATTATTATCGATATTCTCAGTATTTTCTGAAGCAATAATTTCCATATGATGAGGTGGATCATCCACATTATTTTCATCACAGATTGTTGCATCTGTTATAGTAGTTGCTGCTACAAAATCTATTCTGTTATTTTTACTAATACTATTTATCCATGAAAATTTCTGTGTTTCGTCTATTATCTTTTGTAATCCACTTTGATCTTTAGCATTTGCAGCATTAGAATTCTTCTCTATGTTTTTTCCATATTTGTCACTGCTTAGATTACTTTCATCTTGTTGAGATGTTTCATCAGTCTGCTGTATACTTAGATCAACTGATTCAAATGGTAATTTGTATTCTTCTTGTACATTCATATTACTGTAACTTTTTATTATGTTATGTTTTATTTCACTGTTTTTATTACATAAAATTTGAGGTGTACATTTATTCTCATTATTTTTTATTTCACTATTTTTATTACTTACATTTTGAGGTACACATTTATCCTCATTATATTTTATTTCACTGTTTTTATTACATAAAATTTGAGATGTATATTTATCTTCATTATCTTTTATTTCACTATTTTTATTACCCACATTTTGAGGTACACATTTATCCTCATTATGTTTCATTTCGCTGATTTTGTTACGTAAAATTTGAGATGTACAATTATTCTCATTATTTTTTATTTCACTATTTTTATTACCTACATTTTGAGGTACACATTTATCCTCATTATGTTTTATTTCACTGATTTTGTTACGTAAAATTGGAGATATACATTTATTCTCATCATTCTTTATTAAACCATTTTTATTACTTACATTTTGAAGTATGCATTTGTCCTCATTATTTTTCATTTCACTATTTTTATTATGTACAGCTGGAGGTGCACATTTATCCTGATTATTGTTTTGATTATCTGGAATTATTGGTTCATTTGAATGGAACAATTCAAAATCAGTTATCTTAGATGGAGGTTTACTTCGCAAATTTTTTAAATGTTCCATTATTCTGACATGAGTTGCTTTAGGTGTTGGAAGTTTGCCCTTCGTATGCAAATCAACGTTTTTTGTTCTTGTATTACTATGCCCAGCTTTAACACTTTCATTAATACTTTGCTCTTCCATGCATTCATTTTCGTCTACATCACTTATAAAACCTGATGAATTTATTATTGCTGCTTCAGTGGACTTTCCATCCTTTGAAATCAAATCATTAATATTTGAAGTATCATTATGATTATTATTTTTATTCAAATTTGTACAAGTAATGATTGAATCAGTTGCTTTACATGTGAGAGGAACAGTAACATCATGTACTGCTTGATTTACATTTGAATGTTCTGTTAATACCTCTTGATTATTTGAAATATTCACTTCATGTGATATACGTTGTTTTTTTGGTGATATACAATTTTCAGAAGTATTAGATTTATTATTCATTGCATTTTCAGAAGTATCTTTTGTTCTTTCATTATCACATATTTCATTGTTTTTCTTCACAGATAACAAGTCCATCTGTGAATTACACTGAAGTTTACGCTTCTGTGCTCTAGTAATGATACCTGTAGAGATAGTTGTAGTATTCTTACTGGAACAGTTAGTAGAAACTTTATTAGTAGTTGAGATAACCCTACTTGTACGACAAGTAGTAGTAGTAGTTGTAAAATTAGTTTTAGGAGATGTATTAGCAACTGTAATACTATTAGCAACAATAGTACAATTGTTAACTTTGGATTCATCTATAGAATTTGAAATTTTGGCATTAGATGGAACATTATCAACTATTTGTGACATTTCTTCTACTGTGAACTCAGTATTTAAAAATTCATTAATGTAAGGAATACGTGTTTGTTTGTCAGTTTCAGATTCATTGCATTTATCATTTATTGTAGCACTTGTACTAATTGTGGAAGCTTTACTGGTAGTAGCAACTATATCATTCATAGCTATAGTATCATTAGTGGCAATAGTATTGGTAGAACTAGTAGTGGTAGTACTAGTAGTGGTAGTACTAGTAGTGGTAGTACTAGTAATAGTAGTACTAGTAGTAGTATCGCTAATCTTATTTTTAAAATAATGTTTATTTCTAGTGTCAAATGTTTCTGCAGTGAGTGGAATATCACTTAGCTGTTGTGCAGTTATCTTTACTGTAGGAGTATAACACTGTGTATCATTAGAATCACTTGAATTAGTATCTTCCATAGAATTTGACATATTATCTTTCATATCTTCACACAAAGAAAGTTCAAGACTTTCGTCATCATGCATGTTTGTAACACATGGTGTTTTCTTTGGAGTAGAAAATAAGATAGTATTTTTTGCATTTCCTTCTATTAAATCATCGCTGCATTTATCTTTATCCAAATTTATTTCACCTGAGAAATTATGTAATGCTGTATCATTGTTTGCCAAATTAGACAATACATCGACAGACGAATGTTCCGAATGATCAGTTGCTGTAGAATTATCAACTGCCATAGGTTGAGTAGAACAAGGTATAATTGAATCTATATTCCAAGCATTATTATGTAATAATATATTGTTTTGTCTTAATCGGTGCTTAAGTTTTATTTTCTTTGAACTGAATTTACATAATTTTGATTCATGCCTTTTCTTTTGATTCTCAACACAATTATTCCGTTTATCATTCATGAGATTTTTTACTTCATTCCAAAATGTAGAAGCCATATTTAATGATAAGTTTTGGCTTAAGATATCATTTGGATAACAATTCATATATGGGAAATATTGCAAATGATTTGTAGGTAGTTGTTTTCTTTTTCGAGATTGCTTTTTTATCCTCTTTTCTAATCTTTTCATCTTCTCTTCTAATTTTTCAATAACATGTACTGAATTAGTTGAGGTTGCTAAATTACTCAGGTTATTACTTTCACTGATTAAGCATGGAGTTTGCACTGCATTTGGTAAACCATTAAACTGGTTGGAAAAAGGTATTGGATTTGTTGCTAAGTCAGCAAAAGGTTTACTTCTTATTATATGATGATCTTGTAAAGACAATTCAGGCTTTAAAGAAACAGTTGGTGAATTTGAACTGTTCTTATGAGCATTTATACCTTCTGATGATTGTCCAAAATTACATATTTCATTGTTGTCATGGTAATTTGCTAAATGTTCATCTGAAAAGATAATATGTAATTTTTAACATGTTCATTAACATTTAATAAACAATATGGAATATAACAAACCTCTTTCAGTAGTCGATGTAGATTTTGTATGTAATGATTTTATAGGGGAGGAAATACTTTCAATAAGTCTAGGATGCTTAGTCATTGATCGGCAGATTTTATCATAAGGATTAGACAATATAATTTCACACTTATTGCAAAATAAAGGGTAAAGATCATTTTTATCTATGTTGCAAGATATATCTGTCATTACACTCTTCTCAATCAGAGTATTGAGTTTTATATCACTAGCTATTGTATTCACAGCAACATCCATAGTTGATACTGCATCTGATACTGTATTCACAGCAACATCCGCAGTTGATATTGTTCCTGTTAAAAAAGACCAAAACTGAAGCTTTAAATTTACTCAATCAATTTATTCATGCATCAACTCTGATGTTTTCACAATTACTCACTGTCTGAATGAATATTTGCATCATCCTCTATATTTTGTTGTCTCTTATTAGTCTTTCTTTTAGATGAATCACAATTTTTATTAGAAATCTTCAATTGACATTTCAGTTCCTTGATATTCTCTAAAAAGAAAATTTATATACATTTTCGGAAATGTAGGAACATCCCATAAAAAAATTTTAAGCAGCATTCCCTACTATTTTTAATCTTTCATGATCTTTACCTTGTAACAAAGACTTGTCTAAATCCAATTGCATAATTTTATCCATATGATTTTCTTCTAATTCTTTCATTTTACATGTTAACTGTTGTAAGTGCTGTCTGTCGCCAGCCATTTTTGTTTCATG
The DNA here is from genome assembly GCA_916049575.1 of Ancistrocerus nigricornis. Classification (NCBI taxonomy): domain Eukaryota; kingdom Metazoa; phylum Arthropoda; class Insecta; order Hymenoptera; family Vespidae; genus Ancistrocerus; species Ancistrocerus nigricornis. Next base: position 3,699,066 of record OU696669.1, on the reverse strand, counting down.
TGCTGCTATAGTACTTGACAGAGATTCTATGTCTTTCTTGTATTCTGCATTTTGCTAGTGAAGCAATAGAAAATATCCAATATATAAATATTCTAAATTATTGAAGTCAAACAAAACTATTATATTCTACATATTTAGGAGATATCACAACCATTACAATAACAGTGTGACAGGAACATTAACAAACATTCTATAAGACATTGATATACATAAACAAGATGTAAGTGACCTTGATGTATCTTTTTAGAAATATTTAAAATGATAATAGTTATAGTTTCATTCTTGTATAATTTATTAGTTACCACATTATAGAAGAAATTACTTACAAGTTCCAATTTAATAACTTTAGCTAGTGTTAAGTTATAGTTAGATGTCATTTTTTTGGTTTCCTTATTTGCCAAATCTAAATCTATCTTCATACGCTCGCATTCTTTTAGTTTATCATTGTATAGTTTAATTAAGTCACTGAAAAGTGGTTACATTATTAAAATAAGACGACAAAATTATTAATAGGTAGTCCATATTTCTACAAAAAAATAATAATATTAATAAAATCAAAAACACTTACTGCGATCTACACACTTTCTGTTTTAATATTAAATAGGATTTCTTTAATTTGTCCAATTTGTCATTGTTATCCTGTAATTAAGATGATTAAAGCATATTAAAATAAACCTTTGAAAAATGAGCCAGAAGGAAATTAATTAAAACAAGTTTTCTTTTTGTGAACAGTGGTATAAAATAAATTGTTTATTATATCTTAATAGTTCGTATTTCGAATTAAATGAATATGAAATATAATGTACGTGATCAAAGTAAAAATATAAAGTATAAAATCATAATTTTGTAATACTATCGAATTCGTAATAACAATGATGAATGCATCGTATACGGCATAACCTTAACAGAATTCTTCAGTATCTTCACATTATGTGATAACAAAAAGAACGTCATATATCTCATACTCACTGTGAAATCTACTTCCTCCTTAAAATTGTCTATTTTAGTATCCATTGCACTTAAAATGACAACTTAGGATAATAAGTATTAAATACAAAGCACATTCATGCGGCATTCGCACGCAGTAGTTGAAACATCGCTTTTTCAAATATATCGATACTCAACGCGAGCGATATATCAACATCGATACCGGACGAATTAAAATTTTTTTAAATCGATAGAAAAGAGGGTATAACAAATTCAATTACATTTTATTGTAATATTTCATTTAATTTTTTATTCATTCTTCTTAAGCTAGTTATTTACCAAGTTTAATTTTTTAGAAAATTAGAAAGTGACTAACGATAGAGGTTAGGCTGCTACAAAATTGCCTCCTCATGACTGCCAGTTAATTGACCATCAAAGATATTTTCAAATCAAATATGAGTAGTAACATTGAAAATAAAAAAGTTACGAAATATTAAATGTTTAATAAAATTTGAAAAATATCTACAAATGTGAAAGTTTATATTCGATTAGTATAATTCATACAAATAAATACAAAGAATTCTTATAATACTACTAATTACTTAGATGCATAATATTGGTTTGTGTATCATTTGAGCAGCTCATTAAATCCTATTAGTCAATTTTAACACTCTTCCTTTCGGGCATATATCTTTTTATGAAACTAATCAATTAATCTATACTCTCATGCAATATATCTTGTTTGTCATTGCAACATTAGTAAAATTCCATGTTTTTATAAGAAACTAAGCAAATTAGAGACTCATTTATATTTATAATGTCATAATTATGTATCCGCATCATATCATGTATTCATTTTTATAGGAATTCTCTTTAAAGTTCATCACAATTTTAATATGTCATCCCCTCAACATATTTCATATCTTTTATCTCTGTGCAGACAATTGTCTACAAACTTATGTTCATTAATTCTTTTAAATTAACTTATGCATATATACTTCTAGCTGAATATCGTTTGAGCTAGAATTAATTTTATACTTTCTTCCATTACTTATAATTTAAATCGTTCATGCTGCTACTTTTTTCTTTGTACGTTTGAAACACAGTCGTTGGCATATTAACTAATGATAATAGTGGCAGTTCTTTTATGCTAGACGACATTTTCCTCAATCTTTCAAAGGAAGAAGTTTTACTATGAGCTTTATGTAACTCGTTGTTAGATAATTGTTTATTTTGGAGTGATAGAGAATTTATTGATTTTAATGGAGAAGAATTGGCACTATAACAAGTAGATGCTGATAAGGCTTTTAAGTTTGGATTTTTAACATAAGTAGTTTCCTTGGCAAGAGCATTAGACTCTGTACATTCGTACAATTTTGGCATACTATAATTAGGTTTAACATCTTGCATATTGGTTCCGATGTTTCTTTGAGATTTCTGATTCTTGAAATCACTTTCAGAGATTCTATTCCGTATGTACGTAGATGGGTTCAATTTTTCTACTGTTTCTAGATTTTCAACTCTGTCAATAGGACTATTTTTTTTATTAAATGATTCCTTATATAAAGATTTTGTAATATCATTAATATATTTTGATCTTGCCTGAACTGAAGTAAAGAGACTGTGACATAATGATTGCAAACTTCTAGAACCTGATACCGTCGGCGTATCAAAAGGTGTCTTATTTATTTCTAGATCTGTAGATAGCTTTTTAAATGAATTCAATGCTTGTTCAGAAGATCCTTCGCTTTGCAGCAAAGTATATTGCAATTTGTCTGAAATATTGGCTGTATCTTCCTCATCTACTAAATGTGTATCACATATTTCCTCTCTGGAGATGTCTTTAATCTCTCTTTCATTTCTCTCAGAATCTTGACCATTATGTGGAGTACAATTTAATTTTTCCATACTAGCTTGTAACTCTAATTCCCATTGATTGGGCATAGCTTCACTGCCATCCACTGACCTTCGACTAAAATGTTCCACCCGTGATGTGGTAACATCATTCTGAACGTTACCCTGAAATTGAGAGAAGAGGATATGAAAATATGAGATATAATGCCATGAATTTATATAGATAAAAGATTGAATTCATGCTAACATTATCTTGTTCATCTTGAGCATTTTTGTGATATTCACTATCCATAGTAGATATTATATTGTCATGTTTCACTTTCTTAAACTCCATTTTATACTTTAAATTATCACCCGAACCAATTAATTCTGCACCTACACCAGGTTCTCTAGGCCCATCAGCAAGAATATCTACACAAAAAATTTGTTATAATAAATATATATATATACACACACTTTTTATATTGATATTACCATTTTCCTTTCTTTGTTGATGTATTTTATTACTAATATCTTCTAAAATACGAAGACTCTCAGCATAATTTTGTTTGGAATCTTTTATTGCTTTCTGTAAATACTCTACCCTCTCCTTTTGCGTTGCTAACATTTGATCGCAGTGAGCTTTTACTTCAAAGTATGGCCTTGACTTTATGATATAACGACGATATCTCTCTTCCAATTGCAGTACTTTTTTCTCAGCTTCTTGAAATATCATTGCTTTTCTATGATGTTCTCTACCACATTCTGCTTTTTGATTTTCCGCATCCATAACCTATATCATTTGTATATTATAATTCTATCATAATTTGATATAACAATAATGGCAAACAAAACATACTTTAATAGTGGCATGATTCAACATGTCTTGCCAGGCTTGATCAAATTTCCATTCATGCTGATGAGACATAAATCTTGCCTCTGCTGAAGCCACAGTTTCTTTTGCAGCTGCATGAATCTCACTAGCTCTTTGAAATAATTGAGCTTCTTTCTGACATTCTACCTAAAGAAATGAATGACAGATCAAGGTAAATGTTATAGTTTTATTTAAAACTATATTATTCTTTATAAATTTATATTAACCTGTGCTAGATGAGCTACTTCCAAAGCTTCAAAATAAGATCTTGCTTTTTCAATACATGTAGGTCCTAGTTTATCTGCCACTACTTTCAATCTTCTTGTTGATTCAGAAAGCAATTGTCTAAATGCTGTATGAGCTTCCTACAAATATACAAATAAATGTTATAATATAATATTACCTGAAGACTTAGCATTCTAAAAAAATGTAAAAAAAACTCACATCTAATTCAGTCTCAAGTTTATTAATATCATCTGTTGCATTGTTTAAATTTTCCAACTCGATCTAAAAACAGAACTTTTATCATTAACCTTGAATTCTTTATTTCTAGAAGAAACAATTATCATTAGATTATTGAATTAAATAAAGATAGCATTTGTCATTGAATAATAAATAGTTAAGGTATAATATTATTTAATTGCAACTCGTATATACCCATATTCTAAACGTAATTCTCTTAACAATTGTCTCAAAAAGCAAATGCGTAGGTAACTAGGCCATTGTACCAGGTATCAAAGTAGTACGGGGGTTACTTAAATGTCAAACGTACATAACCTTTCTTTCATATACACCGGATGCATGTACACACACAACCAATTAGAAACAATGAAAGATGAAACTTGACAAAAAAGTTATTCCGATATAACACAATTATGTTGTAATTGAAATAAATAAGTCACCTGTATACGAGGATCTAAGGATCCGTCGGCGTCCTCCGCGACGTCCATAGTCCGCTTTTTGCAGCATTTAATTAATGTCAACTCGATATCACATTGTTTTAACTATATTGCTAATAAGAACGCATATTACGAGACTTCTAACACTTCCCACATTTGTATCTAATATTTAAACACTTCCTATACAACGTATGCTGATCAAGACAATTCACATTTTGAGCGACATGTACGCTCAGAGTATGAATCACTATAAATGCTTAAGCTGATCACACACGCTTTTGCATAGCATAGCGTCGCATAAGTGATTTCGACCAATCACCTCTTACTCTCGTTAAGTGTCCGCTGGCGCCCCATTGGTTAGCAGTCTCACCAAAAGAAATAGGTGCCGCGTATACGTACATCACGTTGGAGAGGCGCCTTTAGGATTTTTAAAGGAACGTAGATTCTTTTCTCTTCGAATCTTACGATTGTAAAGTGCTTCAATTGTTATAATAAAGCCCTTTGTTAAGAAAACCACGTGTTTTAGTGTGTACGCTCTAAAGAGAGACTTGGTTAATTGTTTTTATGTGAGGGATATTAGTCCCTCCGTTTAAGACACCCACGCCATCTATATTTGTAAGCTTATATATTATTTCTTTAATATTATAATCTATTAAAAAATTCTATAATGTATTTTATCGCAACTACGAAAATACAACAAAAATAAATAAAATTTTATTTGAAATATGCATAATAAAGCCGTGTATTAATCAGCCAATCAGGAGCATCATGTGAGCATTTCCGGTCAATTCAATCCGGCTGAAGCTCCATGTTGCTTCAGCCATTTCTCTTCACTTCGCTTGTGGCTGTCTAGTAGGAGGGAAGCGTCTTCGAGCATCCACGCTGTGTTCAAGGGTAAGAACGTTCGACCGAATATCATTTCAAAATCCAGCTTCATCCACGTGTATCATTAAGCGCATTATTCATACAATAGTACGCCCTTATAATATAGCTTTGTTATATTCAATTCACCAATATATTTTTTCATCATATTTCATATTTCTGCACGATATTTAACCGATTAAGTTCGATGATGATGAAGACAGTTTTAGTCTCGTTCGTATGATTATTCCTTGATTATGATCTTCATATGCTGCTGATCTCTTAATTGAATATTAATATATCCACGCGAGGATATATATTATTTATTTGCGAATTAGTTTTCATTTCGTTCTAGCAACCGCATATACCTCGAACGTTTCTTCGCTGCTTAGAACGACGGTTAATAAAAGCTTGAGCTATGGCTAGCACCATGCTGGAAAATGTTCACTGCAAAATTTGTTCTTATCCACATTAATTGTAGTGAGTATTAGTTTGTTCTTTTTTTCGTTTGGATTATCCCACTTAAATGCAAGCGCGCATGTATTTACTCGTGGAATGAAAACGCATCAATTAGTTCTTTAAGTATATTATAATAGGCTTGAAAATGATGATAAGTTTATCGCCCCAGTCTGAATACTGTGATAGAGTGATAGATTCACTGACAAAAAATGATATTTACACATTTTATTCTTGACCCTCATTTTTAATATTTAATTAATATATACAATTTATTTATAGGTAAATGTGCTGAATTATAAATTTCTATAAAAATGTATACGCAACAAGCGATATATTCATTGGTTGTTGTTGCAGCAAGATTGTTAGGTAAGTTTTATGCTTTCTGCTTATAAGTTAATAACATGTAACTTTTATTATATATATATAAAAGTTAGTACTTAAAGCGCCAAGCAGGAAAAAAAAATTTACCTTTTGGACCACACGTTTAAAGTTTTATTTAGTTTTTGTTTTTCAATGTGTTTTTTCATCTGATTGAATATTGACTCTTCTCAGTAGGTAAAGTTTCTAATAAAATAACCAGCACTTTAAGTATTAAAAATAATAGACTATTATATGATGACTTTATTAACGCCCTAGTCAAACAGATATCTTATGAAGAATGTTAAAACTGAATTTTATATGAATAAAATGAAATTTTAACTTTGGAAATCTATGCATCTAAGTATAAATATTCTATTTTTTTACAGAAAATTGTTTGGAAAATGGTTAACTGCAATCATAAGGCCATAATATGATTTTATTGAATTGAAATACCCACAATTGATAATTTCAAGCATGTGACAAGTGGAAAAATCAAAACAGCATCCACGTATGTAATAAATTAATATATATATATAAACACATAAGTAAATATCTATTGCGTTGAATGATGTATGCTATAGTTATCCCTGTCTTACATAAGTAAATGGTGATAAAGACTATTCTGATATTAGCTCTCAAACTTTGTTAATAAGCTCAAATATTTTTGTAGCATCTCTAAATAGAGCATTTTTATTCCAGATTGCAAAAGCATCTTGCACATGAGAAGTGTTTTCCTATGAAACTGGAGATTGCAATAAACCTGATCTATTCACATATAATGTAAGTGAAAGCATAATTATATATATGAAGCTGTTTGGTTAGTTTCTATGATGAATTTTTGACAAGCATATGGCTGAAATTCTTATATGAAGTTAATTTAATATCTGACACTAAAATATGAAAGAGTTAACAAGTACAGGATTATAAATTACTTGAAAGTAAAATATATTTTTAATTACAGATTAATTCAAACTCTGGGACCGAAATGTTTCTACAAATTTTTCATTCAGGTCAGTCTTAAATCCAATTTGATAATGATTTTGTTACTTGTTGCAAATTTACTATGATGTTACAATAAATATACGCTAATATGATAAAGCAAAATGATTATTACTTGCCCTCACTGAGTCATTCTTATATAATAACGGATATCTTAAACGCGTATCTAAATTTTAGAACCAATAATTCTAATGCTAAATGTTTTGCTTTTAGTAACAATTTGAACAAACCATCGAAGAAGTGTCATTACTACTGACATCAAGATCAACAAAATTCTATTTCTTGTACGTAAATATTAATAATATTTCTACCCATTTATTTACAGTGTTCCAATTAATTCTGACTACTAACTTTACATATGATGCGCAATATACGCTATGATTCTTAGTGATAAATACCATTTAACTGAAATAAAAATATTTAATATATAAGTCTTGCAACTTATGTGAGATTGCTCATGTTAATTTTATTTTTTCAGTCTTCTGTGGAAAGTCTCAAATGTGAGCTGTAAGTGACGCAGCAGGAAACAGCTTTTATGAAAATTTAATCATGATAGATGCATCAAAATTATTGTAAAAATAGTATACTTTATTGAGTACGCATAACTTCTAATAAAAAGAATATATATTTAGAAATGTGGCATAAAATCAATCTTCATCACCATATCCTTCCATTTCTTATTCCGTACCACGGTAAAAGCATAGTGCGTCATCTTCACGGTGTATTGTCAAATTAAAATTTGAAAGAATGAATTTACACGATTTTTATATCTACGCGGTGAACACCAAGTCATCACATATGTTGTGCATAGCGCTGGGATGGTCATATATATATATATATATATATGTATAATATTACTAAATTAAAGCGAGTGTTTGTTGTGTATATAAGCACGATCATTGGTCGATGCGAGACTTATAACTGAGATTTATAAGTTAGCGAATGAAAACAATTCATAGTTAGATATACAAATGTAACAATGTATATTGTGTAAAACTTCGAAAATTTTCTTACTAACTAAGCGGCGCGAATCGATAAGTTTTCAAATTTACAATATCGGTTTATCGTATTACATAATAACATTTCACAGCGTTTTTAACTAGGCTTCTTTTCGCGATACTCGCTAAAAACGATCGAGACTGGCTGAGTGAGATTGAACTATATATGTTATATATGTTTTTCATATGTACGTAAAATAAATCGTTGCGCGTGTAAACGCGTATACTATATACTTACGTATGTTTCTAGTCTAAGGTAGAATAAATTATTACAAATCAGAGAGAATCAGTTTTCTCATAAAATATTCGCTATGATATAAGCGCTATAGTTAATGTTTTTTTTTTGTTTCCTCTCTTTTCTTTTCCTTAAAAGTCTATGAGATTTCCAAAGAGTCGTACAATTTATAATTACAATATATGCACTATCTGATATGAATAAGATATTAGTTCGTTCCGTGCCAAGACGTTAGGAATAATTTTCGTACTTAACACCTCCAATTTAAACCTACAACAAATTTACCCCCGTTGAGCAATACTCGCGAAGAGATTACTATTTTATTAAGGAACGGCATCACCATTGGTCTTCTCAGATTAAGTATCCAGAATTCAATCGCTAACTATGACCCATGAATATTGAAATATCCCCTTACGGTGTGACTATATTCCTGAGTATATCTTATGGCACTACTCAATGAATATTTCTTTTTTTCACGAGTTGCGCCACACTCGATAGTACCTCCATGTGCACATAGTCAAAATAACTAATTCTTATATGATATTTTATAGCTACTGTGTACTGTACACTGTATCCAATATTCTACGTATTAGATGTCACAACTGCAGTTGATATTCTGTCAGTGGATCGAATTCTTTTTGATGTGTGGCATTAATGGCTATTACATAGCCCCATAGTCGCATAGCAGATTCGCACACTCTTTGTATTTCATCTACTTCTTCAAAATCCAAATCAGTTCTCCAATGAAAAGGTGCAACTTTAGAATTACGAAATGTACTCGATACACCACCAACGTCACTTTTAGTATGAGTATCTAAAAATCTTTTTACATTTACATGGAAATCCAAGCCGTAAAATGCGTAAAGTTCTTTAACGTATTTGTACGGTTCTACGGATAAATCTTCATACCGCACCACCCTGTCATATATGAAATGCATTATTTTTTTAAGTGATTTAAATCACAAGAATGATAAAAGAATGTTAAATTAAAATTAAAGAACATATTTACCTGAAAGAACGCGGATACTTTTTTATTAGACGGACTGCCACACTAAAGTCTGAAACCATATCGGCACAGACCAGAGCCGGGTCGGAACAGTCAGGACTGGTAGGACACCATTCTCTATGCTTTCTCGACTGTAAAATTCCTCTTGGATCACGTACCAATAAAATCAATCTTATCCCTAAACTAAAAAGTTAATAATAAATTCCATAGAACTATTTGTTATATTATGTAGTTATATTAGATTAACATACAAAATTACCGTTTTTGAGCTAAAAGATTTTCTGCCACGCTTAATCTCAGACGAACAAGTTTCATTGATTGGAAAGGAAATAATTGACAAAATTTTGAAACAAAGCGTGGTTCCCAACAGATCTTTTTATGTATTTGACATTGACGCCACAAATGTGTATTGTGATTAAAGACCCAGGGGTGGCCAGTTTTTCCATATTCTAAATACCTATCTAAAATAGTGACAAAGGTAAAATCATTCTTATATTACTATTCATAATTATACATTTATCTTTTACAACCTTACCAAGATTGTGAAAATTGCAATTTAACAAAGATTCAATATTTGTGAGTGCCTCGTCCGCGAGTGGTGGACCTCTAATTTGTACGATTCCAAAATCAAGTAGCGGTTCGTAATGATAAAAATTCGCTGGATGTGCATTTACGACATCGCCAAGGAATGTGCTACCACTTCGCCAACTCGTCAAAATTATACTTCTCATTGGTGTGCCACCTTTTTCCATTACTAAATCTTCCAATGTACTACATATAGATACATATATATAAATATTTTAATTTATGCTACCATAAGAAGCAGCCAAGTTCATCTCATAAATTCATTTTACCTGATATTAAGACCATATTTTCCATTAGGATAGTCATAATTTTGCATCTCTCTTTCTATAGTTCTTCTCTGCTGATCTAAAACTTCTTGTATTTCAATATTCGTAGCATTGTCGGATGTTGCTCTGACGTATGCCTATAAACAAAAGTATATGCAATTGTATATAAAAAAAATATCTTTTGCAAACAGTAAGTTATCAGAATGATACATTTGTACATTACATAAGTATTTGGTATAGCATTATATATCAAGCACACTAAAGAAGGCACACAATTAAATACTTTACTACTTGCAAACTAAATCATACTTAGAAGCAATATACTTAGAGTAATGCCTATAAACAGAAATAAAAAATGTATAAATAATAACTACAGTCAGCATACCTATAGAAGATGCGTGCAGAGAATTCTTTATCAATTTTAATTTTCTTTTTAGTTGCTTATATATTTCATTTTAATGTTTGGCCATTTATATGAAGAAAGGCATATAAATAAATAAATAAATAAATAAATAAATAAATATATATATATATAACAAAATCTAACAAATTGGAAACATGATAATATGTATCAGACATATAATTATCTTTATACCAGATGATTAAAATATTAATTAACGTTGCACATTACATTATATTTAATTTTTTATGATTATGTTCAACTATTACATGCAAATAATTTATATTTATAAAATAAATTTTTATATTTATATTACATATATGTAAATCTTACCGTTACAGATTCTTGGATTTTGATGATCCGTGGCCTTATTTCAACATCCTATATCGAAAAAGGTATTGAAATTTTTAATCTTTTAACCATATGCTCATGAAAAAATTATGGTAATATTATAGATATGGTTAAGAGAATATTTTATCCCCCTTTTCCCAAATTGTATAGTCTGATATTCCAAGTGAACTTTATGACGGTAATACGATAATATTAATATGCCGATATTTCTATATATGTGTAATAATAAGAAAACAGACAATAATATAAATAAAAGTGGAAGTATCAAAAGATACGTGTATGCCTTACATAAAAAGCCGATGAAATTTAAAACTCAAAGTAGTAATACAGGGTGCATTTGGTGTAATAATAAAATAGAAAGTAAGCAGTACGGTGGTTGAGAAAAGAAACTTAACTCCATTATTAAATCTTGCTTAATAATTTGTCAAAAAACTAAATACATAGATGATAGAAAGAGAGAGAAGGAACATTACCAATTTGTTGTGCGCTTTGGAAAACATATTATTAGCGCTTGAACAAGAAAAAGTTAGGTGGAAGAGTTAGACTTTACCGTCCGAAAGAGCGTGTTTGGCGTGACTCAATTTAGAGCATTTCCCAACTCCAAATAATTACTGACCGATAATACCGGCTGCAGTCGATGCTCGAGATAGCTGCTGTAGCGTTGATTAAAGGCGAGGAAAAAGATGCAGAGAGACGCCAGGCCAATCAGACCATAGAAGCTGAGTCGTTTTGACATCCTTACGTCTGATAAGAACAGAAAAGAGGCTACACAGTATAACAATACAAAACATTTTATAGGACACCGACTACTTCATTACTATACACATTCATATAACGGTTATCATCTTGCCACGTAAAATATTCGATAAAAGAACGTGAAAATCATTAAGCTAATAGACCAAAAAGGAGTAGAAACACCTTTCTCATTTTCGTTCTCATAAAAATAAGTGAGATAAGGACAGAGGAAAGAAATGAAATGCACATAAACCTAAAAATAATCGGTTCCTTCGAAATAGACATTCTCACCTCGAAATCATAGAAATTGTTACATTTGGCCGGACTTTGAAATCACGAACACCGAATTTCAAAACTTTCGTATCCTTCGCGCGACGATACTCAACATTATTTAAATTTCACGACATTTCGAAATATAGAAACACGGTAAGGTATACATCGTGTGTTACTGCCGTAAACGCGCGCAGCTTCGACATCAAACTCGATTGCAATGACATTAGCATTGCCTACATTCAAATTGCACACATTATCACACACGACGGTGTTCCAAGAGAGGAAGTGGGAGTAAATCGAATGAACATACAAAAACGATTTGATATCACGAATACTTTCGCGTCACGTACGTACATACTCCCACGCAGTGCACGAGTAAATATATTTGAAATGGGTCCGCGTAAAAACCGATACGAACTTCCCATCATTCACGATTACCCAATAAGACATTTGCTATCGTAATCGTATCGTTATAAATCACGAAGCAAATATGTTGTTTGTAAAATCGGTACAAATGTCTCGTCATTATTTTTGACACCATTCGTTATCGCGTTTGCATCGTTATAAATCACGTTAATATCATAGACAACAATTTCTACAATAAATTAGCTCGTAAAACGATATGAATTTCCCGCCATTATTTCGAACACCATATAAGCGTAACCGTATCGTTCTAAATCACGTTAGAAACTTTTCTCATAATTACAACAAATAAAAAATTATAAATCAATGAACAACAATAAAGATAAAATAATAAATAATATAACAAATACAAAACGATGAATCGAGAAGAGTGACACTCGAATATCTCGATTCATTCGATATAATCGTTCATAGATAAAATCGATATATCTCGATGAAGTAGGAACGCCCCCGACGAATCGAGCGATAATATAACAACGGCCGGTCGTTGGCAGCGTTGGCTGTCCAACGAAAACACCCTTCTCGGTATCGAGAAGTATCGTAACACGAAAGAAGAAAAAGAAGGGTGTCGGTTGGCCGATGACGAGCCGATCGCGAGCATTCGAGGCCAGTCGGATGCTGTTGCTCGAGCGGCGCGGTCGTTGCTCGAGCGAGCTACCATCGTTTCCTTGCATCTTACTTCATCGCGTTCGACACGCTGTTACTACTCGTCTAGACCGTTTTTGTGACGGGACACCGCAAAGAGAAAGAGAGAGGAAGAGATAGAAAGACACAAACTCTCTCTTTTTCTATCTTTACAACCGTGGCAAATAATATAGTCCAATCGATGGTGTTCAATCGTTTCGAACGAGTGGGTATACCAATATTCTGACCCAATTCCTTGTATTCCGACCCCAAAACACTCTCCATTTTTTTTATATACATATATATATTCGTATCTTTCACGATACGCGTTCCTCTTAAATTCATCTATCCCTTATCTCTCTCTTCTTTTTCTTCAATTTTTGTTTCTTTACCTTTCTATGATAAATCGCTGCTGTGCGGGATATACTTTCTCGCGAGTGCGACGCGCACAATATCGTTCTTGTTCGCGTCAACGTTCGAAAAGCCGGCGGTGCCGGTCTAAGGAGAGAGAAACCACGAAGGAAATCTTTCTACAGCGAACGCGTTGTTCAACGACGAGCTGCATAAGGTGGGGATTGTATCAGTGTTGAGAGAGAGAGAGAGAGAGAGAAACGCTTTTACGAGCCGCTGAGGGAACGTCTACGTCAACGAGATTCAGTGTCGACGATAGTGTCAATTGGGTAACATATAGTGCGTCAGGGGTGTGAGAAGGATTATATTCGATATAAGTAAATCATCGTTATCATCTTCTCGTCACGCGTGATACACGAAGGTATATACACCACCGTGGTGCGTGTGTGCGTGCGCGTATGTACGAATTCGTCCTTCTTCGTAGAGACCGAGTGGCGTGCCGAAAGATGCCGAATTCTGGCTCCCTTTCCCTTCGTTGATGTTCGACTTTCTTCGGGATTTTCGTTCAACGAGAGTCACATACACGCGTAATAGAGAAAAAGAGAGACACGCGTAAGTATATCCGTATCGATGCTTTCTGATTTCTAACGTTTCCATCTCATCCACTTTACGTTTGCTCTGGATAGAAAAGACTATACTTAACTGATTGCTATGTTTATTTCTTTATTTCTTGAAATCTAGCGTGTTTCGTAAACCACTGGGTGATTCGAACGGAAATGTTCACCGCACGCACGTATGTGTGTATTAGAAAATAGGGGGGAAAAGTTTATGCGCTTTTTCAAATCGTGTATCTTTTTTTGTATCTTCTAGAAACGAACGAAAATTGGTTACATTTACGTAATAAACGATGTTCGTAACGTTTCAACATTAACTGACACTTGTCATAGCAATTATAAAAAACTGTGTTCTTTAGAAGTTTGTTATTATCGAATCCTATTACGAGAATCGAACATATGGATGTTGAAAGTCTTACCTATTCGTGTGATAATTGGAAAAATAATCAACTTTAATCGTACCTGCGTTCAAAAGATTTCCAAGAGCTCATTCGGTTTTAAGAAACTTATCAATATTTTTTATTTGCTTTGTTTCATGTATACGTACATTTTCAATCTTCGATTTCAGTTAAATGAGATATACTTTCCTCTTTACTTCCTTTTCTTCCTTTCTAAGTAATTTTAAATTCTCGTTATAACCGGTGGTTATTATAGTCTACGTATGAAACAGTCACGTGACCCCCCCATCCCGAAGAACACACATACGTCCGTGGTAAATAAACCTACGTAATATATGCAGGATGAGTCTGATAACACGACTTCAAATAATTCGCTAATTATTTTCTACAGGAAAAAATGCTTCTCGATGATTTGTTGTTCAATTGATTTTGTACGGAGATACGAAGGTCACTTTCAGTTTTTTAAATGGAATATCTAAGATTTCTTCTCGAAATCGGATAAAATATCAAATTCTGCATAAAAAAGTAATATACTAGTTGGGGGTTAATGAGATATTTTCAAATGAATTATTTCTTGTTAGGAGTTAAACATCATTAGCATGAGCTACGAATTAACCCCTTTGTCAGAATAATATACTTATACTTTTTAATACAGAATTATATTTTATTCGAATTCGAGAAGAAATATTAGAAATTACATTTAAAAATCGAAAGATGAAGTCAAAGTAACGAAAAATCAATCATAGTAGAGTGCATCCCCCTGAAAATCATGAAACTTTCGTCTAAAACATTTTTTCTTATAGCAAATAATTAACTAGGTATTTAAGATCGTTATGTTATCTGATTCACTCTGTATATTTCGTACGCAAACTTTTATGAACGCTTCGAACGCATTTCATCGCGTCATCGTAACGACGTTCAACTTATGCATAATACAACGCACATTCTTCCGATTCCTAAAGGATCGAAGCAGTTTCGCGTAAGCAGGAAAATAAAAATGAAGAAGAGCAGGAAATTCCAAATTGACCGCAAATGAGTCAGGCACATAAATAACAAATCCTAACGAAAAATACCGAAGAGACTCGAGTACATCCGAATTTTTAAGACTTTTCCATTTGTCGTCGTTCTTACGTTACTTTAGGGATGTCGATATTTTTCAAATATCACGCATCGATATATCGATTCTTTTTTTAGATTGATTTTATACCTCTCCCCGCAAAAATTACACAGTACGCTTCATAGATTTTGTAAAATATTTCCAAACAATAGATGAATTTGCTGCCAAAGACATATTTTTGGAATAAAAGAGTATTTATAGCGTATAACAACAATACTCAGACTTTGATTGAAACCGAAAACAAAGAGCTTTGAAAAACAAAAGAATGGATAATGCGTTCCCACTAAATACACAAAGAAATAATCTTTGAATTATTGAAAAATATATCGATATCCAAACTTTAATATCGAACTATCGATGTATCGAAATTGAAAAATATCGATATTTCGATATTTTATCAACAATCCTACGTTACTTTGCTTACGTCATCCGACGAATCCTCCTGATTTTTAAGAAAAGAATGGAGAATCTTCGAATGGTCTCCGTTAACGACGGCTAAAGGCCAGTTTAGCTGGAACACGGCGACTACTGACGGGTGAAGGCGAAGATAGTGTATATATAAGTATATATATAGTAGTGTGTTAAACATGCCGCTAGCGGGATCATGGTTTTGAGATTGCGTTTCAATCACTGATTATAACTTTACCAATTAAAAAGACAGTTTGTTTTCTATCAATAGCAACCAATCTCTGAATTTGTGATAGTTTCGAAATCTATCGAGATAACGAGATCAATGACAGAAGTCACGGAATCGTGAAAAAATATGTATTAGACATTGACCAAAGGCGCTTCATTCGCTTGCGCTATTATCGAATATTTATGAGACGAGCAACGAAAGAAAAACATACAAAACAATTCAGTGAATAATAAAGTAGCATCAATTAAGATTTGTTTAAAGAAATTTCAAATTATTTCAAATATATCCCATCGTTTGTAACACGTTACACATTCGTGATGCTCGAATATATTAGCAACTCGAAATGAAATTATTACTACTTCACATATCAAAAGTATCCATACCAAATGGACAATCGAAATAGAACAAATAGAAAAATGAATTTTTCCTTAATTAATAGAGATACGAAGTAACGATTACCCAAGTATACTGTATGATACCTGAATGCTAATTAAAGTACAGTAATGGATGCACCGAGTTCAAGCCGATTCGAACTCGACTAGCGTTCTACGCGGGCGCGTGACTCGAAAAGCCGGTCACAGTGTATGATGTCGTTCCATTAAGGCGATCAATTATTCACATTGGCTAGCAGTGTGTCTTTCCACTCGACTATCTATCTCTCTTTCTTTAACTGTGTATCTTCGTCCATATCTATCTATCTTTGTCTCTCTTTACGTATCCTCTTTAACTACACCCCAAGCGAGCGATGTATATTCCACGATGTACTATGTGGAGGTCGTCGAAGATCTTCGAAACGACCCTGACGGCCACACGTAGACCACGTCAGAGTGAAACGACCGTATCGTCCTCGAGGACGAGTCTGGTCACGGTCGCTTTTCTTTTTTTCTCTCTCTCTCTCTTCTACCTTACCTCTGGTACACCTTGTAACGATTAGAGAAAGCGAATAAAACGTGGAAACATTCGCGATCGGTTAAATTCTCTTTACCGGGACGACTCGTCATGAACGTTTCGCTATGCTTGCGATAAAAAAGCAAGTTTACCATTTGTTTCTCGTTCCTCACAACGAAGCAGTGACCTAGAATCAATAGCCAGAGAAAAGATAATGAAGATAAATAAAAGTTTGTCAAAAATGGCAGTCCTGAAACATTTTTTTCATTTGTCATTTAAATTTATATTGAAATGCAACATTTATTGAGTTTACTAAAGTCTATTTCAAATAAATAACCTAATTTTTTATTAACCTATTTAACAAAAATTAAAATTAGCACTTAAAATTTTTTTTAAAGTTTACGAAATGATTTTTTAAATTATTTCTTTATCAGTTTGGTGAGAGAGTTTATTTTTTTTATATTAGAAAGAAAAGAATCGTAAAGCAATAATATAGTTTCGTTTCGATTCTTATCTCATATTCCACCATTACATTTTTACTGAAAGCAAATTACGTATATTTGCGTGCACTCTTCGAAAAGAAATATTCAGCGAACTGGTTAACGAGGATACGTACGTGAGTGGTTTCGAAAATTGGCACGAAAGATCGTCCGTCGAGATACACGCTCGAAGAGATTTCGATGATAACTGAAAAAAACTAATAGGAAGATAAAGAGAGTGAGATTGACTATGAGGAATGTAGAAAGTAAAGATATATATGTTTTTTTTAGTACCTTAATAAGTGAATGTACATTTAGAAAATTTCATTTACCATATAACATAGGTAGACGATATTTCTTACAATTTTTATCTCACATTTTTTATATTCCATAAATTCGTTTAAGATTTGTATATAAAAAAAAAAAAGCTGATTTGGAAGAAACGAGTTATAAATCTTTAAAAAGTCAGTCGACTTTGTACCACGTACACTTTCTACGCTCGCCGTATGGAATAGTCATAAATTTGAAGCGAGCGTTACAAATGTTCGCGCGAAAACTTCGTTAAAAATTCCCGCGCTTTTTGCGTTACGCTTTTCCAATAATCTTTCAACGATCGATTAAAGGTTTTAACGAAAGTGGAAGGAGACGAGAGAGCCGTGAACTTGCTTGTTAGAATTTCTAAGACTTCCTCGTGGCGGTCGTAAGAGGGGAAAATGGTGCGAGCGGGTACGAGCTCGCGCGCGCGCATCCTGCTCTTTCCTCAAGGTTGTCGAGGCGCGAGACAACGCACGAGACACGCACGACCGGTTCCCTCGAGGGCTGCTCCCTCTGTGGTGTTCAGGCTTAGCACGTGTCTTTCGCTCTCTCTTTCTCTCCCCCTCTTTCTCTCTCTTTTTCCATCTGACTGCCGTTTTCTCTATAACGCACTTTTCCCAATTACTTTATTTTTTTTTATTAGTTTTATTCATTTATTATTATTTTAGAGTGCTTAATAATAATAGAGTGCTTAATAGTTTTTTAAATGTGTTAAAACTATTATCTCCACGATTACGTAATCTAGAAATCGACCTCTTCGAACCGATGTAATAAATTTAGTTAAATTTCTCTCTCTCTCTCTTGATATTTAACTGTCTCTTTTTTTTTTTTGACGCATTTGCCTTTATTTTCCTTTATGACTACGTCTTATGGTATTTAGTTCCTTTTTCCTTCTTTTTTACTTTATCTAGTCTTTGTTCCGTGCTAACACTTATCAAAATTCATTGCGGTCAAGATATGAAGATAGAGGAAGTAAATAGAACGTAATATTTCAATGTTAGACAACAAGTGTATGTCGCAGTGGAAATTAAAAATTTTTTGGGATTAGGCAAAATCTCGGCATATGAAAAATAACTGTCATATTATATTATTTTAGTTTAAAATGCAGTAGAATTTTAAAAATGTGGTTATCTTTTTTTTTTTAGTATTCCAGGATTTTACCAAATCTCTGAGAACTTATCGAAGTCACGGATTTTTCAATTCCATCGTGACATATATATTATCACCTTTTGTTTCATATATCACACGTGCATATACGCGATAAAAATTGAACGCGGCCACGCGGAACGATCCTCGAGATCAGCCTCTCCTTTTTTTTCTTTTTCATTTATTCTTCGTTGAGCGATTTATCGCAAAAACGGGTTTTGCGACGCGGTCGTGCTCCGTACTCTCACTATGGTATAAATCTTCTACGACGTACTAAAAGCAGTGCGCTCTTGACTTCGTATCAGAGCACGTAAAAACCTAATTAAGAATACTTTGAGAAATGTACTAACTAGATAATTGATCTTCAATCTTGTCATACCGGATGATTATACAAGTCATTTAGATGCGAACACGTTTTATTTTTAATGTAACATTTTTATACCGTTCTATTACGGATATTTCGAGCACTCGGCGACTTTAAGTGGACGTTGAGCATAAAAACTATTTGAGAAAAGTATTAATAACGATCGAAGTTATGGTTGTTTCGATATTACTGAAACAAAATTCATTTCAACCTTTAAAATAATTTTCTCAACAATTTTTAATTTTCGCAAAAATAGACCGAAGTTTTTTTTTTCTAAATTAATTACGGCATCTAAAATTTAATCAGATAGATTTTCTATAAGTCACAATATCATATTTTGACAGTTATATAAAATAAATGCTGTAGCACCCACGGAAAAAAATTATTTCATTTAATTTTAAATGAATAACTGCTTTTAAATTCGAATGCCACGGCATTCATGTCATTCTGCATCACAATGAAAATGAATACTATAGCATTCGCGTCCGCGAACGTGTTGAAGAATAGTGATAAATCTGTTTTGTTGGTTCATGCAATTTCGTTTGTAGAACCTGAATAAATGATTAACGAAAAAAATTTGGTGTTGATACTTTTTTTATCTAAGTTTGCAATATACATATATGTATATTGATTTATTTATCTTACAATTATTATCTTATAATTATGTATACTATAGTTTCATAACAAATCAGATATATCGTTTTAAAAAATGATTCATAAGCATTCGTGATCGTGAACAAAAAATCGAGGACGATCGCATACTTATAGTATCCTTTACTAGCATCTGAGAGTTTCTAACTAATTGTAAATGATATTAGGAATCGTGCGGAAGAAGTAGCAACACGTAGCGACGCCTACTTCCTGAAAGAACCGGATGAGTGGCAGGATATGCGTGGGTTCTCCATTCAAAGTCTGCATACGATATCATTTGATCGATCTTCATCTAGAGAGATCGATTTCTCCGGTCTAGTTACTTATCATTCAATCGAAATCTCTGATCATATTTCTTGCACGACTGCAGTCGACTCAGCACGATCGCGAATATCCAAAGAACTCGTAGAATTGATTGATATTAGCGATGAGAACCAAAATTCCAATAAAATCCTGATTGAAAAAGTGAATACTGTAAAATTCATCGTGTTCAATTTGTTAGAAAAATATTTAAGATGAAGTTTGATAACTTGATAGATCAAAATTATAGATGATAACAATACCTAATTATTATTTTTAATATCAACTAAGTAGGGGAGACCGGGGCTAGTTGTCCCAATTTTAGGTTTTTTGTTTCTACAGATTTCTGTAGCTCATATTTTAGAATTTTTTGGGGACCATCATAAACTTCAACTTCTTAGCAATACATAGAAATCTTTCCGCTTGCATTGAGAAGTTTTTAACACGTTTTTTTTTCAATTTCAAGCAAACGAGTTTTTTGGGACAAGTTTGCCATGGGGCAAGTTTTCCAAGGTTTCCAAGGAAAAATCCTGATGTATGCATCATGATTTTTGCGAAAATGGACACCACCGCCGATTTCAATGTTTAATGTCCCATTTTAAAGAAGAAAGCATGTAGAATACTGTCCCGTTGTCCGTTTTTCGATATCGTTGCGGAGTGTTGAGAAATAAATTTTTTAAGTGTCGGAGTATGGGTCTTTTTCAAGCTTAAAACTGCTGTATCTTTCGAACCAGTCATTCTATCGAAACGCGACTTGCATATTCGTAAATTAGAGACTTTCCCCTTTCGAACGAGTATTTGATCGGGCAAATTCGAGATACTTCGATTTTTGACAAAAATCCTGACCTATGCATCATGATTTTTGTCAAAATGGTCACCACCGCCGATTTCAATGTTTAATGGCTCATTTTAAAGATAAAAGCATGCAGAATAATGTTCCGTTGTCCGTTTTTCGATATCGTTAAGCAACGATGAGAAATTAACATTTTAAGTGTCGGAGTATGGGTTGTTTCCAAGCTTAAAACTGCTGTATCTTTCGAACCAGCCATCCTATCGAAACGAGACTTGCATATTCGTAAAGAAGAGTCTTTCCCCTTTCGAACAAGTATTTGATCGGGCAAATTCGAGATGCATCGATTTTTGACAAAAATCCTGATGTATGAATCAAGATTTAGAAAGAAGAAAGCATGCAGAATACTGTCCCGGTGTCCGTTTTTCGATATCGTTGCGGAGTGTTGAAAAATAAACTTTTTAAGTGTCGGAGTATGGGTCATTTTCAAGAGAAAAATTGCTGTAACTTTTTAACCAGTCATCCTATCGAAACGCGACTTGCATATTCGTAAATTAGAGACTTTCCCCTTTCGAACGAGTATTTGATCGGGCAAATTCGAGATACATCGATTTTTGACAAAAATCCTGATGTTTGCATCATGAACAAAAACCTGAATTCTGTCAAAAACTAATGATAAAAACAAACGTTACGGCAAAAAAAGAGGATGGGGCTAGTTGTCTCAGATCCCATTGTCGGGACAACTTACCTCGACGTGTGAGACAACTTGCCCCTGGGACTTTTAGCCCCGGTCTCCCCTACGCGATATTTTGAGGTTATGTTTTTACCGGTTATCGATAATGATCAACATGATCATCAATAATAATGTATCATGCAATGTTTTCAACATTTTCAAAGAAAATTTCCAATTTTTCAAAAAGTCTTGACTCATAATGACCATCAAATTGATCGAAAACTTTATACCAATCGATCACTACTTTACTGTCATCCATCTTTACGATTCCTCTCTCTTTATCATCCTGGGCACTACCGATTTCGCTCGATTGCTAAACCCTAATTGCGATCTCGAGAATTTCCGTGAAGAAAAGAAATCGTCTTTCGCTATCGACCGTGCATTAGCCAACTTTCGAACGATGCTGACGATACCGTTCACCGAAGTGACGTGAAATTATGAGGAATAAACTGCAAATGTTGCCATGTCCGATACGCTATAACAAAACTAATTGAGCTTTTATGTTACAAAATTATAATTCATCATATAATCTAAAGACAATATAACGCTACATCTGTTTTATTCAAAATCCAAGATGACGGTGCTGTTATAACTTGATGAACAAATTCTAGATAAATACATCTAAAAAACCATGAAAAAGAAGATATTAAGAAACCAGAGCTTCTTGTGTCACAATATTACGTTTTGTGGCACAATTCTCTAGTATGTACAATTTATCACATCTAGTTTATCGGAAATTCAAAATGGTGGAGCTAACTTCATAAGCATTTCATATTGTTAGAGTTCTTAGTTCTTTTCACGCATGTCGGTCAACTTGTAAAGCGAGTCGACGTTTTCTTAAGCTTGACCGCATATTAAATGTGTCATGTCAGGCTAAAAAATTAATATTTTCTTTGGTTGTGCTTATACTTTTGATGTATTTTACGTTGAAAGAACATATGTGTCCAGAGTGTACAGAGAAAAAAAAAAACACGAAACGACAAGGTGTAACGTTAAAGTGCTTCGAACAGTATATATTTTGTATAACTAATTGAATGCTTTAAACAAAGTAGTTTAAACATTTATCAGTTTAATACCTTTTTCTTTCTTATCTCTTCCGTGTTAATGAGTGTGTAATCAAGTATCGTGCTACACGACTACTCCTACAATATTCAGTCCATGTTCTGTTAAAACCGGGTTGCTCGAAGTATCATGCTATAGAAGAGTTTTGCATAATTCCCAAATCACGCTCTACCGAAACGTTTCTTCCGAAAGTATCGCGTTTTGCAAGAGTCACGCGTATGCCGTTGAACAGCCCTCCAACTATACTTTATTCTAGGTAACTCATATAGTACTGTTAAAGGTTATCATTTAATCGATCAGCAAAATATTGAGGTCTCTGACAGTTCTACAGTGTTTTCTGCCGGTAAATATAGTCAATTGAGTCCCAACTTTTGGTCAGCAAGTAAAACAATGTTATGTTAGGCAGTTCTAAGGTTATTTTTATAGCTAATTATATATAATATAATTAATAAAGAGGCAAATCGTAAATCAGATATAATACAATTTTGACAAACTAAATAAAATAAAAAACATCGAAAAATGAAAAAAAAATGCAAGGGAGCACCTGCCCTTGGAATTTAAAAAAAAAATTCTTAATCATAATTTATTTTATATTTCCAATGCCTACATATCTCATTTAGCCAAAAAAAAAGGAAAAAAAAAAAAATCTTGTGGAGCCCCATGAGTATAATGCCCAAATAAATTAATAGCAGTTTTTTCTTTTAAATGACACACATAATATATATAGTTCTCATTGTTAAATAAATGTAACATAATTTTTCAGGTTCGACCAAACGAACGAACGAACGAAGATAAAACAATGAACGAGGAAGACTCCTGAGACTCCCAAAAGTAAATAGACGGAGGAAGAATCGTGGCCGACGAGGGATCACCTTCCCGTGGGGAGGGAAAGAAGATTGGGAGTTGTGGTAGATTAAGATCCAGATTTACATCGAGGCCCGATTGCGTCAACGCGCGATCGTATAGCAGTAGTCTTTTACCAAGTCACAAGTGGCGGGAAGGTTCGCAGGAAGAGTGGCCGAGGACACGGCTGAGGTGGTGGAGGAGGAGGTGGTGGAGGAAAAGGAGAAGACGAAGAAGGAAAAGGTGGAGGGTCCTGGTGTACGAGTATGATCGGCATAGCGCGCAGAAATTGGGCGCTGCGCCTGTCCGTGGTGCTCAACGTCTGCGTCCTTCTTTACGTTTGTGCACATTTTGGATCATCCGGCCCGTGGATCGAGGAACCACCGACAAATTGGGCCGCCGCAGCACCTCCTGTACCTGCACCTCCACCACCAGCTCGATCACAGCTCGTTCAAAACGATGGCTTGGCTGTTGATCGACTTGCCAATGGAACTTTGATGACATCCGTCCTTTCCTCTTCGTCATCTTCGCTCGCTTTATCTTCTTCATCGTCATATTCATCCTCTGTTTCGTCTTCGCCACCTATTTCATCTTTATCATTAACGAATAAAAGGAGGAACGGGAAGGATGTGCTAAAGGAAATAGTGGAAGCTGCTGATGGTGTTCGTGGGGGAACACCGAGACCAACATCGAAAGAGGCCAAGGCCGAAGCGTTTGATCAAACGATCGGACATGATGATCGTGCACGCAATCGTACGGTACGTATGGTTGTTTTATTGAGTATTATCTTAAACTAACCCTGTCCGGACTTCTGGGGTATTTGGTATTGTTGGATATGGGAATTTCAAGCGATTAATAAGTATTACTTGGGCTGTACTAGATTACACGTATTATTGCAACATTGTTTAATTATCATAACAGCGCATTATACTTGGATTTCTCCTTTGAACCGAAGGTACATAAGTGTATGTCAATTCTCAAACATAATGACTCATTCTAGTTCATCCTAATCACTAAAATCGCGTGTCTCATCTTTCTCGCAGAATTGTAAACATTGTACATATCTTATTTGTTTTTTTTTAGTATATAAGAAAAATTGGATGTTTTTTTTTTTTAAAGAAAAGCGTGAAAGGTTCATCGCCCGAGCCAGCAGCCAGCTTGAAAGAGGCCGTACCATGTAACCAAAAATCCTTAGCACCGAGGAGAGCCCAACGAGGTGATTATTGGGTCCTCTATAATTATGTGCCGATGAGCGCGACCGTTAAATGCTGGGAAAGCGTAACGTACACGACTCACGCGGACTATACCTTCTTGGATAACCTGGAACCATTGTTGGAACGTTGGAGGGCGCCGATATCGATCGCGATGCACGCTCCTGGCACGGACTTTTCGGCGACACTAGACGCGATCAAATATTCCAGAAGTTGTGGCAGCCCATTGGTTTTCCAGCTGGTGACATTTCATGTCTTTTTCAGCAGCAAGCACGTGCCAAAAACGGTAAATACATTGCTCTGCTAATGTTAGCCAATTTAGACCGTATCAAATGAAACGGATATTAATAACGACTCAGTTTCACCCGTGAACAGGTTTTAACGAAATATTATGCAACAAAGTATTATTATTACAGACTGTATGGTAAGAAGACTGTGAATTAGTTTCAGACAGTTTTGTATTTAAACCCTGTTCTCGAATTACCTTGTTATAAGAAGGTTACTTAATCATTTAGAGTTATCTTACACCTTAGACTTATATACGTTATGTATATTACGTACATTCGGTATTATAGTAAATTTTTCAAATACTTTAAAAATAGTAACGAACCTAGCCAGTATAATGAAAAATTTACCAAGAGTAACTCGTCATATGTATCATTGTTTGTTTAAATAATATCTGACTTTTTTTCCAGGTCCCACCGTCGGAGAAGGTGATGTCCGAAACATACAATTGTACATTGGGACCACCATGGGTGAACGTGACACTCTCGAAAATGTACAAAAACGAGAAAAAGCTTCTATACCCGGTGAATGTTGGCCGAAACATAGCACGAGAATCAGCACCAACACATTACGTTTTCGCGAGTGACATTGAATTATATCCAAGCCCGAATTTACCGGAAAAATTTCTGGAAATGATACGCAAACGAGATCAGAAGGCTTTGTACAAATCGAATCCCAAAGTCTTTGTGCTATCGATCTTCGAAATAAATGAAAAATATCGGCCACCTAACAACAAGACTCATTTGGTAAGCTACCACGTGTAACGTTTCTTTATCAACTGTAATAAAAATTAAACCATGTACTTGAGAGCTTCGTTGTGATGGTCAACTGAATGAACTTGACGGTAATTAAACCAGCGAGTTAGATATGATAGTTTGCGTATGTGTAATAAAAGAGGGTTATCGGTACGTGGATGTGGAGCGAGAAGCAATAATAGTATTTGAGTAGGGTATACTGTTCCCATTTTTTTCACATATTGATGATGGTAGTAATAGTAAAATATCTTTATTCGTGTGTTTATATAAGCATACGTATCGTGAGTGTGCACATGTTACCTAAATAAAACGTATACATATAAGAGTGTCCCGTCCGTAACCGATGCTACTCATATTAATAATATTCTTGACTCTACATTTTTTACAATATACCTCTAAAGACTTTGATAATAATACAACAATATATTAATTTCCTATAGCTAATATAATATCATCATTTTCTCCAGCCATTCTTACTATATGGCTACTACTTGGAAAAAAATTCTATTCTATAATAACGCGACAACCTTTATATATTCACACATACAATACTGTCCGGCACACACACAACGTACAACATACTACGCACTAGGGTCGTTTAATCTACGGAACTTCCTTTGACCGTGGACCATGATGGGGACGAAATTAATGCCGTTATCTCGCTTCACTTCGCGTCCCTCCTTACCTGCTTCGGACTCGATTCCATTATCTTTTTACATTTTACTATCCATTATCTATTTCTCTCTCTCTCTCTCTCATTATCTATATATGTATGAAATAATTATAAAGTTAAATATATCTACAATTTGAAAAACATAAAATAAGTTTAGAAAATACAGTAAACTGTAAATCGTGTATCATGTTCGTAGGTGCAAATGTTGAAAGCGGGGACTGCAATTCCATTTCACAAAAAACTTTGTTCCGGTTGTCACAACGTACCACGAAGCAAGGAGTGGCAAGAAGAACCAGAAACCGAAGGTTTACACGTTTTCCATGTTGGCAAGCGTACTGGAAGCTTCGTTCATTGGGAGCCCATTTTTATAGGGACCAACAATGAACCTCTGTACGATGAGAGACTTAGTTGGGAAGGCAAAAGCGATAAGATGCCGCAGGTATGTATTTTTTTTTCAAGTAAAGTATGTCATAAATGAGTTAACTAATACTCTTACTTTGCATAATTGTTCAATCATGCGTTATATAAAATTATCTCATAGAAAAATTGTGTAGTTTCAAGAACTATTGAATAAACAAAAAAGAATAATTATAATTAACACAAAAAATTATTAGGGTTACGCGCTTTGCGTCCTGGATTACGACTTCCTCATTCTGGATAACGCCTTCTTGGTTCACCGTCCCGGTATAAAAATCTTCAAAAAGGATCCCCATCGAGAAATGCTCACGGCTAAGACGAATGCTCTCATCAAGAAAATAATTGTACCGGAATTAAAAATCTTGTACGGCACGAGAAAAGGATGTGCCGTCTAGCCCCTGCCGCTACGAGCGTTGTAGCGCTCTAAACTGTAAGTAAAAATCTACGCAAAAATAAAGAGACACTGTATGCATGTCCGTATACGGCCTGCATCGAAAGTTACCAAAAATAACCAGAAAATTTAACTTTGTGCTCGAAGTTTCTAAAAATAGCGTATTACAAAAGCCACCGTTTTGAACAATGGACATACGTATACGGTACATACAAGTTATGTATACATATATGTATACGGCTTGCATCAAATATTACAATTCGAATTTACAGACTTTTGGTAAAAGCGTCTGCAAAACCTACCATTTTTAATAATGGATATATATACAGGTTACGCGAATCGTGCCAATTCATTGATAATTTCAATAATAATAAGATTCAATGATCTGAAATATTAAGTTAATGTACTATGTGTGTATGTACGATTATAGGGGTGTGTATAATCTATATATACATATATGCGTGTGCATTCATCTATATGCGTATATTCGATTATACATGCACATATGTATGCATATTCGATTATACGTATATATCTGTATCCGATTAGATATGTATATATGTATGTGTACATAAAATTATACATATGTGTGTGTGTGTATATATATTTGATTTCACATTTATTTATGTGTATGCAATTATGCATATACAACGGTCGAGTCACTATGAACTATGAAAATTAATATATCATTCTTTGCTAATTACCTGAAAAAAAAAAACGTTTCAAGTGAAATTCGACTTCCGAAAAGATAATTTCATGCATTCAGTGTCCCCTGTTATACAAAGTTCATATGAAACATTTTTTCATCAAATTAACGAAGACCATGCAATTAAGTAATTAATTTTAATTACTCACTCGATAACATCTACGTATATATACCAGTAATTATGAAAGTGACCTGAATTACATATATTATTTTATTTTCAGAATAATCATTCCAGAAATATTTATTTTAAAGAACATAAAACATTAATTCAATCTCATCGTGCGTCTAATTTTTACATCACACTTCATATTTTCATATAACATGTATTATGAATTATATTAATTACTTCATATTAGAGAATCAGGTCACTTTTATAATTGCTAGCACTCGGTACTTGATATGTATGTGTACAAATACGATACAACATACATATACGATAAAAAAAATCAATAAAAATAATAATTCGTCAAATCTCGAATAATTGTCGTACTGCAAGACGACGCGTACGATATATATTTCAGGCGTGTACGCAAAACAGGAATACATTTTATAATTTTCAACTATGTTCGTTGAATAACAATTTACAGTTCGTGTGCGAATATTCTAGTCCAATATGTATTAACTAAATAAATACACAATCGCAAACACATCTATTTCTGTATGAATGTGTCTAAAAAAAAAACAAATTGTCACAATATGACGATAATAACTTTCATCTTTAACGCAATGCACGATTCTTTGCCCCTGAAGTTTGCCAAGTTTCTTAAAGACTAAAGACACAAAATAAAAAAAAATGAGATTATTATCAAAACGGAAAATCATATCCATGAAGATAGCTATCAGACTAAGCTAAAGCAGTTTCTAATCTTTATACTATGCAGTTCATTGTCGCGCTTTAAATGCTAATTATGGCTGATTACCAATCCCTAAATTGTGCTGGTTATTATGAAACTGGCCTAAATCTAAAATTGAAAAGAATTCGATTGAACACTTATTTAACCCTTAATAACCTAGAGTTTCAATTTTGATACCAATCTTTTAATTTTCTTTATGGCCTTAATGCCTGAAGTATCAAAATTGATACCTGTTTTTTTTTTTCTAAATAAATATGTAAAATAAATATTGTGATTTTTTAGCTATTTTTCCCTTCATCTAGACCCTCAAGCAAACACAGTAATATTAAAAAAAAATCACTTTCGTAAATCAGGCTACTAAGGGTTAATGTCGTATAGACTGAAATAACGTGAAATTGAATCACTTGTGTTCTTTTTTTTTATGAACCATTAATGATATGGTGCAGTTCATTTAAGGTTTCTAAACTTGCATTTTCGAACATAGACAAAATTTGGTTTGAAAAATGGAAAGATAAAATGTATGCACCCTAAAAAAATCTAAATATCTCGAAGAAAAAAATACATATTGACTTAGACCAATTTCCTAGTCACCGGCACGATTAGCCGAGTGTATTCTTACCGAAAACCGTTTATACATATACATATATATGAAATATTTATAAATCTGAAGAAAGTCACTGTCCAAGACTGAGAAATATTTGATAACAATTTTGGTAGAACAACACTCAGATTAGTAGGGTCTCGTTCGATGAACGAAAATTAAATGATCAATCGAACATTTATTAAGAGAGTCATTCAATGCCATAGCGTTTTCTCATTTTTATCGTTAATGAACCTAACTGGTGCTTCCACAAAATATACTCGGCGATGAGTGAATTCTCGTATTATGCGTGAACAACATTTCTTTTGTTCCGTATTATATATATACTATATATATCGATTCTTGAAAGAAACGATAGATACAATATACTCGATCGTATGTTCTTATAATTTGTGAAAGATACGATTTACCGATTATGCATGACATATTTAGTTTACAATTTTTTCCTAAATAATGATCAAATATATCAGGTAATATCGATATAAATTATAATGACGACTAACTCGTTCGTTTGAAACTTTATAAAGAAACAATTGCCAAAAATTATTCACGTATGACTTCACCCATCTAACGAAGTAAATTTCATTTAAAAATGTTTGTCATATAACTCAAATGGGAAGAGATTATTTAGACTCTCAAATGACTCACATTCATTTATATTGACGCGTTCTGCATATGTACGTATATCTATATAGATATAATACGTATATGGGATGTTATGGACCTTCTATTATGCGGCCAATTAAATATTATTACATTAGTTTTCATCATTCATTGCGCTCACGGAAGGATACTAAACTACTCATCTTTGAACTTTCCTCTGAATTGAATCATGTTGCAAAATTTCCGACTATTTAGCTTTCTTAAACAATAGTCGTTCGTGCTTTCGGCATATTTATTATTATTCTCGCGGAATCTTCATAAATATCAATGGATTTATATAGCGAATTGGCAATGTACGATGTTTCGAGCCAAAAGAACAAAAAGAAAAAAAAATATAAATATATGTACAGTAGACTTATAAAAATTACGTATGGTGTGTACGTGCGAACTTGCATAAATATTTTTTTTATTGTCACGAAAACCGTGAGAAACGCTAATGGATTTGTGTTTGTGCGCGCGTGTATATATATACATATATATATATATATAAATAAATAAAACATTTTATATTCAATAAGACTCGAGTGACGTAGTAGAGTAAACAGTTTAATAAACATTCTGTACATTTCTCACGATAATATCTAAGTTTTCCTAATCTTTTCGGTAATGGCAAAATCATTGCCCTTTCCCCTTTTCCCTACAGCATAGAAGTGTTCGAAAAATTAGAAGAAAAAAATAGATTCTTACAGAAATAGGAAAAGAATTTTTCTTTTTTCGCAAGAGCAAAAGAAATGAAAAAAAATGCATGCGAATTACGCGACCACGAACTATCTATCTAAACGTTCTAAATCAAGAGTGTAAAATTTAACCGAATCGCGAAAAATTGTTTGATTAAAAGAAAAAAAAAAAAGTTGAACCAATTAAAATCGGAATTACTGTGTTATTATAAAAAAAGCAGTTAATCTTTTTCCTTGTATCTTTCTTCGAGACGTTGCGAGCTGTCAATCTCACACTCCTTTACTAACTATTGAACTCTTTACGGTTATGCAAAATAACATATATACATATATAGAAAAGTTAAATCTCGTACGTATCATGCTTTCGATTGGATACCGTGTTCTCATTGGATTAGAGACCGTAATTACGAACGATACGATAAAATATACAGGGTGTCCCACATCAACTATCCCAGGTGAAAACTACATGTGCAGTTTCCGGCTGGGGTAATTGATGTGGGACACCCTGTATATGAAAACATAAAAAAATATGAAATGGAATACAGTAAGACCACGTCATTCGCGGAGGTTGAGTTTCTAGGAAACCTCGTGAACGGCGAAAAGTTAAAATCAGACGAGAAAGAGGAGCTCCAAGTAATACAACAAAGATGGAAATGTTATGAACATAAATTAAAAAATTTTCTTAGAAGTTGTATTAAAAAATGAGGTAATTATATTTTGCCTCTCAGAAACTGCAATCAGTAAAATCGCGAACGGCGTGGTCTTACCGTACAACAAATGCAAGTACGAGATTTCAAATGATTCCAATAAAAAATCATTATCGTTATTAATGTTTCTCGATCGTAACCAAGCTAATAATAATAATAATAACAAGAATAACAATGACGTGTACGTACAAGGGTATCGTGTTGAATAAATGGAACACTGTACAGAGTATGTAATATACATACATATAATATACGTATCGTGCCGATATATAGAGTGGCTAAAAAAAAAAAAGTATGATTTTTTTTTTTTTTTGCAATAATTATACATAAAGATAGCTACGTTGATCGGAGCATCCATATAGGCTATTACATCGATCGATAATTTGTTATGATTGTAAATAACACATTGATTATTATAAGTTTGGAAATAATTTGAATTAGAAAGTTATTAGAAAAAAAAAAGGAGTATTATGTGTCAATAATTCTTTTAGCCACTGTATATATGAAATTTACTTGCATACGTCGATCGCAATCGAACTTTAAAAAAATAATAATAATAATAATATTCGGACAATGTTTATAGTTCGCCGTACGAAGGTCGCCTTGCATCGCAAGTTCCTTTCACATTCTCGCCTTTTATCTTTAATTTATATAGGGGCTGTGCTACACTGTATGTAATTATTGCTCGTACGTAATGAAAATAATAATAATAATAACGATAATAATAATAATAATAATAATAATAATAATAGTATTGATAACGTTATACTTCGTGCCTTATCGTCTTTACATATGTCTATATAGGCAAGTACGATCGATCAAAAGAAACATGCTCAAATGGTTTAGGTATGATTGTTAAAAGAATTCGAATGTTTTAGAATAAATGATTTCGTTTTGTACAGGGTGTACGCGTTTTTACTGTCCGCCATCCCGCTTGTGATGGAGTAACGATAGTAGGTGTGCGAAAGAAATGAAAAAAAAAGTTTTAATAATTTTTATTTAGAATGCGATGGTTTTTAATCAATTTTGTAAATTCTTATTTATATTTATAGATTCCCATTAAAGTTGATATTTGTATATTAGATATTACGAAGTCTACAACGAATTTTCCAAACTCGTTAAAACCATTGCATTCCTAATCCTTTAATATTAAGTTGTATATGTAATTTTTTATTAAAACGAATAGCTTTCGTTACACATTTACTACCAAATAGCAAAATTGATTGGAACCATCGTATTTCTAACGTAAGGTAAAAATTGACAAAAAATCAAGTAACTTGAAACTTTAGGACAATAACAACTCGTTCACCCTATAAACTTTTTTCCTCGTTTATAAATAGCTCTGTAGTATTCTAAGCGTCCTACAGAAGTGACAAATTGTACCGTATGTCGATTTTCTGTTCATACTTGTCTTCGCATCACGCACACACGGTGAACGTGCGTCCATAAATGCATAATATAATAAAAAGTATAATAAGTTTGTTCCATGCCATTGCACCCCATCACATTTCAATCTTTTACTTCGTCTGAACGTATGAGACTGTAAACGAACTGTAACGGTGGACCCTAAACGATTATAGGGAATTTATAATGTATTACTATCTATGAATATAAATGGTAGTGAATAAAAAAGAGCCACTAAACGATCATCCTCGATAGCTACGCGTACTCATCGATATTCAACCATCTTGAATTTTTCATTGTTTTACAATCTCGACTACGAATGTTGTATTACATCTCGCATTATTATTACTGATATTGTTCTGACAAGAATTTGGTATTTCGAAACAGTAAATAAAAAAGATACTGTTAAATTAATCGACCAACCTAACGACTACATGTATGAGTGTATGTGCATGTATATATATATAGTATATTTCATGGATATAAGACAACACATAGATACTTGTTATTTGTATCATCATATTCGTTCACAAGGTTGTGTTTGATGCGTTACTACTTAAAATATTCTTAAAAGAAGGATTCCTCTGCATCATTTTGCATATTAGTGTCTGATAAAGAGAAGAAAATAAAAGAGAAATAGATTTAAGAGAAAATATATATTTGTGTTTCGTTCTAAGCGTGTAAGACAGCCCGACATCCTATTGTATATTGCATTTTTAAGTTAAGCATCGTGATTCATAGAAAGTAATATCGTGCCCAATCATGAACGTTAAAGTATGCTCGTCTAATAGTATATTTATTATTCATCGATATAAATTATATACCGGTATCCATACATTATATTTTTTTCCTGCCCTGTATATAATTATATTTCATGTAAAATTGGTCGAGAAAGAGAGAGAGTAGGAAATGGAGAAAGTGTAATTTTGATTATTGTGACCTAATAACATTTAATTGGTTGTAAATAAAGTATAATGTTATATATATACATACATATATGATATATATAATATATATGTATATATATAATCGCATTAAAATCTCTGTACACAAAACAGTCGTATTTTTCTAGATAAAAAAATAAAAAGAAAGCGTAACTATAAGTTCTCTTGTATATCCTCGAAAGTGTAATCGACGGTAATAGAATTCGTATTTTGAAATTTTCTCATAAAAATATGTTTGTTTTTCCTTATCACTCGTTAATCCGTATACAAAGAAAAAAATTATTCGCAACTGATCGGTATCGTCGATATCTTCTTTATCGACTCATGCTAAAAAGACTAACTTCTGTAGTTAACAAAAAGGAACAAAAAAAAAATAGAAAAAAGAAGTCAACTATATAGACCAAATGGTTCGTAGTCTGGTTGTAAAAAATGAAGAAAGTTAAAATTTAAAACGATCTAGAACGCTATACGAATTATAAGAAAAAATATAAGTCATTTACCGATGCGATCGTTATCGTCGCCATATTGTACTTTTCATAGGGTACACGATATAATATGGACTATAAACTACGTAAATGTATTACATGTATGTTCTATTATACATGCATGAGTTGTACTAAACTCAATAGTGATAAATCGTAATTCGAATTTCACGTGTACGCATTCATGAAGAAAAAGTGTGAATGAGTGAATGAACAAATGACTAAAACGACTTGTCTGCTAGCACAGGCATTTCGGGTTCTATCGAGAAAAGTTTCTTCGACTTCCCTCTACGAAGTTTTGTAAACCGTAAAATGTCATATATATATATACATATATATTATTATGTATATATATGTATATATATAAATAAAAGGTATATAATGCGATTGTGTTCCTCTTGTTTAATACAAAGAAATAAAGTTAAACGATACCGACGTTGTTTATTGAGTACTCACCTCTAACCCTGATAACTCTCCCTGTCATTATTGTGCAATAGTTATAAAAAAAGCTGTCATGTCAAAGAGTAAACCTGAAGACAAATAATATTGAATCAACTTAGAAATAATTTATTTGATTCAAAAATCTATCGTGATATCTATACTGATTTGATGTACACACTTTGTTAATCTTTTTACTTGTTAAAAAATTATATGGTATTGCTGAACCGCCAAAAACCACGTTGGTTAAAGCAAAATCAATATAAACACCACGATAGTCAAAATAATATCTTTGTTAACGAATTATTGAACGATAGAAAATTTGTATATTCCACTTTATTTAATTAAAATATACAGATTATAAACGTAATCACACATTTGTTCGAACGTACCACTTATACTCTCTCGCACCTTCACGCTTCCTTAACCTGAGATAAACTGTTATAATTATTTCTCTCGTTTACGTTTTCTCCACTTACTTCTTTAGTAAAACAGCGCTCATTCGTCTACGCTTGGAAAATATTTCGTTTCTATAATGAATATGAAAATCTGACACAGCATTAAAGGCAATTTTATTCTCTCTTTTTCTTACCATTATACATAAATAAATGCTATGAAGAATGCCCCTTTTGCCTGTCTTTTTTTTTTATTCCTCAGAGCACAATCATCATGTACATGTTTTATCTACAGTCGTGTACATATTACATTTGTTATATGTATATATATATGTGTATACATATATCGAGCTATTGACATATGTACATACATACATACACGTATATATATATATACATATATACACATATATGCATACACCTATATTATATAACTTATAAGCCATCACACACACACATACCAAGAAAAATAACATTCTTAAATAAAGCATTTGTTTCCTTATACTTTTTTTAGTAATTCAATTTCAGTAGACATTAATATATGGTTTATCACAAAACAGAATTAGTTACAATACAAGAATCTAGAGTTTACTTTTTCCGGTGCATGGTATATGTGAATGTACTGTACATATATGTTCAAATGGTAACTGTATAGGCACGTGTCAATTAACAACTTATCTCCTCTCTATACTTTCCTCGCTCTTACAACACATCTAACTTTTCTTCACACTCTGTATCTTTGAACATAATTCTTTTATGTAAAATATTTCTAGAATCCTTATCTCTTTATAAAGAATAGTAGACACATAGTTTGCGCATAAGTTTTCCTAACAATCTGTCAGTTTACTTTTCTGCACGCAATATGTGGTATTAGTACGATAATAGTAGTCTTCAGCATGGATTTGTATCAGGAATACTTAAAAGTACAAAGCTCTAAAAAATGGTAGAAATTGTTTCAATATTTTGCTTTCTGTAAAGAATGATATTGCAAAGGTTGTAAGTAATTTTTTACAATCGTTATCATTTTTACTCGTGTACGTCGACTAATATAAAAATACGTTAAAACCTTCAAGTAGCATTACAATATTTAT
The DNA here is from genome assembly GCA_916049575.1 of Ancistrocerus nigricornis. Lineage (NCBI taxonomy): Eukaryota > Metazoa > Arthropoda > Insecta > Hymenoptera > Vespidae > Ancistrocerus > Ancistrocerus nigricornis. Next base: position 3,662,576 of record OU696669.1, on the reverse strand, counting down.
ATTGCTGGAAGAACTACTAAACAATTATGGACAAAATGGTAGAATCAAATTTGAAAATAAAATAAGCGATAATCCAATAACTCATCTATTAAGATGTATTGCACAATAGGATTTTCTACCTATAATCACATGTTTTATATTTCATGGAATGTGATTAAAATAATAAAGGAGAAAACTAATTCCAAGAAGAAGAATTTTAGACATTTTCAATTGTGTTTGCACAGATTAATTACGCATCAGCTTTCCTTTCTCTTCATAAGCATTGATAGAGATAAGATCTCTTCTAATTTCTGTGTACAGTAATTTGAACTTATCAGTGCTCCAAAAGGTTAATCAAGGAAATTATGGAATTAAGAAAAAAGAAGACTTGTTACTATATGTAAAAGACGAGATACTTGCTACCTCTAAGTTTATAAAAAAACATTATCAATGGAAAGGCATAAAAAAGGAGAAAACGACAAACAACATCTCAAATAAATGTACAAATAAATATCGCGAAAAATATTGTACTACGTGTAATTAAAGGGAAATAGAGGAGGGAAAAACAAAAAATAATGCGGTAAGAATAACCCGTGAGGGCTTACTTGTTTTTCTTTTAAGAAATTGCCCTACGTTGTTGCATCTTATCATTATGAAAATATTTTAATTTCTTTGTCATTATGATAGTTCTAACGTAATTGTTAGAAGATATCCTATAAAGTTCTGCACTGCATAAACTAGCCGATTGTTGTTCCAGCAATTATTATGCTACATGTAAACGTTGTCTATTTAACGTTTACCCAATTAAAAGATATGACTCTGATGATGAGTTTTCATATAAGCGAAACTATATTTTTTCCGATAATAAAAATTCTATGAAGAATATTATTGAAATAAAGTATCCGAATTAGGACACCTCTCTTGTAGCTACAAAATCAAATGGAGTAAGTGAAGAAAAGCAAGGGTACAGAGTGTGATACCCTTTGTTACTCTGAACTATGAGTTTTGTAACTAAAATCTACATCGTACGGTTTCAGTTTGCAAGAAGTTTCATGAGAGATCGCGTGACCAGAGATCTGGCACTAGGATTATATGGAGATTTAACTCTCTTAGCTATACCAGAACCAGAACTTGATCCTGTACTGGAGTTATTAACTGCGGAACATGTTCCTACACTTGTACTACCACTAGTACCGGTTTGTTTAAACTTATTGGATGACATGGAGGAAGACCTCACCCTAGCAGATTGCAACACTCCATTGCCATTCGATTGTTTTAACTTTGCTGGTAAGGATAATCGGTTCTGTTTCACCACTCCATAATGATGAACTAATTGTGCAGAAATAGTGTGACCGGCAATATCAACGTTACGGGACCGTAACGTTTTCACGGGAGTCGCTGCCATTGTGTCTGACCTGTTGAGAATATTAAGATAAAAATAAAATTGAAAATCTAGGTGAAGACAGATGTGTATTCTGTTTATACAAACCTGAGCCAACGTTGTGGTATAGTTGAATCCAGTGGTCCAATAATACCTGAAGTTCGGTTTAACCTTCGTTCATTGCAACCACTTGATCGATTATTTCTTCCCTGATCCCAGTCTCTCAACCCAAAGCTACCCCGTAATTGTAAACGTGTGGGGCCATTAATTGATGACCTTCGGATACTTTTCGCTGGTGTCGCTTTCTTCCCTAAGCTTCTTCTTTGGAAGGTGTTGGGCGAGGAAAGTCTTTCCTGGATCGGAGTAGTGGTAGAACCACCACTTGTGGATCTACCTATGGAAGAATCGTTATTAGGCCAACTTAAACGACTTTTTGGATCCTCAATAGTTTGATTCGCTGGATCATTTTCGTCTATGGGACTTGGTCGGTCCTCTGATCGTGTTCTTCTTTTCAAACAGGGTTCTTGTACTGTACAAGTTTCTTCTATTCCTATCGTTACTGACTGAGATGACATCGTGCTGTGTCTGCGTTTCGCACTGATGGTTGATCCACCGTTCGTTCTATTACATACTGAATTTTTTCCAGTTTCTTTAGTACTTTCTAACGTTCTTGCACTTTTTGACTTTAATCTCGAATTTACTGTCACGTATGCTTTAGAATCTAACGGAAGCGTATCTGTTAAAGTGTTTTGAGATTGCATGCTTAAACTGTGACGTCTTTTAGTTGTTCTGATATCGTGTCGCAGGCCGTTTAAAACGTACTTTTTTAATTCAATATCTTTAAATGTGTTTCTTCTTGATATGATGGTACCAGCACGGCCGAATTTACTGACAAACGGCGTAACTTCGTACGGTTCGTCAATCGTGTTACTCTGTTGAATTATATTAGGAACTTGTATATCATTGTTCCCATCCTTCAATTCAGGCTGATGTGACTGAAAAGTTTGTTCTACGAGAACGGTTGAATCAGTATCAGGGTTTTCCGTCTTAGCTGTTTCCTCTTGTGTGTTCTCGTCATTCAATTTGTTCGGTATTTCCTCAGTCTTATCGACTTTTGATTCCTTGCTTTCCACATAGCCTATGTCATCCGATATCTCACTGGATGAAATTTCTGCTACTTGAATACCCTCGATATTAGAATTAGCATCTATTTCTTTCGTCGATAAAACGTTATCGATATCACATCTGTCTACATTTAAAATTGTCTTCTCGACGTACAAAATATCATCCTCGGGTTTAGTAGAAGTTTGTAAGTTTTCAAGGATTTCGTTGGAGGAATCGGGTTGCTTTGGATCGATTATATCTAGATTAGGCATTGGCATGTCCTGCAAAACGGATGAGGTTGCAACAGATGGCATAGGCTTTTCGAAATTTTCGGAGAGAATCGTTGGGTCAAGAGGACGAATTCCACGGTGATGTACTATACTTTTCGACGAGAGCACACGTTCTTTCTTTTGACTCAGCAAAACCTTTGAAATAAATGGGTAGAATATATGAAATAAAATATTTATATCGAATCACGAGATAGCTTTTTTTCTTTATGTTAAATAAATTTCTTACCTCGCTGCGAGAAGGTCCAGGAGGATCTAACATAACGGTAACTACACTTGTATTGTCCGCTCGTAACCTAGTCGACGACCACCTTTCTAATGCTCTATCTACTAAACTTTTAGAAGGATTTATCCACATTTGCACATCAGCCTGCTATCAAGAAACATATTTATTTAACGCAAGTCGATGAAAGTTCATGTAATAACTTCGATATTACGTCTCGGAGACATATTATTCGTCTCTTATGTTACTTTTATTATTTTTACATTGTCTCAAGATTTCAGCATCGAGACTTCCGATTAAACTTTACAACATACCCCATTGCCGGTTTGTTGAGAAGCTATAATGTGTTTTTCATTGTGCATTTCTGCGGCCTGAACAATGGCTACCGCAGCTTGGGGCGTCAACATGTTCCACAAGCCATCCGTTCCAAAAATAAGACAGCGGTATGATTTGACATCGACTGCCACTACCTTGACATCTGGTTCAGGCGATACTATAAACGTATCTAGTTCTGAGTTATAACTCCAAAGGTCACCTGTAACACATAACACATCTTGATCAGCTTCTATCATTTAACAGATAATCTTTATTTTTAATTAGTAAGAAATTCTAAACTTCCTGCCATAATTGTATTATTATATTAGATCAAAGTATTTACCTAATGATCTGGCAACAGCAAGAAAAGGGATTTCATCTATACGAGTTGATCTTCTAACCGGACCTTTATGTCCTATACGTGGTCTGTTCCATACGACTCTTGGAACACCAGATTTGCTAACGACTTTTCCACCAGATTCCTGTATGCGTATCATTTCAGGGCCACTTTCTGGTTTATGATCTTTGGTGAGTGCTTTAGCCCGCCACTGTGGATCTCCATCCGGTTGATGTCCCAATATTATTCCAGAATCACCTACATGACCGATATAAATCTTTCCCTTCCGTATAAATGCAATGCTTGCCGTTGTTCCAGCCGTAGATGGTAATCCAGATGCGGTTCTTGGCCATTTATCTGTTTAAAAAGTCTTACGTTAAAAGATGTTCTCCAGAACAATTATCCATTTAATATTTGCTATTCAAACTATAAATTTTCCATGTCGGTGAAAGCCTTAACCTCATTCCTACTACTTAAAAAAATTGCTTGCTAAAAAAAACTGTTCTGCTTATAAAATATAATTTCCATACCAGTGAAAGCCTTCGTCTCATATCAGACTTAACCTTATTTAATATAGATACTTTAATATCTTTAATACCTTTAAAAACTTAATCCAACGTTCTGTATTTACAAAACAGTAAGCATATCCTCGAATTAGATTAAATTCAAAAAGTATAGGTTAACGCTAGATTACATAACCTAAGTTCTAACCTAATCAGTCAGAAGGCTAGGTGGTGGGGGAAATACGCGGGCCAACAGACAGATTATTAAAAAAAAGGAGGGAAAAAAGTATGCCAGAATAACAAAACAAAAGTTAAGAGAAAACAAAACTCTTTGACGAATTACAGAACAATTTAAAAAAACTGATCGTTCGTACGAAAGAATTAGAGAAAGAAAAAGAGAGAAAGAAAGGAAAAAAAAAAAGACTAGAGGTACTGTTGACTGTCCAATTACCAAGCTCCCGCCACATAGCGTAGTGCGTATTCACGTATCCGTCCCTGATGGCACGTAGTACATCCTCGTCGCGATCACTCCAGAAATTCTTCTGTTTAACGATTATATCCATGAGATGCTCTTTAGCGAAAGTGGCAGCTTCGCCGCCTCCATGGCCGTCGAATATTCCGAAGAAGGCGTATTCGAGATCCTTGTCGTCCGGTGTTTGCTGATAGGCCACACTGAACATGTCCTCCATATATTTACGGCCGCCTTGGTTACAGTGGCCGGTCACTCTTAAATTAACCCCGATACTCAACGGCATGATGTTCGTCAGCCAAAACGAGATATTTACTAAACGAGTAATCCTACTCGCGCGCTCCCTCTCTATCTCTCTCGCGACACGTATTATAGAAACGGAAGGCCTCACATTTACTTCAATGCACTGGTACTTCAAGGGACGCACGCACACACTGGCTCAACCATGGCCCCGCAAAGAATACTGCTCGCTCTGGCAACCTCGGCGAGTAGCCTGTTAAATCGAGTGGTGGGGATAGAGCCACGCTATTGGCGGGGGGCTTACTCTCCCCTCTCCCCACCGTCGCACACCACCATCGCAACCCAACCCCGATTTCACTGAGGAAACACGCTAACTCTATCTACCGTACTTTCTATACGCGTGTGTTCGCTTTTTGAAAAGGCCTTCGAACCGCGCACTTTTTTTTTCAAATATTTTTATTGCATATTATACCGTTGTTAGATATTAAATATTTCTTCTTGTTTTCTATATTAGAGAAGATCTAATATTAGCATCGTTGATTAATCGTTTTATGTTATTTCGACGTTGAAATAATTAAAAACACGTGACAGTGGATAGTTAACGATTAATTATGAAAATAATTGTTAGTCGTTTAATATAAAATTAATTTATTCCAAAATGTATAAAATGGAGTATACCGTTTGTTGTAATATTAAAAGGAAAAAAAAGGATAATGAAATGTATTATACGAATGTATATTATACCAGCGCATGACTTAATTTTTATCGTTTGTTTGAATAAATTTCCCGGATGGTGTCAGTTTTATCACAAAGCAACAAAAGAAATCGAATCTGACAGCTTATTTTGGAATTTTCCCGACCGCGTACGCGCAGTCGCGATTTGTCGTTTACTTGAAAGCACGCCCGTGACGTTCGACAACGTCGCGATATAAACCTTGTACGGTAAATGCGATAGTTTCTCACGCGGGATATCGTAGCCCTCCGTTCGAGCGCACTCTGGGTTTAAAAAGGGAACTAGATTCAATTCGACTCCTACGAAAATTTCTGTAAACTCTTCACCGTCGCGACAGAAAGCTTCCCCTCTTGTTGCTGGTGACGTCGTCTCTCTGCGATTAATGTATACGTTCACGTATCATATACAAGCATGGTGGACTGACTTTGTTCTATACGTACGAATCTACACATTTATACACGAGAATGTACGAATATCTATACTTTTACATGAATTTACACGGATAAAGGTACACACACACAGACAGCAGTTACGAGAATACACACGGACGTACGACTCTTCCCTGCATGTTGCTCTTCGAGCATTCCCCCACTACTATGGAAACTTTTACCCCGCCCCTCTACCCCCTCTACAATCTCACGTAACAAACGTACACTGTGTGGCTCATCATCGCTGCTATTCGTGCCGCGCATGTCGTCTCACGCAGTTCCAACGTTGTCAGATCTTTTCCTTACGAGTAGAAACTACTTTTCTTGTCCAGCTATGGGATATGAAACAACGGTGATTCGGCTGTTGTTAGCAAAATTGTCCAGACGTTATCCACACAATGGAAGCATTTATAGGTTCTCTGCCTAAGACTACATTAATTTATGCTCAGCCTTAATTCGTTACCTTCGTATCATAAACGATTATGACGATCATTCTTATTCTTTTTCTTTCCACGCTGTATACACACATGAATATAGGTATACATGTATGCGTGCGTTCATACATTGACGTTAGTCGATGAAAGAAAACAAAAATATTATTTGTCAAAAATAAATAGAAGGTAAAGGATTCGGATGGAAAAAGAAACGTGCGAGCTTCTATAGAGAGATCACATTGTTTCCTCTTCCATTTACTCCCGCTGCGTGGGGTGTAGAAAAGAACTAAGGAGCGTATTCTTTGGTCAGCGTTGCAACGTAGCTAACTCTTACCAAGAGCTAAATAACGCGGGGCACACACGTTTGAACTTGTTCGATCTGATTAGTGGCAACGTCGCGAACCGTTCAAAATAGCGTTGCCAGCTGGCGACTTTCGCTTCGTATACGAGTGGGATAAGACTCTCTTAGTTTCATCTTTTCAGTTTACGGTGTGTGTACAGAAATGACCCTTTTTCTGACTTTAGATAGTCGCTAAAAATATTGTATAAAGGAAAGAAATGTATTATTTCATGAACTTTTTTTTTGTTGGATTTTTGCAGTCGATATGTGTCATCGATTGCGTCATGTTTGATATCCTTATAGTATGCTTTTGTGCGCACGTGTGTACGAAACGAGAAGGAAGTAAGCGTTGATATCTGTATGGATCTGCATGTGTATGTGTTATGAGAAAGATGGATGAAGAGAGAAAGGTAGAACACGGCGGCCATATTGCTTGAGAGAACAGTTAGACGATATACTACGCGAGTCAAGTTACAGTTTTTTTCCACGAACGTCGGATATCTCGAATATTTTTTAAATTATTATTCAGTATTGCTTATAGGTAACGTTGGATGAATTTCAACATGAAGACATCGATTGATTTAGAAGAATTGATTTTCTGAAAGTGCCTTATGTGAAATATATACATATAAGTAATTTTCTTTGTATGTAAGATTCGTAATCAATGAGGTGATACAGTTCGTTAATATAATATTAATGTAGAATATATATTATAAGAACGTTGTTATTTTTATTAAGAGTTTATGTTAAAATAAAGTGTGTTCAAAGAATTTATATGTATTTGTATTGTTACGACCGCCATAAAATGTCGATAATGGCACCATCTAACGGTAACATTAGAAGTAATAAAATTACAGAAACGTATCGGACGAGTAGTAATAAAAGTAATTATACAAATGGTTATTAAACTTTAGTTATTTCAGGTTTATTGAACATCATAAATCGGTATAAACTTGGCAAGTCAGTGCATGTAAAATTTTTTCTTAATTATTTTTCAATCATACTCTACGTTATCGGTAACTGCTCGGAAATTGATTGTAGAGCCACAGACGAGGTATAAGGATAGACCTATCATCTTATGGGACTTCGTGTCCCATGTACTGAAATACCGATCATGCAAAACAACAGACGTTTATTTACGCCCTCTACCATATCGAGCGGTGAATTTAGGAATCATATTCGACCCAATAATCGAAGTTGGTAACATCAATAGATCTGTTGCGATAAAGGACGAGAATCTCATCCCCCCTTGAAAATAATCCATACTTCGACACTTAAAATATTAATTTCTCATCATTGCGTAACGATATCGAAAAACGGACAACGGGACAGTATTCTGCATGCTTTCTTCTTTCTAAATCATGATGCATACATCAGGATTTTTGTCAAAAATCGATGCATCTCCAATTTGCCCGATCAAATACTCGTTCGAAAGAGTAAAGTCTCCTCTTTACGAATATGCAAATCGCGTTTCGATAGGATGGCTGGTTCAAAAGATACAGCAGTTTAAAGCTTGAAAATGACCCATACTCCGACACTTAAAAGATTAATTTCTCATCATTGCTTAACGATATCGAAAAACGGACAACGGAACATTATTCTGCGTGATTTTATCTTTAAAATGAGCCATTAAACATTGAAATCGGCGGTGGTGACCATTTTGGCAAAAATCATGATGCATAGGTCAGGATTTTTGTCAAAAATCGAAGTATCTCGAATTTGCCCGATCAAATACTCGTTCGAAAGGGGAAAGTCTCTTCTTTACGAATATGCAAGTCGCGTTTCGATAGAATGGCTGGTTCGAAAGATACAGCAGTTTTAAGCTCGAAAACGACCCATACTCCGACACTTAAAATATTAATTTCTCATCATTGCTTAACGATATCGAAAAACGGACAACGGGACAGTATTCTACATGCTTTCTTCTTTAAAATGAGCCATTAAACATTGAAATCGGCGGTGGTGTCCATTTTCGCAAAAATCATGATGCATACATCAGGATTTTTCCTTGGAAACCTTGGAAAACTTGCCCCGTGGCGTGAGACAACTTACCCCGCAGCGGGGCAAGTTGTCCCAAAAGACTCGTTTGCTTGAAATTGAAAAAAAAAACGTGTTAAAAACTTCTCAATGCAAGCGGAAAGATTTCTATGTATTGCTAAGAAGTTGAAGTTTATGATGATCCCCAAAAAATTCGAAAATATAAACTACAGAAATCTGTAGAAACAAGAAACCTAAAATTGGGACAACTAGCCCCGGTCTCCCCTATTATAAATTCTAATTCATCGTTTAAATCATTGCTTCTAAATAACATTATAAATTTTATTATTATATAATACATTTTATTAATATTATTAAGTCGATAAATTCTTCAACGTGAATTCTTAAACGTTTAATTATTTTAAGCATATTACAAAGACGTAAAATGAAATAAGCGCGAGTAAATAAAGATCGAACGCGATCAACCTTGCGCAAGGGTCAACAAGCGGCAGAAGCTCATTCCGTCGTAGTCTTTCATACCGTTCACATCTCCGTTATTGTAAACTTTAATTCTTCGTCTAAATCATTGCTTCTAAATAACATTATAAATTTTATTATTATATAATACATTTTATTAATATTACTAAATCGATAAATTCTTCAACGTGAATTCTTAAACGTTTAATTATTTTAAGAATATTACAAAGACGTAAAATGAAATAAGCGCGAGTAAATAAAGATCGAACGCGATCAACCTTGCGCAAGGGTCAACAAGCGGCAGAAGCTCATTCCGTCGTAGTCTTTCATACCGTTCACATCTCCGTTATTATAAATTCTAATTCATCGTCTAAATCATTGCTTATAAATAATTCTATACATTTTATTATTATATAATACATTTTATTAATATTACTAAATCGATAAATTCTTCAACGTGAATTCTTAAACGTTTAATTATTTTAAGAATATTACAAAGACGTAAAATGAAATAAGCGCGAGTAAATAAAGATCGAGCGCGTTCAACCTTGCGCGGGGGTCATAGAGCGGTAGACGCTCATTCCGTCGTAGTCTTTCATAGCGTACACATCTCCGTTATTATAAATTCGAATACATCGTCTAAATCATTACTTCTAAATAACACTATAAATTTTATTATTATATAATACATTTTATTAATATTATTAAGTCGATAAATTCATCAACGTGAATTCTTAAACGTTTAATTATTTTAAGAATATTACAAAGACGTAAAATGAAATAAGCGCGAGTAAATAAAGATCGAACGCGATCAACCTTGCGCAAGGGTCAACAAGCGGCAGAAGCTCATTCCGTCGTAGTCTTTCATAGCGATCACATCTCCGTTATTATAAACTCTAATTCTTCGTCTAAATCATTGCTTCTAAATAACATTATAAATTTTATTATTATATAATACATTTAATTAATATTACTAAGTCGATAAATTCTTCAACGTGAATTCTTAAACGTTTAATTATTGAAAGAATATTACAAAGACGTTAAGAGAAATAAGCGCGAGTAAATAAAGATCGAGCGCGTTCAACCTTGCGTGAGGGCAGAAGCTCATTCCGTCGTAGTCTTTCATAACGTTCACATCTCCGTTATTATAAATTCTAATTTATCGTCTAAATCATTGCTTCTAAATAACGCTATAAATTTTACAGTATAATACATTAAATTTATTATTGTATATTATTATTACACAATGTATAATATATTATTTTACAATAGTACATAATTCTAATATAATTTAACTTCTAAAATTATCTGAGATGGGTCCCTAGCAGCAACCTCCACGTGGTGGACCCGGGCAATGGATATTATTTTCTATGTAATGCATATCATGTCTAACATAATATAATGCATTCCATTGCAAATAATATCTAGCGAATTGGCTGCCTTGCACTAACGCGTTATCGAAAGTAATTAGCCTTTGATCTTCTTTTTAAAATTCATTCCTTTCATTCATTTATTCCTTTATTCATTTCACCGTTTCTTCCCTCATCTTACAAGTATGCTGTACCTATATTTCTTATATAGGTATTTAAACAATAGTATATTAACGTGACCATTCCTCTATCGCGATTAAATCTATACTTCAATTCAATAGTTTTCAATTTTAAAAACAATTTGCATTTTAATAAAAATATTATTTAGAGATAGAGTTTCGAGGTACGCAGTTGAATCCTTTAATTCATTTCATTCGCAATAAATTTATATGGCAATCGTGGTACATATTCCTAATTTCAAAGCATCCTGCTCATAATTTCATATCATTTTTATTAAATTCATATAACTTAACTAACTTATCTTAATGAACGCTTGGTTAAAACAAAAAGATAATTAAAAAAAATGTGTACGTGTTTTATTTTCCTTACCCTTCCTACCTTTTCGCAATTCGGTCGGATCGGTTCGGTCGCGCGCGTCCGATTCGACCACTTGTAATTCGGTCCTCGAGTCCGTAATTCGTTCGAGCCGCCTCGGTCGCGCGCGTTCGGCTCGTCGCGTGCATTCGGTTCGTGCGAAAATTAGAGTCAGTGTTGTTCGCCGTATTAAATTATTTCGGTCGCGTTAGCTTCACTACACAAGAAAATCGATTTCTTGTCAAAAATAATTTTGTTCGTCGCGTAAGTAGAGTCATTATTAAAATTACACGCGAGGCACACCCAGGAAAGGCTGGAAGCTCCGTCGGAATCCAAGCGACTTACTACCCACGATGCCTTGGATTTAAAATGTATAATGTAAGTAGTCGTGTCTTTCCATTTATTAAATTAAAAGATTTAAATGAAATATTTTAACCATTTTCTAACATTATGAACAGATAACTTATGTGCTTGTTCCATTTTTTGTTACAGATGGATAATCAATGAAGGACCCACCTTATCAAGCAGATGTTCGACCTACTACCCCGCCGCACGGATTTACATCGTTTAATGTAAGTAGTCGTGTCTTTCCATTTATTAAATTAAAAGATTCAAGTGAAATATTTTAACCATTTTTCAATATTATAAACAGATAACTTATGTGCTTGTTCCATTTTTTGTTACAGATGGTGAGTAAAATGTTTAAAGTTCCTCCGGCACCCAACCATGTCGAGGACGAAAAGTCCGAATCGGCACGGGTGAGCGGTTGTATTTTTACGTAGATTTTTTTTACAATTGAGTGACCGTGAATAAATCCTTTCGAGGAATTATTCGCGAGTGGTACATTTTCTTTTTCTATGAATATGATTTTATTATGTTAGGATAGGGTCTTCTTGTTTTATTCGCGTGCATCAAGCTTGTAGATTTTTATTTTAAATTAATCAAGAATTCAGTAAATTTATAAAGTGAATATAAATTGTTTAATATCTTGAGATTGGGGTTTTTATCCACTTCTATATACCTATCTGCCTATATACCATTATACCTATATACCTATATACCATTATACCTACATACCTATATACCTATATACCAATATACCTATACCTAACACACTACACTAACCTAATCTATAACGTAGCTATCAGAATTATCGTTTATAAATCGAACGGCCCGTATGTAGTCGAAACACAGCATCACCACGAGCTCACCACGGCTCTTATGTGGTAACTAACTAACACATTACCCAAGGCTACCACGAGTCATCGTTTACAGACACATAAATGCCGAAAATGACCCGGTGGACTCTCAACACAGCATGACCACGAGCTCTTAAACGGCTCTTATGTGGTTTTTAACTAACAAACACAGCCTTACCACGGCCTAACGGCTCTTATGTGGTAGTAGATATTAAGCTAGTCTTAGAAACACAGCACGTACCACGAGCTTAACGGCTCTTATGTGGTAAAATGTAACAGTCGGAGCATTGCCACCGGGTCGTTGTCTTGTAAACGTACGATTCACATGTGGTAGCTTATTAAAAAACACAGAATTACCACGGCCGGTTTTTTTTTAGGCCTTTATGTGGTAACTTACTAACAAACACAGCATTACCACGAGCATATAAATGGCTCTTATGTGGTATCTTACTAACAAACACAAGACTGCTACGGGTCGTTCCTTATAATCGTATAATTCATATGATAGCTTACGTTTCAACACAGCATTTACCACGGGTCGGTTTTTTAACCAAATGGCCCTTATGTGGTAGCTTTTCCCTCTATCTTCCATCCATGATCCATCCTATCCTTTATATTGTAAATTCATTTTAAATTCATTTAGAACATTTTTAATATACAGAAATCTTGATTATTTTGACTAAAAATCTACAAGGCTTGTATGCAATTCACTTGATTCACTTTATTCACTCTTTAATTCACTTTATCCCGTTCGAAATTAGCGTAGAATTCGGATATTAATTATCCGAATTCGCCAAAACAGCATGTAATATGTCGAACATGCTTTGCATCGTATTAATAAATTTGAGACTGTACTACTGTAATCTTTAGTACCTCCCGTTATACCGATATGGAGTATGTATTATAGTATATGATCGTTTGTATAAAATATGAAAAAAAAGATAGTTAGGGGTTCAGCTCTATGAGTTGGAACAAATCCTTGAGACCCAGTGCCTCGGAAACGTTAGTCTGGAATACTAATTTTCGCTCATTGTTTGATAATCGAGTAGATGGTGTACATTGACCAACGGAACAAAAATCAGAAGTTAACGTTTCAACATATATAAAAGATGTACGGAGTTCCGCATTGCGCAATGAGCCAGTTCACCCTCACCCTAGCTTAGATTCTCATTAACTTCATTCATAAACTAACAACTTTTTTTTCTCATTTATTTCCCAATATCTTTACTCGATTATCAAATTGAGCGATTATTCGGATCCTTACTCTCGGATGGCCACACTGCTATCGGTGCGTTCGCAAGTACTGAGTTTATATGAAACTCTAACACGTAGATTTCGCGTATCTTTTTTTAAATTCATGCAAATGTGATAAACGCAATTAGAATTATTACTCCATAACGGTATAACGGGTCGATTATTATGGCATTACTAATAAAGAACAAGAAGACAATTCGCGACGGATAGAAACCGGATTACAAGTGACACAATATCATGATTTAATTACGTGATTAAAGGAGTCACTTGTAAGATGGGATCGTCCGAGGGTTTTGCTGAATAATATATACATTAAAATTTTAAATCTTTCTATATAAAAGTCGAGTCATTGCATTAAAAGGAAAAGTCTCAGTCGAGTCCTTGCTTTGCAGAAAAATTAAGTCGAGTAGAGTCTTTTTTTGAAAAATGAGAAAGAGACTTGTAGAGTCACAGTCCGTAGGCCCTAGTTTTAAGCTAATATTCTTTTAGATCAGGATTTTCAGCTTCTAATCAAACTAATACTTACTATTTCTTTCCCCCCCGTGCTATCTCTTGTATCTTTACTTATGCACGTGCCCAGGTGTTACATGCATGAGTAAAGATCGGATAGCACGGTTTTCTTGTATTTTTGTGGCGACTGTCAATGGCTAGTGTATCGTGCACGACGTACTTTCCACCTTGTATGCGTGGTAGTGGTGGATTGTGCGTCGGTGTTACGCGAGAAATAAAACTGCACATCGAAGTGTAGTTATGCATCCTTAAATGCGTATAAGTCGAGTCATTATAGAGTCACAGATATGAAAATGTATAATTAGAATATACTCGTATACTATTAGTAGGATCATCTACTAATACATACGAGTATTTTCTGGAAAATACTTAATTTTTGATTGAAATATTTTTTGTTCGCGTCGTATTTGATAATAATTAAATTGATATATTACGCAATGGTCACTAGACTTGACAGTCGATTTCAGCAAAAAGGTACGCATTAGTGTTGTGATTGAGAAAGAATGTTTGAGCTAGGGTGACGGAGGTACCCCGGGGTATCCTCCCTAGAGTAGGTTTTTTGCACCCTGGCGGTATGTGAGAGAATCGTGGAGTGAGTGTGTTGGTGTGAATGAGTTTTGCTTTTTTTTACTAATCATTTTAAATATAGGTTCTAGGTAGGCTATAATATAAGTAACGTAGAGTTTCTGGTATGTGTGTGAATTAGTTTTTAAGTAGGTAGGGCCGGGTAAGGCGCAGGGTGTGATTTCCACTCAGGAGTGGAAAGTCCCGCCTCCGGGTATTAGCAGAATCGTCGCAAATCATTTTTCTCAATTATGTCTATAGTAAATTTATTTTGCGACGATTCTGTACCATTTTATACTGTATCGAACATTCATAAGTATTTTGCAATTATTAGAGAAAGAAAGAGTATCTCTACTTCTCCCGAAGTAGAGATGTATTTAAGTGGCAAAACTTTTGAATCGTTCGATACTTAGTTTCTTAAGCTGTATTAATACTTTGCACATTCGCGATTTTTCAAATGTATCAAATTAATTGAGAATTTAAGTGTTATAAACTAAAAGTATCACACTTATTTTATTTCTTCTATCCGATAATTTCAATTTCAAAGTGCGAAGTATTAATTTTAGTTTGTAAGCAGGTTCATCGAAGAATAATCTGCTGGGGCATTCGATTAAATGTGCTCGTGTAAATGTGCACGATTGGCGGAGTCTATGACTCCGCTGGTCGTCCACGGGCTAGGATAGATTTCGTTATTTAAAATCATTTTAAAGTTACATTCACGTTACTTTTATCTTTCAATTTATTTTTCAAGTTATTATTCAAGTAATTTTTCAAGTTATTTTTCAAGTAATATTTACAATTCATAATTATAATAAAAGCAAAATTAAAGAAATCACAGAATGCAAGAAGTGATTTAACGCAGTAAGAATGCATGTTGGGAAATATCCTTAAGTCGTTTTAAATGATGTGTGATACAGAGTTTAGCATATTATAATGGTCGTGGCAGTGATTCGGATTCGAAACTTTGCGTAGAAAACTCAGCTTTTCGGCGAAGAGGTTTTCTCGATCAAAAAGCTGTTGCATTTTCTACGTAAAGACTTTTTTTTTCGTTTCAGGTTTTTTAGGGTTGTTGTAGGGTTTTTCTAATTGCTGTTGTAGGGACGACTCTGATTCAAAGTCATTGAACATTCTAATATGCTAAACTCTGTTAACACACGTTTAGAACGATGGATATTTTTTAATAAGTATATCTTCCTGCGTCGGGAATAGGGAATGCCCCATGCAGTAGGGCACGAAGCAAAGAAGAGGCAAAATGCCGAAGAGGCCCCCACATAATGTGGCTCAAGAGGGCAACTACCGATGATAATTCATATTTCAAAGTTCTGAGCATGCAGAACTTTGAATATGAATTGTCATCTTTTCATACCACGTAGTCACTCAATTGTAGTAGTAGTTTTAGTAACTTCTTTTTTCCACATCATATTCTCCATTTTGCAACGCGGTCGCGAAATTGTATTTAACTAATTAATATAAATTAGAGTTTCAGTAATTTCTATTTCGCATATGAAAATAGTTTTTATTCAAGTAGAGTCAAAAGAGTTTATTATTTCTTTTAGTCAATTTAAATTAAATTCATTTCAATATAATAGAAGAATTGCGTTATTTTAAATAAAAATAAAAAGTAAAGTCATTAATTAGAGTCACGAAACGTATAAAATAATTTCACATGGAGAATATGATACAGTATATTACGAATAAATGCACTATTTAGCGCCCTTTGGTGGCAGCTCGCGTTTTACATAAGCGCCCTTTGTTGGCTGCTATTTTTTTTTTTTTTTTTCATTAACCAAGCGTTCATTAAGATAAATGATATTAATATATAAACTTGCTCATTAAATTAATACAATTTTATTTCTATGCAAAGTGCAAATTTATGATTTTCTATGCACTTTAAAAACAGCATGCTTTGAAATTACGAATACGTACAATAAGAATTTTATACATCATATTTTTACATCTTGTCAAAGATAATAACTAAATTTAATTGCGTACCTCAAATTAAAATTTCAACATTTTCTAACTTTGAGATTGATGTTTTTTATAAAGCATAGATCTGTTCTCGATAGAGTTATGGTCACAATAATATGTAAAATTGTTTATGCATCTTGTAATATGACGTTGGACGCGGTAAATTTATTAAGAAAATTTTATGCAGAATATTTTGATGTCGATATTTCACATCAGAGGCTACTTACTTCCAATGACGATCAATTTAATTATTTAAATATTATATCATTAATCATTTTCCAAAATTGGTTTCAGGTATCTTTTCAAAAAGAATTTTTTAGTGGTTGTATTTCTGGAAGTAGGACCGAATCCACGATCAGGTATCTTACATGTTTAATTACAAGACATCTTCTCAAGTTATCATTTGTTTCAGATATCTTTCAGATGTCTTTTCAAGAAGAATTTTATAATGATGGTTTTTTTGGAAGTAGGACCGAATCCACGACCAGTCTTCATGTATATTTGATTAAAAGGTATCTTCTCAAATTATCATTTGTTTCAGGAATCTTACAGATATCTTTTCAAAAAGAATTTTATAGTGGTGATATTTCTGAAAGTAGGACCGAACGATCAGTTATCACGTATGTTTACCTTAAAGGTATCTTTAATTATAATGCATGTTTAATTATAAGGCATATTTAATTATAAGGCATGTTAAATTATAAGGCATGATTAATTATAAGGCATGTTAAATTATAAGGCATGATTAATTATAAGGTATGATTACTTCTAAGGCATGTTTTAATTATAAGGCATGATTACACCTAAGGCATGACTATTTATAAGATGATTGATCCTAAAATTTTTATATTTTCAGGAATTTTAACCAATTTATTTATTACAGGAGTTACATATTTTAATTATAAGACATGTTTTAATTATAAGGCATGATTAATTATAAGGCATGATTACCTCTAAGGCATGTTTTAATTATAAGGCATGATTACACCTAAGGCATGACTATTTATAAGATGTAACTGATCCTAAAATTTTTATATTTTCAGGAATTTTAACCAATTTATTTATTACAGGAGTTACATGTTTTCATTATAATGCATGTTTTAATTATAAGGCATATTTAATTATAAGGCATGTTTAATTATAAGACATGATTGCACTTAAAATATGGCTATTTATAAGATGTGATTGATTCCAAAACTTTTATTCTTTCAGGAATTTTAACAGATTTATTTATTACAGATTCTATATAATAATACTTTTTACATCAAACATTTTTCAGATATGTTCCTCTGTTATATCTGTCGTATTTATGTTAATATAATAAATTTTTGCTTGTTGCAGCTCACACGTGTTGCAGCTTGTTTTTATTCAGGAGGAAAGAAATCTTTCTACGCTTCGATTAACGAAAGGTAGAAAGATTCTGTTCTCCCCGCGGGCAGGTAGATTACGCGGTTAGAGTTTACAGTCGCTTTTTTTGCATTCTTTTACAACTCTGATCAAGTTGTTCGAGAATGCATTAAACGCGATTAGTTTTTTCTTTTAATTTTTGTCTAAATTTTATAAAAGATGCAATTTTATTGTATCCAAAATGATTATTTAAAATTAGTATTCCATATAAAAGTAAAGTCCCCGTAGCTCGTGGGTCCCTAGCAGCAACCTCCCCGTGGTGGACCCGGGCAATGGATATTTTTTTCGATGTGATGTATATCATGTCTGACATAATATACATCCCATCGCAAAGAATATCTAGCGAATGGCTGCTTTGCACTTAAACATTCTTTCGTTATATTTTTATTTGCATGTTTAATTATAAGGCATGTTTAGTTTTAAGGCATGTTCAGTTTTAAGGCATGTTCAGTTTTAAGGCATGTTCAGTTTTAAGGCATGTTTAATTATAAGGCATGATTACATTTAAGGCATGACTATTTATAAGATGTAATTGATCTTAAAATTTTAATATTTTCAGGAATTTCAACAGATTTATTTATTACAGGTGCTACAAGATAATTGCAACGCAGATTTTTTTATCATTTATGCATTATGTGTATTTTTTAATTGATAATGTGTTAATAATATATTGTGCACGTTTTTGTCACATATATTTTACAGATATCATTTATTGTACTCTTATGATTGTATTGTTAATATGTCTTAATAATATCGCAACAGATCTTTTTCTATCCATTGATGTTACCAACTTCGTTTATTGAGTCGAATATGATTTCGTAATGGCTTTTTATCCCAGCAAATTTGTACTGATCACAGATATTTTAGATATATTTGGGAAACTTGTTTATGAAAGATTGAAGGTGAAAGCTGAATATTACAAGTTAGTTTTATCATGGATCTTTCCAGATTTCTAAGTTTTTGTTAAAACTTGGTGTTTTAAAATGAGCCATTAAACATTGAAATCTGCGGTGGTGACCATTTTGGCAAAAATCATGATGCATACATCAGGATTTTTGTTAAAAATCGATCACTATCTGCAATGAAGCTACCGCGAAAAATGATTTTCTTTTTAAATCCTACCGATTCGGTAGCGCTGTTGCCTTTTTTCCATTCTAAACCGATATTGTCGCATGCGACACTAAAATGGTAATGGGGCTACGTAGCCCCAAAACCGTGGGACAAAAATTTACATTGCATGATACGTCTATCCTATACCTCGTCTGTGGTAGAGCCATAAACGTGAATAATTCTCTGTTTATAATTCAACCGTTGTCATTCTCTACATTATCGACAAGTCACAAATTAGTATTTCAGTCATTTATCTTAAATAAATACCATTAGAATTATTTTAAGAGCAGACTCGAATTAGTTGATTAAACTTTGTAATGATAATATAAGTTTCTATATTCCAATCTAATAAGATGAAATTTAAGTATGTTAAAATCGATGCCGCTGCCAAGAACAGCAGAGTGGCGCAGTGGAAGCGTGCTGGGCCCATAACCCAGAGGTCCGTGGATCGAAACCACGCTCTGCTATAATATATATTTTTTTAATTATCTTTTTTGATTCATGACCATATGTAATATATTATAGAAGTAATGAAAATAAGTGAAATAAGTATATATATAAAATTGGAACTTTAATAACGTTAAAACGAATGCATTGTAATCTTATTCAAGGAAAATTTGGCTACTTTGCTTATTTGTAATTTGATGTATCATAACGGAGAACGAATGAAATAACGTATGTAATATTTTATTACATATAGCAATACGTGTCTTAAATTATTTTTAATTTGATTCGACTAATAAACTTTTATATTGAATATCAATTATTTAAAAAAAAAAAATTAAATATATTTAGTATATTCATATACATGTATTTAATATAGAATGAGTTGTCAGGAAAAATGAAGAAAAAAAAAATCCGCCCAACGTGGGGCTCGAACCCACGACCCTGAGATTAAGAGTCTCATGCTCTACCGACTGAGCTAGCCGGGCAACTTGATTTTCTTACTTTTTATTTGGTATTAATACATCGGATTACGTATTTAAAAAATAGCACCCATTATTTGTATATATATGACAGTGAAATTGAAAAATCAGTGGTTTCGAAATTGTCTAAATTATGGGATGAATATTTACTTGTGTAATAAGACTTTGAGCATCGATTGTTTATTATTAATCTCATTATGACACATATATCGTATCAATAATAATATTGAAAAGCGTAGCGTTATATATTCATGAATGTATGTACACATAGTAAGGGTATAAAAAAATAAACATGTATTGAACACGGTATGATGTGTGAAAAAATTAAAATTTATGTATAAAATAACGTTAAACATTTCGGTAGGCCGTTGTCACAGTTTTTATCATACAAGCAGTTTTTTTGCACGCATCACTCATTGTTATAAACAATTTG
This sequence comes from Ancistrocerus nigricornis, assembly GCA_916049575.1. Classification (NCBI taxonomy): domain Eukaryota; kingdom Metazoa; phylum Arthropoda; class Insecta; order Hymenoptera; family Vespidae; genus Ancistrocerus; species Ancistrocerus nigricornis. The sequence goes on along the minus strand of OU696669.1, from coordinate 3,642,074 downwards.
AATTCGGTGGTCATAAAAAGTATTATTTAATCAAAGAATAATAAAGTATTATTAAATGAAAAAACTAGATTAAAAGATCTACATTAATTAAATAAAATAATTCTATAAAATTAATACAAGTCATTAAAGAAATCGTTAGATAACTCATCGAATTAATTAAAATAATAACACAAAAATTAAGCAAAAAGTAAATGATCGTGTCAATATTTTTCGTGACCACTATACGAATCTAAAATAAAAACAATAAAACATGTGAGTTAAGAAATAGCTAAATATATAGAGACATTGTCACTGTTAAACGACAACAGAAATTGTACTCCTTGCGCTGGTCCCTTTAAGTCGACATCTACTTAATAAATAAATAAATAAAGCGATCAATTAAGTTATCGTTTTTATCATATTAATACTAATATTAATCGTTAAGCGTGTTACAGCATAATTTTTGCAGTAGCTAAATACCTACTCGGTATTTATACTTTCTTAATTAACAATGATACATGAACATCGAGATTCGATTTTTCGAAAATTTTCGATTTCGGCAGTATTTAAATGAATTTCTTATTTAAATAACTATGGAGATAAAAGATAGATCGTCTTCAATTTCTGTTAATATAAACAACAGAACCGGATTTATCTTTATTCGCATATAATGAATAAATCCTCGTTGGAATTTCTACCAAGATATCATATAAAAAAAAAGCAACTACGAACAAAAGATTATTCCGTTGTTCTCTCATCTATAAAATTATATTTTATCTCCACATGAATTTTTACTATTTGTATATATACACATATATACATATACACATAAAAACCTATTATTTTTTACGAATTATCAAATTCTTCAATTTCATCGATCATTCACGATTAAAATCCAGATAAATTATCGCGCGATCACTAGATCCAAAATCACTGTGTCCTTCGATCAAAAGCATCAAAATCTTGACAAACACGAAACGACGATCGGCCATAATAATAACAAAGAAGATTGTATCCTGATTCCCGAGGAACACGTCTGGCACTCGTCGTATTGAATATTCGTCTTATTCTCCCACAATATATTCCTCATATATTTCTTCCCTTCGCAAGAATCCTCAATCCTCACAAACCTGATTTTACGCATTTCCAAAAACTGTTCCAACTCCAACCTGCAACGCCATTTTAACGGATTCCCCGAAAATTCAACAACATAGACATCAGGCATCTCGTTAAGGTCGCTCGTAAAGATACATTTTAAATCGTTACCCTCCAAATTAAGATATTGCAATCGTTTTAAATGTCGAAAAGCACCTGGTACAACGTATCTTATCGAATTACCACGTAAATCCAGTCTTTCCAGATGCTGTAAGTTCAGCCACGAACCATCTACCGTCGTTAAAGGATTATCCTGTATCGCGAGTACATTGAGTTGATCCAAACCATCGAAAGCACCAGGTTCGATAACACGGCACCCAGCATTTCTAATCAATATCTCCCGTAGGTTCTTGAATCTTGTCAAAATATAAGCAGGTAAACGTGGGAGGTGTCCATCGTGAAACTCGATAGCCGTTACTTCGGCAGGTATAGTGTTAAAAAGCAAAAGATTACCACCGGTGCAAATATAACGAAGTTCGTTATCGTCGTTTCGATGAGCCGTGCAAACACCTTCGATCGTGCTTGGTATTTCTTCCGTGGTACCAATTGGTATCGTTGTTATCGATGTAACTGCCGTTATCGTTGACGTCAATGGCTTTTGAGTCGACGTTGTCAGCCATATTGGTTCACGGGTGCCGTAACACTCGGTGGTATCGATCAGCGTGTTCTTATTGTACACCAAATTCCGGTTTTGCAAGAACCTAGCTAGTTTTATCCCACAGAGACAACTCCAAGGATTACCGGAGACTTCGAATGTTCTTAGATAAGTAGATCGGTGTTCGAGATGCTCGATACCGATACAGTTCATAAGATTTTCCGAAATATCGAGACCCGAGAGGTATGGGAGAAGATCGAACACTTCGTTATCGATTTTGGTAATACGGTTTCGTGAGAGATCGAGATATCGTAGATTGGAAGAGACACCTTCGAGATATTCACGCTTGAAGGTCTCCAATGCGTTGTTGTGGAACGAAAGATACTCCAAATTGTAGAGTCCAGCCAAAGCTCCAGGTGCAATTCTTTCGATCCCGCAATCATGAAACTCTAGTCTTCTTAAGTACCCGTTAAAACGTTGAAACGATTCCGGGGGGATCACGGATAGGTCTGATAAAATTATCCGAATTGTGTGGGTTCTTTGGTTTATGGAATTAATCGGTAAGATCGAGGTAAGACTGGTGCAGGTGTAAATTTCTTGAGAATTATCATCAGACAGACACGTGCCTTTGTTTATTACTGGTCGTTGCGTGTGAACACGTTCGGTGGTTGGTTGATACTGCGTCATTGTTGTAGGAGACATAGTTATTGGTGGTGATGTTGTTTGGGTTCCTGGAATGGGCAAGGTGATGTTCGTCTTGCTTAGGGTTTCTTCGAAAGAAGCCCAATGCACGTTTCCGGTTACTAATGTCGGCTGTGGACCCGTCTAAATAAGAATAGTTAAGAATATGATACTTATTGGGGTTAATGTCCCTTCTCCATAGACTACAAAATACAAGGAAAAAATACCTGATTTCGGGGTTGCCCATTTACAATCATCGGGACCTCGTTCTCGTCGTCGTAACAACGTCCAACGGTGATCTCAAATCCTATGTTCGATTTAACGAGTGCTCTTTCCAAATTTTGACGGCAACTGCAGCTCCAAGGATTACCAGTCGCGTCTAATCTTTCTAATTTCGTGAATCTCTCAATATCCTCGATCGGAAAGCAACGTAAACGATTGTCTCGTACATCGAGATACCGCAGATTATTTCGCAAATACCAAAAAGCGTATTGTGAAATTTCTCGGATTTCATTTTTTGCGATGACCAATCGTCTCAGATCGACGAGATCTCGGAACCAATTGGCATCTATCGGTGGTAGCTCGTTATAGACAAAGGACAAACGTTCCAATTTGTATAATCCTGCGAATGCGTACGGTCCGATATTATTGATAACGCAATCACGAAATTCCAGACTCGTTAAACTGTTCCCGAAGCGGAAAAATGCGTAGGGTGGGATTTCGTCCAGTCTCAAGCCCGATATTTGAATCCAGCTGGTTTTATCGGGTAGCCGGTCCAACGAATGGAGTGAAGATGTTTGAAATCTGTCGCCCTGAATTTTTAGAAAATAAAAACTTTATCAATTTTTAGAAATTAAAACTCTAGAGACGTTGTTCAAATGTATGAAATTTTAGAATTTCTACAAAGTTGTAAAACTCACCTCGTCGAACACTCCCGTTTTCGAAATCAGCGAATGTCGAGTGATCATCGAGAATTCCATATTTTCCATGCATTGTTTTAGACTCATACGCACGGGCATTTTTTTGTCGTCCATTCCAGCGTTTTCAAGAATTCGTCGTTCCTTAAAAAATTTGTCCAATTTTCGTCGACACTCGCAGAGCCATGGATTCCCATCGATCTTTATGGTTTTTAACGATCGAAGCGGCGTCAGCTCGTCGATAGTGAGACAGTCGAGTTCATTATCGTACAAACTCAAAATTTCGAGATTTTGTAGCGTTCGGAAAGCATCCCCTTCGATGTAAACTATACCGCATCTGAAATTTTAAAAATGGATTGAAACTATGAAATAATATTGATTACACAATATGAAATATTGAAATTATCCAATTGTATTCATCATACTAATAATTTACAACGCCTTGCATTAAGAAATTGTAAAAAGAAACAACTTTTGTAACCTCATTCGTTTTCCTATTAAATAGCCTAGTTAGAAAAACGTAACGTAAGTGTTGCATCTAACGTCTTTGGCAAAGCTAGCTCGTCCTTGCATTCGATAAGATTCGTGCCATGATTCATAACGTTGACAGTGAATATATTATTGATAGAATGCTCGAACATGCTCGTAAGAGGAGACCTCGGTGTCTTCCCACGAGTCTTCCTCGTTACGCACGTTTCCTTCGGTGACTCGAGTTTTTCGCTAAGCTACACACCAAATGAGTCTTCCACGTGGTGAAAGACATTAGACAAAAGACACAGCTCTTGCTACGGTCATGGTTTAGATTCTTTAGAAGTGCACTCATGTGTATAACGAATGAGTAGAAAGTGTTCTCAGAATTTTTTGTTTATTTTTATAAATTTAAAATAAAAGTGAATAATTTTTTTAATCGAATCGAATATATTTATAATATTCTCTTTTATAAAAGTATCTTCGAATTAAGAACATAATCCTCGATACATGTTATTTTTTTTCATAACGTGCAATCATTACAAAATAACTAAAGTAAATTGTTGTAAATTGTTGTATGTTTTTTTCCAGCTGATATGTTTCTATCAGCCAACCTAATTTACAGTAAGGTCAGACATTTATGTCTATTCGTGTGTGATAAAGGTGTGCCCGTCCACTCCTTAAAGTTGTGTCTCGAAGATGTAGAAAAATTTCACCAGACGCTATTAATGCTTCTGACCATATATCTCAAACACTGTGTGTTGTCTATTACACGTCATGTGCGCATGCATGTGCTAGTGTGCAATCTACCTTACATGAGTCGAATTAGTGGCAAGCTCTCTAAAACTGGGTCGTGTCTTTATATCTTTAACGTGAATTTCGCCGACATCACGTGTGCCGGTACGAAAATGGTCTGACACAGAGATCGAAAGCAATTGGAATTTTGGAAAATGTACAAACAAGACTCGATAAATTTTATTAGAATAAAAAGAGCAAATCTTTCATTAGTTTCAAAATGATAGATAAAAAAACAAATAGGTGTGTAACTATACCCTCTTTTAAAAAAAAGAAACTGCATAATACAAGTACCTATCCAAAAGCAGTTTTCTCAAATTCATAAGATGTCGAAACCATGCTGTCCTAGCGACGTGAAGTTTTGTCCCATGGAAAATGAGCCAATCCAAATTGTGCAATCCTCGAAAGGCATTGGTAGAGATGAAGTCAATGTGACAATTGTAGAACGATAATCGCTGGAGCCTGCGAAATCTCGAAAAGGCATCATCGGGGATGGCTCGTATCCGTGAAACGGAAAATTCTATCCATTCGGCCTCGTCCGAGATCTCGTCAAGGTCACTAAGCTTGCTATCCGTACAAGCATAAGCGACCGATCGTTCTCCATCGACGATTGGCGTTAAACTGCATTTGCAGTTAGCTTGTCCGATCAGAGCTAACAAAGCCGAGATCACTAGGATTATTTCCATGCCTTTCTTTTTTTGATAGAACGTCTTTGCGTTTCCTGAAACAAATAAAAAGAGACGAAGGGAAATGATGACATATTTTTTGACAATGTCGAGATCAATCTTATAAAGTATTTGATCTTCTGCGATTTAGTTTTCTGAGGAATGGTCGAGTATCTAGCAAGTGTCTAATAATTAATTTAACAGATGATTCTCATACAGCACGATAAATACTCGATAGGAAATTTTCTCTTGCTCGATGATATTCGTGTCTTCGTATTTTGACAGCTACTTCTTCGTAAACAAGCGTATTATACGAAGACACGCACACAATTTTCAGACGCAATTTGTCTTAAAATTGACAATATCCGTGCATATACCTATTATCATTCATAAACATAGGAATACTTATGCGTTTTTAACAAAATATGACATAAACATAACTAGTTATTGCACAGTGACTAACAAATGAGTGTCCAAATATTTAGTAACGGTGTATAAACATAAAAACAATTTTAAGGCAACTAATTCATGAATATTGTTATACGATAAAAGCCTTTTACTGTAGCATTAATTTCATGTAAAAACATAGGATCGATTATCTGTAATTTAATAACGAATTTATATACGTGGATAACGGAAAAAGCGTTCTCCAATATGCAACTGTCACAAGAAATGGAATTAATAGCCTTCTCTCTCTCTCTTTCGTTCTTTATCGAAGGTAACCACGCGATCTCTTTCTTGCCGTAGGGTAGCTGGATTAGCACATGCAATCGTCCATTTAATCACTATTAGACGTCGAAGGACGTTCACGGTATCATTCGAGTAAAAATAACTAAGAAACTATGCCTTTTATCTGATTAATTTTTAATCGAATGATAAACCGCACTTCCTTTTAAATGAATTAAGTATTAATTAAAGAAAGTATATGTACGTACAAACGTAAATATAATTTTGCACATAATAAAAATAATTCGAATATGGCGCGGCTGAAGTTTAAAGGGTTTTAAATAATGTAATTACTTAGTTGGTCTACTAGGGGGCGCTACTCACCCTCTTTCTATCCCGCAAAAAATATCCTTCAAGAAATCATCCAAGTTTTCTTCGAAATTCGAAATTATCACAACACTTGCTCACATAACGCATTTTGACACTCGAAGATCAATCCATCGATGAGATCGATGGATGCGAGAGAAAAAAGAGAAGAAAGAGGAGAAAGGAATAAGAGAAGAAAGATGGAGGAAAGGGGAAAAAAAAATGAAACGTTCCCGTTCGTTCGTAGGTCAAAAAGAGAATACTCGGACTGAACGACTGAGCTCGCGTATCGCGCGTTTCCTCGTTATATAAACTTGTAAGGCCAAGGTCATCGTAGTTCCCCTTGCACCGGTGCACCAGCACCGATTCTTGTCTATGACGAACCTATCTTTAGCTTAGGGCCATTCGCGATTTGGCAGGAAAACTGCCAAAGGCTGCGTGTGAACTTGAAACAAACGAGAATCGAGTCTATCATATTCTCCATTTTCATTTTTCCCGATCTTCGAATCGTCAAAAACATTTTTCTTGTTACTTTTCTTTTCGCACCAGGTCGTCGTCGTTCGTTATTAGCGGTTAGTTTAGAGACTAGTTTAGAAATACAGCTTAACGCTTAGGTTAGCGCCTTAAAAAACGGTTTCTTGCGCGCGAGCACCTGCGCGCATTTGTTTGACGCATCGGGAGCAAAAATGGTAGCGTCTCGTCAAGGTTCTTTCGACAAATCGTAACACCGATACGTATACATATATATCTGCACTGTAATACATATATATATGTATGTATATGTCCATATGTATCCGTATATATATATATCTAGGTATGATGTAAGTATATATATATGGAACGAGAAACAATAATGGTGACTGGTGGGAGTTACCATTTCCATTTTTGCGAGTCTCCCTTTCCGCGTATACTATAACAACACGGGCTCCTCTTACAACGCGCGTTTTATTCAATGTAAAACGAATTTGCCCTTTAACTAATTATTGTTTTATTACTTTTGATTCGTTTGAACGTTTAATAAATTAAGTCTTAAGTGTATTTATTGGTCTGACTTATTTCAAACTTAAACCATATTTTTAAATTAAATAAATGAACCAAGTAAAACGAATAAACAAAAAAAGAACATATTTTATGTATTTATGATATACATGTCTCTAAAAACATATCATTATGCTCGCATGATTTTCGAATTAGTAATATGGTTCCCAAGTTGTTCGAATAGTCCTTTTATTATAAAATAACAAAAAGAGATTTATTATTACACTTTTCCTGGCGACCGACGCTTTCTCGTCCGCCAACTAAATTCACGGTAATGTCATGTAATCGTGTTTATTGTGTGCGTTCGTGATATCTTAAAAATGTAGGTATATCTTTTATATAAAAATTTTAGAAATTATGGTAAAATGTTGATCTAAAAATTGTGCATTTTGCAAAATAAACTTAAACTTTTTTACCCGCGCATTTTCACCCGTTTTTCTTCCCGCGCAATAATTTCATTGACAATGAGTACCGATGATGGTGCACGCCCACGCGTACTCGCATATATCTTGCATCGTTTGATACGATCGTTCCATGCAGTAAGTATTTCGGGCAATGCTTGTTTGTTTCGGTTCGGTTATGGGCTCGATCCTTGGGCCAATTTACAGGATAAATTCGTCGATGCTTCGCGTGGTCGACCGATAACTCATGAGTTTAATCTTATCCGAGTTAATACACATTAAAGCAAATCTAATAAAGTGGAGGATCTGCTATGCATGATAACGAGCCTGTCAATGATAAGGATAGTGAGCATAACTGAAACACGATAAACGTGCTTTCAAATTTCGCGCTCGAAAAATCCTCGAGTTAAAGCGGGTGAACGAAAAATAATGTTTTAAAGTGTTTGAGTGTAAAACGTGATTATGTATTAATCACGTGATCTTTTTCGATCGTATCACCATAAAAGGTTTCTTTAATGCTACGTATTTTCCAGGAAACGTTATTGCTATCGCTAATATAATCGTTGTAACAGGATGTATAATTATCAATATGCATGCGTTATGATGAATATTCATTGAATTTTCGTTTTGTCGGTTATTCCTCGTAGCCCTTGAACATTTCAAAAATCATATCCGAAATATCGTCATCGAGTAATTTTACCTGAATCTATTTCCAGGTAAGTGGTTCTCAACTTTGTTGATCATAAGTAAATACACGAAAAGCGGTCTAGGTTGAGAAACGCTGTTACGAAGAGAGGGATCTATTTTATCGGCCGACCGACGTACATAACCCCTCTGACAGTCACGCGTCATTGTTTATTGACGCATAACGCGTGGTGTGTTGATGTACTTACTATAATCATTTCAAAATGCTTACTTTACTAGGAGAATTAAATTTGTGGACATTTGATGATAATATTAATATAAAGAACACGGATCATGGGACGTTTCGGTAAAAAAGATCATTTTTATATTCTTTGTCAAAGACTCTTTCACTTCTTTCCAGAGATATATGTACGATTCGTTTTTTATTAAATAAAATGACATTAGAAAATAAGATAAAATGAAAATTTCTGTTAAAGTAGTTTTGCTTTATTGACATAAATGCTTTTTTTGCTTTGTTCCAATGCACGACTTTACTTTTTTCATGTAAGTAATTTAATAAATTAATTACATATAACATTTTTATAGGTACCATGATAAACGTATTGATGGTGTATATGAAGAAGGGAAAAGATCATATAGTCAAAAACGTGGTATGACATATGTTCCAACGAATAAGAAAGGAAATAAATTAAAGGATTCAATCAAACATTTAGAAGTATATATTTTACCTGTCAGGTACTATTGTTGTTTTTTACATTAGTATTTCAAACTAATTTGCATGTAATTTCATTATTTAGGAACAACTCAAAGACAATTCGACTGTATATTGTCAGTGGTATGATCGCAATGTTCTACAAATTATGTTAAACAATGGTCTCTTGATTTATATACAAATTAATGTAGAAACAGCAGATATATTAAAATGTATTTTTGATAAATATCTTGTGGGAAAATTGTCCGATCATGTATCAGATGGTAAGAAATAAATTTATGCATATCTTGTACAAGTTTATAAAGTACAAAATAACTAATGTGTATTTTATGATAAATATGTAACATTAAAACTTGTAATTTTTACAGTATCAATTACAAAAACACATCTAATTTGTACATATAATGATAATCAAATTACAACGGTATATTTTACAAAAACTAGGAGACATGCCTTTGATAAAATTAGTAAACTGGAACCCAAACTAAGTACCAGTGATCTGTTTGGCTCTAATGGACGTAGACTTGATAAAAAGATTCAAACCAACAAACCTGGTGATCTGGTATTGTCTATCAATATTCCCATTTTGCTTTTAGAAAGATTAGATTTAAATTATGTTACAGAATAATATTGATATATATATTTAAACCACTATTTATGCTTATGTTCCTTCGAATTTATGTTTATTGTTAGAGTGCATAATTCTACAGATATTGATTTGGTGGAAATCTACAATGAATGAAGTTTATCCATGGAGCCCTGTTGTAAAGGAACATGACCGTGCAAATATACATCTTTATCGCCTTACTGGGTATGTCAAGACAGTAATTATTTGTAGCAATACATGCTATAATAATTAAAAGAAAGAAAAAAAACATGTACATTCTAAGCACTTTTCCCTTATTGTTTACTTTGACATTAGATAGCTCAGTTATAGCCAAAAGCACATCCCTCTTTATTTGATATGCCTTCTTGACTTTTTATTTTTTATACTAAGTTTATTATATTTGATATCAAATTTTAGTATGATTTTATTTTTAGAACAAAATTGGACTTAATATGTTATGTACGCACTGAGTTCGATCCTTTATGTATAAAATTTGATATACACCATGAAAATGTAATTCATTCTGTAGAACAAAAAGTATCAAGAAAGGTAATAATTTATATGTTGTGGGCCATATTTATACACCATTTGTCATCTAGAATATAATACTGTGTACTATCTACAATACAGGGTGAAGTTACAATTGAATGGCGTACATATGAAGTATCTCAACAAGACAAATTGCAGAGAATAGCTGTTATATCCATATCATTACCAACTCATACTAGTTGTGTAAAATTTTCTCCAAATCAAGAGTTATTATTATTATGCTGTATAGATGGTTCTGTTATGTTGTACGATGAGACAAAAGCCACAATTGTGAATATAAAAGCTGCTTTTGTAAGTTTTATGCAATATGTTATACAAAATATGATATTGACATACCACTTTTTTTGATATACTTATTTTCTAAGATTCCAACACTAGCATCTTGGCATAACGATGGAATGATATTTTCTGTTGGAAATGACAGAGGCCAATTTCAGCATTTTGATATTGCTTTGCATTGTATTAGAAATCAGATGTTAAATGATGAAGCATCACCGGCAAATATTCTTGATTTGTCATCTTATTTCAGGTATTATAAATACTGCTTAAAGAGAATTGTAATAATGAAGTATGGATATCAATAAATAATTTATTTTAATTTTAAAATAGGAGTCAGCCAGCTCTAGTACGTATGGAGTGGGATAAGAAAAACCAATTAAATTCTCATATTGATTATTACAGTCATGGAGACTCTTTATTTTTACTGCTTTTTGAACGGTAGGTAATAGAAGATCTTTAAAGTAAATTTTATAAAGAAAGATGTATCTAAAGTACCATATATTAATAGGGGCCCAATAGGAGTTATTAGGGTAGTTGAAGGAGATAATCTCACAGGAGATGTATTAGTAGGGAGATACTTAACACTTTCTCAAGTTGAGCAAGCTACATCATTATTATTACGCCTGAATTGGGATACTCATCCACGTATTTGTATGCATTCTCTCAACCAAATTTTAAATTATTTATTCAAATTGCCATTAACATCCGAACATGAAAGTAAGACAAGCATTATATTAGATTTTATGTTTATTAATTGATTTTTATACTTAAAAAAATTTTTCACAATTATTCAGGCTTCATACAAAATGCATTGGGTAGTTTTCATGTACCAGTTAAACCGATAAGTCAAGCAATTGAAGAAGAATATGGTGATGAAGTGAGAGATTTGACAAGAAGATTTTTCCATCACTTACTAAGGTAATGCAGCAACATGAACTGTTATATAGTGTGTTAACTGTTACTACAAACACATACTTTTTATTAGATATCGCATGTTTGAAAAAGCCTTCAGACTTGCAATAGATTTGAACGATCATGACCTTTTTATGGATATTCATTTTTATGCTTTGGTTGTAAATAATATGGAAATGGCAAGTGCAGCAAAGGAGAAAGCAGAGCAAATTTTAAGTAGATCAAATAGCTGCACTTCCTCACGTAAGAATCAAAAATATTTTATAAAAAGAGATATAAATTGTATATTATTATATTATGTAATCAAGAACTATTGCAGACTCAACATGCTCCAGAGAATCTTGTTCATTATGTTCCGAATCAACAAGCGATAAAGGTGAAGAGTCGTATAGCGATGAAAGTGAAAATTCAACAAAGGAGGATGAAACGAACTACAAGTATTCTAAAAGATGCAATTACAAAAAGAATTCCAATAACCACATTCCACCTTTACCAGTCCTTTACCCTTCTTACTATGATGATAAAACTCTTTTACCTACGTCACTTGGCGATGACCCTTCCGGTAATAAATCTGACTACAGTGTTATTTCCACATCTTTTAATACATCCATTAGTACTTTGGCAACTACTAATTTCAATAATTCCTCACACATCCCAGTATCTAATACTTTTTTTGCATCGACATCTTTTAGTACACCGACATACGTAACTCGTGCCAATTTAACATCAATATCAACAGTGAGTTCAACTAATAGAGCTCAACCTTACAATAAATTTTCCGAAGATTTAATGACCACATCTTTCGGAAATATATCTCTTAGTAAACAAAGATTATCATCTATTGATCGACAGCATCGTGACGATATATTACAACCGATGGTTAATAAATCATCAACAAACGATATACAATATACTAATGATCCTTCTGTCGAAGCAACTGTGAAAACTATTCCAGAAGAAAGTAATTTTATATCAACTCCTTTTAACAATTCATCCTATGAATTTGTCTTAGACAATGTCTCTTCTTCATTATTAATTCCATCTTTGAACAGTGTTGATAGTAATATCATGTCAACATCTTTCAGTACTATGACCTGTAACACTTCAGTTTCACAGTATTCTGATAATAATTTAGGGTCGAACATAGAATGCGAGGGTACACCTTTCTGTAATTCATCTAATATTAAAACTAGTGACTCATCGACTAATGTCGTATCTCAAATAGACACTTCTAATACTGTTATACAAGCAAATAAGCCAGCATTTACACTTCATAAGGTTAAGGGTAATACACTATTTACTACAGGTAAATACTCCGAAAGCCCTGCAACGTACGATAGTAACATAAAAATTTTTCATGATGAGGATGACCTCTATGTTGATCATCATCAAAAAAATTCAAAAAAACAAAGTAGTAGTGATATCCCGCCACCACCGCCTTCTATAACATCCTCTTTTACAAATTATCTTCAGAATTTACCAAGAAAAAATTTTTCACTTTCCCAAAGTACTCTGGGATTAACAAATATTGACGAGTCTAATCAAAAGATCTCATCTGCCAAAGTGATGAACATTGCACCATGTATTTTGCAAAGACAAAATTCTACATCAACTATTTTGCAAGACCAATATGCGCTTAGCAATTCTAAAATCTGTAGAATTAGTTCTGATCTCACTTATGTACCATATCATGGAAGTTGCGACAGTATCAATATTGCTACTCAGCATTATAATGCAAATAGCAACAAAATTGGTTCAGTTAATGCTTTAAATTATTCACATTCTACATATAATGTGCAAAATAGATTACTTGAAGGTAGACACATAAAAGTAGGGTCACAAATTGCTGTAAGTAATACTAATACGGGGAAAGACATTAAAACATCATCCAATATTCCACCACTACCTATTGTGAATACATCCAATTCCAATTCAAAAACCTATTCCACGTGCCCTACATTCATGGATACACCAACATCCATCAATGAGAAACCAAAAGTCAAATTTTCAGATACAGTTACACACATATTAGTACCTGGAACGGTAAGACACTTGCCTTTAATTATACAAAGAAAATGATTATAATAATATAAAACAATGGAATGAATTCACTTTGTACCTCTACAGAATCAATCGTACAGACAGAAAAAATCAACAGTTACACAGTTACATGTAACAGATCCGAAACGCGAATTAGCGGAAAGTTTACCATTGTGCCTAGGAAATGAAGACTACCTTAAAGATTTTCAACCCTTATCTAGTAAGTGAAGTAAAATATTTAAATTTCTGGATATTGTGTAACAACTTAACTGTATTATGAATTACAGAAGACATGGATAACGAAAATATGAAGGAGTCAACAAAATCTGAAGAAGGTTCTAAAATAAAAGTTGTTCATTTTGGTTTGTTGTAGTCACAAAATGACACTAACTTTTATAGAAACAACATGCAATTTGACATTGAAAATATTTTATGAAATGTTCTCATATGCAAGCATATTTACACAAGTATGTGTTTGTAAATTTTTTATCAATATTTGTAATAAATACCTTTTTACAGAATATACTTGTCACATTTCACCCCTAATCTCATTACTAATACAAATAATTATATTTTCAGAAATATCTTAAAGTGTACATATTACACATTATTTCTTTTGTCTGTATGTCTCTAACAATGATTTCATATCCAATAATTCTTTATCCGGTATGTAACGTTTTTCTTCCAATGCTGGATCAAAAATGCCTATATTCAAAGTTACCCCTTCTGGCAAAGCAGCTTCCAATGTCCTAATTAGTAAAGGATACTGTATCGATGTAACATCTGCTAATTGTATATTTCTTTCATAAATGTTAAGATTGTATTCTGCAATAATTGCAGTAGATTGTGGTTTATATTTTTGTATTTTCAACACTTGTGCAGGAAGTGGCCAACTGAAAAATGAAAAAATATGAGATGTCTATATGCCAGTAGAAATAAACCAAAAATATTACCCATTGTCAACATCAATTTCCATAACTTCTGCAACTTTATGAATAAAAGACTGATAACTTTCTAATACAGGATAAACATATCCCTTAATTTGCACATTTAACATAGAGTACAGTGGTATTTTTGATTTAGTTGCCTATAACATCAAATGTGCATAATCCATTATATGTTACAAAAAATTTATTAAATTAATAAATATTTTATAAAAAAAATCTATTCCAACACTACTTATAAATATGGAAAAGTAACCTCTAAATAATCGGGCTCGTACAAACTGTAATGCCTGTGTGACAAGGCATTTTTTGCCAAGAAACAATTACGGAACGTTGTTGCCTAAAAAAATATTTTATTTATTAAAGATATTTACTATTTTATATCAATAATTAGTTCATTCCAACAGTTACTGGTTACATTGTGAGTAGTAATTTTATATAAATACCTTTCTAATAATATTTAGTGCCATTTTGTGTAAACATTAACGTTTATATTTGTCCATCAATTGTTAGAAAAATTTAACTTCACTTGCCCGGTAAAATTTTACTTATTTTCAATATCTCATGGATATTTACAAACGTGGTAGGTGGTACCACAGACGAGGTATTATAGGACGTATCATGCAATGTAAATTTATGTCCCACAGTTTTGGGGCTACGTAGCCCCATTACCATTTTAGTGTCGCATGCGACAATATCGGTTTAGAATGGAAAAAGGCAACAGCGCTACCAAATCGGTAGGAATTATAACTAAACATAACGATTGTTAATTATTTTTCACTGACATGAATTACAAGTTGAATCAATCGATAGAATCGAAATGTAATAAAAAAGAAAATCGTTTTTCGCGGTAGCTTCATTGCAGATAGTGAGCGATTTTCAACAAAAATCCTGATGTATGCATCATGAAAGTTTGCAAGCTTACCGTACTCGTTCTAATTGTCACAGCCATACCATGCAAGTATCATCTTGTAGGTTGAACTTCTAGCTATCGAATGCGCCATTAATCATTAGAATCGGTCAAGAATTCATGGCGCTAGAAGCGTTTAAGTGAGCACCAAAAATCCTGATTTTTCACTTTTCTTTTTTCAACTTTAGACGCTTATATCTCCTCAAGTAATTTCCATAGCCAAATGATAGTTACACGTGCTTGTAGCTTGAAGTCTTAGCTTTCGAACGAGTCATAGAACGTGCAGATCGGCCGAAAATTGCATTCGGTAGAAGAGTTCGCGCGGTCGAAGTCGAAATCTCGATGTCAGAAAATCGACTTTTTGGGATCGACCCTTTGGAAATGGTAGTCCAGAGCCCCCAATCTTCGGCCGAATGGCCTGATCGATGGCTCGTTCGAAAGAGGACGGTCCAGGGTACACCATAGGATAGGGGCATTCTCCGTATCATCTCAGCATCATCGTCGTTATAGCTTCCGAAAGTTTGCAAGCTTACCGTACTCGTTCTAATTGTCACAGCCATACCATGCAGGTATCATCTTGTAGGTTGAACTTCAAGCTATCGAACGCGCCATTAATCATTAGAATCGGTCGAGAATTCATGGCGCTAGTAGCGTTTAAGTGAGCACCAAAAATCCTGATTTTTCACTTTTCTTTTTTCAACTTTAGACGCTTATATCTCCTCAAGTAATTTCCATAGCCAAATGATAGTTACACGTGCTTGTAGCTTGAAGTCTTAGCTTTCGAACGAGTCATAGAACGTGCAGATCGGCCGAAAATTGCATTCGGTAGAAGAGTTCGCGCGGTCGAAGTCGAAATCTCGATGTCAGAAAATCGACTTTTTGGGATCGACCCTTTGGAAATGGTAGTCCAGAGCCCCCAATCTTCGGCCGAATGGCCTGATCGATGGCTCGTTCGAAAGAGGACGGTCCAGGGTACACCTTAGGATAGGGGCTTTCTCCGTATCATCTCAGCATCATCGTCGTTATAGCTTCCGAAAGTTTGCAAGCTTACCGTACTCGTTCTAATTGTCACAGCCATACCATGCAGGTATCATCTTGTAGGTTGAACTTCTAGCTATCGAACGCGCCATTAATCATTAGAATCGGTCGAGAATTCATGGCGCTAGTAGCGTTTAAGTGAGCACCAAAAATCCTGATTTTTCACTTTTCTTTTTTCAACTTTAGACGCTTATATCTCCTCAAGTAATTTCCATAGCCAAATGATAGTTACACGTGCTTGTAGCTTGAAGTCTTAGCTTTCGAACGAGTCATAGAACGTGCAGATCGGCCGAAAATTGCATTCGGTAGAAGAGTTCGCGCGGTCGAAGTCGAAATCTCGATGTCAGAAAATCGACTTTTTGGGATCGACCCTTTGGAAATGGTAGTCCAGAGCCCCCAATCTTCGGCCGAATGGCCTGATCGATGGCTCGTTCGAAAGAGGACGGTCCAGGGTACACCTTAGGATAGGGGCTTTCTCCGTATCATCTCAGCATCATCGTCGTTATAGCTTCCGAAAGTTTGCAAGCTTACCGTACTCGTTCTAATTGTCACAGCCATACCATGCAGGTATCATCTTGTAGGTTGAACTTCTAGCTATCGAACGCGCCATTAATCATTAGAATCGGTCGAGAATTCATGGCGCTAGTAGCGTTTAAGTGAGCACCAAAAATCCTGATTTTTCACTTTTCTTTTTTCAACTTTAGACGCTTATATCTCCTCAAGTAATTTCCATAGCCAAATGATAGTTACACGTGCTTGTAGCTTGAAGTCTTAGCTTTCGAACGAGTCATAGAACGTGCAGATCGGCCGAAAATTGCATTCGGTAGAAGAGTTCGCGCGGTCGAAGTCGAAATCTCGATGTCAGAAAATCGACTTTTTGGGATCGACCCTTTGGAAATGGTAGTCCAGAGCCCCCAATCTTCGGCCGAATGGCCTGATCGATGGCTCGTTCGAAAGAGGACGGTCCAGGGTACACCTTAGGATAGGGGCATTCTCCGTATCATCTCAGCATCATCGTCGTTATAGCTTCCGAAAGTTTGCAAGCTTACCGTACTCGTTCTAATTGTCACAGCCATACCATGCAGGTATCATCTTGTAGGTTGAACTTCTAGCTATCGAACGCGCCATTAATCATTAGAATCGGTCGAGAATTCATGGCGCTAGAAGCGTTTAAGTGAGCACCAAAAATCCTGATTTTTCACTTTTCTTTTTTCAACTTTAGACGCTTATATCTCCTCAAGTAATTTCCATAGCCAAATGATAGTTACACGTGCTTGTAGCTTGAAGTCTTAGCTTTCGAACGAGTCATAGAACGTGCAGATCGGCCGAAAATTGCATTCGGTAGAAGAGTTCGCGCGGTCGAAGTCGAAATCTCGATGTCAGAAAATCGACCTTTTCCGGTCGATTCAACGTGGTCGTTCTCTCGGTGAACGGAGTATATATATTGATATTACCGACTTCAATTATTCGGTTGAATATGGTTCCTAAACTCACTGCTTCATATCGTAGAGGGCGTAAGAAAACGTATGTTTTTTCGTACGATCGATATTTCAGTACATAGGACACAAAATCCCATAGGATGACAGGTCTATTCTTATACCTCGTCTGTGCTTATACCTCGTCTGTGGTGGTACCACAAACGTGTAGTGGTACTGTTTTAAAAAGCTCTCTACATTTTAATTCAACATATGGAAAATCAGATGGCGCAATAATACGTTGATGTGAGATTATTTACTTGTTGAGCGTGATAAATGAGGTATCCTACATTTTCATGACAACTATACCGATAGTCGGTACATTATCGTAGTACATCCAGCTTCTCTCTTTGATTAAGCGTAACGTAAAATTACAGATTACTAATTAATACTAATTATATTTAAAATACAATATTCAAGAAAGTATTAGTGTTTTTATCATCACTTAGCTCTTAACTTAATAAAAATATACATTTTATCTTTAATACTTTGCATTACCTATGAATTATATACACAGATATTCTTATATATATATATATGTATATATATAAACAATTATATATAATTTAAATTTGGATATTAGTATTATCTTACAGTGCTTAAAATTGTATCCTATATTAGTTGAATTCTACGAAGCTGCTTCAATTGTCGATGATAACGCTGGTAACGTCTGAGGCACAAAATTTATCACTTCGTGATATACCAGTTCTAAAAATTTTAATTTCCTTGATAAATTATGAAATTTGAATACCTTTAGTGGAATATATTTTTAAAAAGATATTATATTACCTTTCCATTTTTCAACAGGTAGATCCATATCTTCGAAACTTTGATCATATGGCAATGATACTGGTTCATCTGTTGGATCTGCATATTGTGCGAGATACGGATGAGCTAATGCTTGTTCTGCAGTAATTCTCTTTTCCGCGTCTAATTCCAACATTAATTCGAGCAAATCTATAGCTGAGAGCAAAGTAAACTTTATTAATTATAATTTACATAACACTATGAAATTGACAATATTATAGTTTACAAAAAAGGCAGTTCAGCAATACATTGTAAGTATAGTTTAGTGATATATCATACCTAAAGGGTTTGCCCCACGAAATACGTCTTTAAAATTTTTCTTCTTTAAAGGTGGTAAACTTTGTATATAATTCCTAGCCTGTAAAAAAATGTATCAAATAATTTACGCATCAATTATGATTTAATTGATTTGATATAAAGAATACTTTCAATTAAATATTGACAAATATAATTTCCAAACTGAGAACAGATACTATTACATTTTGGTATCTGTATTTGACTTATGAATGTTATAAGTTTTATAATACAACCTAATGGTACAAAACATTAATTATTACAAAGAATTCTTTAATTTACCTCTTGACTGGTAATTTTGTTCAAAGTTTCTTCTGTGGGCATACCACAGAGCACAAGAACTCGTGTTAAGTGGTCAATGTCTGCTTAGCGTTAAGGTAAGTTTGAAAGCGTAATTTACTTTAGAAATATATCAATAGATTAGCTTTGTTAGATTTATTTCTACTTCTAATTACAAGCCAAAAGTTACCTTGGCAAGGGATTAGTTGTAAGCATGCAAATGGCATCAATTTTATAAAGTATTGTATCAATTGCTTTGTTATTTATGGCATGTTATTGCAATTAATATAAAATAAAAATTATCACAACTTGGCATAATGGTTATAAGGCATATTATGTTAGAAGTAAAAATTTATATAAGCACTGGAATGAAGGAAGATGAAAATGACTTACCGATTCTGATGATATTTTTTGCATAAACTCATCACGTGGAGTACCCAGAATTTCCATTATTAAATTCAGTTGATGAATATCTGCTCTTGCTAAGGTTCCACTAATCTTTCAGTACACTTATTCGAGAACTATATTAGATTAAGCAGTTTGATGATTTTCACAATTACTTCTCTCAGATGTAAAAATTAACAATTCTGTGAATTCTTGGTACTATGTTAAATGAGAAAAAGAAAAAAGAGAGAGAAAGACAGAAACAGTTTGAAGAATATGCGCCAATATAAAAGCAAGTGCAGGATACGATTATCATTATTTTACATTCAAACTAGCCACGTAGATCCTTAGCAAAAAGCATGGCTTATAGATAGGCATTGCAACTAGATAATATGAACGATTTTTAAGTACAAATGACAACATAAAGACGACAATAAAGGTACGTGGATAATGCTGATGTTAGTAAAGGTAATTAAATATTACTATGTTTATATATGTGTGTACAAATAACATGGAAAAATTAATTATGGATATATACACATTTTGGAGAAAAGTGGAACATCATTTGAAAAGGATACGATCTGTCCCTGGAAATAAAGTTCTTCCAGTAAGTAATTCTGCCATTATACATCCAACTGACCAAATGTCAACTGAAAGATACAGAAATTATTTGTATTTATAAAATAATATAAGATAAATTATTGAAAACCTACCGGTTTGATTATAATGCATCCAGTTTAACATAATTTCTGGAGCTCTATACCATCGAGTGGCAACATATCCTGTCATTTCATTTTCTGTAGGCCTAGCCAAACCAAAATCTAGGATTTTTAACTCACAATCTTCATTTACTGCTATGTTAGATGGCTTTAAATCCTGGGAAAAGTAATAATGATAATAATCCTTGAAAAGTAAATTCTTTAATGAATCTGCTAACTATGATAGTATCATACCCTGTGAATAATACCCGCAGAATGAATATATTTTAAACCTCTGAGGATTTGATACACTAGAAATTGCACATGATCGTCCGAAAGTTTCTGCGTCCTGACAATGTTATTGAGATCTGCTCCCATTAGATGCGTGACTAGGTAGCTACAGTGAAAATTTCATATGAATTCACATCCGAAAGCACATATATAACTTCATAATTATAAACTATAATTATTAATTAAACGAACTAACACATGTTGGAACTCTTCCAACGATGAAGATGGATGAAAAACATCTAGTAAACCGATTACCTATAATAAAATAGTGTATAGGATATTATTATGAAAGAACTTAAACATTACAACATAAAAAGATTTTTTCACTCACATTTTCATGATTCATATGTTTTAACATACGTAATTCCCTGTATGTGCGTTTTGCATGTACAGCTGACTGAAAAGGCCTGGCTAATTTTTTAATTGCAACTTTCTGACCTGTTGTCGTATCTACTGCGGAACTGAAAAATCATACAATAGAAATGTGTAATGTTTGTAGTGACGCTAATGATGCAGAGGTTGCCACAAAGTAACAGTTTTAAATAGAATTCTTTGGTATGTTCCCCCCCAGTGAAAAGTATTGTCAAATATTCTAATTTTACTCAGCTTGCCACAAAAATAGCGCATTCGCTCGTTGCGTTAATATTATTAGTTATCATTTTTTTTTTTTAAACGCTCCGAATGTTCACGAAGAAATATACTTTAAATATTAGAATTTAAGAAAAAAATAAACAATATAAAGAAATAAGAGGTTAGCGAAAAACTATCAGAAATGTCAAGGTAACAATCGGTTCATGGTCGCATCAATGAAACTTTGTATATTGTTGAATTTATTAAAAATAAAAGAAGTAAATAATTTCCAAAGTATCCAATGAAAACAAAATACACCTTTCGAACAATGCATCATACATCCACGTATACGATATCGTTCGAATGTAATTTAACTGATTTAGTGAGACACACATACTATTAGTAATTCTTTCTAGCTTACCAAACTTGACCATAAGCTCCCGAGCCTACGGGAGTAAGCATTTGATACCGTTCCGGTACCTCCCATTCCGTCCTATTGATTTCAATTTTATGAAACCGTGGCATGCTACAAGATTTTTGGACGAACTGAAAGTTTACGGTAACGCGCGACCGCGGTTACAACGATAGAGCGGCAAGGACAGGAGTGAAACTTTAAATAATTGCACCACCTTTTTTGAGATCTCGCATTTGATGATGATCCGATCATTTCCGAATCGTTCTGGCATCAAATACGATTGCTTTCGCGATACTTGGGAAACATCGAACGATCGATCGTAAATATATCGATTCAGCAGAAATTTTCATCTCAACATGTTAATTTCCACTCATGTTACGTCGTCGTTGAACACGAAAGTTCGAAGCTTCTTTAGATCGATCAACCGCGATCGGTATAGTCAAGTCGAGTTTCTGTTCGTAAAACGAGCTAGAACTGGTACGGTTTCTAGCCAATGATAAGCAAGATTATTCAGCTAACCAATTAGAGTGTCGATGAAATGCAGTAAGGCGAAGTACATAAAATAATAATCGTATTATGGAACTAAATCGCGTAGATCATTCAAGTGAATCAACTCAAAACAGAAAATTTTTTATGATTATTTCGTATCGAGAGATAAGTGTCAACGTCTTTCGTCATAACACTTATTTATATGTTTCATGAATGAAATTTTGATTTGAAAGATCTTTTTAACCGGCTTGTAAATAAAATTAAATTGATCGCGATTTAAATAACATCGTATGCGTCTATTACAACATTAATCAATGACACGACTACATTTACTAGATACATACTAGACAATTTTATGACGAAGTATTATAATTTTAGCGGAATGATTTCATTAATACGCGTATTTCATTAATACACATTTTGTGAACGCAAGGTTATTCGATATAGCTTAACTTTTGACCACTACCGGCGCTGCAGTGCACTAATGTAGAAATATATTTCAACGTACACGCACGTAACACGATCACTCATACCGACTCATATCATACTGTTTACTGGATAAGTAAAGTAAAAATAATTACATTTTTATCACAAGAAAAGTATTTTTCATGAAAGTACAACCTTAGTATAAGTAATTCGAATTATTTCATGTATTTGCAAAGCTGATCTTGTTCCATTCTCCTATCTCCCTCCACACAACCACATATAACATTTGACATAAACTCCGAGCATAAGACAGTCAAGCACGTGACTCATATATGGTGTTTTTATACAAATTTACGTCATACATAACGCGACAGTTTTCTCTTTTCCTCCCCCACCTTTCCCCTTTTCAACATAGAAGAGACCCACTCTTGTGAAATGCAGTGTGCACGCGCGCACGCACGCACGAAAGGACTCAGTTTTTCACGCGTAGTAAACCGTAGTAAACGTGTAATGAAGCCAGAAAAGGAAACAGTCTAGTCTAATGGTCTTCATTTATATTTTTACATACAGTACACAGTAACATATATACATAAAACGTATTTTTACGACAATAAGTGATAAATACGTGTAAGACGAACTGCGAACTTTTACAAGTTTGTTGTAATATAAATAGGGAGTTACGTTCGATCGTAGGTAACTATATGGGATTAGATGCTATGACATATTAGTTTTGTTTTGAAAAAAAAAATATACGAAATGTTTTCGCGACTAGAGAACTGGGATATGATCGTAAAATTGATTTAAAGTATGATGTTTGTAGTTAAGATCGGCAACCGGTCTTATAAATTACAATTTAAAATACATTTTATCGGCTAAATACGATGTGCAGATTTACGCGTTAGCACTTATGGAAATAACAAAGTAAAGTGCATTAATGTATTAGATAAATGATACGGGAAGGTAGAGAGATATTGCGTATATTTTGTTTACCTACCACAGAAAATCCCCAGGGAAATATGCAAAAGATTTTTTTTTCTTATTGTTCTCATAAACTTAAAAATGATAAAATAAATAACAAAATATGAGTCAGATGACTTGTTCATATTTTATAGCAAATATTTTTTTCTTGTAATTTAATATTTCGATTTTTTATTTTTAATAATTTTTAATGCAAAATAAATGATAAAGATTGATTAATATAGGATAATGTGATTGCTGATCATTCAAATCTAATAACTATATTTTGTTGTATAACATTGTTTTTTAATATCGTTTATTTTTTAATTCGTAATTGGTCTAAAAAGTAGAACTACTTATTATGTATTTAATTGTAAATACTTAATTATGTAAACATTGCATAATGTCATATACTATTTCTAACCCTTGGGGATTTTTGTAAAATTTCATGCCTATATCATAATAAGTATGAAAAGAGAGAGGACTAGCAATAGGAATTCAGTGAGAGGGCTGTCTTCTCATCTTAGTGGAGGGGGACTATTTTTAGCTAAACTTGGACATATGTTTCTGTTAATTCAAGCCAAAGATTTGGTCTGCTCCTAGTCTCTTTAGTATAGTACAGTATTTTATAACTGTATACTGTGTTCAAATTGTTACATAGTTTTGATATTAATTTATATTATACAAATAATATTTGATAAGGTTTAGCATTCTATTATTCCTAAGTTGACAGGAAAATGGAAGGTGAACAACACCATTATGAATTACGGAGTAGAAGTAGATCTCGTTCTCATACACCGTTAGTACATAATCGAGCATTAATGGATATGGAACAAGCAGAACATCATTATGACTTAAGGAGTAAGAGTAGAGAACGATCGCATACTCCAGGAGAGACTACAAGTAGTAGAAGATCAGGTTCTAGATCTATGTATGATTGATTATTCCATGTAACAGTATATTATGGAAAAATTGTTGGTTTATAAAGTGTTTCTTAATATATTTTTCTATCATTAAAATTACAGGCCAAGTAGTGCAAGCAAAGTGCGTGATCAGAATATGCAAACGGTAACTGAAAATACAGGTAGATCTGTATCTTTGGTAGCTAAGAAAGTAGAACGACGGTCGGAACGTCAAAGAGCTAAGCGACAAATATTTGCAAATGGGCAAGATGAGACCAAAGAAGAAACAAGCGATAACACATTTGAACAAACACGGAAAAGCATTACGCCATATAGAGTACTCACCAGCGATTATTCTTCTGAGGAAGGGGAAAGAGAAGATCTGCCAAGTAGACCAGGATCTGCTTATGAAATATATAAACAAGCTGGAGAATGGTGGAAGTAAGTGAAATTTTAAAGTGACAGGTTTTGATATTTGAAATTGTAATTAATATCAGTTAAATATTCTTTCAAAAATATTTCACATTTTGTTTTATACTTTTCCACATAATAATAGTACTTACTTTTTTTGTTATTTGGTATTATATGTGTGTGAGTGTATGTGTTTCTATTCAAGGAGAATACAGTATGTGTTCCAAGGTGTTCATAAGTAAATGTTTCTTTGTATCTTTCTCTCTCAGAAGAGTAAACAAACCAAGGTCAAGTTATGGCCCTATGTTATTTGAAAGTATACAACTGTATTTTTAAAAACTTACTTATTATATTATACTAACTTACTTACATTATATTATTCTCTTTATTCCAGTAAATTTCCAAAAACAGATTACACATATTCCCAGAAATCACAATGGAGATATGAGATAGCACCAGGTATTATTGCAATGCCCAACATGTCCCGACGTCCAATACATTCAAATGGCAGTGATAATATCAATAACATAAAATCAGCCAATCAGGATAGTTTAGGACAGTCTCTAACTACTACAGAAAGTGGATTAGGTGATACTTTGGATTCTTCTGGTGTTAAAAACATAAGTAATCAAAGCTTTTCAGTAAGTTTAATATAAAATCGTTTTTAAAAGTTTATAAAACTATGAAAAATAAATGTGGAATATTTAATATCATTGTATTTTTAATGTGATATAGGCAATGGATGATTTATCTACTTCGCAAGGCAGTATATCAAATTATGCACCAAGAACAATGCTGTTTAAAAAAACACATGAAGAACAATATACAATGCACAGAGAAATAATTTATGCAGAATCTAAAAACTTGAGACAAAGGTTTGTAATTGGTCTCAAATATATATAAAATATATATATAAAATACTTATTTTAGCACTGTAAATAACATTTATATATATGAGATTTTATTTGGATTAGGTATCCCTCGTTAGCTAAGCCTATAGATACCACAAGTATTCATAGATACGATTCTGATATGAAATTAGATGAGGCTGTATCCACAACCTTGGTTAAGAATACTCAAAGATGGAAAATCACGCAGCAATTTCAAAGATTTAGTACAGTTATCATAGCTTGGTTTCTTAGGTTACTTGAATTCCTTAAACTCAGAACATCCAGAAAAAGAGATTATCGTACCTACCATGAGCGCACTTACTATAATGGTATCATTACTTCTTAATTATTTCAATTTTATCTATTAAGATAAGTTAAGTGAGTCAATGGTGTTTTTGATTTATATGTAGAGTCATATTGGAGCAAATCACGGCGATTAATTGTGCATTATTTTCAACCTATTTACTTCGTTTTGGCCAAACTGTTTCTCTTTGATTGCTGGGTGTTAAGTCAATTTTCAGGCATACGGAAACGCCTATTAGGGTCTAGAATAATATGGATCCCTATAATTCCATTATTTCTTTTGGCTGGTGAGTTTTCAGTTAATCATAATTACATCTTTTTTTAAAAAATCTCCATTTTCAATTCTGATATTACGTAAAATGTTGATAAAATTTTGGATCATCCAAATGAATAGTTTTTTTGATTGGCTTTGATGTCTTTCGTGGAGGAACACCAGAAAGACAGGTAAACCTAGTCTGGCCTGCATTTTCTTTTTGTTACAGGTGCTTACTTCATGTTAAAGCATTCCTTTATCTGCCTGGACTATCTACAAAATATTCAATATGGTGTCACCGAGACGGTTTATCATGTTTTTAATGAAATTTCCAAGTTAACGTTTTTTATATATGAGTTCTTTTCAGGATATGTTACTCATATTAAAAACTATTTTTTACAACTTGTACCTAGTTTGAACGTGTCTTTGCCACAAGTGCCTAGCACTGTTGGGGATTTGGTATGGTGATTAACTGAAAGTTGTTTCCACATTAAAAAAAAAGAAGTAGTTATGCGTGTGTCAATAATATTGGTTAATTACATAAATTTAACTTTATTTTTATTGATTTTTGTGTGTAACTAGTTTTTATATTTGCTTGTTCATTACTAATAATGTTTTTGATTAACAATATAGTTTTATATTATTTATCTGTTTGTGTTTGAAAAACTTTTAACATAACTTTATGCTTATTTGATTTCTAACACTTTTCATATATTTTATATATATTTTAATTCAATTGTATTATGTTAAACTGTCTCCTTCTTTCTTTTTTTCATTAGTGTCTTATTTGTTGGTTGTTTACTTTTTATTGTGTTGATTCTTCAAGTGTTTGTTTTATTCCTTTGAATTCACTTTATTTTTTCTGTTGTACATTCTTATAAAATATTATTATAAATACACACATATATATACATATAGTTTTTATGCATAAGTATGTTGCATTTTCTTGCTATTCTCACTTTTGTTGACAAAAGGTTGAGTTACTAATATTTAAAGGTGTTGCTTTTATTAAATTTTTTTATCTTTCATTCTTTGTGTAATTTTAAACATTTATGTATATTCTAATAAAGGGCTAAAACTGTTATTTTTTGTATAATTTGTGCAGAAGTAACAATGGACTTTCAGTTAATCATGATGTAAATAGTTCTGTTCTTTATGTAGTTATTAACAATACATGACAAAAAAATGAATTATTATTGAAAATGGGTAGATAAATGAAAATGGATACATATATGTGTATATAAATGCATACATATATATATATACACACATATAGGGTTTAGCGAAGCCTGTACAAGCACGTTCATACTTCATAAATTATTTTTCCATGTACATAACAATGGTGAATAAATAAATGAGTTTGTAGAGTGAGATAACGTCATGGTGTCACTTATAAATGTTATTTAAAATTTTGAAAAAGAGCTAAATTACATATGATGGGAGAAGGATAGAAGAAGGATAATTCAACTGGTTATAAGGCAGAATTTCTTAGTCTTATCAACTTGGCCATGCAAGCGATCAATCATCAGATTGGTGAGTTCCTTCGTCTATCCTTCTCTCAGTTACCGTATTGAATTATGTATTGGTTTTAATTATTAATTTCCAAGTAATCATGTAGCCCAATAAATCAAGATATAAACTTATATTATATGCTATATGTCAAATTTTCTTCTTCTTTTTATCACAGTGTCCAATACTGTAACTAGAGAAGGAAATGATAATTAAAAATAATCCAAACCATTTTTAGAAAGTTTTGTCATTATTTTAAACATGATTTCAGGTTATTTGGGGATGTTATATGTTCTATCATTTCTTTCAACTCCCAAAATGCAAGTAACGAGTAATAAAGAAACAAATGAATTATTAGGAAATTTACAAAGGTCTATGCAAGAAGACACAAGCCATGAAGCGTACTCAACAAGTGATCATAATCTGAATAAAATTATCGATAGGTTAAATGATAGAGTTAGTAAATTGGAAAAGGAGGATTTGTATCAAACTGTAAGTATTGTTACTTCTTTTATTTCACAAATTTATGTTAAAAATAATTAAAAATTGTATCTTTACAGGAATATCTATTAAACATTAGTCGGATGTTGCAAAATCCAAAGAAAAATGACAATGAGGTCTGGCAGAGTTTTAATGTAAGTGATCTTATTTCTCAATGACATATAATCAATACAAGTGCTAATTTAACATTTTATTTTTTAAGGTGAAGATAATGGAAATAGAAAAAAGACTGGATAATTTAAAAACTGGAACTACCAATGATATAGTCACAATTAAAACAGAATTTCAAACTCTGCGTGAGCTTTATTTGCAGTTGAAATCTTGCTGTGATGCAGATAAAGAAATTCTTGTACCTGAAACTTTACGTGTAGAAATTGATAAGATTATAGGAGAATACTTTGGGAGTACTATCTCGAAGAATGATTTATCTGTTATCATTAACAAACTAAAAAAGTTACCCATGGACACGGAAGGTTTGTTTATAAATAATTACGCAACTATCTACATTTATGCTATATATTATTTTTATTACGATTTATATAACCATAGGTAATATAGCTCTCACTAGCTCAGATTACATTATTAAAGAAGATAATATATTGGATGAAAAAATTCATAAAATTGTGAATGACAGATTAAAAGTATATGATGCAGATAAAACAGGTCGTGTAGACTATGCTTTGGAGAGTGCAGGTAAAATTTGTATTATGAGGTGTAATAGTTCGTATCATTGTAAATTCTTAACAAATCTCACTCAAAAATACTCAATTTTTAGGAGGAGAAATTATCAGTACACGTTGTACCCAAACTTATGACAAAAAGGCAGGTGTTCTTAAGCTTTTAGGTTTTACTATCTATTCAAAGAGCAACAATCCTCAAACAGTGATACAAGGCAATTCAATACAGCCCGGTGCTTGCTGGCCTTTTCAAGGCTTTCCAGGATATTTGTTGATCAAATTGCGAAGTTCTATTTATGTAACTGGCTTTACTATTGAACATGCTCCTAAATCTATTTTACCAAGCGGAGAAATGAAGAGTGCGCCACGAAAGTTCAACGTTTGGGTAAACAACGTGTATTAAACATAATCGCATAAATGTTTATGTAACACATATATAATTCTCTTTTTTACAGGGATTAAGCGATCAGAACGATCCCGAGCCAGTCTTATTCGGAGATTACGAATTCACAGACTCTGAAAATAATCTACAATATTTCCCTGTACAGGTAAGAATGTAGTAAAATATTAAAACTTGATCCATTGATTTGATTATCTTTTTCTTTACGTGTAGAATACAAATATTGTAACACCGTACGAGTACATTGAGTTAAGAATACACAGCAACCTCGGGGAGTTGGAATATACGTGTTTATACAGATTTCGTGTTCATGGGAACCTAGCTTGAGTACCCAAGAGATAATTCCAAGTTTTTTATCGTCTTCAAAACGTAGGACTTGCGTGCTGAAAATAACTACAATAAGAACAATAAAAATGAAAAATAGTCGAACAAACAGATTAGAGTTAACCAGTGCCTTTTTAATGAAACTAATTAGGTAAAAAATTAAAAAAAAAACATTTTTCACATCTATATCATTTATTATAAATAAAGTGTGAGTGATTAAAATTATGAAAATGATTTGTAAACTAGTGTGTGTTACTCTTTTTTTTTTTTTTGATTACCGACACAATCTCAATTCGAGCGTTATAATTTACGATGATTATTTTTGATTATATGTATGTACATGGGAGTAATGATGAAACGAAAGACGTGTGGTTTAATTTAAGCCTCTAGGTATTCATGTAAAACACAAATTAAGTACATAAGTCAATCAAATATTGAGTTTTAAAAAAGCGCAACATATATCTTTTAATACTTCCATACGTCCGTCGAATGGAACGACGTTCGTTCAAGATGACCACCGTTAGTACTTTTGTATCAAATCCCAGCCCCCGCTATGACCTATCGCGTCGACAATACTCGGAATGGGAAACGGCGCGCCGCCCCATATCGCTAGTCAATGTTCTGTCGAGTCTAAGCCGTGCCGAAAGATCAAGGTACCCGATATCGCTCGTAAAATATTCTTGGGAAGGCCTATGCCGCTAGTATGACGTCTACGAGACTCAATATCGCCTTTAATTGTTATTCCTACGAATGCGTCCCCCCATGTCCCCCTAAACGAAGCGTGTGACGCTAACTTGTCTTACGCGATAAACGCGTAACGATAAACGCAAGCATCTGTATAGACATAATAAATATAATTATTAAAAAACCTGACTACATAATTATTTGATACCCACATAATTTATTTACTCACATAAATTATTATTTATATTATAAGTATAAAATAATTGAACATTCATATTATTTAATTAGGTATAGCTAACATTTTGTATTAGCTATCCAACTAACTAAAAAGAACATTTATAAGTAATAATATCCTACTGATTGTATAATAATATTGTACTTGTAACTAATACTTAACACATGATTATTATTTGTTATTACTATACTCGTATATCAAAATTTTATGTTTTTTACATAAATATTCTTTATCTTTAAGAGCTAAAATGGCTCTTAGACAATTAAGATTAATACCACTTTTGTCTATAAGTTGATATTTACTTTGAATTGTACGCGACGTGTCAATGTAGTTTTCTACATTGCCTTTGTATTTTGGTGTACAGTGAACTTTTTCATTAGATTGAATATAAAAATAAAGTATATTTAAAAACTTTGTTTCTTCTTTGTACAGTGTACTACTATCACATTCAAAAGGATTTTCGATTAATGCTGATTGTTTAATATCAGTCTCATCCAGTTCCACGAATTTGTTTATGAATTCTAAATTATTATTTAAATAAAGAAAATTAGATACTGATGTATAACGTACTATTTCTAACAATAGTTGTTGATATACAAATTCATCATGCTCAGAGATATCTTCTACACTATAAAGAGTAGACATGATATGATTTTGTATATTTGGAATAATAGAATTACGTGTATCAAAAGTATTATCCTTTAGTAATATAAGACAACAATGCATTATTGCCAATTTATTCTGAGATTGTACTTTTGGAAAACGTTGAATTAGAAACTGAAGACATTCAACAGCTTTATTTCTTATATACTCATTTTCATTCAAACTCATACTAAAAATTGTTGATAAAGTTTTATATATTATTTCCTCATCTTTATTAAATATTGCTATTAACACACGTTTTAAATGCAGTGCATTAGCGCATGAATTATTTTTGGCAAGCTTTACAATTAAATTCATGGCTATTTCTTCTAATTTTAATTCATAAATATTAATTAATGATGAATTTTTCAAAGTTTCAATCACAAATTTTATCATAGCATTAATAATTACTGCATTACCGTTATCAATTATCGTCAACAAGATATTTATTATAATTTTTAGAAGTGGATTAAAATAATGCAGATGAGTTAAAAAATTAATAGTTTGTTCTATGTATTCAGAATGAAGAATTTTATCTATGATCTTCATATTAACATTATTTGTATGTTTTATGTAATCTGCATACAAACATGTTAAAGTATCTATGAATTGATAACAACCTGGTATTATTTTATCAATACGCAATATAAATGAACTTTCTACCATGATTTTACCAAAAAGTTCAATGTTTGATGGAGATAATTTTAGGTCTAATAACTCCAAGAGCATGCACTCTATGACATAACATATTTGTTGATTACTTTTAGTTTTTAGCTTACTATTCCAAATCTGTACAATGTTCTCAATTCTATTTGTATTGGTGCACTCTTCTTCCTGGATGATTATTGTTGATTCTATTATTCTATATGGATTTATACTCTTTACCTCAGCCAAAAATTTTTCTCTCAAATACTTCATAATAAGTAAGTATCCATGTATCATATTAATATTTTTAATTGAGGAAATATGCAATATTAATATTCTCATCTCAGATTTAATATATGAAAATGCAGTTAAAGCTGCATATGCTTTTGCAGTGAGTATTCTAATTTGACCAATAGGATTGGATAGAAGTTTAGAAAAGTAACTTTTCATTTCTGTTACAAAAGTATAAGATGAATAATCAATAAAATCACAACCACTAATTGAGAACTTGGACAAAAGTATAAGAATATGTACAATATTTGAGTATTTATGCAGCATGGTATTTGAATTTTCGGATAACTGTGCAAAATATTGAAGCTGTATTGATATATGTTTTGCAAGCATTGGGTAATGAGTAATGAAATGGTTAATAGAGTATCCATTTCCATAATCCAACTCTTTTCCACCAATAGTTTGTCCTACCAAACGTGGGACTACAGCACCAAACAATTGAAGACTGGCATTCCTTAAATAAATGATTAATTGTAAATTGTAATTGGATTGTATCAATAATTCAATGATATTACCCATACTAATGATTATTAAAAATAATAATACATTGACAATAGTGAACATAATAATATTTTACCTGATTGACCAAATTTCTGATTGTAAATACTGGAAACATACCAAGGAGATACGCTCCATATATGGTAATAATTGTACATGTAATTCTTTGTCAGTCACTAATGTACACAAAAAGTGTAAATGTCTTGTCAATGGAAGATCATATTTAGATTCAATGTTTTCAAATTGCGTTTTTGGCCAACTTTCCAGAGAGTACAGTAGTTCTTGTATAGCAAAATGTAAAAGAGGTCTACCCTTGCGATTATCATTAGCTACTATTTTATGAAACATCAATGAAAATCCAGCTCCACGTCGAGTTACGTTCAAAGTATTCATTGTGTTATCTTGGATTAAATTTTTCACATATATTTTCAGTGCTTCTGCATAATTACCTTCCTTACATATACACCTAAAATAGTATATATCATTGTATACGTCTGAACAGGTCAGTGAAAATAAAATACCTCACTAAGTTGCCAATTGCCACTCCAGCAGCTTCAATTGCTCCTTTATGTCGACATTTTGTTAATACCATTGTAATTAGCTCAATTGAATGTAAAGTCGTTTCATTTGAGTATATAGAACAACCTATATTACTTGCTATTTCACATGTTACCTTGATAAAAAGAAATCTTTTTTAATGCTTTTATCATCTGTTTTTTAACAGAAATTTCATTTTGAAATAATATACCTTTAAAGATAACCATATGCAAGATATAATAACTTGATGTGCAGGTGATAGAACAAAATCATCATAATTATCATCATGTATTGTACTAGCCTTAATTGTGTCATTGATTGCTAATCCCATTTCTGCAAATGATGATGCATATTCTGGAAAATATCAATATAAAAAATAATGATTTTACTCCATTAATAAAATTGTATAATTGGAGGGTGTTTACCTGTAGTGGCAGACTTTGATGATAGTATGGACAAAAAAAAATTTACTGAGTCATCTAAAAAATCCAATACTTTTTCAATCACGTACAAAGGAGGTTTACAGTTTTTTGGACCATTTTGAAAACTTGTTTTAAGCATAGCCGTAAGAATACCATAAAAAGGAGCATTATGAACAATTGCTTTTAATATATCTTGTTTCATTTGCAGCAACTGCCTTTGTGCTTCATGGAGGAAGAATTCGCAATAACTACTATCTAAGGTATTTTTTTCACATTTGTTAATAATAAAATTTGTATCAAAAGGCTCCCATGTTACAAGAGCCTTCATGAATTCAGCTCCGGTTTCCACTTCATAAAATTTAGTTGAATTGCAATTTTCTATTGCAGTATCAAATAGTACCTAATTTCATATAATGTAAAAATAAGAATGTTATTATATTTAGATCACAATGCATCAAAATGTAACCAAATAAACCAAAATTCTTACTTGTTTTTCTAGATTTGTCAGAACATCTTTTTCAAAATAATTGATAATAATATAATTTGCTGTTTGTTTTACATCATGTGCACTATCTTGTATAAGCTTTAAAAAAACTAATAAACATGTCTTGTTGGTAAACTTTTGCTTTGTATCCTTTCTCATGCATTTATTAAGATGCTTACAAGGATATGTTTCCGTTAGACAAAGAACAATTTTGTATAAATTTAAACCGAGAATTTTACGTTGGTAACAAGATCCAGGTTCAAAGCAATCCATTAAAAATTCATGCAACCAATGCACAATATCGTGAATATATTGACTAAAACTAGAAGTTTCACCATTTTTTAAAATATTTGTATAAAATATTGTGAAGTATTTAGTTATTCCATCTCTCACGAATACTGATGGTACATTTGCATTGTACCATAAAAATTGTTTTAAGATAATAAAATAATCAATTTTGTCATTATTAAGCACTTTATGTTTACAGGAATAACAACAGATAGCAAATCCATTTAATCTTATAACTTCATGTTTGTGATATATGTAAGAAGAAAGATCAGGATTTGGAGGAGCAATAATATACATTTCACAAGCTATCCTTTGTAAGTTCGAATAAAAAAAAGGTGCTTTGAAATCTTTACATAATTCCCATAGATGTAGTAGAATATTTTTGTACTTTGCAAAGGTTGGTTCAAGCCAATATTTACAAAGTGATTTAATAGCATCATAATTTTTCCTGGAAACAATTACAAATTAAAATAAAAAGCATGGTAAATAATTATGTATTGAAAAGTAATCATTTATTAAAAACAACTCCTTGTAGTGTAGTATGTTTTATATACTTACTTTAATCCTAGTTCCCATTGATGAATAAGACATTTTATAACACTACTAAATAATTTTATCCAACTTTCTTCGCTGAGTCTTTTTAAAATATTCATGTAAACTCTTCTACCAACACAACGTAAGCGATTTTTTGTTAAGGAAGTACTCAAATTAAATAAAAAATTTCTCGATGTTATCACTGCAATGTTACATTCTGACATATCACAAATTTCTGCTAATATGACATATTTTATTTCATTTTGCCATGATAGGTTTTCAACACAACTTAATGCATACTCCAAAAATCCACTATATTTTTCTATCATTATTTTTAAATATGTATTAAAGATAGATATTCCATTCTGCTTAGTAATATCACTAATGGCATTATGCCAGTTTGAAAATATAATCGTCTGTAATTGTTGTTCTATGAATAGAGTATTTGTCTTCCAAAGGTCTGAGTATATTGATCTATGTATCCAAGTATTCAATATCTTATATGCAAAATATGAGCAAGCAGTATATTCTATACAATGGAGATAGATGACTTTGAACATAGCACACAATACAATATTAGAATATACAGTTCTCTGATTTATTTGTAAGAAACCATGTGTAATCACTAATTTAAACAATTCTAGGTTGAATATTTTATATGTCTTGTTCATAAAAAATAATTCAGAGGATTGTATTTCTAGAAAATTTATAAAGCAACTTTGGAGTGATTCTGGATCACATTGGGCTGATTGTAATACGAAAAATGCATGTGAGGCCAATAAAATCCATTCTTTTCCTGTATCTTGATTACTAGTCAATATTTCCATTATATTTGACAATACTAATTGCCATTCTTCTATATTCTCTTTATTTGATGTATATTTAAACAAAGGATTAAGTACTATCAATTTCTGAAATGGAAGGTTATATACTATTATTACAATAATATTTTTATTTGTATATTTTATATTTATTAGTACTATTAAAATAAAAATAAAATATTGTAGGAGTTATCAAAATATTGTACAGGTACTAACTCTATAAATAGCAGTATTTTCTTTGCATATCCGTAATTCTTGTAATAAATGATTAAGATCTATAGTGTTATTCATTTTCTGTGCCTTTTTTATATGCGAAGCATTAATTATGGCTTTGCAAATTTTTCTAACAGCTTTATTTCTTAGAGTTTATATGTAGCACAATCTTCATAAGTGCTATTTGAATAGAATGCAAATGTAATCACATTACTCTATTTAATAAAAGGCTTTTTTTTCTTTTGAAAGTCAAAAATTGACGATTCAGCAACACACTGTTTTGATGCATCTGATTTGTTGAGAGAGCACTTTGTTCCATCTTGACTACATTCCCTGTAATTTATGAAGAACAGTACTATTTATCAAATTTATTGCCTCATTGTTAATTAAAAATAAGCATGTCAAGTTAGATAAATAAATTCAGTTGGTTCCTGTAAAATAAATTGTTTGTTAAACTTGAACACATCCAAATGTATTTTTAAAGCCATTATTATTAAGACATAAGTAATGAAAGTGCTATATGATACCAGTTGTGAGTGGATGATATTATAATAAAGTATACACATATTATTTGTAAGCATCTATTTATTATACTTATGGAATAAGAAATGTTTAATAAATAAATAGTAAGCTTATTAGTTATATACATTCATTTGTAAGTTATAATCACTATATTAAGATGTCTTTGTTCGTTCTTCTGGAACATACCCTTCTCGTTCCAAGCGTTCCTTAAATTTTAGATATTCCCTTTTACGATCAAAGTGTTTTACCTAGTCAATAATAATTAATATTCAATTATGATTAATAAAAAGAAATGAGTGATACATATCTTAATGACTGACAGCTAAGAAATATATTTGTAACTAATACCTACCCATTGAGAAGGACAAAATTGTTCATATTGCTTCCTAAGTTCATTGCAGTCTGCTTCGGATTTGGCTCCATCTAAACACTTCCAATATTCGTCTCTATGACTCCAGCAAACCACTCTGTCTTCTTTATTTGGAAACGACATTCTGTAAAATGATTTATCAAAGATATATAGTAAAAATAGTAAAATTAGTATTTTTTTAAGTTCCTACTAAATTAGTTTAGTATAATGATATAGTATTGTACAGATTTGCAGTATCACTAAATGTACTAGGGGTCTTAAATCACTAATTTTGGCTAATGCCCTGTGTTTAGCCAAACCTGTGGAGATTAATAAAGATACACATATAAATTAGTATTTACTAAATTGTCTTTAAAATTGAAACATAAAATACTTACCTATAATGTTTGCTTGCGTAGAAACATTTATATTATCAGAAATCAAATATCACTCACTGGTATCAATACTAAATATATATATGGATATAATAATATACAAACTAATAATTTATTAATACTATTTGAATACAAATTCAATAATCAAGTTCAATAAAAATTAAGATGATCAGTTAAGTATATCCCTACACATTGGTATACATGAGACCTTGAAAAACTAAAAATAGTCAACGAAATATGGTTATAAATATTCTATCTTTAAATAACAATGAATGGTTGAATTTAGAAACAATTTACGAGATAGTATTCTCATTTCAATTAGAATAAAATACAATGGGTCAGCAGTAACAATTATTACTTCACTTATTTAATAAAATTAGAAAAATAGAGATCTATATACTGAATGCTTTTCAATTATATAATACTAAACCAACAAAATTTATTTAGAATGTTTAAATTGAACATAAATCAACGAACAAACTCAAATTTTATTACAGCCAGATCTCAGATTTATATAAATTTTGTCTTGTTCAAAAAACACCAATGAAACTAACCTAAGTTGGTTTCTAAAAAAAATGTAACCGTAAAGGGGGTCTGTTTTTATGAGACATTCAATACATATTGCACAATACACAAATTTATAAGTTGATTTTGAATTTCGTAATACAAAAAATATTATTGACTAACCTGGCTCTGTATCTCGTCACATGAAAAGCACGTGAAAATAGATACCGATTATATACATATGTAATGTCAACGTGATGCTGTCTATTCTTGATAAATCTTGTAAATAAGAATTTTTTATTAGAGCTGCACTATAAATAGAGAAGCACGTTTATAATTGCAATTATTTTAATCTGGTTGGTTATAATATTAATGTATCTTTAATTGCGATATAGCTCGTATGAGAAATTTATGCATTTTTAAGTTGCGTGCACATGCACACATGATTACGCACGACCGCAGTTTCTTATATTTAAATAATGCTATAAATGATTAAATATCTTAACGTTTCATTAAAAGATATGCCATTAATGTTAAACATATTTTATACAACAATTAATAATTATTTGATATATTCCACCATATACAATAATTTTTTCAAACGAAAAATTTTTTAAATGAAATAGGATCAAATAAAACCGTAAGATAAATTAAGAAATAAATGACTGTTACATTATATTATTTTGTTACTTTCAAAATTATTAACAACCCCAAATATCTTTGTGACGTTCAGTCGTAAGCATGCGTACGGAACACGATGTAGATGATGTTAGAAAGCCAATATGGCTGGGTGGCATCGGTTGTTCGCACGATTACAATAAAAGAAGACTTTCCACAGGGTTCATAAGGAACTTTGAATAACCATGTCGGATTATCTACGATCTGCCATAGGATACTTAAATGGAGCAACAAATACAAATGAATACGTCGGACAAATTTTGGAAATCAATAATGTAAAACTACGAGTGAACAGATTAATTGCCGAAGGTAGGTTTGTTGGGTTCCTTTTTCTTTTATAATTTGTGATTGATCTTCATTGTCTTCTTCGAAAATATGACAACTTTTAATCACATTCTTTAACAATCCTTACCTCGTTTTTATTGTCATTCTCAAATAATATCGCTCGTCATTATGAATACTTTTCATGTTATCAAACACCTAACCACCTGGCATGTGTCAAACATATTTTGTCATATCTAATCAAGTTCGCGTTTATGTATTATTTCGTATTGTCAAACATAACTCACATTTAACTGGTTGCTATGCACTGCCATGTGCTCAAATCAAGTTACATTATTGCTCATATCTCCCATATATTCTGTATTTTCTATTAAACATTTTACTAATTTATCTAAAGACTGAAACATATTAAAACTACATATTTAATTTAATAATTCACTTTTTATGGTACTTTTTTCATATTGCTTGATCATCTTCAATACAAATTTTATATATTAGTTCCAATAATTTCATTATATTTACAAATTGATATACATATGGATTAGTAAATTTTAGAAAGCTATTTAGATATTACTTTATAATTAATTATAGCATTTTACTTTATTTTATAATATAAAATAGTTTAGTCCGCTATTTTTATAAACATTTCTATAAACATAAAGTATTCCATATTGACAAGTTAGTAATAATTACTAGTGTCCTTTATTAGTTCTATTAATAAAAATATTAAATAAATTTTATGAAATATATTTAATAATATATACATAATCTTTGGTGTGTATCTGTAACAAAAAGAAAGTAAAATATATGTATATAAAAATAGTTATTGTAATGAAATTATGTATCATTATCGATATTTAGATAATTTGTGGCAAACGTCGTATCAACAGGTGGATGGGCCTTGGTGTTTGCAGTAGAGGATATTTCAACAGGGAAAGAATATGCATTAAAGGTAAAACTCTCTTATAATGTTTTATTTTATTCAAACTGATACAAAAGTTAAATTAGTTGATTTTTCATATCTGTTTGTATTATAGAGACTCATTGCCGCTGACGAAGATGCTAATAAATCTATTGTACAAGAAATAGATACACTGAAGAAACTCTCAGGACATCCTAATATTATCCAGTACTTGCATGCACAGTGCTTAGAAAAAGAAGATCGTAAGCGTATTGAATATTTACTGGTCACAGAATTATGTCCTGGTGGGACTCTTGCTGATGTACTTCGAAATGTAGCTTCAAATTCATTAACGCTCCCTCAAGTATGCAAAATTGCTTATCAAGTAACAAGAGCTGTTCACCATATGCATAGCCAGCAACCTGAACCATTTGTGCATCGTGATATTAAATTAGAAAACTTTTTAATTGGTTCTGATGGTCTCATTAAATTGTGTGATTTTGGAAGTACTACAACTAACCAAATTTTGCCAAATCCATCATGGAATGCTCAAAAACGTGCTACTTTAGAGGATCAAATGGCAAAGTATACGACACCTATGTATCGTGCGCCAGAGATGATGGATACATGGAACAATGAACCTATAGGTCCACCAGTTGACTGTTGGGCACTCGGCTGTATATTGTATTCATTGGTTACTTTGCGACATCCTTTTCCAGAAGGTTAGATTTGGAAGATGATGAGTGATAAGTGCAAATGAACTCTAACACTTCATAAAGCATTACTCGAAATATTAAAAGCAGTTTTCTGTTTGCAGGTAACAAATTGGCAATTCTCAATGCAAAGTATCCACCGCTACCTCCTAATCCCCGATTAGCATGCCTTCATGAATTAATAAAAGAATGTTTACATGTTTCACCAATGCAAAGACTTACAACAGCTATACTATTAGAGCGACTTGCAGCAATTGCAGAATCAAATAATTTTGATCCTAGAGAGCCTGCAAAAGTGGAAATTGTAACTAAACCTCCTCCACCTCCAAGGCCAATACCTCCTTCTAACACACAGACACCACCACCGAAACCAGCACCTGCAGCAGCAATGCCACCTCCTAGGCCTATGCCAATTCAACAATCAACAGTTAAAGCAGCAGTTGTAGCGCAACCAGTCGGCCTATTTAGTTCATTAAAAGGTGGTGCGGGTAGTTTTTTACGTAACATAAAGGATACTTCTAGCAAAGTGATGCATTCAGTACAGCAAAGTATGGCAAGAATTGAATTGGATGCCAGTTATTTAACATCACGTATATTAATAATGCCATATCCAGCTGATGGAATAGAATCTGCCTTCAGGTCAAATCATGTAGAAGATGTAAGGGTTTTTCTTCAGTCACGGCATCCACCACCAGCTCGTATTCAGTTATATAATTTATCTCGTGGGCGACCAAATGTTGCTAGATTACCTGGAAGGCATATAGATTGTTCATTTGCTTATGCATCTGCAGACTCTAATACTCCCTTGTTGTCGGCATTGTATCAAATTTGTCAGGATATATATAGATATTTGAATGCCGATTGTAATCATATTGTAGTATTATATTGCACGGTGAGTGTTTTTGTTAAATACTTTATAATGTTTTGCAGTATTTATTATATAAGATTCTTTTCTTTACAGGATGGACTGCATGAGAGTGCTACAGTGATATGTGCTCTTTTAATTTATGCCCGGGCTTTATTTTCTAGCGAAGAGGCAATAGCATTATTTACGACAAGACGTTGTCTACCTCCTCACTTACAGCCATCAGAGCTGCGCAGTATTAATTATATGACTTTTATTAGCAATGGTACTCTTCCTCATACTACGCCTTTAATACTTCGCTCTCTTGTAATACAGCCAGTACCATTATTTACAAGAGCAAAAGATGGTTGCAGACCTTACATTGAGATTTATAGCAATGGTGCACAAGTGTTTTCAACTAAGCGACAAATATATGAAGAAATGAGATTATTTGGTATGATGGAAGGAAAAATAAGCATAATAATAGGAGATGCAACAGTTCGTGGAGATGTTACAATTGTTCTGTTCCATGCCAGACAGCAGCTAGGACGTGTTATGGCAATTAAAATTGCATCATTACATTTTCATACTGGCTATGTGCCTTTGAATAAAAATGCTTTGACATTTGATAAACAGGATTTAGATGATGCTCCAGAAGTTGGGGGAAAGTTTCATATTACTTTGAATATTATGTTTGGCAAAGAAAATTCAAAGTTAGCTAGAGTACCAGCTCCATGGGAAGCAGAAGAATGTTCCAAACTTGTACCTGATCCTTTGTTTGGTTCAACATTGGAGATGGAAGAAACGTTAGAGAATTTTAGAGTTACTGCAGAAAAGGTGAATATTAAAGAAAATAAATCTCCTAGCTTACAATAAGTTTACTTTAGTATCTTTTTGTTAAATTTAAAAAATAAAAAAATATTTGCAAAAATGTATAAATAATATTTATATAGAACTATTATATGCATTGCAGACTGAAAATAATGATATCCCAGAGACTGTGCCTGAAACATCAATGAATAACATGGTGCAAGAGGAAATATCTCCAATACAAAACATTAAAGAAGAAAAAGAAAATGAGGAAGAAGATACATTTCAAGAAGCTGACCTACTAAATTTAGGACTTTCAGATAGTAGTGCTATCAATAATGTTAATCCTAAACCTGCAATGGGTTCAGGATTTGATATATTTTCTAATTCTAGTCAAAATGAAAATGATCTCTTAGGAGGGTTTGGTGTGTTTACTCAACAGGAAGCAACTAAAAACTCCATGTCTAAGATTAACGATCCTGTAGAAAATGATCTATTGTTTGGAGATGATCAGTCCACTAAAATTGAAAATAGTAAGAGTAGTGTTAACATGAGCGATTTACTTTTTAATCAGAATCAGTCTGTTGCTAAAGAAACAGCTGATATATTATTCGATCCTTTGGGTGATGCTTCTACAAGTAATTTCCATGGAGGTCTGACAAATTCAAAATCTAATCTGACGAATGTGCCAAACGTTGAAGAAAATTTTCCACGGAATGCAAGTGTACCAAATTTTGCAGCACAAAATAAAGATCCATTTGCAAATCTTGCTGGGTCTTTGGGAGCAGGTCTCACTTCTAGCTGGAATGGAACACCTAAAACATCGAACACACCTCAATCTGCTAGTCCCGCTCCTGCTAGTACACCCATTCACTCGAGTCCCAGTATGCACAAATCTAATACAACTAATGACACAAGTAACAATGATCCCAATACAGTCAGCAATAAATCAACAAAATCAAGTGGTGATGCATTTGAAGACTTACTTGGTAGTCAAGGATACAACTTTTTTAGCTCTCGTAAAGCAGAAAAGGATAGTCCTAAAACAATAAATCAGATGCGCAAAGTAGAAGCAGCCAGAACAATGGATCCAGAACGTTTGAAAGTTGCAGAATGGACTGAAGGAAAAAAAGGAAATTTACGTGCTCTTCTTTGTTCATTGCATACAGTTTTGTGGCCTGAAGCCGA
Organism: Ancistrocerus nigricornis; assembly: GCA_916049575.1. Taxonomy (NCBI): domain Eukaryota; kingdom Metazoa; phylum Arthropoda; class Insecta; order Hymenoptera; family Vespidae; genus Ancistrocerus; species Ancistrocerus nigricornis. Next base: position 3,598,977 of record OU696669.1, on the reverse strand, counting down.
CAGATGGCAACGTTATGAAATGCATCAACTAGTTACTGCAGCTGATGTTAAAAAAGCATATAGAAAAGCATGCCTGGCTGTCCATCCTGACAAGGTATCTGTAATATAAAATATGCTGTCAATATTAATTCACCTATAACTTCCTTTAAATTGTATTTATTAATCATTTCATTTATAGGCTAATAGTTATATTAACAATTATTGTTATATTACAGCAAACAGGAACTGCGAATGAGAACATAGCAAAGCTAATATTTATGGAACTAAATAATGCTTGGAGCGTATTTGAAAATGATTCATCTCAACAAAATTTATTTAGTTAATTCTCGAAATTGTTGTTAAGAATGCGAATTTATCTCTATTAACTGTCGTAAGTCTTAGAAACAAAAACTAAAAGTATATTACATTAATTCTATTTGGTTCAATGTAAAATAACTCTATATTGCATTCCAAGTATTAATTACGGTCAGGAACAAAATGAAATCAGTATTTCATTAAATACTGTGTAAAATTACATTATTTCTAGCCTTAGAAGTCTAGTTAATGTAATGATTAACATATATATGTATATAAAGCAAACATAAATTAAAAAGATTCGAAATATATATACAAATATTTTCCGCCCGAAATTTGGTATTTTCTCCCTATCTTATCTACACCTATAACCGATATTTATAATGTTTATATTTTTAAAAATTTTTTTATTATCTTTTACTACTGATATTCGTCTGAATATATTACAAAGGTCACATTTCGTTATTTAAATGTAATGGTAGTACAACAATATTTGTTACTTTTATAAATTTTGTCCTTATGTTAAATGTTATTGCCTATATAAGAAGTAACATTCTCAATAAAATCTTTTGTCAGAAAATCATGAAATAGCACATACTACTCCATGTTATGTGATCATAGGATCTATGCACTGGAGGGGTGTGCAGAAATGCTTGCGTGCGCTATAGGGTCGCAATTTAAAGGGAGGGGCTGCTCAAAAATGGCTGATACGCACAGGGCTGGATGTCCGAAAGAGAGCGAGTGACGGTTCCTGTCTTCCATACCGACCAATTGACATTCTTTTATGACGATAAATGCAAATATAATTAATTAATAACTATTATGTGGCGACTACGGAACGATCTTCGTGTACTCCTAAAGCCTCCACCGAAGATAGGTACAAGTCTTCCTCCTGAAAGGTAAAGAATTTCTGATTGTAATCGTGATAGTTATTAGTTCAGTGACAGGAATATATGGGCCAAGAAATTTGTTCTGCCTGAAGGAAGTAAAAAGTATAATTCAGCATATTATAGTTGATAAATTTAAATGAGTTTTACTGTGAAATTTTGTTCCAAAACTGACTTACTATTATCAATCACAATATTACTTTCACATATTTCTTTGCAGAATTTACAATTTGTTATTATTTTAATAAACTTCAATAATGAGTAAAATTCAAATATTCAATGTATAGTATCTAATTATATTTAATACTAAGAAGTTATATTCAGTGAAAAAGACCTTATCTATCCATAGATTAGAGCCATCTTTCAACAATGTGGATCAAGGAAATTGAGAAACTAAATACAAAGAAAAGAAATAGAGAACATTCCAGGAAGATGTCTGGCTTAGCTTTAAGATTTACGTTTTTCCTTTTATTGGGAGTTTCAATGAGCCTGCTAACGTTTAGTAAAGCAGATACCATTAAATCTGTCAGAGCTACAAAAGCTCGATTAAGGACATCCTATTCATCATGGCGCATAGTTGTATGTTTGACTCAGCCACAAACTCCCTTTAAGATGGACTTTCAAAGAGCATGGGAAGAAGCTAGATTGGAATCACCATCTCAGACGGATATGGAAGTATCCTATATCGAAGCAAGAATGACACCATTAACAGATTCTTTATCATATCCTTTGTCATTATTAAATAAGTTTTGCACAGACATTGAAGGTGGAAAGACAGTATTAAGCCTTATAATAGGTGGAGGCTCAGCAGCCAGATTTCTTGTTACAGCTGCTACTGCCTTGAATCTTCCAGCTTTGTGGTTACCATTCACCCACCGTGATTTCCTTCGTCAGGTTTGTAATTCTCTGTTACTATAACTTGATATGTTAAAAGGATATGAATATACGTCTAATTTATGCTTTATTATAGGGTAATTATGGTCCTTTTGAAAGTCGTATAGGTTCCAGTTCTAAAGAAGTTGGTGCCGCAGCTGCTGCATTAATGCACAGAGCTAATTGGCATGCATTTACACTCTTGATTGATACAACTTTGCTTCCTGTATCTCATTTGCTTCAAACAAATCAACCAGTCTTAACTCCTAGAGTAATCATTCATCTTCCAACAAATGACAAAACCTTGATAATGCGACTAAGAAGAGTAGCTGCTGAAGGAGGTACTGGTGGAATTGTGGTGATGGGTTGTGATTTGAACACTGCAAGAAGAATACTTACAGTAGCTAACAAATTTGAAATGCTTTCTGGAAGATTTTTGTGGCTCTGGCTAGATCTTAGAGCAGAATTAAGACCTAATGAACCAAATATAATTAGTTCACATATCGTTCATAGCTCAAGAGCATCAATTGTAGCAAGTGGAAATTCTTCTCCATTAGAGAACATAGAGCGCAATGTCAATCTTATATCAGAAAATCAGTTACCATTAAATTCTGTACCAAGCTTAACCAATGATATACATAGATTACAAGAATATAAATGGCAAAATGAAAGGACCATAACTAAGCGAGAAGATAAAGCTTTTAATTTTGATGAAGAAGAGGTCAGAATAATGGATAAGGAATTAAATTCTAAAAGTTTCATGCCAGTTGGAATGCTTGCCTTAAGACCTTCCAGTATAAAATTAATGAGTGGTGATACCGTATTATCTAGAATATTAAGAGAAACCTCGCAAGCATTGGATGAAACACTTACGGATATAAAACCTAGAATGAAGCGTATTAAAGAATCTCAATTGAAAGATCATTTTATTCCTGAATGTTTTCCACAAACAAATGCCAAATTTTTAATGAGTGAAGTAAGGGAAAATTTTTCTAGAATATTAACACATAAGTTAAGGAAATCAATGGGTCAAATCTCCAAAGATAAGGCAGAATTTCAATTATTAAATCTACAAGCAGTGAAATTTCCTGGAAATAAGACTCAATTAAGGTTCAGTGAAATTACAATATATTTTCTTAATAACAGTGCTAATGTTTGCAGTGTCTTTAAAATTCAAGTTTCTTTTATAGATGGACCAAAGTGGGTACTATCAAAGGAGGAAAGGATGTTCGTCTTGATACAATAATTTGGCCAGGTGGTGGTATTGTTCCAGCCTACCTTGAACAAGGAGGAGAAAGTATAGGAATGCCAGTGTACCGTATAGTAACTGCACTAGCATCTCCATTTACAATGGCTACAAAATTACAAGAAGGACTCTGTTTGAGGGGGCTAGCTTGTCGTCATGGAAATACTATTATGTGTTGTTATGGGTTAAGCATAGATTTGATGTCTTTAGTGGCACGTGAACTGGGATTTCGTTTTGATTTGTATGTTGCTCAAGATGGTCTTTTTGGAAAAAGGAATGGCAGTAGTGGTACATGGAATGGTATAATGGGAGAATTAGTTTCTGGACGTGCACAATTGGCTTTTGCAGCAATGAGTGTATCTGCACATAGAGCAGAAGCAGTAGATTTTACTACACCTTATTTTTTTAGTGGAGTTAGTCTTCTTACAGCTCCAAAACTAACATCAGAGATCTCCTTATTTGCATTTCTTTTTCCATTCAGTACAGAACTATGGATTGCTGTATTCACTTCATTGAACTTTACTGCAATAGCAGTAGCAATCTATGAATGGTTAAGTCCATTTGGTCTTAATCCATGGGGTAGACAACGAAGCAAAAATTTTTCAATAGCTTCTGCCCTTTGGGTAATGTGGGGACTTCTATGTGGTCATCTGGTAGCTTTCAAAGCACCAAAATCATGGCCTAATAAATTTTTGATTAATATTTGGGGAGGATTTTCTGTCATCTTTGTAGCTTCATATACAGCAAATATAGCTGCTCTTATCGCAGGCCTTTTCTTTCATTCTGCAGTCAGAAATTATCATGATAAGAGTGTAAGTATTAAAAATAATTTACACGACTGCATAAATGTCTGTTATATTATGAAATTAAGATCTTTGCTCAAACAATATATTTTTATTAACACTATTTTTGTATAATTGCAGCTGTTAGCACAGAGAGTAGGTGCACCTAGAGCATCTGCAGCCGAATATTATGTACAGAAAGCAAATCATCAACTGTGGTCCCATATGGCACGTTTTTCGTTGTCGGATGTTGCCGAAGGTGTTGAAAGATTAAGAAATGATAGTTTAGATATACTCATTGCAGATACACCTATTTTGGATTATTATCGAGCAACTGATGATGGTTGTCGTTTGCAAAAAATTGGTGACACTATCAATGAAGATACATATGCTGTTGCCCTTACAAAGGGCCATCCTCTTAAGGAGAGCATTTCAAAAGTTATAGCAAATTATACTAGCAATGGGTTATTAGATATATTACAAGAAAAATGGTATTTATTAAAATTGGTTGTATTATTACAATATATATATATAACATGAAAATAATGAAATATGAAAATTATAATTACAAAATGAAAATTTCATTTATATTTAATAAATGTTCAGGTATGGTGGATTACCTTGCATCCATGGTCGAGATGGTATGGATGCAGGAATAAAACCTGAACAAAGTGGCCAACCTCGACCGTTAGGCGTAGCTTCCGTAGCTGGTGTATTTTGTCTTCTTGGGATGGGTGTTGTACTAGGTGCTATTATCCTTGCTGGAGAGCATCTATTCTATAAATATACATTGCCAAGGCTAAGGCATAGATCAGAAGATTCCATTTGGCGCAGTCGTAATGTAATGTTCTTTTCACAGAAACTGTACAGATTTATTAATTGTGTAGAACTGGTTTCCCCGCATCATGCTGCAAGAGAATTAGTACATACTGTTAGACAAGGTCAAATAGCTTCCCTTTTCCAAAAAAGCGTTAAACGAGTAAGTAATACTTCTTACTTGTACAAACATTTCTTTGTTTCGTCGCTATATACCTACTAGGTTTCGCTGTTCCAGAAGGAACACGAGCAACGTAGACGGCGTAAAAGTAAAGCACAGTTCTTTGAAATGATACAAGAAATACGAAGGTATCTAATATGTTAGAATTAAGAAATTAATACTTATCTATTAATTTAAACATATGAATATAAATTAAATTGCATTTTACTTGATTCTTATAGAGTACAACAAGAAGAAAAGATAGAAGTTGTACACGAAGAACCAGAGACAGTAAAAATAGTAAAAGAAGAAAAAGTAACAAAAGGGAAAGAAAGAAGTAGAAGTAAAAGCCCACTGATGCGTAGCCCTAAAAGATCCGAAAAAAGTAAAAGTTCAACCAATCTATATAGTTCACAACTTGGATTATCTCCAGTAAATCTTGAAACAATGATGAAACCAAGGGAGTTTACTCTCAGTAGTACTAATCTCAGAGCTAGAAGCCCATTGGAAACTGTAGGCCGCAGGCTTAGCCATGGAGATGGTGGTTCTCCGCCGCCGCATCTTGGATCTCATTTTGGTGGTAGTGCAACGCTAAGACCTTTGATGTCAACAAAAAGTGACTCAGCAAGTGGTGGTACTCCATCTGTGAAAGGTGAATGTGCAGGTGGAATACCAACACCTAGATATTCTCGAAGTCCAGCAAAACGAGGTCAATCTTTTCCAGTATTTGCTACTTTAAGACCACCACATTCGTCTACTCATCATAATAGGGGTGCATTACTATCACCAAATAGCGAATTAACATCAGCTATAGGACGTAAATTATCACGCGAATGGGGTTCTGGAACCATGGATGTAACAAGATCATCAGAAGCTATAAGTGGTGGTTCAACATACACATTGAATCAGGAAACAACGTTATTTGTTGAATGTCCAGAAGATGACAAAGGTCAGGAAGAAGTTTTACCAATTAAGAAACCCATACGGCGTGCTAGAAGTCATGAAAATCGAGATAGTGGAAAGTTAATGGTAGACTTGCCGTCACCAAGATTAATCGCTCAACCTATCGTGGGCGGTCGATCGGTAAGCGAACGAACCAAAAAACAACTTGAATCAGAACTGAAAGCGATTTTAAGTGCCAGAGCTCATCACCGCGATTTACATCCTCCTTGATAGATTGAAATTTAATGGTAAGAGATTTTGAAAGCACCAAGCTTTGAGGATCGTTGCCTCTGAGGGGCTTTGATTGATTTAAGCAATATCAGATTTATAGGTCAATTTATAGAAGAATCTGCCAGTTTACAGGAGGACTAAAAAAGTAGGTCGTGTCAGGAGTCGCGTAATAAAGCAAAATTTGCAAACAAAGAAATTTCTTTGTTTGTCTATACCTTGTTATGTACATTGATAATATAACTGATAAAAAGTGCTATAAACTCTAGTAGAAACGTCTTACTAAGTAGTATGTACACAAACATTGAAGTATTTTCTTGTTGGCATTTTAACTCTACATTAACCGTCAACCTGGCTGAGTCTCTCTTTTAATTGCAATGGTATTAGATATTGTGTATTACAGTATTTCTCAACTAACATTTTATCTATAGTGGCAATGAAAATGGAAGTACAATGATCTTTAATAGTAATGTGGTAACTGTAAAGTTATATTTTCAACACAATGCATGATAATATATTATATAGTTTTAATACAGCATGTTTAATTCTAAAGTCAAAATGCGTAAAGATTTCAAAACTGTTCCGATTTTATTGGCTCAATACAGAAATGTCCTTGTTATTACTAAAAATTTATAAAAGTTGAGAAACACTGCTCCCTTGAATTTCGCTGAATTGGATTGCATACTGCCACCTTAATAATTCTTGTGATCGAAAGAAGGAGAGACTCACTTGATGGACTGCCGGTGTAGAATGACCACTTACTAAAATATATGATCGATCTTACAATCATGCGCCTTTTGATAATAACGGTCAAAGGCGAATGAAACTTTAATTAAACATGCCATCTTCATACTATTCATAAAAATTAAGTATCTAAAAAGTCATTTCACCAAACATTCTGAAATCGAAACATTATCAATATAGGATTTCATTCTAATTTTGAGAAGGTAGCAATGCAGCCAGTAGATTAATGTTATAAAGAGACATTGTTAAGTGTTTACTGCAACGAGTTATATACTTATAATTATTATATATGTTCTGATGGAGTATTAGACGAATGCATAATATTTATTTAAGAAAAGAGAAGATCTATTGGTACATCTGTAAATAGTACACAAGCCTAGTAATATAAATTAGATAATTACTTACATGCATACATGCTGACATAAATGCTTTAATTATGATTAATACGATTCAAAGCTGATTACGCGTTCACATAAAGGATAAATTTGATTAATTTATTACAATATAGATTAGGATACATGTGTATTATATGACACAAGGACCAAAATACTTGCAATATAAAATATGTGCTAAAAATATATATCGAGAATTTTTCCATATAATTATGTTATATATAAGATTTGTAGTTAACAATAATGTATGCTTGTCCTTTGTTGTAAAAAAATAGTATCTGTGCTATGATTATAGAGCATTTTAATCTTAGGCTATGTGCTATTTACAAACATGCTAATTCCATTAACACTGGAATATATACCAATATGATCCTCTCTTCAGGAATTGTACATGAAATGTAATTGGAATTGAAACACTATGTCACACTAATGTGTGTACATTATCTTTGTGTAGGAATTCTTTAAGTCAAGTAAAGGAGACAAATTTATTTGCTTCAAGGTTTTAACTGATTCTTAGATCGATAGAACATATGTATGAAATTAAATTAAAAAAATTAATTTTAAACGATTCATGAGCGAGGCCTTAGGAGTAGTCGTATCCGCCCAATACTTTACTTATATAGTATTATTAAATTTAAATACTCCACTGCTAAGAATATAAAAATAGTTATTTAGTTTAAAAGTTCTCAATTAGGTGTTGTAATAGAACTTCTAATTAAATTCTGGAAAATTTTAAACTGTAAATTATTAAAAATTATATGATGCACGAATTTTATGAATGAATAGAAAAAAATGGCTGATGTTAAACAAAATTGCACCTTAACTTTTATCATTAGATACTTGGTAGTAGTCGTGTACAACTGTTGTGCATTTTCATTTTATTGCATGTTAATAATACACGACTGAGATGAATGAAAGTGTTCTAAAGGATCACATTATTTATTTATTATTGTCCACATAATATATTCATAATATGTATACTTTAGCCTTCGTACGGTATGGCAATGCATTCATTTGGTTCGTATTGTAATTAGCCAGAGTGATTATTTTCTTGCCCAAAGAAAATGATAAAAATTTAATTTTTCAGCACTATAACAAAAATGTTTAGAAAAAAATATCTCTACAAAGAAACTAAATTACTTCGAATATATAATATTTATATAGTATTTAACCCAATTGTAAGCGATCAAAAATTTTAGGGGGCCAGTTTTGAGCTACCCAAGCCTAAAAAATCAAATATAGATCTATTAATTTTAGCTGTATCTTATTTATAAGAGAGCCATAGACACAATTTAGCGCGATATGCGATCGAACGTTATTTCATTTATTTTTTCATAACACATATGGTGGGTATCGCATAACCTCGAAAAGATCTTTGTACAAACGTATGTAATACATACATATATACATATATATGTATGCTCTTACCAGTTAACTAAAAAACTCGCAATCGCACTGGATTTGAAGTCGAACTCTCCCTATCTTTGTGCGCCAACAAGACATTTCTGGTTTCCCTTTGTCCCATCGGAACGTCTTTTATCATCAATATATAAAATAACAGGAAATTAATTGACAGAAACGCAATTAATACGTATAATATACTTAAAACTGGAGCTTCGAGAGCCGGCCTATTCGATGTATGAAAGTAAAAGTACGGTCTTGCAAACATACCCTACGAGAACTCTTTTTTTAAACGGTATTTGTAGTTGTGCACCTGTTCTTATCGTTTCTTCTTTTTCTAATTTGATGTCATAATTTATTCTGTAAAAAATAAAAACGGAGTACAAGTTAAACTGTATTATCTATTGCTGGGGAAACTATAGGTAAGGTTAATAAATAGAGATAATAAATAAAATAGTAAGATTTCAAAATTGAAAATTAAATCCAGTAATTGCACGTCAAATAACGAAAGAACAAAATGTACTGTGTATATGTAAACGGGCATTATTTCGAACGCACATGTACGCATTTAACGCAATTGAACAACTATGCCAGCATGATTGGGCAATATCGACGATATTATTATTACATACATAATATCTCCAATAATCGTGGAATAATTCACTCATAAATGGCAATAAGATTGTTATATTCTACGACGCACTGCCACATTTTTAAGCATGCTCGTGTTGTTTTAAAATCCTGCCACGTGATAATTAGCAATCAATATTGTCTAAGAAACGAATGATGATTTTTACGCGTATCAAGTAGTAAAGTGGGAAAACAAAAAAGCAATTGTTCTAAATACGCGGATAATATTTTTCAATTTGAGATTATGTTCTCACAATACGGATTAGTTTTCACTTGAAACATCTCATCGAACGAATTTTCATCGAGTTTTTTACTTTCTTAGATAGAAAATTGTGCATGTTATGTAAATAACATCGATCGACTAATCGGCTTTATTATGATATGATAGAAGTTTTATGTGCTAGGCCGAAGTCTTTCTAACAGACGTAACCGATTATCGATCGTATCGAATTTTACATTTAACATTGTAAATTAATTCTAATCTCATAGAAGAAAAACCCGTTACGCAAGTAACATAACTCTTGTCAAGTACAAAATAATTTGAACGACACTTTTATTTTATCCTTTTCAAAGTCGAGCCGACAAAATTGATTTCGACGTAAAAGAGGATGTTGACGCAAGAACTTACTATACAATGTATCTGCCATCTGCAAGATTTCATGACTTCGATAAACGTTTCTCCAAAAAAAAACGGAAATGAAATGTCTTGCGCAACTTTGCTCGTTTCTTTACGATTACTTAGTTTTTTAGGGCGGAAGAGAATAGATCCATGTATAAAAGATGGAAGATATAAAGAAAATATAAATAGATCACTACTATAATAGAACTAAGGATATTCTTCAATTTATAACAAAATCGTTGAATTTCGTTGTTTTATTTGCTAGAGAACAAGGGAAATGTAAAGGATACTTATCGAGGCATATGTTATATCGTTAAAATATGAAATATGTTAAAACCCGAACTCACTAATTAGAACTGGTTTTAATAAAACCCTTTTCGCAAATACTAGTTTTGATTAGTTATTGTTCTAAAAGTCACGAATTCTCTTAAATAATTCTGATATCGATTGGAATCTCTCACCGTTTAAATTGGTATGTACTAGTAATGTTATAAAAAAATTAATAGAAATAAGCAACATTTACAAAAAAGATAAATATCTCGAGATAAGTACATATATATGCATTTATGTAAGTATCTTTTATTTTTTTCCGCGAGGCAAATTAGCATTTACAGTTGGAAAAAAAGAGAATCCTTGGCCTATTGTTTGTTTCTGGACCATGTATGGGTTTCGTTTGTTTTCAGTGACTACCAATTCCAACACTTGACACTTATTTTTAAAATTACTTTTAAATCTAGTATTTACGAAAAGGCTTGTGAGATTGGATTTTAACGTATTTTGGGTTTCACCACATACGACTTAACCACGGGCAAGATACATTGGACGGCGTGAAGTTCCTCTTATCGCGTTTGACTTGTTGGCGTACGCTGTTAGATTAAGTTTCGGGTAACCTACCTCGTCTCTCTTGTTACGCCTACTATTCTATTACTATTATCACTAATACTGATACTACTACTAACACTACACTACTAATTACAACGCTGTTATTGTTGACGAAAACTCCATATTAAAGAATAAATATATTGTCTCAAGCCGTTACCCTTTAATATCCTTCCGAGTTGGCGACGCTGAAATAAAACGAAAGATAACTTAAGATTGATTATCATGAAATATAAATGATGATTGACGCGAGCAAAATTTCCGTTGTAAAACGATAACAAAAAAAAAAGTCAAAAAAAGGTTCATATAAACAAATGTTGTTAGAGATGATTACGCTAGGATACTGCACTCTCAATGAATTTACAGCTAACACGATATAATGATATGACTTGAGAAATTAAGATATAAAGGGTAGATAAAAGAGAAAGCCAAGTACTTTGGAGAGGCTAGAAGCCGTTCTCTCCATGTTATCGATATACGGAATAAACGAAAAGGTAATGTTGCAAGTCACTGTGCGAGTCATCACGGTGTCATGCTCGTCACTTCATGGTCGACTTTTGACCATGCGGTAAAGATCATAACGAAAGAGAGGGAAAAGATGCATTTTTTCTCGTTTCTTAATAAAAAGTAATGAAACGAGCACTTGTTTTGAAAAAAGTGCATACGTTTATGTTTAAAGGTATGTAAAACATACGTCATACATATACATGCAAATATATATATATATATATATCTTGCTTGCGAATCATTTAACAATTTCTCTCTCCCCTCTTCTTTGGACCCTCTAATAAGAAAATCCGAAACTTATCCCGTCAGGATTTATATACATGCAAATACATTTAAATCTTGACGAAATCAGTATCGGATCTTCTCATTTGTAAAAAGAAGGGAGAAACGATTGTTAGATGATTCGTAAGAGAAAGTACAATCGCGCGGTGTCGCACGGAGCTCCTCTCGTGGTCGCGTTCGCACGACCAGACAGTCGATGGCGGGAATTTACGAGCGATGCTGCGTTTATGAATGCATGTGTATATATATAGAGAGAGAGAGAGATAGGTACATATGTTATATATAGATATAGAGTTTTATGAGTGTGGCCGTGACGAAGCGCGATCGCCAAAGAGTGAAAGCCGTCGCGTCGTAACACGTGCGCATGGAAATTCTGCGTTTGACGCGAGCGAATGCGTCCAGTGACATCGCATCTATCGCGACATTGTCTAATCCCTGCGTCATCGTACACGGCCATCCGTACGATCAGTCGTTGCTGGTCGTTGCTAACCGATCGAAATATGTTCGATGCTGCTATACGTCTTTCCGTATGTCTACGATAACTTATTTCGATTTTACGAGCGAATACTATTGTGACTCTCAAAGGTTATCTTGAAACATAAGACTTCCTGGTAAGTCTTCCAAGTACAAACGATCGCGCGAACTACGTACTTGAGATTTAAAGAAAAATCACTTTCCGGCAATTGTATATAACCCCATGACACGATGATGGCCAAGCGCGAGACGGAAAATATGCCAATGTTTACACTGAAATAAATATGATGCTTCGTCGCTGATGGAATACGAGAGACGAAAAAACGAATGCACTCTACGTCTTCTATGCTCCATTGTCCCCTCGTTTACGCGCTTTCCAGATATGCATCTAATATGTCAGGCAGTATTTTTTCAGTCATACATTTAAATGACTACGAATATATTCGTTGGGCGAACGACGCTTCTACTTTTGTCGTTCCAAAGAGTAGTTTCTTTTATCATTCTACATTATGAATATAAATCTATGGCCATAGAAATGAAACCGTTATTCAAAATTATTAATTATTATTATTATTAATGCCTATGTATTTGTTCTTTGCTGATTTTTTTTGTTAAAATAGTAGTACAAATTTGATAGAAATCAATTTTCAGAATTTCATTTTCTCAGAACATTTGACCAATTTCCTTATCTGCCTGTAGATTATATTTTTAATGGATGGAGAGGAAGATTATCAGCAGAGCAACGAAGCTCGTGAAAATGTTCAATCTCGAAGTCATGGATCAGGATCAACGATGCAAACCGAAGAGAATGTTTGTGAAAATTCAACCAATGCATCAACGCATGGAGATCTTGGGGATATGACATTTTACATGACTAATTACCTTAAAGAAGCCATGAAAATGATGTTTATGATGAGAAGTCATCATATGCTCACCGATGTCATACTCGAAGTAGGAACAGAATTATTTCATGCTCATAAGGTTATTTTAGCTGCTGCCAGTCCATATTTTAAGGTAATCATTTATATAATTACATAAATGCTTTATCGTATTTATATACATTTTATCTCAAAGATAACAAACAAATTAATGTCGTAACAACTTTTCTTATTTTTATTTGTATAGGCAATGTTCACCGGTGGATTAAAAGAAAGTGAAATGACAAGGGTAAAACTTCAAGGAGTCTGTCCAACCGCTATGGCTCGTTTGATGTATTTTATGTACACTGGACAAATAAGAGTTACAGAAATAACTGTGTGTTCTTTATTATCTGCTGCTACTATGTTTCAGGTAAACACAATATTATTCTGATACTACAAAATGTATAAGAATACCCAATGATATTGTTTAACTACGTATATATTATATAGGTTAGTAAAGTAATAGATGCATGTTCTGTATTTTTGGAGAGACAGTTGGATCCTACCAATGCAATTGGAATTGCAAATTTTGCAGAACAACATGGTTGTCAAAATTTATATCACAAAGCAAATCAATTTATTGTGCAACATTTCAATCAGATATGTCAGGAAGAAGAATTCTTGCAACTTTCTGCAATACAATTAGTGGCTCTTGTACGAAAAGATGAACTTAATGTCCAAGAAGAAAGAGAAGTTTACAATGCGGTCCTTAAATGGGTAAAATATAACGAAGAAGCAAGAGGTCCAAAAATGGAACACATATTACATGCTGTGCGCTGTCAGTATCTTACACCAAACTTTTTACGCGATCAAATGAAGAATTGTGATGTTTTGAAGAAGGTGCCCGCGTGCCGTGAATACCTCGCTCAAATATTTAAAGACTTGACCCTTCACAAGAAACCGGTAGTGAAAGAAAGAACACCCAATACACCAAGAGTCATTTATATAGCAGGTGGATTTTTACAACATTCGCTAGATGTTTTAGAAGGATATAATGCGGATGATAAGACATGGACAACGCATGCAAATCTCATAGTTCCGCGTTCTGGATTAGGTGGAGCATTTCTTAAAGGCATGTTCTATGCGGTTGGTGGTAGGAATAACACACCTGAAACCAGGTTAGTAATTTAATATAAAGAATTAAATGAAATTATTAATTCTTTAAACAATAAGAATGAATGGTACATGGATTTCAAAAAGATGGTGCAAATTTTAGATACGACAGTGATTGGGTAGATAGATACAATCCATTAACAGATCAGTGGAGACCTTGTAGTCCAATGTCAGTTCCAAGAAATCGTGTTGGAGTAGCTGTAATGGATGGACTACTGTATGCGGTAGGTGGCAGTGCTGGTGCAGAGTATCATAATAGTGTTGAGTGTTATGATCCAGACCAAGACACTTGGAGTAATGTAAAGCCTATGCATATCAAGAGGTTGGGTGTCGGTGTTGCAGTAGTTAATAGGTATTAACATCAGGCTCAGATATTATAATATAATAAAATGCTGGAAATTGTTATAACTTTAATTTGTAACAGATTGCTTTACGCAATTGGTGGCTTTGATGGAAAGAATAGACTTAATTCTGTGGAATGCTATCACCCTGAAAATGACGAATGGACAATGGTTTCACCTATGAAATGTAGTCGTTCTGGAGCAGGGGTTGCTAGTTTGGGACAGTATATATACGTAATAGGTGGATACGATGGATCATGTCAATTAAAGTCAGTTGAAAGATACGACACGGAACGCGATATATGGGACTACGTCAGTAGTGTTTCCATTGCACGTAGTGCATTAAGTGTTACGGTACTCGATGGAAAGTTATACGCAATGGGTATGCATCGTTGTATTATAACTAAATTAAGAACTTCAATTATTTAAAGCTCTTCCAAGTGTTTATGTTTTAACATGATATTGTTTCATTTTTCAGGCGGTTATGATGGATCATCATTTTTAAATATAGTTGAAATCTATGATCCTGCCAAGGATCAGTGGGAAAGAGGAGTAAATATGACATTTGGTAGGTCTGGTCACGCGAGCGCTGTTTCTTATCATTTATGTCCAATGCATTGTGATCATTTAGATCATAATATAGCCTTACAGGGAGGTCCATTATGATACAATTGTACAACACTAGTACTAAGTTATACATAATTGAACTGGCAAATGAAATTATTGTAGCAAAGATCATAAAAGATCAATTTAGAGTATAAAAACCAAAAGAAAATCAAAGTATAGTTGATTAAAGGCAAAATGGTAGATGAGTGGATACTTGCACACAACCAGACTGATACATGTATTTTCGGTAATAGCATTAAGCTAATCTAGTTCCTAAGGTCTATAATGAATAATGAAGGCCAAGATTCA
The DNA here is from genome assembly GCA_916049575.1 of Ancistrocerus nigricornis. NCBI lineage: Eukaryota > Metazoa > Arthropoda > Insecta > Hymenoptera > Vespidae > Ancistrocerus > Ancistrocerus nigricornis. The sequence continues at coordinate 3,583,532 of OU696669.1, read as the reverse complement.
ATCTGAAAGCCCAGATGATCGCATATAATATGTAAATTATGTAAACAGACTTGTGGCGTCCATTAGGATAGGTGCAGTTATAATGAAATCATTTTTATAAAATGTCAGATGACTCTGTAATTAATATAATGTACATACTTATGTCATAAATACATCATTTTAAAAAAATTATTTGTTTAACTATTCTCTCATTTGCGAGTTTATCAGCAAGAAGAAGCTTGTGCCCCACTACTGATTGCTACTGATTAACATGCATAACATTCTCCACCTCTATCGCTGAAGTCATGCGCGACTCGAGCGAAAAGTGGTGAACAGCAATATAAATAAATAAAACATTTAGATTATTGCTCCGTTTTTCACGTTCAGAAGACTTTATGACTACATTACATTTAAACATTTCAAAGATAGGCAGGTAGAGGGAGACTAGGTAGGTTGGGTTAGATATATCGAAATCGGATTCTCGCAGTGTTGCCATTTTATCCTTCAGCACGGCTAGTATTAGAGTCGGCTGTAATAATATGTATGGATACAATGATTATGAAAATGGAAAAAGATATGTGGACAACAGCGATAAAATGATATCATATTCAATACAAAAATTATCAGTTTAGCTGTGGTTTGTGAAAAGCAATGTAACTGTTGCCGTTTTCTACTATCCAATTGTGAGGTTAGAAAATATGATACATCAGGTAGCTAATCATTTATCGACAAGACTGTCACTTATAGTATTTATATAGAATTAAAATATATAAATTGAGAAGACAATTTTTAAGTAATAAATATGAACGAAAATGTTGTGATCTAGAGATTTTAGATCTGAATTTTAAAAAAGGAAATAACAATGAAATCAAGTTATAAATTATTTTTTTTGTGCCTCACACTTGCTATTTTAGTAATACTATTAAATTTAACAACAAATTTTACAAATAAAGTATACAATGGGCACAAAAAACAAAAGTTGACACTTTTTTCATTGCCAAAACAAGTAAATACACCTGCAAGTGGAGAAGTAACAATATGTGTTGTGGTTTGTGGAGATAGATTGGATGAATCCTTGACTATGCTTAAATCAGCATTAATTTTTACAAACACATCATTGCAATTTATAATTATAACAGAAAATAACTTAATACCAGCATTCAATGAAAAGTTATCGGAATGGAAACTTATTTCTAATAAAACCTTTGACTTTTTAATACGATCTATAACTTTTCCCGAGGGAAGTGATGCAGGAACATGGAAAAAATTATTCAAACCATGTGCAGCTCAACGATTATTCCTACCTGTTTGTACTCCTTCATTTTTACATTATTATTTATCTATATCAAGTAAAAGTAAAAGCTTACTTATAATAAATATATTATCTATTTCAGACTGTTCTAAACAATACAGATGCAGTTTTATACATGGACACAGATACATTATTTTTAGCTCCGCCAGAAAAAATATGGGATGAGTTTAAAAAAATGAATTCAAGTCAGTTAGCTGCTTTAAGTCCAGAACATGAGGATCCTAACACTGGTTGGTATAATCGATTTGCCAAACACCCATATTATGGAAAACTAGGTGTGAATTCTGGTGTTATGTTAATGAATTTAACAAGAATGAGAGAATTTAGATGGACAAATTATGTTGTACCCATTCATAAGGAATACAAGTTAAAGATAACTTGGGGAGATCAAGATATTATCAATATAATATTCCATTATCATCCAGAAAAACTTTACGTTTATCCATGTAGATTTAATTACAGACCAGATCATTGTATGTATATGTCAGTGTGCACAGAAGCAGAGAAGTATGGTGCATTAGTTTTACATGGATCTCGTGGTATGTTTCATTCGCAGAAACAACCACCATTTAAATCTGTATATAGGTCCATGCAAGAGTATCAATTGAATACAGATCCATACGATTATTTACTAGTACCAATGAGAAATTATTTGACATTGGAAGATAAATCTAATTGTGGCAAAGTATGGAAAGCATTTATTATACAACCTGAATTACATTTAGGCAAAAATATTTGAAATAATACAATAATAATGGAGTTTGTATATATGGGTATTTCATTTTGAATTTTGAGGTCTTCTATTTAATACTTTTTTAATCTACATGAATATCTATCGGATTATATATGGAAGATGGTAATTATACGTGGAAAACAGATTCTAAATACTGTATTCCAGTGCCATTAGCCATGATTTTTACCTAGATATACGCAAAGGGAAACATACTGTTAAATAATAATTACTCGAGTGAGTTAAATCTAGATAATAAGTATCAATTGTTTGATAAACAATGTAACTCAAACATAATTCAGAGATGGACATTTCTCTGAAGACTGCCACTAGGATAGCAGCTATATGAATAGGCCAAGGATTCTGGCCATTTTTCATGCAAGAAGATTTGCAGTTCAAAGTGATGCTTTTGCAAGGAAAACGAACTCTTTTGCAACTCGAAATGCCATGACAGTTTGCCTCGCAACAACAAATAACATACATGCATAGGTATTTTAAAATATATATTTTTATTTTATAGATTTTGGTAATTTGTATTCATTTTCCTTAGAACATTACTAGTTTTATCTATATTCCAGTTTAAACTGTGAGAGATTACAACCAGTGAGAACAGGTATTAATTAAAATATTGGTGAATATCAGAAGTCTTAAAAGAATTTATGAATTCTAGAATCAGCTAATTAGAAATAAATTAAAACTAGAATTAATGAAATGTTTTTGCTTAAATTAGTTTTGGCAAACGAATTTGGGTTATTACGTATTGCAAGTTTTAATTATAACATATACATATTGTGATTTATATTTAAAAACCTGACATATTTTATATTAGTGTCAACGAATTAAGCAGACTGACTTTTCTTAATATTCTTCTTCACTTTTTTTAGCAATACATGTACAATAATTTATAAAGATAATCATAAGTGCAAAATATATAGTGACAGTAGTACAGTAATTGTATTTACAAATCTCCAATGTTTGTTATCTGATACAAACATATTTAATATGATAAATTAATATTGTTATTATATACACAATATTTATGCTCCAACATTGTCTATATTATATATGTAGTTTATATTTAATTTGTAAAAAACAATAATATGATGATTAATAAATTCCTTCCTGATAAAAAATGCTTAAAAAAATCGTGTTGTTCCATTATAATATTAAACACTTAAAATTTAAGCACATCCTATTAAATTTGTTTAAAATTCAAAATTATGAATTGCGATATCTCGGTTTATATAATTCGTTTTACGTTACACGTAAAAGAATAATCTGGACAGCCTAATCGACATAACATCGATATAGTATAGATATAACAGATAAAGACGTCGTTGTATTCGTTGATTCTTATTTAATCGGTAACGACTGATAATGTATTGTATTTGACTGTTTTTTTAATAACATTTAATGCCCATGTATCTTCTTAAAAAATTAACTTCATTATGTGTCAGAGATTGAAAATCAGACTTACTCCTATATACATATAAGCGAGATACCGAAGGTGGGAAAGATATCACGGGAAAGAACAAGGAGGGAGATAAAGAGAGGGTTCAGAGAGAGAGAGAGAGAGAGAGGGGGTTCAGAGAGAGAGAGAAAGAGAGCCAGAGATGAGAAAGAGAGATTTCAGATATAATAGGTGAGTAACGTGGGCCGTAGGAAAAGAAGGGGAAGTATGAACGATAAGGTACGGAAAGTGACGAACGAAAAACTTTCCTCCCGATAGTGTACAGCGGTTTATGCGATCGTACGTCAGAACGGTAGCCTCAATGGTGATCGCGTTATTCTCGTGTCGTGTTCGCGCCATCGTTCTACATTCGTTTCTGCTTCGTCCGTTTTATACTTCCCTGTGAAAATTGTGTGTAACTGTTTTCTTTAGCTTTTTTACGAATAACTTATAAAAAAGATAATATAACAAATTCCATAATTCATATAAATAATTTAGCGCGATTGACCGCACCAAGTATTAGGAACATTTCAGGTGACGTGTCACGTATATATATATGAGAATTATTGTTCGGAGTGGAGGTAATTGAGGCCCTGAGTGTACGCCATTTTTGTCATTTTTATCTGTCTATATTTCAAGCAGTTAACGGATATCAAGCAAAAGATGATTCTGTTTAGATCACATTTATTTTTGAGATAAAAAATCCTAAGTAGTATTGTTTCAATGTTTTAATTAAGTTCTATTTATCAAGCTAATCTTATGTTAGATAAAACATTTAACACAAATATGATAAACAATACTTCGACGACGCGTCGGAGACCGCTAACTACCAAATTGGTTTCGTTACCGATTTTTTGCATTATAATTACTGGAATTGCAATGCTGCTTTTATTAGGAATTTATTTTTTATTTAATTTATTAGATTTTTAATTTTATTCGATTTTTATTCGATTTTTATCAAATATCTGCACAGATAACGAATGTGGTACAATAAGTTTAGCGATATTAATTTTAGCGTTAATACGATAACGATAACGATTCAGCGACCGATATTTTACTGTAACATTAATAAATCATTCATTTATCTCATACCGTAATCTCGATTTTTATAGTTTATCATCGAGGATGCCACTTTTCAAAGCGCGTCCGCCGACGAGATCGCCGACGAATGAAAAAAAAATTAATGGAACGAACCATCATCGTCAGCATAATCAGCACGGCAATGATAACGATCACGAAGGCGCCGATATGAACGGTGCAGGTAGTAGAGAGGGCAATGTTCTTCATCAATCGCAAGAACATCATTCCCGACGAGTTTCCCGGCCATCATTGGTTTTTCATTGTCAATTGGCACACGGAAGTCCCACGGGCCTTATATCTGGATTCAGCAATGTTAGAGAACTTTATCAAAAGATAGCCGAATGTTATGATATTCCATCCGAAGAAGTGAGTCCATTTTCATCGCTTTTTTTTTTTTTTTGTATTATTATATAGGTAGAAGGAAAAATAGCGTGCATGGGCAGGAAATCTCTAGTGATTTGTAAAAATGACTGATTTTCCAATTTCATTGCGACATGTATGTACTATGTATATTATTCATGCCACTAGCAGTGCGTAACGTAGAACAGTGGCGTCGAGTAGGAATGATTAAATGATTAAATCCATACATTTAAATAGAGTAACTGACAATTAAGCGATTAGATCAGCATAGATCATAGATTCGATCATCTGTGAATTATTGAATAAATAATTTGGTCAATGCTCGGGCAATGTTTCGCGTTCAGGTATGTACGCGGTAAAAAGAGCAGCTTGCGTCTACAAGGTGTAAATGACCTTTCACTGACTTTTCGGCTATCTCCGTATTTACGATGAAGCCCGAAGTTTGCTATGCTAGATTACAAAACAAATAAAATAAATATGTAACTACATATTATGAACTTGTTCTATACAATATGTACAGTGGTCCACGAAAGAATTCGAACACTCGATAAAGCAGAATAACTTGTTTTATAACTGAACCAAACAATTTGAAGTTTTACAAAACAATGTGAGGGTTGGTTTATTAGATGTTTAAAAAAATTGAAATTTCTGAAATTATAAAAAAAACAATTAAAAAGAAAGTCATTTTTTTACTATTATTACGAACTAATTTATCAGAAAATTCCCAGGAATTTTGTAAATATCCCATTCAATACATTTGTTGTGTTTTATGACTACGAATCTGGCGAACTCGCCGTGCTACCGTGTCTAGTGATACAGGTGTAATAAAAAATTTAACAATCTTTATCTTTTGTGTCTCAAACATAAAATAACTATTTATTAAATATGAAATTGAAAAATGCTTCTGTACGAGAGAAGTAAATAGGCTCGTAATGAACGTTTTAAGCCGTAATTGCTACACGAGCGAAGCCGCGGACAAAACTATTACCTGTCAGGTGCAATTACATTTCTTTTTCGTGCACCAATCGATTATTTTCATTATTCTAAAACAGTACTAAACCAAAGTCATCGAAAAGCTAATTTTTTACACCACAACACTTGAAACATTTTCTAATATGTTTCATTACATTTTTCATAACTTTTTTTGTTCGAATGTATTAAGAGACAGGGGAGGAGGAGAGATAGATAGATAAATGTATAGAGAGAAAGGGAGAAAGACATAATACAAAATATTTAAATAGAGAAACTCGGGTAAATGAAAGCGATAATCCCACTAAACGTTATTATTATTTTCTATTTCGTTTTACTTATACACAATGTATGTTACAACAGTGCAATTTCGTTTTTATTTTTACGCGATTATAATATACTTATTAAGTAAAATAGCAATCTCTTAACGCGTGAAATTTCGGATGCGACAAAATGACGAAAAAATAAATCGATTCGAACGAGCTTATGTAAATGGAAAGCAAGTAAGGGAGTTGCAGATACATAGGTATATACCGGATGCAGGAAACGTTGGTCACGGACCGCAGCATACTCCGACCTGATGAACGTGTCCCCTTCTAAAACTATAAGCACGTTTATATTGAAAGCCGAACAGAAAACTTCGAATTTTCTAATAGCTTAACTCTATACAACCGGTTTCGAGAGTTACATTTTATAATACGTAACTTACTTATTATTAAGAATGTACTATGGCATATGGAAAATGTATCTGATTATTTTTTCTAGATTCTCTTTTGCACGCTGAACACACACAAGGTAGAAATGTCAGAGTTACTCGGCGGCCAGATCGGCGTGGGTGACTTTATATTCGCGCACAGAAAAGGTTTATATCGACCTTACGAAATTTCGAATGTAAGATATATTATAAATGCACAGAAAAGGATAATGTTTTCAATTTTGTATCATCGATCTTTTTTAGGCAGACCCAAGGAAATTGAGTTAACGAAAACGGACGATGCCTTGGGTCTCACTATCACGGATAACGGTGCCGGATATGCTTTTATAAAGCGTATAAAAGAAGGATCTGTAATAGATCGAATAAAAGTCATACAAGTGGGAGATCATATCGAGAAAATCGATTCGACGAATTTGGTTGGGAAACGACACTTCGACGTAGCGAAAATGTTAAAGGAAATACCAAAGGGAACAGTGTTCACGTTAAGATTGATCGAGCCACAAAAGAACGGTTTCGCAAATATTGGACCACGAGGAGATTTTAAAAAAGGAAAAAGGCCTGGTTATGGCTCTGGCAAAGAAACGCTTAGGTTTAAAGCAGATGGAAGCGCCCAAATCGTGGAAAATGTAGTAAGTATTTCTTTGAGATGTTAATTAAGTGTTGCATACTTCGTATAATTTAATGTTGCTCACCACAATTTTGTTGCAATCTTTTTAAATAGGTTGATGATGTTGCTGCTGTCGCGATAGGACAAATCAATATGATATTGGAGAATTTCATGGGAATTTATGATACCGAATTAGGTAAATAAGCGACGAATAATTATATTAATTTATATGTAACTATCGCAATTTTGTTTAACAAATTAAATTTTCGACAGCTACACAAATTTGGGAACTTGCCGAAGGTAAAGAGAACAGCGTTGCTTTTGCCGAAGCGATAGATAATTCTGACTTGGAAGCTTTCGCGTTTACGGATGACTTTGTGATTGAATTGTGGGGTGCAGTTACCGATGCCCGAGCCGGACGACATCGATGATGTCAACACATAATCGTTAAATGCATACTTCAACAATTTTGACGACAAACTTATCAGTGCATTGCAAATATCTTGCACAGTAACATTTAATTTCTGTATTAAATAAATTAAGTTGTATAGCAACCCTGTATCATATTGCATATATCAACATATGAAACATATTCTTTGACATTATAGCATTTAATATCCGTATTATATCAATTAAGCTGTACAGTAACCTGTATTATATCGCATATTACACCGTAACTTCTTTATCACCTTTCATTACATAGTATCAATAAGGTTGTCTGCGTATGTATGAATATCGACATATCGATCATTATTAGTACACAAAAATGATTTATAATTACGTTTTAAATAAAATAGTAAATGTCTATATCTTCGTAAGAATAGATATTTTATATATACAATTCTATTGTATGTGAAACGTAAATTTCAATTCTATGCAGTTTTTCAGATAGAGCATCGACACTCCTGTTTGTGTTATATACCAGCGTGTGGTAAAGTATATATATGTATATATATAATAATTCACGTTGCATAATTTAATTATCTCGTTGTTTTAAATATACGCGCTGCTTTCGTGCGCATGCGCGGTATGGAAACCTGCGTACTTATACTTTGCGAATTGTCACACTTCGCGCATGCGTTCGTTTAATTTTTATAAAAGTCATACTGATAGAGAGCGGCGGAGAGGGGGAGTGGGCAAGCATGCGACTCACGGTTATATGGATATTAAAGAAATCTAGCTTATTTTGAAAGACCCAACCCAGATCTTCTTCTGATTTTGTAATCACATTAAATACAAGGCAAACAGCTTCACACGCTACTCTTGCGACACGAAAAACACGCATATATTATCGATTAAGTTAACGATGTGTCTGCAGTTTTAATCTAAGCACCAATGTGGTTTACGTGTTGTTCAGTACCGCCGATTAACAAGCAGTGCCTATATAAACTTTAAAGATAAGAGTAACTACAATCACAATAGACTATTTTTTATAGTGAACACATACGTTTTAGTATTTTTTAATTATTCCTATAGCAAAAAGATGGCTTTTGCAATGAATAAAGCCAACACTATGCTCATAAGGATTAGTTCACGTTCTTGGAATCCTTATAAAAATTTCAAAGTTTCAAAGGTATACAATAAAAAATTATATTGCTATGGAAAAATTGTAAACACAAAAATTACATTAAAAGTTATATTTTATAGGTATGTTCATACAACTTTTGTATCCAAGCCAATGTTTCAATAGAAGAAGACAAAACCCAAAAGTTAAAACCACCTGTAGGAAAAGGAAAAGTTTTTAATAATATAGATGAAGTTGTATCCGATATACCGGATGGTGCTAAGCTTTTGGTTGGAGGTTTTGGTCTTTGCGGCATACCAGAAAATCTTATATCTGCTTTATTAAAAAGAGGTACCAAAGAATTGACAGTAGTATCAAATAATGCAGGAGTAGAAGATGCTGGATTAGGTAAGCTCTTAAAAGAGCATAGGATTAAAAGGATGATTGCTTCATACGTCGGTGAAAATCCAGAATTTGAAAGACAATATCTAAGTGGACAATTAGAGGTCGAATTGACACCACAGGTAATGTAAGTTAGGGACAAAGCAAAATAATATGTGAGTGTATGTGTTTAAAAAAGATATAAATTTATTTTCAATTATTTTTATCAGGGCACACTAGCAGAACGTGTGCGAGCAGGAGGTGCTGGCATTCCTGCATTTTATACTCCTACCGCTTATGGAACCATAGTACAGGAAGGAAATGTTGTTATAAAATATGATGAAAATAGAAATGCAGAGATTTCTGGAGAAGCAAGAAGCACCGGCCAATTTGATGGAAAAAATTATGTTCTAGAGACTGCTATTACTGGAGATTTTGCTCTTGTTAAAGCATGGAAAGCTGATCATGCTGGAAATCTAATTTTTAGGAAGTCGGCAAGAAATTTCAATCCAGTTATGTGCAAAGCTGCGAACATAGCAATAGCAGAAGTTGAAGAAATTGTAGAAAATGGTCAGCTAGATCCTGATCAAGTCCATTTACCAGGAATTTATGTCGATAGAGTTGTAAAAGGTCTTACTTACGAAAAGCGTATTGAGGTAAATGCATCCATATATAATATTTTAAGAATGTTCTAATATTTAAAGGTTATTATAGTTATCAGTAACAATTGCTGTGTTTAACAGAAACGTTTAACAAAGCTAAGTGTTAAACCAAAGAAAGTAACTCCTGCTAGCAAAGCAAGAGAAAGAATTATACGACGTGCTGCCTTAGAATTCAAAGATGGAATGTATGGTAAGATATAAAGTTATATTCATGTTGAAAAAGACTATTATAACATAAAATTCCATCAGTTATGTATACATGTTAGTAATAACTTGTTTATGACACAAATTTATGTGCAGCCAATTTGGGTATTGGTATTCCAATGCTTGCCAGTAATTATATCCCAAAAGGTATAAAAGTAACATTACAATCAGAGAATGGAATTCTTGGTCTCGGACCTTTCCCTGATGAAGAGAATGTTGATGCTGATCTCATAAATGCTGGGAAAGAAACAGTAACTGTATTACCTGGAGCTTCATTCTTTAGCAGTGATGACAGTTTTGCTATGATACGCGGGTATTTCTGATTTCATTTAATATATCATAGTTTAAATTTTTGTTATCTATTGTTTCATTTTCTCAATTATAGAGGTCACATAGACTTGACGATACTTGGAGGTATGCAAGTATCTGAAAATGGAGATTTGGCAAACTGGATAATACCAGGTACGGTAGTTAAGGGAATGGGTGGTGCTATGGACCTTGTCTCTTCACCCCGCACAAAAGTTGTTGTAACTATGGAACACAAGGCACGCGATGGTAGTCCTAAAATTTTGAAAAATTGTAGCTTACCATTAACAGGTAATTTTATTGTACCTTACTATGTCTCAATATATATTACTGCTAAACAGAAATAATATTCTATGATAATTATAGGTCAGCAGTGCGTAGATTTAATTATCACAGATCTGGCTGTATTTGAAGTCATTCACGGAAAAGGTTTGCATCTAACGGAGGTTGCCGCAGGTGTAGATATAAGTGAAATTGTAAGTTCAACTGGCTGTGAATTTACAGTAGCTGATGACTTAAAAGAGATGCAGCAGGTAGAAGTAAATGAATAATAAATTACAATTATTTTATGAAATACTGTTTTTATAATTTTAACACTTAACCGGTCGGTACTTAGGTGAAAGGCCGTCTACGTAAGTTTTTTAAACGGGTATTAATATTTGACCGGCCGGTTAAGTGTAAAGTTGAAAATCACAAAGCATAATTGTGATGGCACAATTAAGATTTTATAGATGTATATAAATGAATTTGTACAGTGCAGTAAAATTACAAAGCAATTTGATACCGAAAAAAAAAAATTATAATAATTTGCTATGAAGCAGCGTTTCTCAACCTTTTTGCCACGTAAGTCTTATTTCGAGTTGTAGAGATTTTCACAGTGGAGCGGAAGGGAATAAAATAAATATTCGTTTTATAAAGGTTTTCGGGTTTCGAAGTTCCACTGTACTTGAAAAAGTATCATGTACATTGAGGAGTAATTATATATTATTTTAATGAAATATAAAGTGCATAATGTATATTTATAAAAAAACATACCTTTGTTCTTGTATATTGCAAAAGCTTTTTTAATATAAATACATAATTAAAAATATCAATTATTTTCTCAATTTGCAATTGTTATAAATTATATTGCTTTATTCCCTGAATTTGGCTTTAACTCTGGCAGGTAATGGTAGTAAATATAAAATGCTATTTAGAATAATGAATCCAACAGCGAATGCTAAGGATATTAACAAATTTAATTCTACATTTAACACTTCAGATATATTTTCACCTTCGCGAGTGAAACGTTCTATCAAATAAGCCCGACCGTCCACATATCTACATAATTCAGATATGCCTGGACAAGTCACAGTTTCATTATATGGCAAATTTGAAAATATTGGCATATCTATAGCTAATTGGTTTAGCGCCAATGATGCGTACCTCGCAGGTAGAGCGCTTGAAATTGTTGCTAACCAATGTGGTAAATTTCGAAGACTTCGAATCGCTCCGGATGCAATACCAAGAGATAATAGTGCAGCATATAATACTGTTATTGCGCTGGTTAATGGATTCTCAAGTATCATTAGTAAAGCCACAGTCACTTGTTCGGCAGCAATATAGCTCGACCAAAGAATACCAGAAGTATTTGCCCATGCCAAAAGATCTAATTCTAAAATAGGTATCAAGATTCCAATTGTAATTATAGTCGAAATGAAACTTAAAGGTAAACTTAATAACGTATATGCAGTTAAAAACATAGCTCCACCATAAAGACCCTCTCGCTTTTCCTGATAATATCTATCACGAAAACCTGGAACTAAAATATTTTTATTGGTAAAAAAAAATATCATTCCGAATATACCTAATATTTTCTAATAATTATAGAAACATACAAAGCAATGATGTGGTTGCTATTCCAGTTACATAAAATAACGTCAATACATTAAAGACCAAACCTCCTGTTTGTAAAAATATTCTGGATTGTACGGGAGTCGAATGCGAGTACAATATGCTCATCAAAGCCACGGAAAATGGCAACAATAACAGACGAGCGGCGAAGTGTCCTAAGCCGCTCTTATTAAAAGAGAATGTCGTTGCCATACTTCTCCTACAAATATGATCCATAAAATATTTAACATAAAAAATGAAAAATGAATATAAAAAATTGAAAATATTCTTACAAATAAAGAGCTAGAAGTGTTGAAAAACATCCTGGTTTAATGCCACGGCCCAAACCTTTATGCATAATTCCAAGTGGTGTTTCTTTTAAGTTAGGCGATAACTGTGGTGCTTCTTTCATGTAAAGGAGACCTTCAACTTTAAATTTTTCAACCAATACAGAGATTTGTTGATTAGATTCTAAAAAACGATCTCTAGAACGTCGATCTACAGTTGATAGGCATACTAAAATATAACATAGATCATAGTATATCAATATAAATTTGATATAATCTTTGTTTCAAAGAAATAATTTTCTTTGCCATACCAATGAAACTTACAATAATACATTAATGGATTTTCTAACTGTGGGCATGGAAATCCAATATAAGTAAAATAGTCCAGCATGCTTCTAGTCGGCCCAGAATAGACTACAGCACCTAGACACAGTAGTGTTACACGGCTAACAAAAGGCAGTACATCTGATCTAGGTGTTTCCATAGTCAAAACAACAATAGATCCTCTTCTGGTCGCATAAGACCACAGCATGGATACAATTAAATATGTATTCAATGGGTCGGTATCCCATGTTGGTTCATCCAGGAGAAGTAGAGTTGGATCTTTAGCAAGTTGTACTCCTAACATCAGTCGTCGATATTCTGGTCTTGTAAGATCATTGACACATCTATTGGAAACTTGAGATAATGCTAAATCAGCTAATGCCTGTCTAACTCGAGCTTCCCTATTGCTTAAATTTGCTAACCACATTGCATAAGTAAGAGTTTGGCGAACGGTTAAACTAGGTAATAAATGACACCTATGAGCAACATATCCGCCATGCCGTCTAAATAGTTCAGGTGTTAATATATTTCCATTCAATGTTATTCTTCCCCTTACTTCTCCTTCAGCTCTTCCAGCTACAATAAATTATATGCTTATATGAACTTATCTATATTGCATTCCTTAAAGCAGAAATTATTTACCTATCACATCTAGGAGAGCCCTTTTGCCAGAACCCTTCGACCCTAATATAGCAAGAACTTCACCACCATGAACTCGGGCAGATACATCTCTCAGAACTGACGTAGGCTCTGATTTGCTTAAGCAACTTTTCTCTATTACTACGGTGGTTGAGTGAAACACATTTGAAATATCCAAAACACAATCGGATGGTGTCATTTTTAAAGCTCTTCTTTCATCTATATACTAACATCTCTTAATTCAAATCATCTTAAGAAATGCTTAAAGTTCTCCCTTTTGAATAAAAAATGAAGATATTATTTAAAAAAACATACCATAAAACTAAATACTTTTATAATAATATTATATTCGGTACAAACCTTAAATATATAAAAATAAATCCAAGAAGAAATATTCAACTTATACAGAATGTTTCTTTGCATTATCTTTTCAATTAGTGACTTCAGTTTCTAGAAACAAATCCGCATATGACTCATCGCAGGAAAATTATTAATCTGGTAAAACGTTAGACGTAGAAGACTAAAGCGCGTTCGAAACAATCGGAAACGATACCTATGAATACCTCTCCTGGCTTCTTGAGGTGAATGTCTTCTCTTGGTACGGGCTAGTGGTGGGAGCAACTGGTGGTAAAGACGCATCATCGTAACTAGAAAGTGTTCAAGTCCCCAAAAAATAAAATAATTACATTTCTATCCTAAATCGCATAAATATTCTTGATTTCCGTTGTAACGAAATCGTGAGATAAAAAATATTACGTAACAACGTACTAGTAGAAAGTTTGTCTCACGAAACGAAGAAAGTTCTTCATGTTCCATGCGAGTCGACGGTAGACGTCCCTGTGTAAAGTTGAGGCCCGTCGGTGGGATGGATGTTGGGGTGGGCAGAAAGGAGATACGAGGACCGTTGAAGGTTCGAAAGGCACGCCTGACAGAAGAGTGCTGGCAAAAGACTCCGCACGAGCTTATCGCGCGCATAGATATTATTTTATACTGTTATTTATTGTTTTTGGCTTGGACAAAGACAATCATGTCTTCACGGGTGTTTTTAATGTAACAGAAAGAAGAAAAGAAATTTGTTCGCGTGTGATTTTAGTTGGTCCGTAACGAAGAACGCTGGATGCTGCCTGTGAGAAACTAAAAAGAGCAAAAAAGAAGCGGTACGGATAGCTGGACGGAACAGAGATGCAGCAACGTCCTCGAGACCGCTCGAGGAAGCTCGATTGAAGGCCTGTTCTGAATGTCGCCGGTGAGTCATTGTCACGAATGCCGACGAAGTCATGACGCTTCGATATCCAACTTTGTTACTCTTTGTCGATCACAAGTTTGCAATTACTTGTTCTATTCATGTTTGTAATATTTCTTGAATTTGTTCTCTTCGCGTTTGATTTTGATAAGAGGGAACCAATTAATCCTACCACGTTTTAAACTTATCATCGTTTACGTTTTGATAGATACAAATTTAACTTTGAGAGATCAATGATCGATGAAGTATTCTTTTTTCTTTGCGATAGTGTCAATTTAAACATATCTTTCAAATATCACTTTTTTCGATAATAATGAATTAATGGGTCTATTTTCTTTGACAATATTTAAATGATTTGAGTCAATTTAATATATTTAAATGGAATTCTGCATCCGAATGCGAGGACGTATCATTCGAGTTTAGAGATTTCAACGACCGCATATTCCCTATCGCGTGCAGTACCTTACGCTTGCCTGTTACGCCAATGCGAATGGTGCTAAAGATACCTTGTGCTTGCTATTGATGTTCTCTCGTAATAACTGTGCTTTTTATTTTCTTTCAGTATTTTTTCTATATTTATAAATTTGTATCCTTACGTATATACCTCCTTCTTTCATCGTACAACGACTTCTTGGCGTACATACTATAAAGTACTGTATGTATTCTTCTGTAATGATAGCTTCAAACGTTCCGTTATACCCGGTCGTGAGCGATACTCGCTAAAGAACTAAATAATAAAAGGACGTTGAGAAAGGTTCTCTTTTTGGTAATTCAGCCAATTAACTTAAAATTTTTTTTTCAGTTATTATCGAAATTAGTTTATCATTTTTCAAGTTTTCTTTTATGAAATATTCCATAAAAACATTATACTCTTATAATCTTAAATAATTATTATTTATGTCGACGATTATGATAATTATTTAAATTACAAATATGGTAACAATGTATCAATCATTCGCTTTACTTTATCACTTTCTTAATATCTGAAAATTTAATACGTAATTACCTTGCAAATAAAAAAACACACCTCTATATATTATTCTTTTATATCTTTTTTGTAATATCGCGCGAGTCTCGCGGAAAATATATCGTAAGTATGTGTAGCTAACGTAGGACTGGTTATAAGGTGCTTTAAAAATTTGCTGTTACGCAAATAAGACATTCCAATCGTTCGAGTGCAACGTACATGCTGTTCAGCAGTTATTAACAATTATGCACTCGATCGATCGTCGTTCCAAATACTCTTCGTGGCAATGAACAATGAAAAGTTTGTCATTTCGTCAAATGTACACATTAATAGAAACGAAATCGTGTAGGCAACATTACTAGAATTGAAACAGATTTAATTGGTTTCGATTCACGGATATATGTGTATTATCCATTAGATGTAACGCGATTCTATGTAATGGTAAAAAAAATTATACGTTTTGTGAGATGATACTAGTAGTGAGACAAATGATTCTCAATAAATACCAATGACCGACGGCATTGGCAATGAAACAGGTGCCACGCGAGCTCTTTCTGGTCGCCAGTATACACACGCGCACCTGCGCGCGCACTCGTATGGGAAAACACGCGCATTTACACATTCATACGTGTTAACGAATGTAGAGAAATTGACAAATCTGTGATCTCAACAAATTCCTAGGAACGTAATCCAAATCCTAGGATATTGAAAATGATCGTTCGATTTCACTATTTTACTTTATTTGTTTAGTTACTATTCCTCTAATCTAGACGAAATAGCAGAGCAATTTTAATGGTTTATAATTAAAACTCTAGAAATCACAATCATTTGCATATTTTTATTTAAGATTATTTGATATTCCGATTTTACTATATCCCCTTTTACTCATAAAGACACGTGCGCACTACTACCTACATACAACCGTTAAACGAGATGAGATTGTTCCCTTTCTCCTGCACATGGTACATACGGTCTTATGCAATATAAGTAATGTGCATGCGTGTAAACGTCATTGTTGGATACGGTACTCTTATGACTTCGCGCATTATTGTCTATTATTATACATAAATCGTTTAAGAAATATGAGTTTGATGCATTTATTTTTAAAATTAAAAATAAATATTGTCATATTCAGCAGCTAAATCGGTTCAAAAAATGTTATAAAAAAAACTTCACATTTAACATATTGTTTACTTTTAAAAATTGCTGTGGACTTTTTTGAAAATTTTTCTAACTGCCAAGTCGATCTATCCAATTTTGAATTGCTTTATGTAATTAATTTTCAATTAATTATTTGGACAGCAATTATCACAGAAGATGAGCTCGGAAGCTTGGGAATTGGAAAGACGGTATTCGGTACTAGGAGCTTTGGATACAAGAGGACTCGAACCGCCAGCGAGCGAGGACTTACATGCATGGTCGATATACAGGTACTGGAGTTATTCTCGTCAAACCACATGACCCGAAAATTATAAATATTTCTCAAATTTGTCGTCCATATACTTTATTCGAAACAATTTACATATGTTTTTTCGCAAAGTCCTATTTTTACTGGTGTAGCAATTACCTAAGTAGGGAAGACCGGGGCTAGTTGTCCCAATTTTAGGTTTTTTGTTTCTACAGATTTCTATAGCTTATATTTTAGAATTTTTTGGAGACCATCATAAAGTTCAACTTCTTAGCAATACATGCAAATTTTTCCGCTTCTATTGAGAAGTTTTTAACACGTTTTTTTTTCAATTGCAAGCATCGAGTTTTTTGGGACAACTTGCCCCGCTGTCTCACACCATGGGGCAAGTTTTCCAAGGTTTCCAAGGAAAAATCCTGATGTATACATCATGATTTTGGCCAAAATGGTCATCACCGCCGATTTCAATGTTTAATGGCTCATTTTAGAGAAGAAAGCATGCAGAATAATGTTCCGTTGTCCGTTTTTCGATATCGTTACGCAATGATGAGAAATTAATTTTTTAAGTGTCGGAGTATGGGTCGTTTTCGTGCTTAAAACTGCTGTATCTTTTGAACCAGCCATTCTATCGAACCGCGACTTGCATATTCGTAAAGAAGAGGCTTTCACCTTTCGAACGAGTATTTGATCGGGCAAATTCGAGATGCTTCGATTTTTGACAAAAATCCTGACCTATGCATCATGATTTTTGCCAAAATGGTCACCACCGCCGATTTCAATGTTTAATGGCTCATTTTAAAGATAAAATTATGCAGAATAATGTTCCGTTGTCCGTTTTTCGATATCGTTAAGCAATGATGAGAAATTAATCTTTTAAGTGTCGGAGTATGGGTCTTTTACAAGCTTAAAACTGCTGTATCTTTCCAACCAGCCATCCTATCGAAACGCGATTTGCATATTCGTAAAGAGGAGACTTTTCTCTTTCGAACGAGTATTTGATCGGGCAAATTCGAGATGCATCGATTTTTGACAAAAATCCTGATTTATGAATCAAGATTTAGAAAGAAGAAAGCATGCAGAATACTGTCCCGTTGTCCGTTTTTCGATATCGTTACGGAGTGTTGAAAAATAAATTTTTTAAGTGTCGGAGTATGGGTCGTTTTCGAGCTTAAAACTGCTGTATCTTTCCATCCGACCATCCTATCGAAACACACGGTTATTATGCTTTCTTGAAGATATAAAGAAATAAAAATGAAGGCTATACCGTTTTCCAGGCAAAACCTTAATTCCGATTTCACGGATTCGGCATTGGGTTCGGCCGAAAAATCACCATTGCCATACGGTAACTTTCAACTTCGAGATTCTACGGTACAAAGTATATTGAGGCATCCAAGATACGGTCCGAAAAGTCCACTTGCCAACAACTCGTACACGTATTTAAAATTTGGGCTGCCGCGTGTCTTACCACCAACGTCACGCAATCGAGATGGTTCCAGTGGTTATGACTCGAGCGAAGAAGGTCGACGCATGTCGCAAGTTGGTGCAGCATCTGTACCTGGTACGTCAGCGATGCGATCTGCCAGAAGCGATCCAGATTTCAGACACGTGCACGCTATACCTAGAGAGCAAGCACATTCTCAACTCACCGTGACCAGGAACAATTCGCGCTTTAGAAGCGTCAGTGAAGCTAATTTGCTCCAAAATACTGTTACGGCTAATCGACGGCACAGTATCGCACCGATCGATCCTGGTTATGGTGGACCTAGTGAGTTGATGTGTTTGAATATTCCTAGATATTTTATGATCAAACATTTTCAAGTTTTATATTGAATTCTATGAACACGCCAGGTCACAATATCTTAAGGCCTGAAGATTATGCAATACCATCGAGGCCTGCACCCTGCATTCAGCATCCGCATTTACAACTTCTTGGTGTAGAGACCACAGGTTCGAATGGCTTACCACCGCTTCGTGGTATTACTTTAGAAGTTGGGGCGACCGAAGTATTAGCTATAATGG
Organism: Ancistrocerus nigricornis; assembly: GCA_916049575.1. Taxonomy (NCBI): domain Eukaryota; kingdom Metazoa; phylum Arthropoda; class Insecta; order Hymenoptera; family Vespidae; genus Ancistrocerus; species Ancistrocerus nigricornis. The sequence goes on along the minus strand of OU696669.1, from coordinate 3,564,514 downwards.
CAACTACTGAAAGAGAAGGCACGCAAATTGTAGAAACAATCGCTGGAAAAGTATCTATCAAGAAAGGTGATATCCTTTTGAATGGCCGATCCGTATCTCCTCATATTTTGAGGTAAGATCTTATTCGACAGAGAACAATTATTGGTTTATTTCGATTATTCGTTAAACAATTTTTTATTTATTCAGGTCTCGCGTTGCTTATTTACCAACGGAATGTGGCCTGACTCCTGGATTGACGGCGCAACAAACTTTAAATTTTTACAAATTGTTAAAAGGGGGGATTAATATTACGGCGCTAGAAGCTGAGACGATACTGCTGGAGCTTGGATTGGAAGCAACTAAACATTGTCTTGTTAATACATTGACGACATCCGAAGCACGGAGATTAGCTTTAGCTTGCCGTCTTTTGGAAGATTCGCATATTCTCACGTTGGATAGACCTACACACGGCTTGGATATTTTTGATGCCTTTTTCTTGGTAGAATATTTAAGACAGTGGGCTGGAAGAGAGCAAAGAGTCGTTATATTGACATTACACCCACCGACTTATGAAATATTGACAATGGTATCCAGGGTCACTCTCACTTCTGGAGGTAGAATTATGTATACTGGACTTAGAAGAGATATGCTGCCATATTTTGCGCTCGCCGAGTTTCCCTGTCCTTCATTCAAGAATCCATCAGATTACTATCGTACGTATCATCAATGTGAGATGATACATGACATTTTTACCAACGGTATAGAATTTTTCACTTAATCCAATCATACATTGTTCCAGTCGATCTGGTAACTTTGGACGATCTATCAGCAGAGGCAATGTTAGAATCCTCGCAAAGAATAGACCACTTAGCGGAGTTAGCTAGAACGAGATTGCCGAATCTTAGCGATCCTGGGCCACCTTGTCCGCTTCCACCACCTATTTCCAGTGCTAACGTATTTATACATATCTATGCTCTGTTACTGAGGATTCTTATCTACAGTCAACCTCTGACAATGACAAAAATACTTCAGAAGATTGTTATTTCAGCGTCACTCAGTATTTTACTTGGTGCAATATTTTGGAATGTTGCTAGAGATTCTAATTTATATCTAAGAGATAGAGTAGGCTTTCATTATGCCAGTCTGGGTATCTTTGTCTGGCCTCTTAGTCTTTTAGCTATGCGCGAAGTTGCAAACTGTAGACCAAATGTAGAGAGGGACATTAGAGATGGACTCTATGGAAGACTCGTCTATATCTTCATAGAGGTAAGTTCATTGAAAGAATCTTCCTTTACTTTAAATAATGAGTTAATATTAAAGTACCTTATTTGACTTCAGCAATTGTGCGGTTTACCGATTTGGTGTCTGGTATATTTAGTATACTTAGCACCAGCATTTGCAATGTCTGGATTACATCTTGTACCTGATGAAAATTTAACATCTCTATGGAATTACCTTGCCATTGGTTTGTTATATCTAATGCTGCAACATCTAGTATGCATACTGTTTGCTCATATATGCAAGTGGACGTATCTTGCAGCTTTGTGTTCTGCTATCATAATTGGTGAATTAAGTTTGGCTGCTGGAGTAACGTTGCATTTAGAGAATTTACCATTATGGTATAGACAAATTAGTCCAATGCGGTGGGCACTGTCTTTATTACTTCCCCCGCTTCATGGACCAGAAAGTATGAGTAAATTAACAAATTGTAAGCCAAAACAAGTTCAACGGCAAGATATTATCTTTCAAACTACGTGTGAACCAGCGGATGGTAGCTTGGCATTACTTGAAATAGCGCTTAATAAGTTTAGTCTACAAATAGAATTATGGATGGGTGTAGGAATAACTATACTCATTGGACTTATTGTGTTAGCATTTTTAAGTATTAAATATAATACTCCAAAACGACCTCGAAGCGCACCGAATAAACCTTAAAAAATATTAACTTCGTTGAATAAAACAAAAATGTTTTCTCATTTACCATTTACCTTGGTGATGTTTCAAAAGTGAACTTCTTGATGAAAAGATCCAGTGAAATGGAACCTAATTGTATGAAACATCAAGTGCAATAAAATATCAGCTGACTATAATTATATAGTTATGAATAGACCTGTCATCTTATGGAATTTCGTGCTCCATCTACTAGAATACCGATCGTGCGAAAAAACAAAGGTTTTCTTACGCCCTCTACGATGAAAATCAGGTAGCTCAACATTATACATTGCATGCCAGGTCTATCTTATACCTTATCTGTGGTTACGCATATCGTAGAATCGGTCGATAAAAGCGTTTCCTACTTTTATTGCAAACTAAGAATTTCGACTGAAACAAGAAGTGAAACATATGATAACAATATACACAAGAAAATTCATGCAGTTTATTTTTATTATTTTTACTTTATTTGCAATTGTGGTTTCCTTTTCTTGATGCATGATATATGTATTTAGATAAGTATACCTATACCGTGGCAAGATATCGTTGCTCGAAATGTTACAGTTACCAAATTCGTCATTAAACCTTAAAGCTTACCCCACCAATAGGGACAACAACTTCCTCTGAATCGATATTTCATTATTTATAATTCATTACGCGGCCCACAAGAAAATTTTACGAGCAACAAAGACCGATAATGTACTATTTCAATAATGGCCGCTTGGAAAGAAAGTTGCCGGATGTAAAAAAAAATAGTAAGGATATATTACTATCTTATCTCGAATTATTTCCTGTCAACCTGAGGCTGCCTTTTCTAGTAATCACATTTCTGCGCCCACGCACGAATACGGGAGGAGGAAAGGAGAGTCCCAATACTCGTGCACGGACTCTGAAAAATACTACGTGCGTGATGTTATGACGATAAGTATTGCTTTCATCGCGAGCTCACATTTACGAGTCTTTCGTTCACGTCGCATCAAGAAGAAATTGCGTTATATCTTTTTATCATAACATTACATATATTATTTTTAATGAAATTTATTATAAAGAAAGAATTATATTGTCTTTCTTTTCGTAATTTTTTATTAATTTTTTATTTTTTATTAAAAGATAAGAATATTCGAATAACGTATCTGCGACTTTATTGAATAAATATCGAACGGACATTTAACTTTATATTTACAACGTGCATGTTCGATACGGAAGACTCATAATCTCAATTATTTGATCTTACATGCTATGACCTTTGACACAGTGTATTTAGTTGAACAACTTATCGTTCCGTCACATATAGTCATAGTCATTAAAATTGTACTTGGCGTGAGATGAAATTTCACTACACAAACCCTCCGCGACATGAAATTAGATTTTGATTCAAATTTTCTTCGAGAGAATTAAACATTCCTAACTATAATTCCAAAAAAGATAATTTAAATACATGAATGTAAATGTTTCATTGCAAAGATAATTAATGATTCTAGAGGCAGTTGCAAGTGTTCGTATTTTCGTTAGTTAAAATAATCAGCAAGACTTTAAATAACCCGATGAAATCAATAATGTCGGCAAAAACAGAAATCAAATACGAGTGTCTACCGTTACTATAAAAGTGCAATTAGATAATAAATATATTTTGAATTTCCGACTATATCACCGGACGTGATGATTATTAAAAATGTATACCAGTTAAGGTCAATGATAATCGTGTAAATATCTTATATCGTCTCATTCAATCGTAGTACAACGCTATCGATATGTGCATATCGTATCGTATATACTCATTCTACGTTCATAATACGACAAAAAATACTACTCACAACGTAAGATATTTTTTTCTACGCTTATAATTACGAAACGATTTAAAATCGTGTAACGCGAATACTAACCTATCTTCACAATTCTGTAAAACGGAGCAAAATTGTACAAAAACTAAAGTAACTGAAATAAATAATCGATATTCGTGACGGGTCGTTATAAATTCACGACAAAAGGTCGACTTATTGTTAAAACGTTCATCGACCACGGTAATAACGATGATCGCATATTTTATAAGTTTTGACTTAATTCAAACGAAAGAGTCTAATTATTTTTTCCTCGAATTTAATCGATAAATGCTCCGACTTCCGGAGTATCGTATTTTACGAGGAAGATGGCCCCTCACACAAGGCTATTGGAACGTGAATGCCTTCACTACAGCAGCGTAAATGAATGGAATGCCAACCCACACCTAGAAACTGTTATACACTGATAGGCTGTTCCCTTCAGGGTAAGACTTCACGTACGATACGTCAATTGGCAGAGCCTAGAGGGCCTCTAGCAGAGCCGTATCAATCAAAGACGTCGTTATTGTCGACATCGATTTAGCGCCTTTGAGGTTAAGGCTATGCTCATTCAAATCGATAAAAATACAAGGGTATAGGATGTATTAATGTAAAAATATAGTTGCTCTTTAAAAGAAACATTTTTTTCTTCCTTTCGATGAAACACGCTTTAAATCATCTCGCAATACCAATTATTGCTTTGAAAATATATAAAAAAAAAATTACAATGCGCGATAACATACACGTACGTGCATTTTCTATCGATAATTTCCACTCTATTTTTTTTTTTTCAATTATATTCATATATCGTTACGATGCGTATAGCTTTTGTGTCGCAATCGAAAAATTCTAGAGGATAGCGAAAGGGAAAGAATGAAAAAAAAAAGTAAGAACAGAAAAACGGATAGTCTACGCCGACGATACGGCGACAACGTTCCTTAAAAAACTTGTTTTTTGAAGGACAGGGCTGTTCGAAGCACGGCACCCTCACTGCCAGCGTTGTTTCTGCCGCTGTCGGGTGTGCTGCTAGTAGCAGCACGTGCGTGCAAGCGTGTGCGTGAGCTGGGCCGAGCTAAACACACGAAGCTTCTTCCCACCCTCTCTGCATGTCTCTCTCTCTCTCCACCCCTTTAGACAGGGGAACAGGCAAGAAGGGTAAGGGGCCGATGGTGTAGGGCTCAAAGAAAGAGGCTCTCACGCACGCGTAAAGGGACACCGCTCGCATACCTCTCTCTCCCCGTGGCCTAAAGGTACGACACACTCCACCCCGCGAGCCCGCCGATTTCCCACGCGTCACTCTCTCGTCGATGCTCAGCTTCGGTCAGTAACGACCGTCCCGTCCGCCCCCCCCACCACTACGCCCCACTCATCTACCTACGCCTTGTTAATGAAAACATCTTTTGTCAATGAACTGACGTCAGTCTGCCATCCGATTGGTCCTAATAGCAAGACCACGTGACTCTCGACCAATCGTCGCACGGCCTGCCTTCCCTTACGCACAGACCGCTGAGCGTAATTTACCCATTCTCGGCGGAAGGACGCTCGAGGTAAGGTGTGGCCTTCGACGTGATACGACGAGTTCAGGCGAGAGTGAGATCGGAGAGAAACCCTTTTTAGTAGCTCTCCTCTTTTGGCCTCGATCCTGGCTGAACGAAAAAGAAACGAAGAGAGTCCGGTATAAAATAGGAGAACGTAAAGTAGTGACGAGGATTGAACGAGAGAGTGAGAGAAGGGGTTGGAGAGAGAGGTGGAAACTTCATCGTACGCATCAAATACAATTACGGGAGAGAAGACGAGCGATGCTGGAAGGATTTGTAAGGTGAAGCGAAGACGGTCTCGAGTGTTCGAGATACGTAGTCGGTATCGAATGAATCAAGCTCACTGAGCCGTGCTTGCTGTTACCGCCGCCGCCGCCACCGCCGATTCGGTTGACACGGGTCCAGCGAACGCTACGCAGCAGCTCTGTTTGTCTCTTTTTGTTACTCCTCGTCGATACAACCGTCATCGCCGTCGTCATCGCTAACATGTAAATCATCTTAGCCGTTCTTGCTAACCGTCATCGTTCTTGTCACGTTCTTCGTCAGTTCGGTCCATTCACGAAGTCATCGCCGGAATCGCGACAGTGATAGACGGAGGAAGACAGAAAGAAAGAAAGAGAGAGGGAGAGAGAAAGAAGACAAAGTGGCGCAGGAGAAGGGGACGGAAAAAAAGAGAAGAGGATAGGACGCTACGAACGCTATTTTTTTCGCAAAGAAAAGGATCGAGACACACGATCGAGTGTAATACGTGCGAGACTAGAGGGAAAGATGATGAAGGGTATTAAAATTATGTTTTCCGCCAAGATAAATTTACCCTTTTGATATAGCAAAGAGCAGAACCTCTTCGTCGTTGACGACTATCCGCGAAAGTTACATCGGAACATGCATTTTTTGAACGAACGTAAACATTCCACGAACGTGTCATTAATTGGACGTGTTGTCTCAATTTGCAAAAGGATCAATAATCGCGACGAACTGACGGTGGCGGTGGAGGCGGTGGAGGAGGAGCAAACACGACATTAGTGTCGCAGGAAGTGATGGGTATGCACGAGAGATCACCGAACGATGCGATGTGAATGCGATGTTGTAACGTTGTGGACGCTAATGGAATGTCTCTGGGAAATGCATTCTACGATATAACTTGAAGTGCCATTTCATCATATATTAGAAATATTTAACAATAAATACACAAATTATGTGGGCATGTGCGTACTTTCGTGCATTCCTATACACGATAGTATGGTTTATTTAAATGAACATGCATTAATTAAAATATTATCAGATGTTTGCATTCTTTGATAAATATCAAAGAGATTAAAGGTGGTAATATAATGATGAACGATATATTCGATTACGTATTGGCTGTTAAGATTTATCGGGAATTATTTGTATTTATCGAAAACAATATCTGCTTGTCTATTAGTTACGTATTGGAAATATGATTCAAGACCTTACGTTGCATGACAAATTATGCAGAAACATTGGAAAATAAACGAGTCTATGAGGATTGAAGAAGGAAAAAGGAAAGATAATGAAGTGAGCTTTCAATATGGATATTTGTTGTAGTAAACAAGCTTGATAGTAACTATTACTAAATCGACAAAAGCATAATGGCGGATAATCTTATAGGGCCAGATTGGCTCTTTAGAGAACTCAGATCGCAAGATGGTACAAACAGGCTCCTTATATTAGATTGTAGGGCTCATTCAGACTTTTTGGAAGCTCGTGTCAGAGGATCTGTCTCTTTGGCTATACCGAGTATAATGTTAAGACGATTGGCTGCAGGTAAAGTAGATTTGTTATCGACGATAAGGTGTTTAGTCCTAAGAAACAGAGTAGAAAGTTTTTTGCGCGGAGATGAAAATAGCAGACGAACGTTTGTATTGATTGGGGATTCTACGGATCCTGTAGGACATCAGGGTGAAACGATTCAAGTCTTAAATCGCAGGCTTAGAAGCAGCGGTGGAAGCGTTGCTATACTTATTGGTAAGTAAAATTTTATTCTTTACCCTTAACTTGCGGCCGCTTTAAATGCACTTGATCTCATATTTATTTTATTTTCTAGGTGGTTTTATAGCATTTAGAGATAAATATCCAGAATGGTGTGAATGTAGTCAAACTAATATGGAAGGCTCGTCTGGACAAGACTCCAATGATGGAGAATTAATGGGTCTTAGATCGCTTAGGATATCTAGCCCACCAATGAGACCGTATTCTGATTCAGATAGCGACAGTACGTGTGATTCTGTTGGTATGTATAATATATCGCGAAAAGCGGTATCAATCATAATTCTTTAATCTTATTTGTGTACACATTTAGGACCTGAAGAAGATAAAGACTTTCCTGTAGAAATTTTACCTCACTTGTACCTTGGAAATGCAGCCAATAGCGAAGACAAGGAAGCTTTGGCACGACATCGAATACAATACATACTCAACGTAACACCAGATTTACCAAATGTATTTGAAAGTGCTGGCTCTATAAAGTACATGCAAATACCGATAAGCGATCACTGGAGCCAGAACTTGGCCAGTTTTTTTCCACAAGCGATTCAATTTATAGGTAAGAATCTTTCTAATCCAAATAAAATCATTACTGGCTACAATATTTTGGAAAGAAATTAAAAATATGAAATATGTAAGACACTCTATGAAATTTTTAGAGGAAGCACGGAGCTCGGACAAAGGAGTGTTGGTTCACTGTTTAGCTGGCGTGTCTCGGTCTGTTACAATTACCGTCGCTTATTTGATGCACAAATGCAGCCTCAGCCTAAATGATGCTTTCAATTTAGTACGTAGTAGAAAATCCAATGTTGCTCCAAATTTTCACTTTATGGAACAATTGCTTAGCTTTGAGAGGGAATTAAGAGATAGAGGAGATAGAAACAAAGGAAATGATCAAAGATGTATTGGGGCCTGTTTACCTGGTACTACTTGTAACTGCCCCGCGCCCAGCTTTTTGAATCCTGTTGATTTGGGTCTCAGTCCAGATTCAGGGATAGAATTTGATAGGTGGGCAACTAGTACACCAGCTGAATGAGACAGGCCTGGAGGGACCCAATATAAGTTTTAGGTCCCTCCTTGCAAGTTATTTATCATGTTAAAAAAGTCCTAATTGAAGGGAATAGGGAAATAAAATCCAAGTTCTGCTGTGACAAAATAGAAATTAGAATCTTGAGTATTTCTCTATAAATCGAAAAAGGGACAAAGAGAAAAAAGTAAATATGTTACTTACTTGCCGAGATTTTATCTGCATATTTGTCGCTTAACTTTTTTCTCTGATATTGTTTCTTACACTTTGAAATGCTTCCAATTATGTCCTCTCAAATTCTCTTTTGACTTATCAAATGCAATGAGTGCAGGACACGTCACAAAATGCTTTCTATAATGAAACATTGACCTTATACTTTACAGATTTCATTTTAAATTCTAAATAGATCAGATTGCAATTATACAATAGTCATGCTACATGGAGAGAGTAGATATGACTGTCTTACACTATATGTAAAATATATCTAGAAAGCGTGTTTCCAAGTTGTGTTATGAACAGCATTGGAATTGAAAGTATTTTATAAACGAAATCTGTGGTTTTCTATCGTGTAATTGCATTTCGTATACGCGCGACTGTATGTTCTGAAATCATGCTTCCAAGTCAGGAACGTAGTGTATATGATGTATTAAAACTTGTATTATGTTGCCACTACAAGATGTTAGGATAGTTTTATACTTATGCTATACTTTTATAATTAAGGTGTATATTCGGATAATATTTTTAAAATATTTTTAAAATATTATTTCCCTGAACCCTTCAATGATGCGGCTGTGTTTATTTTATCATAGATAATGTTTAACTATGAAATATTCTTTAATGAACAAATTGCAATGGATCGATCATAACTTATAGTAAAAATAAACATCACTGCTTAATTTACTAAGTTGAAGGTACAAAACTGATATCGATGGTCTTGTACTCAACCGTTAAGCTATGTGAAGTAATCTGATACTCAAATGTAATTTTTTATGTAGTTTTTCAATACACTGAAGTGACTTACCTTGCAAAGGGTATTCTTAATGCGTTCTGGTTTAAACGATGCAAGAATTTGTGTATATTACCTTAGGTATATGTACCAAGTTCTTAAAGTAAGATACCTAGGGATCATTTTATAGTGTTTGAGTTTCTAACAGACACAAAAGAGCCAAAAAAATTATTTTTAGTATATTGTCAATATGGCTAAAGATTATGATCAGTATTACTGATTATATCTCATATTCCTGATAAAAAAATTATGAGAAACTAAGGTTCCTGCAGTCAGATTAGTACTGAATGAAGAAACAATACTGGTCCTTCAGATTTCTGATGAGAGTTTTGTAAGCCACTGTCTTGCTCTTTTGCATCAATGTTAAAACCAGAATGTAGCTGTTTATATGCTATAAGCAATCCGTATAATGATTGGATTCTTAATTATATGAAACAGCAATGTTTCCATTATCTTTCAGATCTCAAATATATATATTAAAAGTTATTTTTATAAAAAAAGAGTTACATTCACATTCCCATTATGAGCCAAAATGGCCTGACACACTGTGTATCTATCTTTCATACGTTATATGTACTGTTCATCAAGCGTAATAGAAATTAATGAATGTATACTGTGAATGTTATTTTTCATATAATTAACTGCAAAGATATAATAACTATTTCTTAACTATTGCAAGAGTAAATTGATATACAACTAAGAAAATATATATTTGACGTTAATGTAATAACAATATTCTAGTATCACACTGTTGTCTGTTGTATGTTTAAAGGACAAGATGTCCAAAAAAATTTAATCAAATATTATGTATATTACATAAATTATTTTATATTCACCGTTGTATATATTTTAACTAATTTCATTAGAAGTACAATCTATCTTAATCTGAGACAAATAAAGTACCATCATTTTAGTACATTAATTTTTCTCGTTTTAAATTACACATTGTTATTTTACAATATAACAAAATTATATAGAGCATTCAAATGATATCAATAGATTGCTGCCGATTATTCGTATTTATCACATATATGGTCAACTGAATGCTGTTTTATTAAGTAAATTAATATTTAACGAATAAATTAAGCATACTGATTCATTTAAAAATTTTCACATTTGTATAAATATAAGTATAATTGTATACTATGAGTTATTATTTACCATCAGTCTATTTTAAAATGTACTGTACCACATACAAAGCTTGACCGATATGTTACCTGTGACTTTATGTCAGTGTCAGTTTATAAATACTATCAAATATTATTCAAACATTTTTGTGAGACTCTACACATTTAATAAGTTTCATTCGTTAATGACAAAACATTTATTACAAAATAACATGTAAAAAGATCTATTTTATTTAATAGAAAAGATCACATATTTTATCTATAATGCTGTTTCTTATTTGTAGCATCTAATTATAAATAATTTCAAGAATAATTTTATAAACGTTGTTGTATTATTTTGAAATATTATAAGAAAGGTGTTTAAATCATAAATTCTGAGACCTGATTTGTTTTGCAATATGTATACAAATTATCATATAATCTTGTAAAGCATTACCTCTAAGGGAGAAAATCATTACTCAACAATTTAAGCAATCAAATCTATAATTTGTCTTGAACAATTTGTCACTTTGTTTTGAATATTAACATCATGTGCACTTTCAGACATAGTTTTAAGTATGCTGAGTGTATTTTCTGATTGCTGTACAGCTTTTATTAATTCAATACGTTCACCAGGATTTGTTGTTCCAACTAAAACTGTTCCTAGGCCAACAAGAGTTCTAAATACAGCTTCTGGTTCATTCAAACGAGGAAGTAATGTAAACATTGTATGCAATGTTTTTATTTTACCAGATATATCATTACATTTATTGAGTGCTACTACCAGATTCAACATGTAAGTTGATATTGCAATCTGAAATAATAGAAAACATCTGTTATTCATTCTTATATACCTTTTGTATTACAAATATTGCAAATTTTCTTTTCTTTATACCTGATTATGTTTATTCCCAAGAGAATGTAAACTGCACAATGCTTTTAATATATCATCTTTACAGGAAAGACAGAAATGTTCACCCTTTTCATGATAAAACAAATTTGCTATCAACCTAAACGTAAGCATTTGATTTGGGGCTAATGCATCAGGTTTCATATGTTTATTTATTATCTGTAATAAATCTGGTGTAGCCATTTTCTCATTTGTATCTTGATAAAGTACAACAAGACGTGCTATATCAAGAGCTGGAAATACTAAGTTCTCTGGCCAATTTAAAATTTTCATTAGCACATCTATGGCATCGGCTAAATATTCACCACGTATCTTATTTTCTATCAATTGCTTTATTAATTCCAGTCTTGCCTCGGGTATCTTAAAAGTACATTCTTGTTTCGCGTTTAACTCACTTAATTTATCTAAAATCAAAATACTTTATATATATTTCTAAATTATAATTCCTTTTATATGCCAAATAAAGAAAACTTGCCTTACCTATTATAGCAGGTAAATTTGCTTGTTCTAATTTTAAATACTTTGTATGAGGTATATAAGAAGGTGATACAGAAGTATTTGAATGACTTGGATTACTTCTTGAGGAAGATTCGGATGGATTATCTGTCATGTTAGATCCAGGAATATATCTGCTTCCTCCCGTAAATGGATCAGCGTATTGAATGTTATCATTTAAGACAGGTGTAGGTTGAGAGTTCTTAATTATGAAATTTGCAACCTAAATATAAGTATAAACAAATATAATAGTAAATAAATTGCTTCATGAGAATAATAATATTTGTTATAAGCCTTTTGTAATTAAAACAAAATTTAGTTTATCACTCTAACTACACTTTTTACCTGGTCTAAAAATAACTGGCTAAGATCATTATCATGAAGAAACTTTTGTGCAATAACCCAAGGATCTTGACCATTGTTATATGGCAATTTTAAAGGTGGAACACCATCTTGTATGTCTACTGAGAAAACGTAATCATATTCTATGCCATTGTAGAGTTGTTTTCCAGATGTAGCTGTACTACCTCCAGATGCTCCTACAACATTTCCAATTAATACCCATCTTTGTTCATTTTGCGACCAACTATATGCTTTGACAGTGTTCCCACAGGATATCATTTTGGTTTGTCCTTCTTTTTGACCAGGTTGTTGTAGTGCCTTTGCATCTGGTAAGCTATAGCACACAAAATATTATAACTTAATCTTAAAGTTATAAAGCAGCTTCATTATATAAACTCTTTATAATACAGTAAGATAATGAAAGATGTGCTACTAAAGTATTTAAAGGGGACAAATAATAATAATACATACTCTTTAATTTTCATGCCTCCTAATTCTTGCTCCTTATTAATTGTTGTTTTTGCAACTTCTTCTTCAAATTGTTGTAACTTTTCAAGATCAGCAAATCTTTCTGGATTATTTGTAAATATTCTGACAACTCCATCAGAACTACCAGCAACTATATCGCTATTTGGTAAAAGATCTATGCACCATATTGATTGTGATGGCAAATTAATGATTTGATCTATTTCACCATTTAACCATATTCTAATAGTACGATCTTCACCAGAAGAAAAAACACATGTGCCGTTTAACATAGCTGTTATACTATAGATATAATTTTCATGTCCACAATAACATCCTAAACAGGTACCAGAAGTACTATTCCAATGACGTATCGTAGCATCATTAGAACATGATAAAAATTCATTATCTTTTATAGGCACAATGCCACGAACACAGTCACTATGACCAGATAATTTAAATCGTATAGAACCATCTTTGGCCCATACTATAATCAATTTATCTGCAGATCCAGTTATTATATTACCATCTACTAACTCAGCAACGCACCATACAGCTGCAGTATGACCTGTTAAAGTTACCAATGGTTTTGTTAAATCCTTTATACTCCATAATTTAGCTGTCATATCCCAAGAGCTCGAAAGAAAATGATCTTCTATTTTTCCAGTCCTTAAATTGGATACTGTATTTTGATGAGCTTTAATAATATGAAATGGTTCTATCTGATCTTGTTCATAAACACATATAGTACTGTCATTGCTACCAGTTATAATTAAACCCTTTGGATTCTCTGCTGATGGATTTACAACGCAGACAGAACTAACAAAATTAGTGTGACCTTTCAATACTGCTGTTTCAATGTAATCCTTGCCATTTCTGTAATCATTTTAAATCTATGAATGTCTTTACTTATAGAATAATTATATTTCTGTATAATCATATAAAAAAGTATTCTACAAAATGACAAGAGAGTTTGAAAATGCAGAGGTTAAATACCCGCTTGGTCTCCATACACGAGCTGTTTTATCTCGAGATGTCGATACGATGGATCCATTTGCGAAAGTTGCTATAGCTCTCACATCTGATGTATGCCCAAAAAGTACGCTACTTAATTTATATGACGGCTTGGCCATGGTAAGAACTTACAAGAAAAATCACAGATCATCGGAATTGCACACCATGTATAGTATGTATATACACACATACACTAATCTTCCAGCGACATCGAATCTTTATGCCAAGTTTACAATGACGAAAGAGAAAAAATATGTCCAACTTGGTCACTCTACCGTTCACTTGACCAATCTAAAGAAAAAGTGAGTTATGTCGTCCAGTGCGTTCAGAGTTACTCTTCAATGTAAATTATGCATTAGTACCTTCTTTTGCTCAATGTGGCTCAATGTTTTTGAACCGGTGATCCGGAGGTCTTGACAGTTCACGGATATAATAAAGTGACTAATCAAATAATAATAATAATAATAAATGAGAAAAGAATAAATAAAAATAATAAAAATTAAACAGAGAAATTGAATGGATATTAATGCAACGCTTCCTCTCTTAGAAACAACACTGCAATCACGTATATAACATTTTCTAAAACGTGGCAATAGATAGCGGATTAACTAAAAATTATAATTTTATAACATCAAATTTAATGAATAAAATAATATCATCATTGGTTTTTATTTGTTTTAGCCGTCAACCAGTTTGCAAAATATTTTTTCCATTTTCGCCGGTTCGCACCTGCGACCAAAACCTTTGATCGAAGGAACGCTTATGAGTAATATAAGATCCTAAGGCAATGTTAAAAGAAACATGCCATTTTATTTGACAAAAGTTGGCTTACTCGAAAGAAAAACAAATTCAAAAGTGCAAAAGCAATTGTTTAATTTATAATAATGTTCAAATGATATATTTAACTTTGATTGGTCGATATGAAGATTATAGATGAAAGTAGGAGTTAATACGCGGTGCGTGATCTATCTAATAATTAAATGTTACGTATTACATACAAGTAAAGATCGAAATGGTTGATATCGTGTTTTTCATACAGAGAAATATACAAAATTTGTTTGTGATGGAGATGAAGAGATTGGTAATCATGAACCCGCCACGCGTTGAATATATGTCCGACTCTAGCTCACCGTCCCTTTTACCAGTAACCTCAGCAGTGACATCAAGTGACATGGTGCGCTTCGTTCGAGCCCATTCGAGTCCGTGCGTGCGAGTATGTATGGCGTGACGCGAAATTAAACTATTAAACATTTCCCTTTCACGTCATGGACGACAGACGGAATAATCGCGAAGTGATAACTGTCCTTTTTTTGTGTCTACTGTGGTACATAGTATCCAGCAGTAGCAATGTCGTCGGTAAGATGTTACTTTCGGACTTTCCATATCCTCTCACGGTGACAATGGTACAGTTAACCTCAATCACATTGTATTCTGGACCATTTTTCAATTTATGGGGTGTACGCAAGGCTTCTTCCAATATTTCTTGGAGTTATTATATGCGTCTCATCGTGCCTTTAGCGCTTGGCAAATTTCTTGCCAACGTGTTTAGCCACGTCAGCATTTGGAAAGTTCCCGTGTCATATGCTCATACTGGTATGTAGCAATGCCGACGCGTCTACTTTTTGGCGCGTTACTTAAAAATTATTATAGATATTTTGAGATAAAAATTTGTTTTATGTATATAACGTGATTTAAATGTATGAGTTTGAATCATTATGTCGGGTGTTGCATGTTATAACTTTTATTATCAATTACTTTTTAATGAAATTGAGTTAGTTTTTATTTATATATTATAATACATGTTATATGATTTTATTACTGTTACTATTATGTTTTACTTTTAAAATAAATTTATGAAATGTTACTAGCTTTTCTATTTATTAGCACTAATAAAAATTTGGCTCTCTCCCAGTGAAGGCTACAATGCCACTCTTCACAGTGATTTTATCAAGAATAATTCTAAGAGAAAAACAAACTTGGAAGGTTTATCTTAGTCTTGTACCTATTGTGGGAGGTGTGGCTATTGCAACATTGACAGAACTAAGTTTCAACATGATCGGTCTAGTAAGCGCTTTAGCATCTACTATGGCGTTTTCCTTACAAAATATTTATTCAAAAAAGGTGCATATACTTGATGATATATATTTTTCTTCTATGTATTATAGTTCATGTAAAAACATGTCTTTTTCATCTTTAGGTGCTGCACGAAACAGGAATCCATCATTTGAGACTTCTACTTATATTAGGACGTTTAGCTTTATTTATGTTTCTACCAATTTGGGTATTTCATGATTTGACATATTTAATATATGACCCAGTCACAAAAGCTCCAGTAAATCTTTCTTACGATATACTAGGACTACTGTTTCTAGATGGTATACTAAATTGGTTACAAAACATTATAGCTTTTTCTGTGCTCTCAATAGTAACACCATTGACCTATGCAGTGGCAAGTGCTAGCAAGCGTATATTCG
This sequence comes from Ancistrocerus nigricornis, assembly GCA_916049575.1. Classification (NCBI taxonomy): domain Eukaryota; kingdom Metazoa; phylum Arthropoda; class Insecta; order Hymenoptera; family Vespidae; genus Ancistrocerus; species Ancistrocerus nigricornis. The sequence continues at coordinate 3,548,405 of OU696669.1, read as the reverse complement.
TAATAGGCGTAACGTTATTTGTATTAGGCAATCCTGTGACATGGGTAAATGTATTTGGCATGACAATGGCCATTGTCGGAGTATTGTTTTATAATAAAGCCAAATATGATCAGCGTCATGGGAAACAGGCAGCCAGTATACTTCCAAAATATTATAATGCAAATCGCAATGGTAGTAGTAATTCTCTCATTGCTAATGGATGGGCCAATAAGAGAAATTTATTATTTGAAGTCTAGTCTTTGTTATAGAATATTTTTTTTTATGAGAAATTAAGATAAGAGTTATATCTTTCAGGGAATGTTGATACATTCGTAACTATAAAAGTAGATCGGATATAAATATTTGAAAAACTTCAACTGATTTTATAAAAGATGGAATCCAAATAGCGTGCAATTTTTATGTTTTGTGAAAAGTTCACATTATTTACTGTATGGTGACAGTATATTTGTATGTACCAATTTTTTGCCTCGCACAAAGAAAACCGTAAAATTCGTAATATAGACAAATAATGTATAGCACAAAGTGGCGACACGAAGAGCAATGAAAATTATTTAAGCGAGATTATGATCACTTTTCTATTTTGTAGCCATCAGCTGTCTCTTTAGTACCCAGTCAGCTGTCTTGGTATATACAAAAACAAAAATATGTAATGTTAATGAATTGGTTTCTTCCAAGAGTTCATTATCTTCTATTGGAAGTAACCATTGCTCTGCTCTCCGTTTCGCACCAGTGCACTTAAGTATTAATTTTTCTTCTTAATTTGGAGTGGTATTCTGCGGGGATCGCAGACCGTTGCGAAACAATTTGTTCCTTCCTTTCCTAAATTTTTTTGGAAGTTGAACCTGCTGGTAAGGTAGGATTGTATGATTTTAAGTACACATGGACTTTTAACACAGCTGATTGCTGGTCCAATTAGCAACGATTAGTTAAATATTACAAGTTAATTGTACAGAAAATAAGTTTGCGCTGGTAATAATAATGCATTGAATCTAATTTAAGATTATAAACACGAGCTGAGTTTACTAGCTCCTAATGCATCTTCCGAGCGTGCAGTTTTTAGTACGTGATGCAAGAATTCGTGTGTCTTTTTTTTTTCAATATTATCCCGTTACAGTGTAACAGGATATTACTGTAAGTAAATGAGTAAATGTACAGGTATATTGGCTGGAATGCCAGACTAATTTATACATATGTAACTTTTAATTTCCGCATCTGAGTAAACACGTATTGCTTTAGATACTTCCAGCGAAAACATTGTACAGTTGGTATGTTTCCAATTGCCGTAAAGTATGCGGGAAAGGATTTTCTAGCTAAAAGCAATCTACAGTACATTTATTTTTATAAATAAACACATGCGTACAAAAATATATCAGAGGAGTCGATATCGCAGCAGCATCGTCCACATAAAATACACTGCTTTATTATTTCGTCCTACAATGTTTTTACGATATCCTGGGTCGATAGTGGCCTTGCCACAGTCAGGTCTAAACGCGGGCCAGCGGCGGCAATTAATGGTACAGCCAGACAACAGTCGCAATCTTCGGTATTTGCTTCGTTAACGCGTAAAATTCTATCGTAAGGTCGCAAAACACCGTCGCAAGGTCCACCGGGTCTCAAACGATTTATATATACACCACGTTCATAAAGTCCATCGGAGACTGAAAATCCAAAATCTTCGTAAACTGGATCCTTATGCAATGATACGTGCATTATTTGTTGAGGTCTGTTGTCCGATACGCTGTGTTCATGAGAACTAAAATTGATAGAACTTTCATTTCTTAAATGTAATTGATCGGTTGCTCGATACATTAAAAATGTGATATTACTTTTGATAAGGTGGCGTCGGAGGATCTAATTGTCCGCTGTCCACAGAAACTGCATCCCACAATCTTAATATTTCCGGGCCTGCTCCACTACTTTCTCCCAATTCTCCCCAGGAATCTACTGCACTGTCAACGCTAGGTAGACTTTCTCTAGCGGACCGTAATATAGTTGGAGGATACTGAGTGGGTATCGTGTCACTTCCTATGCTTGACTCCTTACAATAATCTCTGTAAAATATGGAACTTGGATCACGCTTCTCGATTATTTTTTAGCTAACATATCTTATACGTTTATATGATTTACCTTGTCTCGGAAGCTAGATCTGATTTTCTTACAGTTAAAGCAACGACGGAACTTCCAGGCCGATGTAATAACTGTGCGGCTTGTCTCAAATCTCCGGCATCTAATTTTTGACCATCGATAGCCAGTATACGATCTCCCGATGATAAGCTACCTGTTCTATAAGCAAGAGAACCTTTACGAACTTCGGTAATAACCAACTCTTCATTCACGGTAAGTCCTAAATCAGGTTGCCCACCGAGCGGTCTTGCAATTCTTACAGTAAAAATCCCAGAATTAGGTACAACTGCACCACCAACCTTATACTCCGTCATGAGTTCGATCTGTTGGAAATTTATCATTTATTGTATGAAAAAGGAATTAAATGTACTCGAAACGAAAGCAACTCTAAGTAGTTTCATTTTGTAGCTAAGTGTCAATTATATTAATAATAGAACTTTTACCATTTGTGAATTCTCCAAAATATCAGATACATCTGTTGGCTTTAAATCACGTAGTATAGTTCTATTAACAGCAATGGCTCGATCACCAGGTAGCAAAACGCCACTTTGCTCGGCTGGTCCTCCAGCTTCCAGAAAATTGATCACATAATTCATACGATCTTCAGTCTGTTTCAAAGCGAGACCGAAACCTCTATGATCGGGTCTAAGTACAACTGTAAGATTCTCCTTCATTTGCAAAGTTTGATTCGAGCTTTGTTGCGCTTGGGGTTGCGCCCTTCTTTTAACCGTTCTCGCAGGCGTGCTTGGTGGTCTCGGTAGAATCTGTAACTTAGCGATACGACAATTTTCCGAGGTATTCCTTAATAATTTAGCCGCAGTAATAGCATCCTGTATGGGTGTATCATCCACAGCCAAAAGTTTGTCTCCTGGCTGTAACGCGCCGCAACGGTCTGCCGTACTCGCTGGCCGGAGGCTCTCGATGTAAACTCCATTCGGTGTTTCTCTTACGGTTAAACCTAGCTCTCCTAGAATAGTAAGGATAAGTTTCAGAAAAAAAAGATCGTTATTGACAAATATAGCTAATGCTTATTGAAGTAACAAGTGACAAGTTTTTTTTAGAGCTTTATTATAAAAATTGAACATTTTCATTTTGTAAATTTACATAATCGACTCTAAGACAGGTAACAAATGTTTGAAGGTCTCTAAAAGTTTCTTGATTGTATACAATATACGAATACTTTCTACACTAATTGGCTTCATCATCAATAATTGATATAGCCTAAGACACTAAACAGTTCCAGGCAACTTTTATCAAAATTTAGGATCAATCCATTAAATAGTATCTTTATAAATAACAAAGATAGAGATAAAGTATCTACATATGCTCTAAACTGATGAAAGACAAGCGTAAGCATGACAGATAACAAAACTTACCCGATAGACCACGTTCCAGCTGTACCAAAAGTGGTCCAGACGTTGCTGCTCTAGCCTCATCCATATTCGCAACATCGTACTCAATAGTGAGAGAAGCTACAGGTGAATCGGAACTTCTCCTAAGTGCTCGTTGAGCTTCAGCTAAGCTTAAACCGCTCAGTTCGGTGTCGTCGACCGCCAGCAACCTGTCACCAGGTCTCACTCTACCTTCTTTAGCTGCTGGACCATCGGATTTGATCCCCGTGACAATAAGAGCTCTGGAAACTCCACCACGTAGGGTAACACCAAGACTACCACCCTCGCGTTCCACTCGAACTTGCGCGACCTTTGAAGATACGCTCGACGGTGACGATACGTTGCCGTCCTGTTCATCGAGCAGCATAAAGCTTGGGGGATGAAAGAGAAACGTTGGAACTTCCTCTGCCCTACCAGAATCCGAACTTGCCGATGTGGCTACACTGCCAGGTCTAGCTCGACTCTTGTGCGAGCGCATCGTCGCCAGTCTTAAAGAGCTGAACATTCTCTATGCGTTCTTCTCTCTCCTACGTTCTTTGTAAACTTGTTATTCTATCTTCAACGTGTCAAGATATACACGCGTTTTAAACAATTACGACAAGTCTTTTTAATAAAATTGTCACCATATCAAAACTACGCGGGTTTTATGAAATATAAAATCGTGTTATAAATGTATTTTTCGTACAGTTAAGAGTATCAACACTGTGTATACTAAAGTCACGCGTACTTGCTTATATATTCTATCTATAATACACTTTCGTATTAATTTACGTAAATGAAAGGAATCATCCAAAATTGGATCCGGGTAATTCCCAGATTACTTTTGATATATCTCATTCATATTAAACTGCATCCTTTTTTTTTTTTTTTATTTACTTCGCCTTCGTGAATCGTTCCCTCGTGTTACCTCTCTCTTTAGTATTCTTTTTCTCCATCTACGAAATGGCGTCGCTTTTATCATCAGCGTATTCCGATGCGTGAGAACGTTGAAGGAATTTTTTCGATAACATAATTCACGGTATCTTTGGAAAAACACTTTCCGGTTGAATCGTTCATGACAAGTTTGAAATTTCGATCGCAGATAGGTTGATAAAGAGAAAAAACAAATAGAGAATAGACTAATCGTTCGAGATACACTCGCGAGACATTAACGTAGCGCGCAGAATTTGAAACAACGATACTCGCTAGGTAAACGAACCGTTTCCGTTATCGCGAATTATTTGCTAGGAAGCGTGGTGCTCTTTCCGAACGAGACTCGTTAGAACCAAGCGGAGGACTGTAACGACTCGCGATGGATCTCGAAAATAGCTCCTCAATATAGGGCCGCAATCTCGCGGGAGTAAATGGGAGGATCTATTTATATCGCGGCAATGAGATCGAGAGGATCTTTGTACGCGTGGATGATGCGAAGAACTGCGGCCCTGTTCGCTTACTACGTTTCTTCTTTCGACCGTCGAAAGAGACTGCGGTTATGGCTGAAGCGTTTAATGCACTCATACAAGTATCTTAAAGCTAGATAGGACTGATTCGCACGTAGAATGTTTTTCGTCATGGCTTTTAATACCTTTCTTTTTCTGATTATTGACAGTCGTCTCTCTTTCTCTTCTGTTGATCATTCATTTACTCACCCACTCACTTTACCTTTTCTTTTAATTTCGACTCCTCGTATGCCACTTTGCTTTATCCTTATCTCCTTCTCTATTTTCCTCTATCGTTTGAAGCAGTCAATTTTGCGTTACTAAAAATACCGCTTCTCGCGTTCTCCTGTAAATAAGATTTACGTGTATTTTTATATTTCAAACGACAATGACGTAACTCTTTGTCGATATCGTTATTTTATTTATTTGTTACTTATGTACTTGCAAACTGGACGACAGAGTTACCGATGCGATGCAGGTGTCACGTATCAAATTGGGCGGAAAGAATCACTCTAAAAATATCCCTGAGGCTTTGATGTGTGTCCCGAGAAATGCGATGCGCATTGTTTTCATTTTTATTTTTCTCTCGTATGAATCGGGACGGATTGTTTTTTTTTTTTCATTTACTTTTTAACTTCCTTAAAACATACATACGTGTTCGCGTGTGCGTGTGTTCGTGTGCGTACATATATACCTATGTCTACCTAATGAAGGTACAGTTTATTGCACGTTTTATTAATAGATATAATATTTCAAAAATTCATTACATTAACTCTTTTTTTGTCCTCTCTTACATATTCATCGATTTCCTAGATTTTTTTTCTTTTAAATTCGTTTCGCATAATTTTCCGAACGATCGAGTGGAAATGAGAAAGGAACGAGTAAAAAACTGAAGAAGAAAGGAAGCGCAACAAATAGAGAAAGATAGAGAGAGGGAGAGAAGGAAGAAGAAAATTCGTCGGTTCGGAAGCTTATGCCAATTTGCCAATTCCTCGGCGGTCTAAAATTAGCGCGTAGTTTGCGAGGAGCTAAATGTGCGGGTAAAAGATAGCAGAGGGAAAAGGATAACTTGTCGGTCAAACGGGGTGAGCGAGGAGGAAGGTGCGAAGGGGGGGAAGGATGAAAGAAAAGCGAGCGAGAGACGAAGGTAGTAGAACGTGTAGGAAAAGAAATCGTGGGTGGTTGTGAGGTTGGCAGAAAGAAAGAAAGAAAATGGTAAGGGTATTAAGAAAGATAAACAGTTTTTAAGAAGAGAGGTATAGCGAAAGACACTTGCGAATAAAAAAGAAATCGTACCAAGTGAAGCTACTCAAGGCTCTATTATCATAGCCCTGTCTAATAAGGTACTATGGTATATTAATAACTTGGCTACGGTAACACGAAGCCAAGAGTTATAATAATCTTACGAGCGTTAGATAATTACGCGACTCGGAATATTATACTACAATGAAAATCGAAGTCACGCAACGTTCTTTTCTACTTGCTATTTCGTTGTAGCAACGTCGATATAGATCGTTAAGTAGAAAAGTCCCGAACGGATTGCGTGGAAGAATCGTGTAAAAAAGGGACAATAAAAGGTATACACATTCCTTTCTTAATAACTATGCTAACATACCGTAATTACTAAAATCGATAATAAACTAATGTGTCTCGCGTGACGTTACTCACATTAAAAAAATTCGTCCTTTTGGCGTATGCTATGTTCTATTCATAATATCGCGCTCGTGTAAGACTTTTTGAACGTAAGAATATTGGAGTAATAGTTTCATAGGAAATGAAACGATTCGTGAGTGTGTTTGTGTGTGCACGTGTGTGTGTATATGTAAGTAAAGAAGGTCTTCTGGAAAACTTCGTGTCAGCGTACGTGCGAATTATCTATGTTAACTTATATTCCATAGATTCTTTCGAAGAGAAATTTGTTAACGTCCATCTTTTCGCTCTTCGAGAAATAAAGATTGGAACGTTAAATGCGAAGTATATAAAACCCCTATAAAATTCTTTCATACATCAGTCTGTCGCATTTGGATTCGTATATGAAAATCCTCGGAAAACGCCTTGATCCATCGAAGATAAAATTTGCTCGGGAACAGGTGTGAGTCTCGGTCGTTCGGCTGTGAATGCTGTGTCGAAATACTTGGTGTCCAAGGTATGATCTAAAGCTGGTTTGAACGGAGGTTCGAGTTGTCTCCTCTCAAGCCGATCCCAAGGCAAGGACTACGTAATCATTTTGATTTGTTGCGTTAGAAAAATAAGACATATGACCTTATTAGATCTAATTTTGCACAATATAACATATCAAATATATTTTTTATCATTATGACTTAGTTAATACCTGAAAGAAGGGATGTATCGCGATTTCGTGAGCAGGTGGCCTCTTTCCAGAATCTTTCTCTAGCAACAAGACCAGTATATCCGTGGCTTCTTGTCCAAGGTATCGAGGAATAAAAGGTCTTTCGTTACAAATGCTCCAAAACAGTTCATCCTCGTCGCAACCAGAAAATGGTGATTGCCCGGTTAGCATTTCGTATAACAAAACTCCATACGACCACCAATCCACGGATTGATTGTACTTCAATCCTTTTATAATCTACAAAGATTGCACATAATTCATAAATATCAAACTTATACTTGATTAGAACAGATTATAACGCACGTACCTCGGGTGCCATATAATCGGGTGTACCGCAGAAGGTGTCAGCAGTTCTGTCGAGGAATATTTGCAACTTGCACATACCAAAATCAGCGATCCTGATGTGTCCTTCAAAATCAAGAAGTACGTTATCGAGTTTTAAATCACGATAAACTATACCCTTTTTATGTAAGAAATTTAAGCCGGACCAAATTTCAGCCGCGTAGAAACGGGCGCGAGCTTCGGCAAATCGGCCAGATTTTTGTATGTGAAACATAAGATCGCCTCCGTTGAGGTATTCCATTACGAAGAAAAGATGTGACTCCGTTTGGAAGGTGCAGAAGAGATGACAGAGATAAGGATGCCTCGTAGCCAATGTAAGAACCTTTCGTTCGATCAACGTACACTCGACGTCGTCATCTTCAAGGACAACGTCCTTTTTCAGACACTTAACAGCGTAAACGCATTCCGTGCCACGTAATTCTGCCAGCAATACTTTGCCAAAGCTACCTTTACCCAGGACCTAGAATAAAAAAAAAAAAAAAAATAAGTAAGTTTTAATCTTCTCCTTGAATCCTTTTTTTTTTTATTACTCAGGTTCCCGACATTTTAAGCACGTGGAACTTGCACGGAGATTAAGAAGGTTAAAAATAATGTATTACAGGAAGCTAATTCGGTAGCAATCTATTTACGTTGTAGTTTACTAGAAAACCAACGGTGCTTTAAGAATTAAGCGACGAGGAAACCTCAGATAGGTAGATGTAAATCACGTGTAACGCAAATACGAAACACCACGTTCCTGGCATTCGCTCGGTACCTCGTCCAACATAAACTCAAGAGTCGATTGTTCGCACTCAATTCCCTCGTCTATTTCTTCACGATCCCCTTCGTGAATCAACCGATTCGTCCGATGTAAATACACGTGATTCAGATTAGTCTCCGAGTTCAAGTTTCGTAGACATTGCCAAGGATCTTGTCGCGTATCGGCTCATATTTTTGTCGTGCTCCTACTTCGTCTATCATACGCGAATGGAATTATGGATAACGCTTTAACAATTTTTCGATCGTATTTAAAAGTCAGAAGAAAAAAAAGCTAAAGTATAGAAGAGAATCAGAAAGACTACAATTTTATAGACTCTAAAAATTCCAAATTGATCTATATTAAATTATCATAAAATTATCTTAATATTTTTGAAAAAAAAAAAGAGACTAATGAAATATCGAGCGAAAGAAATGACATCCCAGTTGAACTTATTTCACGAGCCAATAATTCTCTCGTTTTGTTAGGAAAGCGTCCGACGCAACCTTGGCAAAGGATGACGTATTACATTTAGGTAAGTCTCCCACACGCCGAAGTAAATCTTTCTCTCTAGACACGTTTTCGCACTGGTCTAGCATATCAGAAGTTCAGAAATCGTCGCTGTCAGGCAGACAGCAAGCAGATGTAACGTTGGATACAGTCTGACGTTGTATTTTGCAATCGAGCCACGAATCGAAACGTATCACGCTATTCACAACAGGGATATAATGAGCGATCTCTCTTCGCAAGACTTACTTTGAGAAAATTAAAATCCTCCACAGCATACTTTTTGAATCTTGGCAGATTAATAGCCGGTGGTGTAATACGACCGCTTGGAAAATGATCCGGCGTGTCCGTGTTTCTTTGGTTCTCTAACGATTGCGACGGAGCTGAAAACGAGATACTAATGAGGACGATTCGTAAGAGATACTAATAGATATAATTTATTGGATATTCATTTCTCAACAATAGCAGATGCGTTAATGATGCTGATTTACGGGTTATAATTGAATTAGTTGGTTAATAGCTTACACAGACTTTCTCGTTGAGTCAACAATCGTTGTCAATCGTTAATAAGGTTGTTACAAAAAAAGTATTATGCGATCGAAAAGAATCTTCTTCTCGTAAAGATCGGTATTAAACGATCCCTCATCTCCCAGTTTCATAATACGAGCATCCCTTACGAAGGTCTATGAGAAAACGAATAATATCTATCAGGCCATACGAGAGCTCTTTAAAATCTATACTCACCCTTCTTCAAAGCTTGCAAAGCTTCGGCAACGAGCTTTTGATTCAATCCGCAAAGATTTCCTGTGAGCTTTTCACACTTTTTATGACACGCCATGTCGCAATCTGTATGAATTTCTCAGCGTAAGCGAACGACATTGTAGTCTCACTCAAATTTATACAAAACATGATAAGATATGATTCCTCTTTCTCGATGCACCTTCACGGTAAGACACTTTGGAAGCTTTCTCATAGAATGAAATGACAATTTCCAAAACACATCTGGTATCCTACTGATCCCGCGTATGACATACATAGCAAATCATCAAATGTTTAGCTATCATGCGAACATTGAGTGAAACAAGGGGGTAAGCAACACATGACAATAACATATGATGGAATAGTAAAAAACGGGGAGGTAAAGAAGTAATAATAGATGGATATTAGATAAATACTCGAAATCCTTGGCGAACCATCGAACCCAGAGTCATTGCTCCTCGTCGAGGCCATCCTCTTGTGTTCTGGATCGTCGTCCAATTCGGTGCAGGTCGAAGCACTGCTACCGTCGGTACTACCAGTGGTAGCCGTACTAGCTGTACTTCCGGTACTGTCGCTACTCACGGACGGTGTTCGAGACTGATGTTTCTTTCTTTTGATCTTTGCTCGTCTGACTTTGGAAAGATCTCTTGGCGTAGCCGTGAGCAGAGCAGACGGTGTAGTGTAAAACATTCTTATTAGATCGATCGGTCTTTGAGTAGGCGAATTCCTAGGACTCGATCTTGGCGACGTTTTGCTTTCTGGTAGCTTCAAAGTAGTCGTTGCATCTTGATACGTCTTTGAAGATGTCACTTCGTTACGGGATTCCTTGGTATCCTTTTTATCAGTTTCTTCGTTGGTAGTCTTCTTCGAACTTGGCTTCCTTTTCTTAACAATTTTCTTCTTTTTCGACGATTCTGGACTGGCTTGCTGACTATCGTTGGGTGTCGCAACGAGACTAGCGTCATTCGAAGAAGCAGGTGTCATAGTCTTGTCAAGATCATCGGAATTAGTGAGATCGTCGTAGTTATTCCATTTTGAAATTTGTGCGATTGGCGAATCGGTCCATTCGTTGGTAGGTGTACTAGGGCACTCTTCCTCTTCGTCTACCTCGTTCGTCTGAGACTCAGTCGCTGGTGTTGTGGGTGCTTCGATAATATTTATCACGGGTACAGAAATTTCGTTAACGGGTGTCGGAGTTTCGGACAACGTCGGGGTCGATGGTGTCGATACAGTGAAAGTTGGTGTCTTATCCGAGGACTCTTCGCGTTTTATCAAAGGATTCTTTCTTTTTACAGTCGATGTCACATCCCTTAGTGGTGGTATCGATATCACGAGATCCGCTTTCTTACGTGTTTTTCCTTTTTCCTCAATCATCGTCTTTTTATTATTCTCTTTTCCACCCGAAGATGTAATTTCTTCTTTCGTTTTAACAGTCTCATCCAGAGGACTTTTCACGATAGTTCCGCGTTCTTTGCGTACATTCGTTGCCGGTGACGTCGTCGTGGCATTATTAGATATCGCGGTGTTAGGTGCGATGCTTATTTTAGAATCATTTTCATGTCTCTTATCGTTGGGTTGCTTCTTTATCGACGATGAAGACGGTTTGGAATCAGTTCGGATATCTTTCGATTCGTTACTTTTGATCTCGTTCCAGAAATCTATAGACTCGGTAGACTCGCTCTTCGATACCCCAACCTCGATTTTTTTTTCGTTAATCGTTTCGTTAATTATTTCCGTGCCATTGGTCAATTTATTTATCTCAGTGAGGTATCCAGTCGTAGCGGGTATACTCATTACACTTTCTTTTCCCACAAGCGACGTATCTTTACCCAAGATACTGTTCTGGAACGCAGCGCCGCTTTTGTTGGTGTACGTCGAATTCGTTGGCATCTTCCGCGATAAAACGGTCGCCGTGCCGTCGACCTCTTTCCTATCACCCCCCGCCGTCATGGACTTCGGGATGAGGCTCATGTTCTTCAATTTACTTGTGTCTTGTAACTCTGGCAGGTCCTTCGTGATAATATTACCTGAATCGTTATTCTTTGTTGCACGTACGTCCTTGCCGATAGTCACCGAATCAATTGCGTTCGATGCCCCACCGGTCACGCGCGTTTCATCGATTCTCTTCGTGGGAGGAATCCTCTTCAAGGTTTCCTTTCCTTCATTTACTGTATTTCCCGGCAATGACGCAGCTGCGTCCTCGAAATTCGCGATTTTTGGTGGATTTGCCAGGTACGCCGCCGCTCGTAACGAAAGCTCTGGCGCTTCTACGGCATTATTTTCATCCGTATTAATTTTAGACGGTTTTGGCAGGCACAGCGCACTCGGCGTAAGTACCGACGACATCGCGGCGCTGTTTTCACCCGTATCATTACGAACAACTATTCCTTTACTCTTAATCGATATATCGCTTTTATTTTTTATCGATTCGTTGTCACCGACGTTAGTGCTTTTCGTCTTATCCTCGTTCGTCTTTGGCACTTTCTTCGTATCTAACTTTTTAAATATTAATTTAGAACGTTCGTCCGTATCGTCTACGGTTGATTTATTTTTTACATTGTTTATTCCTTTTGAAGCTTTGTCGATCACTTGTGTCGACTTTTCTGTTCCTAAAGTATCCGAATTATCGATCGTTTTAATAATTGTTTCGGCATTAACCTTGGATTTGTCTTTCCCGCTCTTATCCGGGACATCGTCTTTTATTTTGGGTAAGTCACTGTTATTGTTAATAGGCTTTGTAATTTTTTCAACCTTTGTTTCTTCAATCTTTTCTTTTGTTGCTTCGGTTATTTTTGATGGTTTTTTAGAGGAAACGTCTTCGTTAACAGATTTTGTTATTTGTTTAACTTTGTCAACCTTCGTTTCGACCGGTACAATCTTTTCTTTTATGTCTTCACTAATTTTCGATGGTTTTTCAGAGGAAGCATCTTCGTTAACAGATTTTGTTATTTTTTTAACTTTGTCAACCTTAGCTTCGACCGGTACAATCTTTTCTTTTACGTCTTCGGTAATTTTCGATGGTTTTTCAGAGGAAACGTCTTCGTTAACAGATTTTGTTATTTTTTTAACTTTGTCAACCTTCACTTCGACCGGTACAATCTTTTCTTTTATATCTTCACTAATTTTCGATGTTTTTTCAGAGGAAGCATCTTCGTTAACAGATTTTGTTATTTTTTTAACTTTGTCAACCTTAGCTTCGACCGGTAAAATCTTTTCTTTTATGTCTTCACTAATTTTCGATGTTTTTTCAGAGGAAGCATCTTCGTTAACAGATTTTGTTATTTTTTTAACTTTGTCAACCTTCGTTTCGACCGGTACAATCTTTTCATTTACGTCTTCACTAATTTTCGATGGTTTTTCAGAAGAAGCATCTTCGTTAACAGATTTTGTTATTTTTTTAACTTTGTCAACCTTCGTTTCGACCGGTACAATCTTTTCTTTTATGTCTTCACTAATTTTCGATGTTTTTTCAGAGGAAGCATCTTCGTTGGTCTCAGAACCGATTTCAAGTACCTTCTGCAACGTATCTCTAACTCGAAGTTTCAACAAATCTTTCTTCGTAAGAGCATCGACACCGTTAAGCATTTTCCGTGTCGTCGGAACAGTATCCGTATCTTTAACTTTTGCCTTTTTATTCCCCTTGTCAGGAGTCTTTAAAGTAAGGTACACGCTATTTCTCGACGTATCTTTGATATACGGTTTACGAACTGGTAGCACAATTTCGGTCTCGGCTTCCTCGGGGGGAATGCCATTTTCTGGTACCGTGGCAACGCCCCCGCTACGCTTAACGCCAGACGCAGCTTTTCTGGGAACAGGAATCCTAATACTTTCTCTAAATTGTTCGACGCTTTGCTTTTCTTCCGTCTCTCCCGACGTTGCGTTAATCCAAATCGTTGAAAAATCACCGACGCTATTCGATGCTTCGACTTTATAAAAGGACTTGGTAGGACTTTTGCCGTCATCCTGATCTTCTTCCTTTACCCCATTTTCTTTACTATCGTCAACGACCATTTCGTTAGGAGTAGTATTCGATCGTTTCGTTTCCAACGCATCTTCCTCCATCTTTTCACCATTAGAATCGTCCTCTTCGGTTGGTGACGGTTTCTCCGTGACTTTTTTCTTCTTCTTCGTCTTTTTAAACGTTTTCTTTGCTTTCGACACCGTCCCTCTCTCTTCTTCCTTCGTTGCAACGTACTCGACATCGGTATCATCCTCAAAAAAAGAAGAGACTTGTTTGGGTCCTCTGATGAGGCCTTTTCTGATTAAAGTACCTCTTCTAACTTCGTCCTCGATCTCTGCTTGTTCTTCGGCTACCAAACTGTCCAATACCTTTGCTTGGACCTGTGCATAAGCGACTTCACGTTGCAGTTGTTCCGGATCGAGCTGAATATCGGCTGAAGATCTTCTTCTAGTCATCCTTCGCGTTATTCTTCTCTGTATCGATTGCAAATCTTGCTGATTGTTGTCGTTACTACGATCAAGACTGACCTGATGATAAACGCGTGGCCGAGATTCTTCATCGTCGTTACTTTTCTTTTCCTTTATCAAAAATTTTTCAACCAAAAGCTCGCCCACGCTTTTCTCGTGCTTCTCGTTATGCTCTCGCAGCGCTGGGTTGTCCTTCAACGCTTGTGAACGTATCTTTATCGTTGGTCTGTCCCGACGAAGACGATTGCCTCTTTGCCGTTCCTCGTCTCTAGACGACAACGTTCTTGGTGTCGATACATCGATATCGGCTGTATCGATCACTCGTCTTATCCGAGTGGTCGTCGTACTCACGGGAGAGTAACGTCGTAGATTGCTCAATGATGATTCCGTGATTGTCGACAGGTGCGGCGCGAATCTTCCAGACAGCGGATTGTGGAGACTTCTGTGTGAGGTTAGTAAAGTTTATTGTTATCGTTGGACATGGAACATCATTGGGTTGAGTGTACTATATGGATGTAATATCAACGTAGATAGAAACCTATATTACCGATCTCTGTTTCTTTGAACTTTAACGTTTTACACTCATCCCTCGATTTACACATTTTACGCAGTTTTGGGAAATACGTTTATTCCTCCGTTTATAGAGTACTTTATTTATACGATTTCGCTTTTACACGAGTTTTGTAAATAAATTTTTTAAGATACCTTACTTTTTTTTTTACGTTGAAATAGATGACTGAAGTATGCAAATTTTAGTATGTTTTTATTTAGACAATTTTCTTAGGAACCAATCTTCCGTGTAAATCAGAGGATAGGTGTATGTATCTTCTAACAAATTGTCTTGTTACTACTCCTGTTTTTTTCAAACGATTCTCAGATTATTATCCATCTTTGTAATAATTTTTCTTTTTTTCTTTCAGTTTGAAAATATATCTTGCCTCGACACGATAAAAACAACTATATTAATATTATCATTATTATTTGTTACGTAAATTTTGTTTCATTTTTGACAAATACTAAAAGAAAAAGAAAACTTTCTATATGTATACGGTAGCATGTTACGAAGTTGAATCGTTTGCATGTGACTGTTAGGCATCGATTGACGAGCCCTTCGATCGGTCATGTACACTCTTCAATGCCAAATGCTTATTTTTGTACCGCCTCACGTTATAGAACGACAGCAGTGTTTCAGGAACACTTGTTGGATTCACGTGAAGTACAAAAACTTCCGATTTGGCACTCAACTCGTCGATACGTCTATCAATTAATGAATCGATTGAAGCGCTCCTATCGGATAATAACAAATGACTTGCGAAAGAATACAACGGTACGTAGTACGTTAAACGCATGCTACCAATATATAAGTCAATATTTTATCGATTCACGAACACGATGGTGTATGTATACAACAAATGCATGCTTTAGTCTGATCCTCATAAATTATTACTACGCTCGACACATTGATCCTATTAAACAAAAATTCAATTTTCCATTTTAGAGTGTAGTAGGTAAACATGTAATAAATTGCTGATCTACGATCGATCCCAGGATATTTTCAACAAAATATAATTCTGTCTTGTTAACGGGAGAACATATAACGCGATGGTCGAACGTCATTCCGAGTCTAAGAAAAACGCTGACACGCAACCAAAAAATAGAGCAAAAATGAAACAACGTAACAAGAGGAAAACGAGGGAAACGAAGAAATAAAAATTGATCTAGTAAAAATGATTTTATAAAAGACCAATTCTGTGAAGAATAACTGGAATCGTTAAAAAGAAAATGAAAAAAAAAATCGTTTAATTCGTTGCATCGATCATAGTAAATACGCAAGAAAACGTAAGTATTTGAATTTTTCAAATGTGTCGCGTGTAATATGAAACGGGAAAAGATAAAATGAAAAGAATTCTTTAAAGCTTACCGTGGTAATCCGGTCATAAGAGAACTATGATTAGAAAATGCTCCTCCATAATAATAAGGTGTGCTATCGCCGTAGTACGGCATCTTGACCACGTCTTCTTTTCAATAAACGTCCGTTATTTATTAAATATTAAAATCACGAAGCTAAGATAAAGAAGAAAATCAGCAGAGTCAACGAATAACGAACGAAAAAAAAAAGAAAACGGTATGGGAGACGACTGAACGCGTTTTACGCGACTCGCGCCGGCTCAGGTGTACAACGAGGCGTTCTCACGACTCGCGATGCCAAGACCGACTGAGTTTAAACCAGCGACCCAGTGTAATAATAGATTCTTAGTATGAGCTTTCCTACCGTCTAACTATACTACCTAGACTCCAACAACCCGTATACAAGCACACATCGTTGGTAATTACAATTCCGAAATATGATGGTGAACATATGTATGTATATCCAAGAACGTACGTACTTGCGCGCTTGCGCTAGTACGTCTCTCGACGAAGCTGTAAAATTAGGCTAAAATAAAGAAATGTAGATACATACATGAAGAAATTGCACGAGTCGACTGTAAAGTTAAGCGTAGTTCGTAGAAAATTGCAACAAGGTAATACATACAGATTTATAGTAATTACCACCTTATATATGATTCAAAAGGAATTTTTAGTAAATCTTACAATAGTAAAGTGGGAGAGTGCAGACATTAAAGCTTGTTTGTTTGTTAATGCACACGTATGAACTGCCATACTATGTCACTTCTTTGTCATTTATTTTACTTTGTATGTTATACGCTGATTGTATATAGAGTAGCCGTAGCTTACAGCATAAATAGATATTATTTATACATGTTTTCGATATCATATTTTTCGCACGTGCGTAGAAAAAGGTGCATCGAGATTTTAGAATAAATTTCTATTTATTCTATAGTATACTTACCATCGCATTTTAATCCTTGACGAAAAAATCCATATAGCATGGAACCACAATGATCACAAAATGTTAGCGACATAAAAGTATGGGTTCGGAATCTGTGAGGAACGTCCACTTTAAAACGTTCTCTCAGGTACTAGCGTCAAACAAATAGAAAATTGTGATAAAACGAAGTAGCGTCTAATTCGTTTGAAATATGAACGCTAGAAAAACAATATTCTATTAATACTTTATACTCACCACTGTATTTTCCGACTCTCTTCCACTTTCTGGACATTTTGTTAACAACTTGTCGTGACATTTCTTGTGTACCGTAGTTTGGCAAGCTAGATCACAATGAAACATTAATAAAAATGATCTAAGCAAGCGCGTTTGTGAGGCTGCGAAAAGATAAAGCGTCAAATTTACCTTGGCATTGGTAGCCCTGCTTTCCAAACCCCCTATTAAAAAAATTTTACATTAAATTAAAACGTTCCCGTTCATAAGAAACGGAAACTGGTTTTAACCTGTTGACATCCAATATGAAACACGCATTGCGCGGGAAGTCATTTATAGATAAGCGTACCGATTAATATCGAAATACTTGTTTACGGGATAAAAGTTTCATTTACAAATTGATTCGAATTTGCACCAACAACTTTTATGCCGATACTCTATCCCTACAATAAATAAATCTATATGCAATACGTAGAAACGCTTACCAAAGGAACTCTTTACAAAAGGCACAAAATGTCGGTTGTCTAAAAAACTTTGCGACTAATTTGTGACCTCGTACAATGTGCACTTTATTGTGCTTAACGGCACCCCTTCTTCCCGTTATCGCGCGACCACCGTTGGTCTCACGTTGTGTTGCTGTTTGTTGCGATGTAGCAATAAAATCCCTTCGTGGTACCCTAGTCCTATACACGTAAGTTCTAGGTGATGATGTCGCTGCCGGTAAATCCTCAAATTTCACAGGAAGCGGTACTCTCGTTCTAAAATTGAAGTGTTGAATTAACTTTAAGGAAGAGAAAAAAAAAAAATTCCTGTAAGTTATTTACCTGTACGCGTATCTTTCAACGGTAGTCCGCGACGAAGGATTCTTATGCTCTAAAGAAGTTCTCCTGTCAGATCCTACTACTCCTACGTCATTACCATTGCCACTACTATTGGTACCACCACCGCCATTATTAGCACTCCCGCCACTGGCGCTACTGCAACCACCACTTCGACCGCCACCACCACCACCACGAACCCCGCTGCTACCACGAACACCACTGCTACCACCGCTACCACCACCACCACCACCAGTATTCCTTTTTTTTGCTTGACAACCACCACGTGTAAACATCATGGTCCACGATTTTACCCTCTATAGTAAACACCACCTAAATGATTCACCCACAACTTCCACGTTAATCTTGTAATTGTATTCGATGCTGCATCCAAATTCGACTGGACATATTAATATGATGATTTTTAGTATCCATCTGTTCGAAAAAAAACACTTTCGATCAAATATTTATTTAAAAGTATATTCGAAATAGAGATGTAAGAGAATAAGAGGTAAGAATAATTAAAGTATCGTGTGAAAATATAAATATCTATTAAGAATGTTTTGAACGCAAAAAAAAACGAATACGTAATCGTATGCTCGTGTAGCTCGTATCGTTTATGTTTATAAAAGAAATGATTTCAAACTTTTTACCGATAAATTTGTCAAATATACATCTCGTGAGCAGCCGAAACATGCGGACCCGACGAAGTCGCTTTGACTGTCAAACCATCTTTCTTCCGTTCCAATTATTTAGTCCGCCCCCTTTTTTGTAAGCTATTTATTCTTCGTACTTCGACGTGAACGTATGACATGCGAATGAAGAAATTTATCCTACACCTCGAAGAATAGTCTATAATGTGTGGTATAGTTTATAAGGTGGTAGTGTTGCCGAACATAGTCTAATAAAAGTTTGTTGTTGACGTAGACTGGTATCGATTCATTTTAGAAAATTTACTCACCGAAGCAAAGACATCGTCGCGCCATCGTTCGATCGACGATCCGTCTTCGACAGCTCATCGCGCGCATCGCGTGGCAATCGCGTCGCGCGGATCTCGCATCGAGAACGTCGAATATTCGATGGAAAAATTGATTGACCGATGTGAACAATCGTTAATATTATAAACTACACTAAAAATGATGATCATATGCAAGTGTTGATTGTTGCAGGAACTGAGTTTTGAGGCTTAAAGCTTTGTAGGTTTCCACGAAACTCAGGGTTTCTATAAATATCAGACCCTTGAATACCGCCCGCCATAACTGTCACTCCTAGCGCCATCTACGTATCACTCGCTATCGGAACGGTCAAAGCGCATGGAACGCGGGAAATTTAAAATTTTGGAAACACGTACAATGTTTAAGATAAGAGTAAATGACAACTTTTTTTTTTTTACATTTTTAGATACTAACAAATGTTTATACGCAAGTAACATAAATATATGCACTAATACGAATAAGTAAGTAGTAAATTTTATTATTCATGAAATTATCTTAACTATCGTTCGTATTCGTAATATCTGTTATAGAACAAAGATGTGTTCTTTATTTGTTTTCATATTGGCGTAAACACAATGAGTGTTAAACTTTATGAAATCAAAGTTTTAATGCTTTTATTTGAATAATTCACGTTTTTTTTTTTTTTACTTGCTCTATGAATACCTTTCTGGTTTAAAAGTATAGAACATACGGAAAATACGTTCCGTACGTTTGAGAATTAATAAAGAAAAGAATTACATAGTTACATGATGATACACATTTTATAAAGTATGTATAATTTACATTAGCTATTTCAGATGTTTAGCTCCATAACTAACACACGTTTAAAGTTTGCATAAAAGAATATTGATTGGGAATGATCATACGCACGGACTTCTTATCATTAGAAAAAAAAAAAACAAATTTAAAAATTTCATAAAAAATGCAACACTGCTCTCATCTGCAAATAGCTATGTGACGCCTTGAGGATTATGTATCTTCCAGAGGAAGGCACAAGTTGTAATCTTTAATGAATGTGCTGCATAGGGCCTAATATTTCAATGAATTTGAGCCTTTTTACCCGTTAGTGATTTATGTTTTGTACAGGTTAGTTGCATAGGGGTAACATTTTATTGATACAATCGATTAACCGTTAGTTTTCCTCAGCCGCTAGCTTTTTAGGTTGCCGTTCTCGAGCACGCTTAATTCTTTGCAGCAATAAATTGTATAATTGTTCAATTTCTTTGGGTACTGCTTGAACGATAAAAATTCTTATGTCTCCATGCACATCCATCGCTGTAAGCCTTAAAGATTTTGGTGATGCACGCTCCGCAGTCATACCAGGCCAAACTTTTGTATTAAGAATCAATCGTTGCGTACCAGCTGTTCGACCAACCAGACGGGACTCCTCGTCTCTATCATTTAATCGAAGTGTTCCTCTACCTCTCTCCTGCCAACAGCTGGAAGCCTGATATTGGAAAAAGGCAATTGTTATTTGTATCATTTATAAAAACTGTTAATTCTACGAAATAAAGCAGGTATTAGGTGTACAAATGAACAATCCACAAATTCGGCGAAAACACGGAAAAACCTTGTTGAGTTGTAACGCAGCAAACCATTTTAAAACGTTTACACGAGATGAACTTTGAATTTCAGTAAACAATTTAGATTATTCATTTAGTAATATATTTCTTATATCTCCTTTATTTAATACAAAGTAAAAAAATTTTTTTTTAATTTTATATTAAAATTTTATTATTGGTCATTGATTAATCAAAACATAAAAAAACTTTTAGACAAATGATTAATGATATAGAGTTAAAAATAAATAATGGATGCATACCTTATCAAATGCAAAAAGTTTGCAGTTGATTTGGAGGATATTCGTCTCACCCTCTTCTCCAGTTAATAATGTTACTTGACTATATTTTCTTTTATTAGCACGGCTTGCCTTTTCAAGTTCTTGCGCCGCTTGGGTTAACGTCAAGCCTGGGCGAGTAGCAGAACGACAAATAGCAGCTGCATTTGAGAACAGTAGCTCAGAAGATCCATTTTCATTTGTTTCCCCTTCTGTAGTTTCTTCTTTCTCTATACTATTAGAATGTTCTACGTCACTGGACACGGTGACTCTTTCTTTCAAGTTTTGACCAAATATGAAACTAGGCTCCGAAGCACTAGGTTCTACTGTATTATTTACATTGCTTTCATTATCTTTTGTGTTTCCACATAGTGGCAAAAACTTTGGAACTATTTCTTCCGTTTGTTTTTCTTCAGTTTTATGTTCCTTTGTTTCATTTTTATCATTCTGCGTTGTCGAATTATTATCATTATCTACCGAATTATCAGTTAACTTTGTAAATGGATTGTTAAATTTTGGAGATTGTATTATTGTTTTATTTATAGGAGATGTATTTTTCGCAATTGCACCTAATTGCGAAGGCCTCAATATTGTAGACCTTGGCTTATTAGAGAACTCATTGACTCCAAATGAGTTTCCAAATTTTGATGCTGTTAAAACGGGACCTGGAGGCACATAGTATGTACGCATATGCATATATACACACGGACACATGTATGTGTAAAAATACATGTTTTATGTATATATAAACATATGAGTACAAGAAATATTTATGATATACCATTGAATAATGCTTATTTACATATTTACTATGATATAAATTAAAAGTTAATGCAATCTTATATATAATGGATCAATAATAACGATACTTTGCATATGGCAAATACATACAACAATATATTAGTAACCGAGCTACAGGAATGTAAAAATAGTAGTATACTAATTGCAAATTGAGGTCAAGTTTGTTTAACATTATCCATTATTAAAATAAATTAGATGTCTGACTTACAGTGTATTTTGATAGTAGATTTTGTAGGCACAGATTCCTCTGTATTATTTTCTATAGATTGACCTTCCATATCTTCTACAACAATTCAGGATACATTAAAAAATTATTATTATAAAATGCACAATAATTGAATCATAATAATTTCACTTTGTACACAATTCCAATATACAACATTTCAAAGGAGTCTGAAGTCATATAATTGAGTAAAGTAAACTACTCCATTTAAATCATAAAATCTTCAAATTAATATTTTATAAAGCATAAAACAAAATTCACTGAATAACTTCTTTTTTAACACTATATTTCCTTTTGAAGTAGTAGGTATAGTGGAAATAATTAAGACAATTATTAAGAAGAAATTTACCACTAAGTTGCCAAGTATTAGTTTAAATGTAATTACAATAGAGTATACAGCAACTTCGAAATGTCTTTTCACTACATCGATTTATAGACACAATATATCACACTATTGAGAGATTTAATACAATCATGTATGTTGAACGCATAATATAAACTTAACATGAAACGTAAAGTTCCAACGCAACCTTGCGCTCCGCCATTTTTCACATACAAATGAGAACATATATTGATGGGGCCATCTATGTGACATGTATGCAGGCGAATTTTAATTTAAAAAATGTTTTCAATAACTCGACTGCGCATACATTTATAATGTAATGACAATCGTAACGATTTCATTTCGATATACTTTATTTGTTTATAGGCTATTATTTTTATGGACATTAGATTAAATAGGCACGAACTATAGTTACTTTAACATATTTTTATCCTACCTGTTTCAAATAGTTATTTTCTAGTTTTTTGTGTTGAATTTTGTATTGCATACCGTAGGGAGTGCGAAATATTTCTCTCAGGTCGGCACAGTTGGACCAATCACTGTCCTTTGTCGGGCAAGGCGCTTTGTGTGCGTAACCGTTTCGGCAAATAGCGCGTTAGGATCGAAAATCGTGTGAACTTTGCCCAATAAGACCCGCATTCCTGCTAAAGGTAATCTTTCGTGCTCCCTACAATAAATACATGCATCGATATCATAAATCATATAAATTTAAAATAAATAAATTTCATATAAATTTTGGCCTCTAATTTTTAGCTATTTTTAGCAACCTTTTGAGTAACAAATTTGAACTATTCGGCAACATTCTATAATGAAATTAGCTACAAATATTGGCAACATTTTATAACGAAACAAATGTTGGCTTCAGTTGGTAACACTATCTACTCGTTCGTCTATGTTCGTCTATTTGTTTCGTAAATGCTCGTTTCTTCCAGTTTCTTCAAACATGTCAATGTATTCGACGGCAGAACGATACTTGTTCTGTAAATTAGGATATTAAAGAGTCTGCAAACAAGGAATCTTAGTAATACCTGTTTGTACGTTATTTGTTAATAATGTATATAATCAATTATATATAATCAAAATTAGATGTTAAATAATTGGCATCATTCCAATAAATTAACAATTTTATTAACTATTTATAATTTATCGTATACATTATGAATTCAGGATGATTAAAGCCATGTATCAACTGGTAAACAATGTTTAGAAACGTTCATTTGATATTCCTGAAAACAATGTTTCAGAATAATTGTTTAAGAACTTTTTAAAACGTAAGGGATGTAGCATTCACGGTATTCTTTCGAACCTCTAGCAAGAGACTCAGGGACCGAAAGTAATGTTTTTTGCTCCCTCAAAATTTTGTACACGAATAATGTTTGGCACTGCTTTGTGAAACATGTTTCAAATATTTAAAAAACACGTGGATTCATGTTTCTGAAACAGTCTTTCTAGACAAATGTTTACCAATAAATACATAGCTTAATTGGTAGCATTATAATTATTTTTTGCTGCAACATTTACAATATATTTTTATCTTCTTAACTTTTCTTTAAATTTTTTTTTTGTGAAGAGAATAGTTTTGAACAGGAAATTTAAGTATCAACAACGTTATAAAATCTCATCAGAACCGAAATGCTTTAGATCTGAATTTTATGACAAGAAATAACAAATTTCAATAAAGCAATATGTTGAGTATTGCAAGATTAAGAGGACCTCTAATTATGGCCATATTTCCACTTCAGAAATATGATTTACCTAAAAAGTCAGTTAATGAGACATTGGAAACTCGTATGGAAAGGATAAAGAAATTATTTGTTTCCACGTAAGATGTATAATATTTTTATGAATTATAAACGATAATATTTATCTATATGTAATATATAAACTGTCTATTGATATTATAAATTATGTATAGCAAGTATGAACCTGTCAGCAAGGAATTACGTACTGTGCTAAGTATGACAGCTACTGCAGGTGTAGTTGGCATGATTGTAGGTGGAATAATACATACTCAAGGAGCTGTAGAAAAATTTATAGACAACAATCAAGCAACGATCTTTTATAGTCACTTTGATGCACAAAGAGAAGCTCAAAAATCATTCTCCATACAATTTTTGAAGGGTGCTTATAAGTTTGGTTGGAGAACAGCCCTTTTTACTGCCATTTTTGGGTAAAATTAATATAAAATATAGATTTATCTATAATATTTTATACATTATTAATAAGTTATTAATGTATATATTGTAGATCTGTTCAATTATTATTAACGACGTATCATGGGGAACCTTCTGTTTTGCATTATATAGTTGGAGGTGGCACTGCTGGATTCTTATTTAAATTGTCACTTGGTATAAGAGGTTCATTGGTTGGTTTGATTGTTGGTAGCATTTTGGGAGGAATTGGCGGTTTTCTTACTTTGTTTGTTCTTAAATTGACGGGACTCTCAATGGAAGACTTACACAATATGGGGCAACAATGGGCTCATACAAACGATGAGTGAGTATTTAATGTTCAAATTGCTCTGAAATTTTCTTTAAATACATATGTTCATTATTTATGTAACAGAAAATACAAAGAATTTATTAACCAGAGTATATCAGATGAATTTAAGGAAGCAAAGTTAATGTATGATGAGAATAAAAAAGTACAGATGCAATTATCTATGAAAGAAGAAAAGACCAAAAACTAAGTTAAAAATTATAAGTATGTATGTACAAAGTATTTAACTCTGTAATATATAGAGTAATTATGGGTTGAATAAATCATGATACTGTTATATAAATTTTTACTTTTATTTAATAATAGAACCAATATGTCATTAAATAATTTGAAATTTTGCTTCCAGCAAAATTGTAGCTATTTATATTTTATTTTTAGAGCACATTGGTATTATATGTAAATTTGTTTATACTATTTGTACATATTTCTAGTGATATTATATAATCATTTTTAGAACTTTAATCACTAAAATATATAACAATTTCATCAATGATCAAATAATATTGATTATAACAGTGTATTATTATTATTAATTTGAAAAAAAATAACATTTCTGACTTTCACAACTTACAGAATAGGCTTGAGTGGACAAGAAATTAATTTTGCCTGTAAAAATACAGAGGACTATGAAACTGAATTGCAATTTTGTTCATATTTCTATACATTGTCCAATGTTTGAATACTTGTTTTAATATTGATACAATCTTATACTTGTAATTACTACAATACTGTGACCCTGCTTATATTTGACATAAATCAGTAGATTACTGGTTTATTCAAGTATCTTGATCTAAGGTACCCAATTCCTGTACCTTGGTTATACGTTTAGCACCTCTGTTTGGTGGTCCCTTTGGTTTCGCAAATTTTGGTCGATGTAAACTGACTTTTGGATGTAATTCCTCTTGCACAAATCCTTCAGTTAGTTCCTTTCCATCATCTATTTCAAGCTACATAAGTAACATTCAAAAATAATATTATTGTATAAAATTATAACAAAACAAGTACATCCATTATATGGCATACATTTTTTTAAACAGATATAAAACTGGCCTATTCTGTAAGCGGAATAACATATGTCTTTAAATCTTAATAATAATAATTACATACCAGTCTGAAGATGCATCAGGTTGTAGCTGTTAAAAATCCAGTATAATTACCCAAAGATGGTCAACAATTGTTGTGAATTGTTTCATATAACTGATATATTCGGAAAAAATTGAAATATCAAACTGTTGGTTTATATTTTATGTTACTTTATTTTTATATTATGTGTAATATTGGCAAGATATATAGTCTATTTTATCATGAAGAACCTGTATATATAATGGAATTATTAAAAAAATAGTAATATTAAAAACTTACAGAATAGGCCTGGTATAGTGATACTAATAAAATTATATCCAGGCTAAGATGTACAGTATAAAGATTTAAAATAAAATATTTGTATCACCTGTTCAGAGGCTTATGCAAGTATTGCTATACTTGCTATAGATTTTGTAAAGTTAAAACGTGAGCCAAATTCTCTTTTAATATTGTGCAGAATGCAAAAAAGTTGAGTACAATTATCAATTATTTAATGTACCTATAATTAATAACATCTCTTTGCTTTTTTTCACATAATTAAAATTTTTAAAACATTTCTTATATTATTATCTGGATTATTAAAATAAAAAAAGAAGAAAAGAATTTGACTCACATAATTTTGAACATTGAAATTTGGCTAATTTGTAGTAGCCATTTACTTATTAGTCTGACAAAAACTGTTAAGATGTTTATAAAAAGCTACAAGAGATAAAAAAATACAGATCACAAAAAATAGAATGATTTTGTAATATTCTGTAGCTGCCTATAAAATTACAGTCACACCAGCTGTACATTCTGTATTTGAAGTATTTGCAGATTCCTAAAAATATACTTATATCAAATTTTTATTTGGCTACATACAAATGTAATATGTAATTTTCTTTTTTTTTTTGAAAGAGAGAAAAGTGACAAAATATGCATTGGCTAAGATCATAATTTAAGCATGGAGAAAAATATGATCCACATATATTTATAAGTTGTAAATGAATAGTAATTGTATACTCATATGACAATGATGTATGTAAACAAAATATCATGTATCCATTTGATTTTGATTAAATTTGTTTTATAAATGGATACAAGAAATAGTATTTATATGCTTCATCTAAATTTCGTGTAGCCTATGTAATAAAAATACATTATGCATATTTTCTTTTATACATTCAATATTAAAGTTTGTACGTCTTACATTTATAACAGATTTATAGCTATCAATTTACGCAATATATGTATATCTGACTTTCAAAGTAAACCAAACAAATAGTAACTAACATTAATCTGAGCAACACAGCTGGTGGGACATGTTACTATCAGTCTTATATTTTATGCATATTTGTTGAGTGTAATATTCTGTGGCGTTTAAAAATATTAGAGCGCATAATATATGTTAATATTATATAGTAAGGTGCAAAAAAATTGTATTCGCAGTATACGTCATTATCAATTTGCTAAGCTGTCACTGTACTACAACTATGCCCAAAAGACACAGAGAAATTGAGTGAGCAGCTATTACTGACAAGAGTATTTGGAATTTTCTCTAACTCTCTTATAATCACATATGATATATAGATTACCAAAAACATTTATAAAAATTATGATAACATACTTTACTAATACCTATATGAAAGTTCTAATGAATTTGAAAGCCAAGCCTTAAAATTCCATTCATAGAGAGTAAAAATAAAATAAAACTTATGTGTGCGTATCACATATCACTGCTTTTAAGACTAGGAACAAATCGAGACTCGATGTGCTGGAATTTTTTTTTTAGAATTACATAGTAATTAATATACATAATATATAGAGCATAAAAATAAAATCACTATTAAAGGAACTATGAAGTGCAATGTTTTATTGCATCAAATTAATATCTTATATCAATACCTTAGATATTACACTGCAATGTTTATATCATGAAACATTCATACTTTATTAAATCTCAAAACATTTGAACTTGAATATTCATTATTTGATACTTGAATATTCCATTGAAGGCTTAACTTTCAACAACATTAAACCACAATAAGCTGTCATTTAAATATATTGTATAATATTAAATAAAAGATGATTCACACACCTTTTCTAAGTCAACAAGAATTTTATATTATGGAATTTTTCATCATTGATTCTCCTAGTGATGGGATGTCAACATACAACTTTGTACATACCTAATAAAAATAATCATTATGCAGTTTAAGTTTGTTAAATAGTATTTAAATAAATAAGGTTTGAAAATTTTGTAAAAAAAACAAAACAAGAATCACTGAACTTTTATGTACATATATCAACTGCTAATATTCCAGTAAGAAATATCTGTTTTTATGATCATGTAATTGTATATTTTTAATATCATTTAAAACTATTTTACTTGTTTCATTTAAAAGAATTCCACTCCTTTGAAATTTATCACTGTGAATTACAAATAATTTCAATTACCTTTGGTCCCATCACTGGAGTTATCATACTTATATTATTCGGACAAATATCAATACAATAATATCCTTTTAAAATTTAGAAAAATACATAGTTTAGCCTACTCTGTTCTTCTACATAATTATATATATCACGATGATCAAGTAATATTAAATGTTGATAAACACCATTAAATAATAAAACTACTCCAAGTTTCATTAAATTTTTGATCAATCCAAAATACGTAGAATATACATGATCATACTGAATTTGTATTGCACCATATAATTTTAATGATGTGTTCAACGTCAATGTTATACTATCACAAATTCAAAATTTATGCATCGAGCATCACAATCATTCCAGGTTACGAAAAGCATCTACGCAATTGGCAAGTAAAAGGCTCTGTGAACCAGTTAACTTAAAACACACGATTTCTTCTGCTTTGACTTTTTCTCTGGCATGGATTGAGTAGGTGCACAAGGTGTTGATGGAGTTACAGGTGTTATCGTAGTTGTTTCTTTTATGGTTGGAGGATCTTCCAACATATCTGCCAACTCCTCGCCACTATTTACTTCCAACTAGTACCAATCATATTTGTTTAAAATTATTTTATTCCATTTATCTTGTTGTACTATCCTTTTTATAATCATCTTCATTATTATTTTATGCGAACTCGAACCACTTCACAATTGTCTTATTTTTAAATAATATACGTAATTTAAATAAATTTTCTTCTTAAGAAATATAACAACTATATTATGTTTGTCTTTTACAGGACACGGAGGCATGTTTTATGGATCAGTATGACAGGGATATTATTATGCATAAAACAGTAGCATAGTGTTCTGAATACTTCTCATATTAAAGAAAATAGAATTTTATTGTTTTCAAAGATTTAGTAACAAAAAATAACAAGATTACAGAACATACAAGCAATTATTATTTGATGATCACCTAAATTTATTAATCATTTACATTTATATTATTATTAGGAGAAATAATCAGAACACCATAAGTATTTTGAATAATAAATTTAATTACTAACCTTTTTTGCTATATTCACTCCTAGTGATTGAATAAGGTCAAGCAGTGGAGCTTTACAGGAAGAATAGAGCATCCTTTCCTTAATACTGCAACTATATCCTGGCATACTGTATATGAACACTTAAAACATATTTATATTAATTTTTGGAAACATATATTTATAATATAATATAATGATACATATAACTCACCTATGCATTCCATATAATCTCCTTCATGTGTGTGTTTGAAATTATAAAGATGATATCTAGCGGAATCAGATGGAACTTTTGTAGGTAATTTGTCCAGTGAAACATCACAAGCTGTGACTAAATGGATTTTTTCTTCTTCTATATCAATTTTTAATTGAACATATTCGTACATGCCTTTACCAAATTCTGTAATTGTTCTTTTAGCCTCATCCGTAACAGGAAATGCAACACCGCTCAACGTTTGATGCCTTGTTTCAACACTGTAGTCAGTGCTAATAGTAGTCTTTTTAAGTTCTGCTAACTCCTCCTCCGCCGTAGTTAAAGGAGCTGGAGCTGCATTATTTTTCTTATGTTTATAATAACCTTCTAATGTAATGTCTTCAGGAACAGTACCATGTAATTCTTCCTTAATACACGAGGTACCAAATTCTTGTTTCAAAGTAGCTTTTGTTGATGCATATAACATTTTTTGCCTTACTGGAGCTGTGTCAGG
This sequence comes from Ancistrocerus nigricornis, assembly GCA_916049575.1. Lineage (NCBI taxonomy): Eukaryota > Metazoa > Arthropoda > Insecta > Hymenoptera > Vespidae > Ancistrocerus > Ancistrocerus nigricornis. Next base: position 3,518,547 of record OU696669.1, on the reverse strand, counting down.
AGACCAAGATATGAATAACCAATCATAGCCAGAATCTGTAGATTTGGTATCAAGTCGGTATAAAATATATGCAGGCTGATTTTCAAGAATTAAAGGCTTAATCATTTTATCATAATCATCTTGCCATTTATTTACAGGCTTATTAAAAGATGCTGGAACTAGTTCTTCTACAAAATAATATAAATTATTATTAGTATAAAATATTTCAAAGGTAGTATGTATACTAAATTTAACATGCTATGAATTGTATATACAAAACTTTATCAAGATAGGAAAAAGGACTTTGACCATTTCAAATAAATGATATATAAGAAACTTGTATATAAAAATATTGGTGCATATGAAGCGATAAACAACTCCAAATGCTTGTAGTTTACTTTCAAACTGGATTACTTCAAAACAATGCAGTATAACTAATTGAAGTACTTTAGAGAATCAATTTTCAAAAGTAACAAAGCACATTTTGTGCCATTACATATGTGTTGCTTTATGAAACTGAAAAATCGCTACTTTGTGAATAATTTTCAGTTAACTCAGAACCCCAATTCCAAACTTGCTACAGTTTGTTGGTTATGTATAAACATTATGAATTTCTAATATATTACAAATCAAGTAAAAAAAAAATGAGTAGAAATGTCAAAACCTTAATTATATACTAAAACCATGAATTACGACAAACAACGTATATTTACCATTTTCTATGGACACCTTTAATATACGTATTTTCCCATCTCTGCATTTAGAAAAAATTTTTTTCAAGGCATCGTTTGCTGAAATCGAATCATCGTAAAATGTACTTATTAAACCACAAAGCCAAGATTAAGGTATTATAAACTGTTCAATTATAGCCTCTTAAGGATAGCATATGTTGTATGAAACTTTGTTTATAATCACCTTTTATTCCTGTTTGATGCGACATAGTTTTTAATGTGTATCGATAATTTTTCTATTGAACTACTACCAATTCTTCGCGTCTACTTTGATCCAAAAGAATCGACTAAAGAGAAACACCACACTATCGCATTTGCAGAGCCATCCGTTGAATGCTATCCGTTTATAAGCTCACAGCGACTCTTGTGTTACTCTCGTTAACTTATTTCGATATCCCGATTCCCGATGTGATAAATTAAAAAAGGCTGCATTCGTTTTTCACCCCTAATATTGTCAAGTATTGGGATGCTTGTTTACTTTGTAGACCGCACTTTTAAAGTATTGTCAAATGTTCGATGACATATCACCAATCGTATCATTGCTATCTACATTTGTGGTTGAGAAAGTAACGTATACTTTGGAAAACTGATTTTGAACATAAAAAATCATGACGTCAGATGAAAGTTAGTTCCATCGTATTCTGATTGGGCCAATCACTGATATAAATTAAAGTACTGTCCAATCGAGTTTTAGAAATGTCAGGATTCGTATTGCTGAATCACGATTGTGTGATTCAGAATTAATTTTCACCAAGGCTGCGACGGTATTCTAAAATTGAATAAATTGGCGGGATTTCAAGATAAACAACTAAAATAGTCCTTTTTGATGCGGAGAAGAGTACAAATTTTAAAATAATGTTATTATTAGAAAATTTTACTCAAGTAAAATTTGACTGTCAGAATGTGTTATAATTAAACATCAGTTAAATGAACATAGTTTATTATACAAAAACTTAGCTCCGTTAAATTGTAAATAATGTTTCTTATACTATTTATTCTTAATCAAAATATTCGCTTTCGTAAAATAAATTGCTCGATTCTTTGCTTTTTTGGAACAACCCGGCCTAATACCGTTCGATATATTTTGTTTGGATAGTACATGAGTGATGTAAAATCGTAAGGCGATACAGATCACCGGGGGATTTCAGTGGGTAATCAGATAAAATTGTTGTATTATCACAGACGAGGTATAGAATAGACCTATCATGCAATGTTTATTTTTGTCCCACGGTACTGGGGCTACGTAGCCCCATTACCATTTTAGTGTCGCATGCGACAATATCGGTTTAGAATGGAAAAAGGCAACAGCGCTACCGAATCGGTAGGAATTATAACTAAACATAACGATTGTTAATTATTTGTTACTGACATGAATAACAATTCGTATCAAACGATAGAATCGAAATTTAATGAAAAAAATCACAGCAGCCGTAGCATATTTACCATACTATATTTATAAATTAATAACTTTTTGATATATGTATACATACACCAAAAAAAGGGTTACTCTTTTCTTGATGCACTATATTGACTCGTGCCAATCTGTGAGGATACATAGTGGGAGTATGAGATCCTTCAACTTTAGACGCTTATATCTCCTCAAGTAATTTCCATAACCAAATGATAGTTACTTGTGCTTGTAGCTTGAAGTCTTAGCTTTCGAACGAGTCATAGAACGTGCAGATCGGCCGAAAATTGCATTCGGTAGGAGAGTTCGCGCGGTCGAAGTCGAAATCTCGATGTCAGAAAATCGACTTTTTGAGATCGACCCTTTGGAAATGGTAGTCTAGAGCCCCCAATCTTCGGCCGAATGGCCTGATCGATGGCTCGTTCGAAAGAGGACGGTCCTGGGTACAGCATAGGATAGGGGCTTTTCCCGTATCATCTCAGCATCATCGTCGTTATAGCTTCCGAAAGTTTGCAAGCTTACCGTACTGGTTCTAATTGTCACAGCCATATGATGCAGGTATCATCTTGTAGGTTGAACTTCTAGCTATCGAACGCGCTATTAATCAATAGAATCGGTCGAGAATTCATGGCGCTAGAAGTGTTTAAGTGGGGACCAAAAATCCTGATTTTTCACTTTTCTTTTTTCAACTTTAGACGCTTATATCTTCTCAAGTAATTATCATAGGCAAATGATAGTTACTCGTGCTTGTAGCTTGAAGTCTTAGCTTTCAAACGAGTCATCGAACGTGCAGATCGGCCGAAAATTGCATTCGGTAGGAGAGTTCGCGCGGTCGAAGTCGAAATCTCGATGTCAGAAAATCGACTTTTTGAGATCGACCCTTTGGAAATGGTAGTCTAGAGCCCCCAATCTTCGGCCGAATGGCCTGATCGATGGCTCGTTCGAAAGAGGACGGTCCTGGGTACAGCATAGGATAGGGGCTTTTCCCGTATCATCTCAGCATCATCGTCGTTATAGCTTCCGAAAGTTTGCAAGCTTACCGTACTGGTTCTAATTGTCACAGCCATATGATGCAGGTATCATCTTGTAGGTTGAACTTCTAGCTATCGAACGCGCTATTAATCAATAGAATCGGTCGAGAATTCATGGCGCTAGAAGTGTTTAAGTGGGGACCAAAAATCCTGATTTTTCACTTTTCTTTTTTCAACTTTAGACGCTTATATCTTCTCAAGTAATTATCATAGGCAAATGATAGTTACTCGTGCTTGTAGCTTGAAGTCTTAGCTTTCAAACGAGTCATCGAACGTGCAGATCGGCCGAAAATTGCATTCGGTAGGAGAGTTCGCGCGGTCGAAGTCGAAATCTCGATGTCAGAAAATCGACTTTTTGAGATCGACCCTTTGGAAATGGTAGTCTAGAGCCCCCAATCTTCGGCCGAATGGCCTGATCGATGGCTCGTTCGAAAGAGGACGGTCCTGGGTACAGCATAGGATAGGGGCTTTTCCCGTATCATCTCAGCATCATCGTCGTTATAGCTTCCGAAAGTTTGCAAGCTTACCGTACTGGTTCTAATTGTCACAGCCATATGATGCAGGTATCATCTTGTAGGTTGAACTTCTAGCTATCGAACGCGCTATTAATCAATAGAATCGGTCGAGAATTCATGGCGCTAGAAGTGTTTAAGTGGGGACCAAAAATCCTGATTTTTCACTTTTCTTTTTTCAACTTTAGACGCTTATATCTTCTCAAGTAATTATCATAGGCAAATGATAGTTACTCGTGCTTGTAGCTTGAAGTCTTAGCTTTCAAACGAGTCATCGAACGTGCAGATCGGCCGAAAATTGCATTCGGTAGGAGAGTTCGCGCGGTCGAAGTCGAAATCTCGATGTCAGAAAATCGACTTTTTGAGATCGACCCTTTGGAAATGGTAGTCTAGAGCCCCCAATCTTCGGCCGAATGGCCTGATCGATGGCTCGTTCGAAAGAGGACGGTCCTGGGTACAGCATAGGATAGGGGCTTTTCCCGTATCATCTCAGCATCATCGTCGTTATAGCTTCCGAAAGTTTGCAAGCTTACCGTACTGGTTCTAATTGTCACAGCCATATGATGCAGGTATCATCTTGTAGGTTGAACTTCTAGCTATCGAACGCGCTATTAATCAATAGAATCGGTCGAGAATTCATGGCGCTAGAAGTGTTTAAGTGGGGACCAAAAATCCTGATTTTTCACTTTTCTTTTTTCAACTTTAGACGCTTATATCTTCTCAAGTAATTATCATAGGCAAATGATAGTTACTCGTGCTTGTAGCTTGAAGTCTTAGCTTTCAAACGAGTCATCGAACGTGCAGATCGGCCGAAAATTGCATTCGGTAGGAGAGTTCGCGCGGTTGAAGTCGAAATCCGGATGTCAGAATATCGACCTTTTTGGGTCGATTCGACTTGGTCGTTCTCTCGGTGAACGGAGTATATATTGATATTACCGACTTCAATTATTCGGTTGAATATGGTTCCTAAACTCACTGCTTCATATCGTAGAGGCCGTAAGAAAACGTATGTTTTTTCGTACGATCGGTATTTCAGTACATAGGACACGAAATCCCATAGGATGACAGGTCTATTCTTATACCTCGTCTGTGGTATTATATTAGAAATAGAAAATTATTATAATTTTATGCAGAGTAGAAATTTGTACAAATACGTTACACAACAATAAAAAATATTTTATCATTTCATCTTTTTTTTAATTCAATTTTTTAAGTAAATAACAATGACTGATGTATCAGAAGAAAATGATAAACAAGAGTTAATGGATAAAAGACCACAGTTTGGAAACCGTCTTTTATCAAATGATGATGATGTATTTCGTCACAATGCATGGTAATTATACATATTTTTTTATTTGTTTATAAACATTGTTATGACTATGTTTCAAAATATAACCATTATATGGAAATACTCTTCCACATTATTTTCATATTATTTAAATGCTAAATTGCAATTTTTAAAGGGATAATGTTACTTGGAATAAGGAACAGGAAGAATTAGCCCAACTCAAAGTGCATAATAATTCTACTGTTACATTATCACCAGAAACATTATTGAAATATGAGGATGAAGCTGATAAATATTGGAACAAATTTTATGATATTCATAATAATAGGTATATAGCAAAATGTTATCTTAAAGAATTATATTTGAAAGTGTTATACTTTTGGTATTGTTTTAATAGAACATTTTGTACTTGTAACATTTTAGATTTTTTAAGGATAGACATTGGTTACTCACAGAATTTCCAGAAGTAGCACCTGATTCAGTAAAACAAAACTGTATGCAACCAACAAGAGCTATTGCTACAAATGACTATAGTGATGATAGAGAAATATCTGTTGAAACTTGTAATATATCATCCACAAATGGAAGTAAAATTTTTGAAATTGGTTGTGGTGTAGGAAATACTGTATTTCCGATACTTCAGTATAATACAGATCCTAATTTATTTGTGTATTGTTGTGATTTTTCTGTTAAAGCTATTGATATATTACAGCAAAGTTCTGCTTATGATATAAAAAGGTTTATAGAATATTATTTAAAATATTATTTGGCTATTAAAATATGTACTAATATATAGTTTTCTATAGGTGTAAAGCATTTGTTCTTGATGTAACACAAAAAGAATGGTCTGTTCCATTTGAACCCAATAGTCTTGACATAATTGTCTTAATATTTGTTCTTTCGGCTATACATCCAGACAAGTATGTAAATATTGATTATAACTTTTATTATATGGAAAGTTTATGAAATTAATTTTCTTATTTTATTTCTAGGATGAAACATGTCATTGAACAAATACATCTCTATTTAAAGCCTGGAGGATTAGTTTTATTTAGAGACTACGGAAGATATGATTTAACACAATTAAGATTTAAAGAAGGTAGTTGTTTATCAGAAAACTTTTATGTTCGTGGAGATGGCACAAGGGTATACTTTTTCACTGAAGGTAAACTAATTCTATGAAGAGATTTTCATTGCTTTGCAAGTCTATAAACTTTTTAAAATATGAATTTATTGGTTTATTGCAGATGATGTGAGAACATTATTTACCAGTTGTGGTTTTATTGAAGAGCAGAATTTAGTTGACAGGAGACTACAAGTTAATCGAGGGAAACAACTAACCATGTATAGAGTTTGGGTTCAAGGAAAATACAGAAAGAAATGTATAAAAGTATAAGATAAATTTAGAAATAGTTCTTTATTTATTTGAATTAAAATTCAAAATAAAAGTTAAAACATATGACCATTTGACAATAATTTCAGCACACTAGGAAATAGCATATTTTTTAATGAAACAGCCAAATGAAATCTCACTTTTGTGTTATATACTGTTACACATTTTAATTATTGTCAAATTTCAATAATTAAAATTTTTTTTTCATACTATATACCATTCAAATATTATGTAAATAAAATCTATTTTTACATATAAAAATAACTTTGTTTTCGTGCGTTCATACCTAATACATTACTCTTAAAGTATTGATTTTTAATTGCCAGCAATTTCGTTCGTTTATGCACATACCATACCTACATAAGTTATATTGTTGGCGATCGTGTTTAGATGGCACGGTTGTAGTAACATGGCGACAATCTCTCTTGTTTAAAGTATACAGACTAATTTTCTTTCTGTACTATCGAAAATTGTTATTATTTGATAATAAATCAACACTATGGGAAATGCTGACACAAAGTTGAATTTCCGAAAAGCCGTTGTCCAATTAACCTCTAAAACTCAGGTGACAGTATTTACTTTTTTTTCATAAAATAAATCGTGTTTTGACATTTCAATATGTCAAGCAATAAATTGCATTTTATTTATACGGGTATCTTTATAAACGAAAATTAATACAATTTTTACGTTAAAATTAGATATTGTTAGAGATTTATAAACTTTACATACTATTTTTTAGTTCAAATACAATATTTAATTGGTTTGATTATAGGTGATTGAAGCATCAAATGATACCTTTTGGGATCAATTTTGGTCTGAAAATGTGACCAATGTACAGGACATTTTCACCTTAATTCCAGCATCTGAAATCCGTATTTTAAGAGAAGAAGCACCATCTAATTTAGCAACACTATGTTATAAAGCAGTAGAAAAATTGATTAAAGCTGTTGATAACAGCTGCCGAACCCAAAGAGAACATCAAACAGTCCTAAACTGCTGCCGTTTACTGACACGTTTGTTACCTTACATTTTTGAAGATCCTGATTGGAAAGGATTTTTTTGGTCTAGTTTGCCAGGAAAAGATGAAGATGAGGAAAATATACCATTAGCACATTCTTTATTAAATGCTCTTTGCGTGAGTAAATTTTACCATCAATTATATTCTATTTATTTTCTAATATTTTAAAAAAGAATTTTCTTGTAGGATTTATTATTCTGCCCTGATTTTACAGTGGCTGCTAATAGAAAATCAGGGCCGGTAAGTACATTGTATATCAGTTAACTTTATCATAAAATTATTTAAATTAATTCTTTTCAATAGGATAAAGCAGAAGAATTGCAATCAATAGATAGTTGTGAATATATTTGGGAAGCTGGAGTAGGATTTGCACATTCTCCACCCAGATACTCAATTTTAGATTCAAATCGAACAGAATTATTGAAATTGTTGTTGACATGCTTCAGCGAGACCATGTATAATCCTCCAATGGATTTATCAATCACACCCAATAAATGGATTCAACGTTTGACCAGTACTGAAAATAGGTGATCATTTTGTTATAATTTTGATTATTCTACAAATATCATTGTTTTTGCTATTGTACAAATGTATTATTATCTGTATAAACTAAATATTTTTAAAACAATTTCCTAATAGACATGCTTTACCAATGTTTACATCACTGCTAAATACAGTCTGTGCATATGACCCAGTTGGACTTGGAGTACCTTACAATCATCTTTTATTTACTGACTCTTTGGAGCCACTAGTGGATGTTGCTTTGCAAATTCTTATAGTTACTTTAGATCATGATACCTCAGGTGAACTTCCGACAGAAGAGGGTACCACTGGTGACAATCTTTTTATTAATTATCTGAGTCGTATTCATCGTGATGAAGGTATTTATTCGAATTATGCACTTCTTTTTTTATATTTGATATCTGATATTAAGCACTTCTATTTTTTTTTAGATTTCCAATTTGTATTAAAAGGGATTACTAGATTATTAAATAATCCATTAATGCAAACTTATTTGCCTAATTCAACAAAGAAAGTACATTTCCATCAGGAGTTACTGGTTTTCTTTTGGAAGATGTGTGATTATAACAAAAAGTTTTTGTACTATGTACTTAAAAGTTCTGATGTACTTGAAGTATTAGTTCCCATACTTTATCATCTTAACGACTCGCGTGCAGATCAATGTAAATGCTAACAATTATTATTTGTTGCATTACCCATATTATTAGAACTCTAATTAACGATACCCTACATTGCAGCACGTGTTGGATTAATGCACATAGGTGTATTTATTTTACTTCTTCTCAGTGGAGAACGTAACTTTGGAGTTAGACTGAATAAACCATATACAGCTACAGTACCCATGGACATTCCAGTTTTTACAGGTAAAGTACTTCAAATTTGTTTCATTGAATTTTAAGTAATGTATAGTGTATTCTGTATATCATGAGAATTCCGTATATAGAACTATTGCAATCTACAAACATTTTTTTTATATAGGTACCCATGCTGACCTACTAGTAATAGTTTTTCATAAAATTATCACGACTGGACATCAAAGATTACAACCACTGTTTGATTGTCTTCTTACAATTTTGGTCAATGTTTCTCCCTATCTTAAAACTCTATCAATGGTGGCTAGTACTAAATTACTGCATTTACTCGAAGCATTTAGTACGCCATGGTTCTTATTTTCTGCACCCACTAATCACCATTTAGTATTCTTTCTCTTAGAAATATTTGATAATATAATTCAGGTAATTTCATTGTACGTTACATACGAGAATATTCGGTACTTCGATAATTTTAATAATTTCATTATTATTCATATTATTAGTATCAATTTGATGGAAACAGTAACCTGGTATATACAATAATACGTAAGAGACAAGTATTTTATGCATTAGCAAATTTACCAAGTGATTGTAATACAATTGCTAAGTCCCTCAGCAAAAGGCAACGTCGACATGTACCAACAAGTACATCTAATGAAAATGTTGGAGAAACTGCAATGGAAGGATCTCATCCTGCTCAACCTGCAGAGCCAGGAACTTTAAAGGCTTCATTATTGGAAACACCAGGTAATACTTATAAACACATGGATTAAAAAATTCATATAGGAGAATGTCAATACATAAGTTCTTTTTTAATCTTTACAGGGATAGAGAACATGACAGAAAAAGAATCAGCACATCCTCTAAGCCCTTCAGTGAATGTAGATATTGGAAAAACTAATGATGTTCAAAATTCTGTAGATAATGCAACAGATACACCTATATCAAATAAACAAAATTCTGTAATACCTGTATGTATATGTTTATACATTTGTATATAATTATTGTTAAACATTAATATGTAACATATCTATTTTATATACATTTAGAAAGGGGGAATTAGAGTAGCAGAGCAGACGAATATGGTTAACAATGTCAACCAGTGGGTTCCTTCTAGTGAATGGGTGTATCAGTGGAAAAGTAAACTTCCACTACAAACGATTATGCGATTATTGCAAGTTCTTGTTCCTCAAGTAGAAAAAATATGTATTGACAAGTACGTGTTCATTGTTATTATACTTTATACAGGTGTCCCACCTAATTTGTGCATCCTGAATATCTTGCTGAGTTTTTATGGTGGGAAAACATTAGAGACCATGTTGTGATAATAAAAATATTTAGTCCCATTTAAAAACTTCAATGATCTTGAAATCTCTAAACGAAAACCGTCCGAAAAATTTGTTGCCTACCATAAAATCTAAGAGAGATAATCATGATGCTCACATTAGTTAATTCTAAATGCAATATTAACTAACATTCTTCTAATCAATTTTCACAGGGGATTAACAGATGAGAGTGAAATCTTAAAATTTTTACAACATGGTACATTAGTGGGTCTTTTACCAGTTCCGCATCCGATTCTCATTAGAAGATACCAAGCTAATGCTGGAACAACTGCTTGGTTTAGAACATATATGTGGGGAGTAATATACCTTAGAAATGTTGAACCACCCATTTGGTATGACACAGATGTTAAATTATTTGAAATCCAAAGAGTCTAAACACAATATTCATGTAAAGATATACACCAGTCTACAGTAATTTATGTTATCATTTGAGGTAATGTTTCAATTACCAGCATAGTATACAAATTACTAGACATTTACAATTAATTCATCGTACGTCATTTTTAAGACATACAAATGTTTTTATAGAGTAGAATTTACTGGCAAAAAGATGGTGCAAATATTTTCTCATGTAACTACATCAACCAAACACTTAATCTTGATGTAATTTACTATTTATATCATAATATTTGTTGTTGATTATATTTTTGTGTAGTCATGTGTTGTAATGTGAATTGACAAATTTATATTAACGTATTCTCTGTGCAACACATTATAGGTGCTATAATAATTTTTAAAGAATGTGAATATTTTTAACAAAATTTAACAGATAAATTAAAAAGGGTAATACAATGAGACATACATATACAAATTCATATGTTCATCAATCCATTCAATAAATTGTTTTTAACTTTATTAAAAGAAATTTCTATATATTTAAACAGTTATTGCATTTGATGAAAAGGTGATATCATGAGTGTATTATATTGCAACTAAAAATAAAATCTTTATACATCGTATCATTCATTACTCTTTTTGTTCGGTTGTTGTTTGTTTCTGATCTTTATCTGTATACCGTGATGATGTACATTTTTCTAGTGCCTGTTCATAAGCCATGTCCTCAGATAGGTCAAGCTATGGTAACATTTATCATTTATAACTGAATATTCTAATAATTATATGCAACTAATTTGTATTTTATAATTTACCTTTCGTAAGTTATTATACTCATCGAGCAATTTTTGTGTTTGTGATTGATAATTAGAATGTTTTAATAAGTCTATTGCTTCCAATTTTGTACAATCTTTGTGAAATCGTCTATAAAAAACAAATCATTTGACTTTTCATCAACACGAGCTGTTAATAAAATAATATACTAAACAATTTCTTACGCGCGTATGACATCCTCTTCATAGTAAATTTCTTTTATTGGATTTTTTGGTACAACTCTATTATATCTTGGTTCATATTTCGGTGGAAATGCTTCATATATTACATACCAAAGTGGTTGATCTGCTTTGTTCATTGCACCACCACGTAACAATGATGATACTCTATAATATAAATTGAAGTAAATAAGTTTATGCACAATAGTAGTACTTATTTATAACAAAATAAACAGACTTGCCTTGCATAAATAGTGCCGAACTTCTCCAATCTTGCCTGAGCCATTATATTTAATAACTTGAAATGTTTATACTTTGATATTTAATGTATTATTCTATAATTAATGAGTATATAAATATTAACATGTAAGTATATTTGTTAAGGGCAATACGTTGTGCTTTTTATTTAAACAGACTGCAATGTTTATGAAACCTTGCTTCACTTGTATAGGTTAAAAGTGTATGATAAAAGGTTAAAAAGGATTCGATATTTTGGCTATTTACAAATTTTGAATCATCCAAACTTAATAATATTTATATCAATATCACCAGAATGCGCAATTTTTTGTAACCATATAAAATAAATTAATTTTACTTTTACATATTTAGCCGGTGCAATTAAGTGATTAAGGTTATGTTATGTTAGTACATTGTACGTTATATAAAACACTACCTTCTGTTATGCATCGCGAAAAGCAACGACCAATAGTAGCATAGTTATTCATTCTTCTATCATAATTATGCCTTTTTTAAGAGCAATCCTAATTTAATATTAAAGAAAGTACACTAAAGACTGCAGACACTCTTTACTCTACGCTAATTTTGCAAATTTGTCTAATTTTCTTAATTTTTTAATTTTTTGCCGCTATTATTTTGGGCTACATGAGCGCTACAAGTCGACGAATCAAAAAATCGAGATTTCTTGGAGCACTGCTGTGTTCGATTTTATGCATCAGTTTAAATGGATGCGAGCACGTGAAAGATAACACGAAGGTTATGTCAGATTCAAAGATTGTTCATCTAAATGTGAATCGGAAATATTTAGAGAAATGATTTCTTCATTAACTGAATAATCGCTTTATTAGAAAATTTATAGTTGCTGGATATTTCTATGTCAGAGCTTTTTACAGTGATTCTTGATTCTTTGTTGAGATAGAATTTCAGAATTTGACATATTTATTTTACTTCCTGATCATTGTTTTTAAATTATTGTTAGATCATTGGTAATTCTTTATCTATAAATTGTTTTATATATATATATAAAAAATGCAAAATATTGGTGAAAAAGAAATAATAGCTATAGGGAATGTTTTAAATGATGAAAGCAGACCACTTAAAGAAAGGTTTCGTGCCTTATTTACTTTGAAAAACATTGGAGGTCCAGAAGCTATTAAACAGATATGTAAAGGCTTCAGAGACAATTCTGCATTGCTGAAACATGAACTTGCTTATTGTCTTGGTCAAATGCAAGATTCTTTAGCAGTACCTATTTTAATCGATGTCTTAAAAGATAATATGCAGGAGCCTATGGTTCGTCATGAAGCAGGTACATTATTTTATTTTAGTACAATAGTTGATGTGTAATACCATTTATTATTATTGTTATTTTGTTCTGTTTTTCAATAATCAGGAGAAGCATTAGGTGCTATAGGAAATGAATCTGTTAAAGCTCTACTAGAAGAATATAGTAAAAGTCCTATATCTGAAATTGCAGAAACATGCGAATTAGCTTTGAATCGTTTAGAATGGTTGCAATCAAATGATCATGCAAAACATTTATTAAAAGGACCGTACATGTCTATAGATCCTGCTCCACCTGCAGAAATTAGTGATATTAATATTCTAAAGGAAACATTATTGGATGAAAATAAATCCTTATTTGACAGATATCGTGCTATGTTTACTTTAAGAAATTTGCGAACACCAGAAAGCATCCTAGCTCTTAGCGAAGGTAGGTTGAAATAAATATTTGATATTTTTATTATATGGTAAGGGTGTAAAATTTATTTCTCATAATAAATATGCTATAATACTGATATCTTCATTACAGGCTTAAAAACTGGCAGTGCTTTATTTAGGCACGAAATTGCATTTGTACTTGGACAACTTCAAGAAGAAATTACTATACCTTATTTGCAAGCTTCTCTGGAAGATACACAGGAAAATGAAATGGTACGTCATGAATGTGCAGAAGCTTTAGGAGCCATTGCTACTCCTGATTGTTTTCAAATTCTAAGTCAACATCTAGAAGATAGTAAACAGGTTGTGCGAGAAAGTTGTATTATTGCTTTAGATATGTGTGAATATGAAAACAGTTTAGAATTTCAATATGCTAATACATTGATAAAAATTAAAGCATAAAGAAATTATCTTTTAATCTATTGGATCAGGAAGAATCCTTTGTAAGAAATTGACTATTCTAATATAAGATATAACTAAAATCCTTTATGTATTTTTGATATACAGTAAGAATTTTTATTTAAATTCAAATTATTAATGTATTAAAGATATATAATTGTTCATATCGCAAATAAATAAAAACATGAGCAAATTGTTACGAGAGATTTATTTTCAAATAAATATGATAAATGTTCAGGTAAATGATTTGGTTTATATCTGATTTCGAAAAATATCAAAGATTAATTTTTTTGCAAATAATATATTTTCCAAAGATTATATCGGTTAAATGTCCGCAGATTTACGGAAATCAATAAATAAAAAATTCTTATATTAAATGAAGAATTCTTTTAAAAAAATCTTTCATTTGTTCAAGATTATAAACAAGGCAAAGTTACTTTTGCCTTACCTTGTAAAAACACGTACAAACATATAAATATATAAATATAAATAAATAAATAACTATATATATAAATATATATCCATATATTAGATAAACCTATGCCAGTAAAAGGATACCGCCTATGTGTGTATAAATTTATCACATTGCTCTAAATGTAAGATTAAAGTATAGAAATATAAAGTAAAAGACGCGTCACCCTTGGTGGGGGCAGTACGACAACCTTGTGGGGATAAGGAGGTAGTGGGCAACGTGTCAGAAGGCGGGCCACAGTTGAACGGACCTATACCAGTAAAAGAGTACCGCCTATTTGTAATGAAAAAACGTGTACCCAGTAATTTAGCCATTTTAGAGATCAAGCGAATTGAATGAAAGTACGCCGTCGCGTGGCACGTGACATATCATAGAAAATTATATAGAGTCTAGCGTGATCCGAATCAAGTGTTTAGTCTGTTCTTGTCTTTGATACGGAGCTGTAACATCGAGATCGTTGATCGATAAATAGTAACTACTTACAACTTTTATCGTTATTTTTTTAACGAATCACTTTGTTAAATATTACATACTAAATATTACACATTTAGAAGTCGTAGAAGATAGGCGAGTACGAATTTACAAAATGAAATTATAATTTTATCGAGCATTTTGATTTAAAAATATTTAAATCAAATTAAATCATACTTAATTCGAATTTAATTTCATAAATTTGGAGCATTAGAATCATGGGTACGTTCCTTCGTTTTTTGGGATTTTGGTCGAACGATTTAAAAGTAGACGAAGCTACAGGACTCACGGAGAGACAGAAGAAACTTGTACAGAATACGTGGGCCGTTATAAAGAAGGATCAAGTTGCATCCGGCTGTGCTGTGATGTTAGCGTGAGTACTATTGTCAATACTTTTATTTTTTATTATTTATTATTCGTAATAATAACATGTAAAAGAGAAAATTAAAAATTCGGAAATTTTATTTTCGTATGAATTTATTGAAATTATAATATGCGATGACATCGAGGTAAGGTAGTTATAAAACATTTTGAAATAAAAGTACTTCGTACATAATCACTGATCGTTGATAAACGTATAATGTATATAATTCGTTGTTTAAATATTCCCACCTCCCGTCGTCGTTACCTCTGACGAATATATATATATATATACATATATCGATATTTCAAATAAAGTCGATCCTCGCTGATCACATACGTTTAATTTTATCATATTATTATTTTAAATTCAACAAAGTCTACGCTATTTAAATATTAAATTATTTGTAATTATACGCGGATTGTAATTCCGCGTATTGGAGTACATATGCGATAAGAAAGTTGTGCTAAACAAATTCATTACTCAATTAATCTCAGTTAGCAATTCAAGATACTTATATAATTTTTCTTATCAAGAAGTTATTTCAAGAAAGCGATATGCATGTCGTCGCAGAAGAAATCGATCAGAAACATTTAACAACTATGAAATAATATTAATAATTAATAATCAGTTATTCTTTCGTGCGTTAGAAGCACACCTGCAATAATCTCTATGCACGATATGTCAACATCTTTAAAATTATCCACAGCACGCTTTTTCCTGTGATTATATTCTAATAAAATATTGTGCAACGAAGCACGTTCGCAACTTTTCTTGAACGCAAGGAGACTTAATAATCATTCTTGTACATATATATTTAGCAATGCTTTATGTACGCGCGAAGAATGCAAGATATTAATCTACGAAATAAAAAAGTTCAAGTATAACAAAATATTCGAATAAAACGAGATAAAAAAAAATTAACATTTACTTCGATGTAACAATAATAAGAAATTTATCAACTTATATATATATATATTTCGCTAATAATTTCAAGCGTCATTATTTTTATGGCATTTTTTAAATCATATGTTGTGCGAATAATAATGCGTAACGTAATTTTATTAAATGTTTCATTTGCAGATATTTCAAAGAATATCCTCAGTATCAACAGTACTTCGAAGCATTTAAAAATGTTCCACTAGATGAGCTACAAAATAATAAAAGATTTCAAGCTCATTGTGCGAGCATTATTGCTGCCATAAGCAACGTCATAGATTCTTTAAACGATGTTGGCTTATTAGAAGCAAATATAATTACTTTGGCCGAAAGACACAAGAAACGTGGTCAGACGAAAGAAGAGTTTCAGGTAATATTCGCTTCTACATAACGGTATGAGTCATTAAAAGACGTACGATTAAAATTTAAATAAAGAACATTTGGATTTTTTAGAATTTAAAAACAGTAATCACGACCGTTCTTCGACAAGCTTTGGGAAAGCAATACACGGTGGAAGTTTCGGATGCGTGGGATAAAACATTGGATGTCATGTTCTTAAAAATATACGAAATTCTTACTTCGTAGAAACAAATTCTTCTTCCGACAAAGAATTATTACACGTCGTAAGAAAGTGTCATATTCTTTGCATGCGTTAAGAAAGTTCGTATATTGGAAAAAACTTTCACGAAGTATATACGTATATAATTTTGGAGGCATGCACGCGCGTCTACACACGTGCACACATACGCGCATATGTACATTTTTACTTTAATCTGTAGGGACAAAATTTATAATGGATGTTGTTATTTAAAAAATCATGTTTATTAACCTCGTACGTTCGTTACCAATTTACTGTTGCATTTGACAAGTATAAAATTACATTATTTTATCTCTGATCAGTCATTGATGCCTATAAATTAGATATAATAATTTGTAACATTGTTTAATTGAAACAAATAACAATAAAAGATTATTCATGTAATTGTAATAATGGCTATAAAGTTGCTATCACTTTATTTTACTATTCACTGTTAAAAAAATGGAAAAAACCTTACACGATTTAGAGACACGATAAAACTTATAAATTTCGACATCATTTTCATGTACCATAAGAAATGCTTTCTTCATTCATATGTAATTTCAAATAGATTATTCCTATTGTGTCATAATTTCATAAAGCAGTATTAAATCTTGCAGTATACAAGAAATATCATATTCATTGATAATTTAATACTGCTCAATGTCGTAATCATTTCATATTCATTAGCGATAATTTTACAATAATTTACAGGACCAATGTATACACTATATTTTCAGAGATTGTTTTTTTTTTTTTTTTTCTTAAGAACACATTGAGAGCTTATCGATAGCAAATATCATACCATTGCATTCTATTTGTTGATTTTTACATTTTTTAAGAATTATAATAAAATACTTAAAAAAGCCTTAAATACTCAAAAAATTTCCTGAAATAGATGACAAATAATCCATTATAGATTAAACAAAAGGAGTTTATGTTAAACAGTAAGCAACTCGTTATAACAATAAATTTGGATTCATTTGCTATTCATCAAATAATCTCAGGAACTTTTTCAAAAAATTACTATATCATATCACAGTATAACAATCAGACATTCAATTAGATTTTGTATGTGGTAATTGTGTCTGTACAATTATGTATCACAAAGGGTATGTATCAATCGTTTTCGCTATTTCTGCAAACTGCAGTTTGTGGGAGGCTGTAGTACACCCAAACCTCTTAGAATGTGCATATGAGTGTAAAGCTATTTTGTATATGTTGTTGAGAAACCATAACAAACATTGAATGCATACATTCAAGCTGTTAAAGTTTACTTTTTGTCTAAAAGCACCATGGTATTTGAGAGATTTCTTTGTGTCTATTTATTCGATACCATGAGCAAAGATCATTACTAAGCCAGGTTCGATGATCATATCTTCTGGCATGTGTGTATTATCGCAATGGAGGACTAACACTGCTTGCTTTCCAGGCACTCTTTTACATACGTAATACTCGTACTGTCTTCTAGAATTTTGTCTGGTTTCCAGAGAATTCAAACCCGATGGCCATTTTCTTTCGTGACAATTTTCCATAAGCTCGTCAATGATATGAGGTGGACAATTGTTTTCAGATAACGTTCTTTTCACCATTATCTATAAGATGTACACCATTAATTTTAGAGAACTACATTTTAGAAAGTTGCCTGGGTAAGTCTCATGAGATGCAGTAAAATAGTATGATACCTGTAATGATTCGTCCGGCGTAGAGATCATTCCTCCCCATCTGGTAACTCTTGCCCTAGGAAGCGTAGCGGACCATCTTACAACTTCATCTCTCTCCATTTGATCGGCGATAGCTCTCATTGCTGGATTGGACACTCTTAATGCTCTCATAAAATCTTTTAATAAGTGTATCTCTCTCTTGTGCTCGTTTATTTGAAGTTGTTGCTCTCCTAACTCTCGTTTCATATCGGTAAGTTTCTGCTGTTGAGATTGTATTAAATTTCTAAGTTCTCTTACACAATTGTGATCTTTTAATTCATCTTTCGGAATGATAAGATTACAGCCTTGTTCGCACAACATCGGTCTTTTAGGATTATATTCACACTGTTCCAAATGTGACACTAAACTATCTAATTTGATGCTTACTTGACATCCATACATAATGTTATCACAACTGATACATAAACGAGCCAATAAATTTCTGAGAATTCTTGGAACTGCTCTAAGCTGTGCGGAGGTAATGGGAGTACGATCCAAAGGACAAGTCGGTTGCCTGTTTATCCATTCGTTGATACATGAACGACAGAAAGCATGTTCACATACAGGAGCCTGCAACATATTCCTCACCTGCCAGTCCTCATAAGCCTATAAAACTATACTGCAAAACTGCTATTTCTTTTCACTTGGACCAATAAATAAGATAATAATTGTATGTAAAGAGTTAAATCTCGCCTCACGGCTATGGCAATATAGTTAACTGTGAACTCGTAACGACACAAAAAAGTATACAAGTGTTTATTGAAAAAAAGTTAAAAATGACAAAAATGTTCACGATGAAATCGCAGAGGAACAAACGAAAATACAATGAATAAGATTTTACTCGATCGGTAAGTAAAACAAGCGAGATATAACGTTAGTGTCAATTAACAAATAAAAGTGCATAGAAAGCGAGGTTAGTCTACTTGGCAATTTGCAATTGAATATAGATGTTATGGCTTTTATGAAAAAAACTATGATGATACCTGTACGGGATCCTCGAGAACACCGGAACAGATCGGACAAACGAGTTCTTCATCCACATCTCCTTGAAATCGGTTTACGTCGAACCCCATAACGTACGAGATAGTATATCGTTCGCCAGATATAACACCTTACCCGATACTTCGTTCGATTTTTTGTAAGAAATGGACAAAGATCGTTCTGTCTCCCTCGAACTTCGGTTTCGATGGCACAGATCGACGAGAAAGTTCAAATATATGGTGTATGTGTGTATGTGTGTGTGAGTAAGTGTTTTAAGTGCGTGCGTGTACACGCACGCCCCTCACACACACTGCACTGTACACGCAGCACACACGGTGCATGTCATATACATATGTGTGTATATATATATATTTGTAGATATATAGATATGCGCATATGTGTATCATGTACACCGTTACTTTTAAAGAGGCAAGCATGCCATCTGCTTGCTAATATTTTGCATGTTCAGATTGATATTTGACAGTGATCGTGTTGCATTGAAAAGCGATGGATCGTGATGTATACGATGTCGTGGGAGTGTAATCGTTTGTTCTTTTGAAGTAACTTTTCATGTCAAACACTTCTTTTTCACATTACACGACTTTCAAATCATTTGTGAAAAGAAGTTTGTGTACTGATCAAAAGTCTTTAATGCAATAACCGTGTAAGATGGATATTTTCGTATATAGTGGATAAAGGAATTACGTGATTATTCGTAATAAATTGATTGTTTTTCACATTTGAAATAGAAGGATATTAATAATCGTGTATTGCGTGAAAGATAGATTGAAATTTACAAAGTTTATATTATGTTTTATTGATTTTATGTTGATTATAAGATTGAGATGAAATTTTATCAATGAATGGAGGTGTATTTACAATGCACAATTTAACCTACAAAAAATAAAAATGCTTATTATTTGTACGAATAGTGAGGGCGCTGTATTACACGGTTTTCTAGTTCCGGAGTATATCGGTGACACCTCTTTATAAACGTCGAGTTTTTTTTTTCCATTCATGTCTCCAGTGATTCTCTATCTTTCATTGTGTCTGTGCTCTACTCTACTCTTTTCTACAGTAGAATATCTTATTCTCCACTATCAACTATTATTTTGTTAATAAGACGAAAAATCGAATACGAATACATCTTTCTTTAATTTTATTTTATAGTTTATACAATTAGAATAAGATCATAATAAGAAAATAATAATGGCAGCAAATTACTATTTTGCTATCGTTGGTCATGCTGACAATCCATTATTTGAAATAGAATTTAATAATTCTAGCAAAGATGCAAAGGTGTGTTTCTTGTTATAATACATTATATGTTACCTTACTGTTTGATTCATGCTATGATAGAATAACATTTTATTTGGTCAATTTGCTTTTATGACAGAAAGAAGATCACACACATTTAAGTCAATTTATAGCTCATGCAGCACTTGATCTTGTTGATGAGCACACATGGAAAACAACAAATATGCATTTTAAAGTTGTAGATAAATTTAATCAATGGTTTGTAAGTGCGTTTGTAACAGCAACACATATACGATTTGTTATGGTACATGATAGTAAAAATGAAGATGGAATAAAAAATTTCTTTAACGAGATGTATGAAACATATATCAAGGTAATATGTTTCTGCAGCAATAAAATTTATGACTTTATATGTTTATAGATATATTATAGAGATCATTTATTAGATTATAACATTGTATTTATTTGTTTTAGTACTCCATGAACCCCTTTTATAAACTAAATACACCTATTAAATCTGTTGGTTTTGAGAAAAAGGCACAATTGTATGGGAGGAAATATTTATCATCTTAAGGAATTACATTTATACAAAGAATACTTGTTTCTTGTTATTCTCCAAAAATGTTTTTTCCTTTTCTACGAATAACATTTGTGACTAAGGCATGATGTATATTTTTTATTTTAATTTTACTTAGGAATATTTAATACTACATTAAAACATAGAAACATTAGATCAGTTATTAATTTCATATTATTCTGATTATCTCAAATCAAATAGCGGTATTTATAAACTTCTTATCCAGCAATGCTAAGAAAGAAAAAATATGTGAATTAGGTAATATTGTATAGTATAGTATAAGCATAGATTATATGAAATAAGGAACAATAATTATTCACTATACCTTCATGGATAATGGTATCATGAAATCTATGTAATTTATAAATTATCAATTTCACTCCAATTCCAGGTCTTGAATCTAAAATTTTTAAAAGATATATTAATCATTTTATAGATGATTAATTGTTTATATTGTATAAGAATAGTAAAGATAGGCCATTGCTTAAAAGAAAAAAAATAAAGCAAAGGACCACCTGTCATGCAAATTGGGTATAATGAGACTGTTAATTACCTCTTGCACTTTTTGCATTTCTTGAGTTAATAAATTATCCAAAATTTCTTGAAATCTTTGTCTAAGTTTAACATTCTCAATATTCGCGATCTCAAGTTCTTGTTGTTGTCTTCGTTGACGCAATTCTGCCAATTCGGCATGAAGCGTAGCAAGTCTTGTTTGTAGCGAATCTGAAATAATATATAGAACAGTTGAAAATAAGAAATATACATATATTATCAAGTACCAACAATAAATTACCTTTAGATGTAGAAACAGAGGGGCATTCTGAAAATTCATCAGGAATAATATATTCTGAATGAAATTGTTCTAATTTTGGGACTTTTGTTTCTACCACATCCGCTGGTTTTTCTCCATCTATTTCTGAATTATTTTCATTTTGGAACATTTCTTTACTAAATTCAGTTACAAGACCACAACTTGTGGTTGCATTATTGTTTGATTGTTCGGAATAATTAGCTTGCATAGAATTAGTGTCTGATGCTCTGCTGTCAGCGGAAAGTCTACTATTTTCATCAAGCTCCATAACATTTATATTTGCTTCTTCATCATCATCCTCGCTGTCGCTCACCGGTTCACCAAATATATCATGTTCAGCTGCACACAAAGTAATTGCATGACGCATGATGATTGAATTACAGGTAATATACCATTCACAAATTACTTACCAACATCTAAACTTTGTGATGTGTTACTATTAATGTTGTCTCTTCTAGATTTAACTGTTCCCGATGACGATACCTTACTTGGTTTAGACTGGTCTTCATCTTCGCATATTACCTCCCATTTAACATTGACAGCATCATTATCTACTCTTAATAATCTTTTTACTTCTTTTTCTATTTCTGGTGCTTCAACATATTTCTTTTTTAAGGTTTTTCTAAATCTCCTACGTCTTACATTTTTTGTAGGTGGTGTTATCCCATGTGGCCATAAAAACTTCTTATCAACTTTATTTGGATCTTTTTTCTTCTGTCTCATAGGTGATTCTTCATCTGTAGTTGTATGATCATCCTCTTCTTTGCATATCAACATCTAATTAAGATAAGAAAAACACTCACTTAATTCCTGTATAATTTTATTCCCTTAACATTTGTATACTACAAACACTTACCTGACATATATCCGCTGTTTTATAAAAACTTTTATTATCAATAGTTTTTAATGATTCTACAATTGTAGGTAAATCAACTACCTAAATAAGACCAAATGAATTATAAGTGTTAGCACTTGTTTCATAATTATGTTACTTCCTTATTTAAAATTACAAAATAATACCTTAGCATGAAGTAACCAATGATCTAATCTTACTTCACCATAACGCATATCATTTTCCAATTTTATACTTAGTCTATCTTTTAAGGGACCTCCGCTTCTTAATGTTTCTCTTAAAACCTTTGCAGAGTCCTAGAGTTTAACACATATTTAATAATAGCTCATTCAAGAACTTGTTTATAATTTGCCAAACATTATGTGTTTGTAGGTTAGAAAATACAATACAACATACCGGTGGTAATCTTAATATAAACTGACTTTCTAATTCCACTTGAGGTTCTGTGCGATTTTTAAAATTAATATTTGGATGCCGGTTCATCATATCTTAAATTGTAATAAAAACTTAAAAGAAAACAGGACTTAAAGCCGAACTCCGTGATGATCAGTGATGATCAAAGCGCTAACTAAATCAGTATACTAATTTTGGTCGTTAGAAGAGCGAAAGAGTATAAAAAATTTAGCCTGTAGTTGGAGTCAATTTCAATTTCTCTTATTTGCAATTTATAGATTTGTTCAAATTTTACAACACAAAGTAGCAATGTCTCTAAAAACTTTCATAAATAGATAACAGTTTCCATGTTAGTTTTTATTCGACATGAAAACTAGATATTTTCGCACCAATGACGTACGAGCATCGATACATTCATAGATAGACACTTTTACTACTGATTCGTACTATTCGCTGCTCCATTTTGTCCACTCGTCGTTGCGCCAGTATGCCTCCTGTTGTCAATGAACGGAATTATCACGAGTTCGATGCGGCAAATCGGATCTCGTTGGTCCTGAGAATAAGAAGAGAAAAAAAAAAAAGGAGCATTCTCTCATCTCGGCTTTCCAACGAACTCGATCATTTTTCTTTGAAATTATCTGGCAACGTTGGATCGCAGTCGTCTCTCTCTCGTAGGCGTCATCATGATGTGTGAATCGGAGTGTCTACGAAGGACGGGTTTGTTTTGAATCGATAGGACGTGGATATTGGTTTTTCGTTATTATGGTAATTCCCTCCGAAGGAGTGGCGTCGAGTTTGCCTATCGTTATGGCGCAAAACGCCGATATCCGGCGATATACGATCGGATAATAGAAGATACAGGATATAAATTTGCACGATTGTACGATGACGGAGGTGGAGAAGGCTTTTCTCGTTGAACGTCGATTCCGATGGAGGAAGAAGGACGGTTTCACGATCGTGAAGTTTCTCGCGCTATGGATGCTCTTACCGTTAAACTTGGTGATGGCGATATCAGACAGGAAGAGCGATAAGTGTCCCGTCGAATGTGGTTGCTTAGGAAACGTTGTGCTTTGTAATAATTTACGATTGATCGAAGCACCGAGCGGCTTGCCACCATGGACCGAAACTTTGTGAGTAAACAATGTTCGCTTGTTGTCAACTTCTTTTTTTTTTTTCAATCTTGTGAATTTCGAATTCATACCATGTACAGAGTTTTTTTCTTATATCAATTATCTTACAGATTTTTCATTTATCATTGTTTCCAGGCGCAAGTCTGTTTAAGTAATGACATCATGTTAGGCATCTTTTTATGGTGGTGTACATTTATGGTCCTGTATCACTGTAACCGTAATGTAATATTATTCATTGCAGGAAGCTTTTTTTGAATATGAAAGCAATCAAATATACATTTTGAATTTTGACAAAATTCAGTAAAATTATACTCTTTGCTATTTTCTTTAATAAAACTATCATATTTATATTGTGTCATTGTGTAATAGTCTTTGCAATTAGAATTTAAAAAAGTATTATGTAAGACTAAACTTAGGTTTAAACTAAAGTTCTTATATACTATTTGATTGGCGGTATGGTTTTAAGTGTTGGAAATATATTTTTTCTATTTGTGTTCTCTTTGCTTCGATTCATTGTTACCATATAAAGTCTTATATATGAAGGCTAACCAGTTCTATCTTTTAATGCTACCATACAGAAGCATTTGAGGACAAGATCCTTCAGAAAAGAATGATGTAACATAGACATAGATGTATTTGTATATTTTATGTATTAAAAAAATGTTTTTCCAGTACCATGACGTTTTGGAGTAACGTACTCTTTCATTTTCAGAGACCTAAGAGACAACGAAATAAGTAATTTGAAGAACGATTCATTGTTACATTTAACAAAACTCAAAGACTTGTAAGCAATATTTATGACAGTCTGATTGAATACCAATAATATTATTATTTGATTATCAATCTGTTACAAAATTATTTATCTTTACAGGGATATGAGTGCTAATAAATTGGGTGATAATTTTACTATTGCTCTATCAGATGCTGCACAATTAAAAGGACTTAAAGTCAATAAAAACCAATTGACTCAAATACCTGATCTTTCATTCGTTAAGAATTTAACACATCTAAGCTTGTATGTATTACAATTTCAAATAATACCAATAATTGACCGAGGTTTGCTCCATGTTTTTTAAAATTCAATGTTGGATATTTTATTACAGATCTAACAATGAAATTTCTACAATTAACGGAAGTGCTTTAGCCATCTTGCCTGAGCTTCAAAGTTTAGACTTGAGTTTAAATAAATTAACTAGTCTACGACGTGGTTCGTTTTTGGCACCTAATCGAATTATACATTTGTAAGTTTTCTTATTAAATACTATTCTATTCATAGATCCATGTATATGTAATTTTGTATATGTTTTACATTTCAATTTGTTTCAGAAATTTAAACCTGAATCAAATACACTATATTGAAAATGGTAGCTTAGATAACTTAACTTCGTTGGAAGAACTCCGTTTAAATAAAAATCATCTTGTACAATTAATGAATACATCATCTACGCAATTACTTTCCATGGCACTTTTCAGAAATCTTGGAAAATTGCGAATATTGTAAGTTTGTGCTTATCATTAATCATGTAATGCCTTTATACCTCTATACTTTGTCCATCAATTTCAATATAAATAAACATAAAATTTACATAACAGAGAATTGAATAAAAATGAGCTGCAACAGATGCAAGTATTGAGCCTTAAAGGTTTAGAAAATTTGGAGGAGTTAAGATTAAAAAGGAACAAAATAAGTACCCTAAATGATGGTGCATTTTGGCCCCTTAAAAATCTTATTCTACTTCAGCTTGATTTCAACATGTTAACCAATGTGAAGAAAGGTGGTTTGTTTGGATTGCTGCATTTAAAAAAGTTGACTTTATCCCATAATCATATAGAAATGATTGAACTACAAGCATGGGATAATTGTGGAGCAATCACTGAACTGTTAGTAAAAATATATTACTATTTCTATAAATTGTATCTTTAAGGAAAATCACATAACTCATCTTTTTTTAGGGACTTGTCATATAACGCATTGACTTCCATAGAACGAGGTACATTCGATCACTTAGATAAATTAGAAATGCTAAAAATGGATCATAATCAAATCACGTATATATCCGATGGAGCTTTCAACTCTACTCCAAAGCTGCAAGTCCTGTATGTATACAATTGTTGACGCTGCTTATGTTTTATTATATATTTGTGACTCATTGTTATTATCCCATTTAATTTTAATTACAGAGATCTTAATTCCAATAAAATATCATACATGGTAGAAGACATTAATGGAGCCTTTGGTCCGCTCAGTAATTTGTGGAAATTAGGATTAGCGCATAATAAAATAAAATCTGTGAATAGGAATGCTTTTATCGGCTTAAATCGTGTTATTGAACTCGATTTGAGTGGGAACGACATAACAAGCATACAAGAAAATGCATTTATTTCAATGCCGGATTTAAAGAAATTGAAATTAAATTCAAGTGAGTATCAAATGGAATATATTTTTGGCGCATACTTTTCTATAATCGATCAAAACGAAATAATTTATTAATCTCGCAGGATCATTGGTCTGCGATTGCGGATTACAGTGGTTTAGTACATGGATAGGATCGCACAGATTTGAAGATACAGAAGCTCATTGCGGTTATCCACATTGGTTACAGAATAAACCATTAGCTCAGTTACATCATACAAACTTCACGTGTGGTTAGTACTGTAACAGTATAACGAATTGTTCTACTTGCTAGCCTCTTATAGTAAAATTTATTTATAGACGAGTATCCGAAACCAAGAATAATAGAAGAACCTACAGATCAAATGCGCGTGAAAGGTGATAACGTGACACTTATATGTCGTGCAACAAGTACAGCCGATGCACCTTTACATTTTACTTGGAAACGAGATAACATGGAACTGCATAATCCTAATTTACAAACAGACACAAGTGCATTGGAAGGCGGTGTAACAAATGCATCTTCTGTTTTGCGACTTATTAACGTGACGCATGCTAATGCTGGAAAATATCAATGTATGGTCACTAATACCTATGGAACTACTTATTCCTCCAAGGCCAAACTAAGTGTCCTAAGTATGCTAATATATTGTCATCGCTTACTGTCATTACCAAATACTTTCAAGCATCGATCTTTACATTTGATTTTATATTTACAGTATACCCGTCCTTCTCTAAAATTCCACACGATATCAGAGTAACAGCTGGGAGTACAGCACGTCTTGAGTGTTCCGCCGAAGGACAGCCATCTCCACAGATGGCTTGGCAAAAGGACGGTGGAAATGATTTTCCAGCAGCGAGAGAAAGAAGAATGCACATGATGCCTACCGATGATGTACTGTTTATTGTGGATGTAAAAATGGCAGATAGCGGTGTTTATTCTTGTACCGCGCAGAATTTAGCTGGACTTATCGTAGCTAATGCAACTCTAACTATATTAGGTGAGAAACATTATCTACATATATATTTCTCGTACATAAATTCCATTATACGAGTTTAAATCCTAATTGATTAATCACCATATGCAGAGGTTCCTTCGTTCGTCAAACCGATGGAAAATAAAGAAATAATGATAGGCGGCTCGATAGTACTCGAGTGTATGGCTAGTGGATCGCCACGGCCAAAATTAATGTGGCGTAAAAATGGTAGCCCTCTGCAAGTAACGGAACGTCATTTCTTTACTGCAGAAAATCAATTATTAATAATAGTCAATACCATGAGTAACGACGCGGGAAGTTACGAATGTGAAATGAGTAATTCATTGGGTAGCGTCGTTGGAGCCTCTCATCTCACGGTAAATCCAGGTAAGTCTTTTATAATGAACATTAGAATGAAACAAATAAATAATACATTAATCATTTTTCTAGCTCCTACGTCTGTCGTAAACGAAGACAATATATTGGGATTAATAATAATTACGGTAGTGTGCTGTGCCGTTGGCACATCGATAGTTTGGGTGGTAATAATTTATCAAACGAGAAAACGTTTAAGTAATTCACGCAATGCAAACACACAATCGCCAGCAACTGTGATATCAACGGCGCCGGAAAATCAAACGCACATGTATTTGGATACAAGTTCACAGCACAGCAAAGATAGTGGTACCGGTGACAGTGCCAATCCCAGTAGCGATCAGTTACAATTTTGTTTGCCTGGTTCGTGAAATTTCCTTCAACTTTATTAGGTCAATCGTCACGTTAATGATCTATCTAATTAATAATTTATTTTTCTATCAATTTCAGAAGAAATGGTAACTTGTTCTGTAAACAACGAGGAAGAAACTGCAGCCGTAAATGTTGCGGACCCGCTTATACGTTACACGAATCACGAACGATACGCTCATTCGGAGAAAGGATGTGCCGTATAAGCAAGAATTACGATTCTTTTTACGGACGATTAACACAGCGAAAGGAACGTAACGTATCGAGCCTTTTTATGTGGGATATGTGCTAAGGCAGGATTCGTTTGCGAGCCATTTATGTGTATAGAGAGACAAAAATAGGAGCTCGGACAGATAAGTACGCGAAGACGTATCGATCTCAGAGTTTTATCTGTGTTCGAGCCTGATCTTTCGATACACGCTAAAAAGTATTTCTGATACTTGCAACTCCGTATAATGCTACTGACTGTGTCATCTAGGTATTACATCATATTGTGACTGTGCAAAGATAAAGAAGATCAACGTATATGTGTAATACATTACTATACGAATAGCTATCGACTTTGCCGTCGACTATCAGTGTGGTTATAGGAGTGCGAGTGAAAAAAAAAAAAAAAATAGCAGTAACGAAGACACGTATTTGTAAATATTTAGGTTAAGAAACTAAGGTTCATACTGCTATCGCATCATGGATCATCATCATTTGAACGGTGATGATTTCGTCACGAGAAAGTATCATCGACTCTGAGTCACCTATACTAGGTCAATCTTTGTGATAGATATTTATTATAGATTTATACGAATTAGGAAGATTCAATATTTATGATATTCGAAGGTGTAATTTTATCATGAGGATGCACATGAGAAAAACTTATGTATCTGTGCACCGGAGTGCCGATATAGATATCTTCGCGGATTGTCTTCCCTCTTAATTTTTAAACGTGGTCGTTATATTACTGAGTAACACCGATTTCGTTTCCATCAGTAATCGATAAGCGAACGTTGGCTTATTAAATGTTATCCATATAAGTATATATATAAGTATATATGTATGTACATCAGACGAATGTTTTTTTTTTTTAACGTCATACCTACCGAATTTGTAGGTAAATTCGTTCAATTGAAAAAGAAGTATTATAACGAGTCGGTGTATACGCGCGTCCTTTTCGTCTATGGAAATACGTACTGTATCTCGACTTATCTTAACTCGTATTATTTTATGAACTTTTACACGGAATCTTGGTAATACACTGTCAAAGAAAAAACTTTTGCACGGTGGACTTACCTGGAGGACTTACCAAAAATTTGTCGTAACGTTACTACGCTTTATACGTTATTCCTTATAACGTCTATCGCATACGAATAATCGATGTAGTCTCACATATTTGATTTTTTTTCTTTAATCATTTGTCTTACTTCTCTGTCCTCGTATTGTGGACACAGTTTGTTAGCATAATTAGAAATTTAGAAACCACCGTTTTATCGTATAACGATCTATCTGCGACAACTTCGAATCATGCAATTTATATTTGAATTAATCAAATGGCGATAACGCATATATAAGTGAAACAAGAGAAAAAAAGAACACGCAAACGGAGCACAAATCTAATTAACAACCGTCTAATGCTTTCTATACATATATTTACAAGATTAAAAAAAAAAGTAGGCTCAGCGCAAAGATTTATATTTTTCTAAGTATTATCTCTCGAAATTTAGATCGTGCACCGTTCCGCCAATATTATTTTCATATTATACTATCTATGCAAATTTTTCAATCTCTGCGGCAAATCCAATTGCAATTTGTAACAAGTCGACTATATTTCTGGCTCTATTCAATATGTACATCTCCCTCTTTCTCGTTTGAGGGAAAATTCGCAAATTACGAGTGCTATCTCGCACATGCGAGCGATATATACATAACTTCTGTATAAACATGTTGCTTTGTCTCTCTCTCTCTCTCTCTCTCTTTTAACAACGATAAGTATTACACAATTGTATTGCCAACAAATGGATGCTCTATCTCAACGTGAGAGTTTTGGCTTGTAAATGCTCGAACGATATACACCAAATACGAGGCATCTATTTGATTCAGTATTTTTTTTTTTTTTTCTTTCTTTTATTTTTTTCTTCCTTTTTTTTCCCCCTTGTTGTTACGTAGTATTGTGCATATAAATATATAGATAATTCTTAAGAATAGATACGTCAATGTTTTCCTGACCACCATCAAACCTACCTATTCCTCAATTTCTGGGCGTCTTTGCATATGGTTGAAGGGGTGGAGGGGGTAGGATTCGCATGGCGAAAGAAAAAGCTCGCAAAAAATCTTTTTCCTCTTTTTTTGCTAATCGATAATGTTTTATTTACATGAAGGCAGCACCGTGGCCGATTTTATTTAGAGTCATCGATTTCAAAAAAGGGCGTGTGCAAGCCAAAAAATGTTCCTCGATCGCGATCGATAAAATAAGATTCTTGACGCACGAGGGATGATGCGAGATTTCTTTTGGCCTAAGAAGGAAAGAAGAAAGAATCTTTTTTCTTCTCCTTTTATCCCACTTTTTATGTTTCGAGTCCTTTTCGCTTAAAACTAGAGCTAATATCTCGCGACGAAGATACAGGTGCTGGGCGAAACGAGTACGCTTATAAAAATATCCGTAAAAATACAACATTCTCGTTATTAGGAATTTATCTAAGGATTGTCGCTCTTTTTGTCGTGGCCTTATTCTCACATCGGCCACAGAAGCGACACAGCTACTATGTAGACGCACGCGCAAAGAGGAGGCCCACGGAAAAGCAGGATCACGGTGACACCACGTGCCTCTATACTAACGCTAATCATTCTTAATACAGATTTACAATTCAATCGATATTATATATATATATATATACAGGGCGATTCAACTAAGAAAAGTTACCTGAATAATTTGGGCAATTTTGGAGAAAAAGTGATCTTGAAATTTTCTAAGAATTTTGAAAAGAGACTTGTACAACAGCTTTGGTTTAACAAATTTCTTTTTATCTCCAAAATTGTATAATTTTTCAGGTGACTCGTCTTAGGTTACTCACCCTGTACAGGGTGAGACAAATAAAAGGGAATATCTATGTATCTCCTTACAACATCAGAGGATATGAGGCAAAGAATTATTTCAATTACAGTAAGAGGTAAATCTTTAGAGATTATATGTTCTGGAATGATACGATTTTTAAGACTGATGATTTAGTTTTTTTTTATAATATATAAGAATATGGACAAAAATATGTTCTATTGAAAAAGAAAAAAAAAAAAATTTGATCTTGATAAAAACTTTGTAAAATTGTAAACTTTCATTAGACCATCACTAAGGGAGATATCTGCACGTTCCCATTTATGAGCCTCGCACTGTATAGTCGTCAGCCGCGATTCCATACTTCCTTTTACTCTTTTTCGTACTCATTTCGGAATATTCGATCGAATCGTTGTTTTTTTTTTTTTTTTCTAACAAATTTAGATTAATTGATTCGTGCGATTTAATTAACCAACAATCCAATTTTTATATAAGAAAGATTTGTTACAAAATCTAGCTTGTTTAGAAATATCACAGTGTGTTTACTCGGAGAGATTAGGACACACAGGCATTAAAAAATGTTTTTTTTTTTTTATTTTTATCTTTATCACAAATTGCTCATTTACTACTTTAAAATAAAGAAAAATAAGGACAATTATTATTATTAATAGTAGCATTTGCTGATTTTTGCAGATGAGTAAAAAAGTTTTTTCTAACATCATGATATTTTTGCCGATTCGATCGACTAAACGCACGAGCATTTCCTTGCATAACTTCGATGAGCAGACACACACACATACTTACACGCACACACACACACACAGACGTATTTTACAGTTTGACTCAACGAAGATATACGATGTCATGGCGTGTCATCGGAATACGTAAAGTCGTCATTCGCATTAATAGATCAACGTGACGATCACACCTTATTCTATGAATCGATTGATCGAATTTCGCGATTCCTTTAGCAGTGATGGAAACAATGCTAGAGTGTGAAAAATAATAAGACTAAATATTAATAATAATAATAATAAATCGCTTGATTATCGATATAATAGTAATAATAATATATACAATGAGTCTATCTAATTTTTGTGACGTACTGCGTTAAAATCCTGCGTTAATAATTTCGCCCGATCGTGCTTACGCAAGGCCTTGTATTTCTTTCTTTTTTTTTTTTTTACTTATATCTTTTATTAAAAAGATTTATCCAATTAGTACCTACTTTTTTTTATTCTGGTTTCATCTCTTCTAAGTTTACATACGATATGAGTTACCGAAACCGAAGGACCTCCTCTCCCATTAAAATTATTAATACTATCTGACCGATCGGACCTGTCCTTTGGTACGGTTCACTATCGTAAAAAAATATCCTTCGTGGGACGTTTTTTTTAATAAATATTGTACGCATATATAGCTATACGGCCTCTAATGTCCGTACATAGAATAAATTGACGGATAATTTGATAATAAAAAGAAAGAAAGGAAGGAAGACAGAACAAAAGCTTTTCGTAAAAATCGAAAAAAAAGCTTCGAAGTCCTATTTCCATCACTGCTTAACATTTACATGCCTATACATATCATAATTAAAAATTGATTCCATGATCATTTCTAACGCGAGTCAACAAAAAATCATCATAAAACAGTAACGTATTCATTGCGCGATACTTTCAATTTAAAATATATATATACAGTACAAGCTTGGTAATTCGACATCAGAAAAACCTGGTCACATACATTTGGGAACACTCTGTATATCCATAATTCGTTTGGTGGGCGCTTCAAGAGAAAAATAGAAGGAAAAAGAATCTAGAAAATCATCATATCCTGCTGTCGCATTTTAGGTGAAGGCGCATTTTTTGTACGTTACGATAATTTATCTAAATGAACACCGTTCGCCCCGTGAGACAGATTTCTTCATGGCGGTACGTGTTAAACAATGTAATATAATAACTATCTATAATAATAATAATAACGATGATAATAATAGTAATGGTGGTAATAATAATAATAGTAAGGACGATAGTATTAATAGTAATAATAATAATAAAACCAGTATGCTCCTTACGATGGACAAGCGGTAACCGATGTTAAATGACGTAAAATAAATGTACAAACGCGCTTACGTATTTACCTTTTATAGACACACACACGTGCACAATCTCTTGGATAGATACTGGATCTCATATTTTCTTTCTTTTACTTTTTTTTTTACAATATTCTACCATTCTTTATTTACAAGAATTGATCATGATCGTTCGTTGTTTTTTGTAATACCCGCGATATGCAGCGTAAAAGAGGAAAGAAAAATTAGCAAGAGTATTTTTTTGCAAGGAAGAAAGAAAAAAAAATACAATCAAAGTAAAATGGCGGTCGGGAAACAAGCAAGCAAAGGCGGAAGCGCGTTCATAGGAGAGTAATAAATAAGATCTTCGAATGCCTTTCGTGCGCATCGTGCACGTCTAAAGTATTTTCTCTAGAAAAAGAGAGAAAAAAAGAAGGGAAGGAGAGAGAAAAATCAAATTGATAAAGTCAGGTTCCTCGATTCTTTGTAAAAATTGAATCCATTTAAAATTCCGTCGAATGTCGACTTTGGTCTAGGCGAGAATATATAACGCTTGTCTCTTCAAAAACGAAAAATATCACTATATACGTCGTTCTACATACTCACGCATGCATACACACATACACACACGACAAACGAAAGCGCGCGTGCACACACATACTTTCGAGTATCGTCTTTTGGTATTGCTGCTCGCGAACCTTTTCTTTTGAAAGACGCAAACAATTTCTATTTAGGAACAAGGTAGTCCACTTTTCACGCACCTTTTCTTTCTTTATTTATATATGTGTGTATATACACCCTCCTCTTTCTCCACACTGCCAATGATTTTCAATTTTTTTTAACTTTCCTCATTTCCCAGCATCCCTCTTGTCGATGTGACTTCAACATCCGCCATCTTGTTCTCCATCTTGTCGTGTACACTTGTACGTCAAAATGGCGGAAAGACAGAAATGACGAACCAATGGAGGACTTTGGAAATTTTTTACGTGGTAGTCCACTTTTCGCGCACCTTTTCTTTCTTTCTTTATATATATGTGTGTATATACACCCTCCCCTTTCTCCACACTGCCAATGATTTGTAGATTTTTTAACTTTCTTCATTTCCCAGCATCCCTCTGGTGACTTCAACAGCCGCCATCTTGTCGTGTACACTCGTACGTCAAAATGGCGGAAGGACAGAAACGAATGGAGGACTTCGAGACTTTTGGACGTGTCTTCTATGACCGCCAGCGGCCGTTTAGAAAGTGTTCGTCGATCAGAATGATTCAGACGATGGGAAGACACGTTGGACGGTATCGAAAATCCATCGCATCTGAACTTTTCTTCCTTTATCCGTCCTAGTGTCTTAAAGTCTTATTTCCTTTTGCACTCCTCCCCCCTGGCCCTTACCTACCGTTAGCACAGTCGAAAGGTTCGTTTGACTCGCGTCCCTGAGGCCACTGTTTATTTTTTTTGTTCTTTAAATTCTTCAACTTCTTTGATTTCTTTGTTTTCTTTTTTTCTCTCTCTTCCACACATACACCCACATACGTACTTAAGAGTGTGTTAACCCTCATATAAACGACGTAATAATTTTCTTTTCCTAATAGATCTTTTCTATTGACGAGAAAGCCAGCCGAGTCCTATATACTCGGGTTCGTCAATCATTGTTCATATCCTTTAATTCCGTATAAGCGATTCTCTTTCGGTAAACGTTGCTACCCGATGGTCCGTATTTCCTTCTGGCACCCATCGTCGAGGGTCCTGGCACGGTGTACTGTCGTCGTTTGTACATGACCATTCTGGAAAAATAATAGACAAATTTATACCAATATGAACGATTATCGAACCAATGTCTGCTATACGAAAAAAAAAGAAACTTGATTTAGTAGTGATCGAAGAATACGGAGCAGAGATCGATTAATGTACAAAATATTTTTGTTGCTTGTTATTTTTCATCGAGGCGGGTGTCTGTATTTTACGGCTGAAACAACAAAACCACGTGGTAACTGTAGTACATTTTCGTGATAAGTATCGCCATCATTGTTTGGACACGTTAATCACACTCGTCTCGAAGGAAGAAAACAAAACAGGTGATTGGTCGTAAGTACTGTTCGAAATTAGTGTTTTTTTTTTTGTTATCTTTGTTCTTATCATCAGTTCGGTTATTATCTTTTTAGACTCTTTCCCGAACTCTTCTCAAAACGAATGAGAAACCTTTTAAACTTTCGCGGCTTCCCCACGACACGTCGTCGAAGCGCTCGTTTATTGCTAGAGTCGCGATAGCAAAGTGCACGGTAGTATCGCGACTGCGAGTGGATCTGATTCCTAGAAACGAAGAGGGACCAAAATCTTCAAGGATACGTATGAGGGCTCCCTCTGCTGGAAAATGAAGCTAATTCGTATTACTTATCTTTTCAAGGATACTAATTAATGGGAAACTTCATCGCAGTGTTTTCATTGCCCGTAAAAGCGTTTGCACGGTACGATATGCGAACGACCTTGAAACTCGTGTATTCTTCATAAAAAAATATACGTTTGTGCTATGTTAGAGATAATAATTCGAATGAGAACTTCATTTTCCCTACGTGATCCTTCCTTTTTTTTTTGTTTATCTTCGTCACGGAAACCTGCACGTAATTAGTGGCGGAGACCAGAATTCCTTGGTTGCGTGACTCTCTCAACATACCTTTTAAATTATATCTTTAATATAGTCTGTAACAAGTGGTATCAATGTTTTTGTTTCTTTTGAGAGAGTCAACAAATTTGTACGGTCGTTTTTACAACATTTAATTAGTAATTAGCAAACTTACCGGTCCCCAAATCAAATGCCAATTATAATTCGTACCTGGGTTAATTTGTACATTACAGCATGTACGTATAATTCCTTGGTCAATTAATTATTATATAATTTTTATCGACCATCGGCAAAGATATTTGTCGTTTTGAATACAAAAATTGTCAACAGGGTTATCCATGCATTTGCGAATAGAGGAGGGGTTGAGGAGACAATTTTACAGAATGGGGGTATAAGTGGTTTGAAGTTTTTTCGTTTATTTATTTTTGCTTCGTTCTTTTTCATTAAGTGTCATCTGACGAGGAGTTTGGATTGGGTGTCGGATTGGTTGCATGCTCTGCACTCGAACTTACGTATATCTTTTTGAGGTACTTGTCCAACCGAAAAATTCCAAATAATTCTGGCATGATGGACGATGCTAATTTGTAAATTAAAATTATTAAAAATTCGTTATTTCATTATATAATTTTTATTACAACACGGAAGTAATACTGCAAAAAAAAAGATAAAACCCTGCGAAACTCACACGCCATCTCTCGCATTGTTTCTTACGATCGAGATGAAAATTTTAACGAAGTCGTGATTCAAGAAGAATAAAATCATTTTGTTAGTATTAATATTTCGAAAATTTTTGTTGTGCACTCATATGTAATCCCCTTGGCTTATCACTCGCCAGATTTCCTTACGATGTTTCACCTTGTTTCGATCAATGACGGCGTTGCTCAAAAGATTTTCCGAACTTTTTCTGTTCGCGAAATAAATTTTTTTTTCTCTTCTGACTAGATACACCTGTCGTTCACGCTCGTTCCATTTTTCTATCCAAGTAACAACAAAACGTTTACATTTCACAGTTGTACACATTTTCATATTCTAAATCTTATTTTTTTTTTTTAATCAGACACCTCGCAATGATCTCTGCTTAATTCTTCGATCACTCCAACACAAGTTGCCAAAACATTATAAATGTCTTTTCTTTCTTTTTATATACAAACATGTAACGATAAATATTCTAATAATACTAAAAGTGAATCTCAACGAATAAAAAAAGACGTCGAATCGATTAACAGTGTTTTTTTTTTTTCGGATATTTAATTTTAAAAAACCCGATTGCGGACGGTGCCCTTTAGAAGCGTGTAGATATGTATATCATGCAGGAAGGAATCATAGTGTTGGAACTAAATTTCGACCAGCGAAATGTTCCTCGCAATCACAGAGTCTCTACTACCACAGATTTCAACGATTAAGTATTGACGTATAAAAATGCTAACGTATTATATACTACCAATTAACAATAGTCAGAACAATGAGAGACACATTTGTATTTAATTAATTTACTAATCTAATTTTGTTTCATTTCTTTAACGAACAAATGTTTGCTAATCGTAATTGGACATATTTCAAAGAAATATAGAATTGAAATATAGAATTTCAAAAGAAATTAAACGGACCTTCGTTCAAGTGTCTCTCCTTGTTCCCAAGCAACTAATTAAATGCAAAGCAATACGAAATAAAAATCATGTTCTTGCTCGACCATGCTAGGACTTCTCCGGATGTCCATTGTGAGCGTGTTTCATTCATTCTAAGGAAGAAAAAAGAACGGTGCCTTGCACGCATTAGTTCCTTTTCAACCCCCTTTTAACACCCACGACAGCCGTTTACCACGGACAGCCAATGAGGACGAAACAATCAGATAAAAAGAAATAAAAACGAGAAGAACAGTAACGTCAAATATTCGTCGTCCTTGTCTCAACCGATCTCGACGATCGATCGACATAAAGAAGTGGTCATCATTTTCGATATTTCCAATCGAAAATCTTCCATATACCTACTGATTTTTCCCTATTCTTGTACTAATTATAATACTTTTGTGTGTTTGTTTGTATTTTTTTTCCCCATAAATATTTTTCCTAGTTGAGTTAAACCACA
Organism: Ancistrocerus nigricornis; assembly: GCA_916049575.1. Taxonomy (NCBI): domain Eukaryota; kingdom Metazoa; phylum Arthropoda; class Insecta; order Hymenoptera; family Vespidae; genus Ancistrocerus; species Ancistrocerus nigricornis. The sequence continues at coordinate 3,480,376 of OU696669.1, read as the reverse complement.
TTGATATCTGAAACATAAAGCAAAAAAAGAAGTCTTACTCTCGTTCGTTCATCGAAGGAAGATAACAAATAAAATAACAATTGAAGACATAGAAAACAACGACACGTTCATAGCACTCACCTCACCCTATAAATCCTGCCGCCAACGAAATGATGAGGGCGAGTATACCCGTCATCACTTGACCTGCCGTTGATACAACAGCCTGCTGTTGGGCCGCGCTTTGTACGAAGTTGTCCGGTGTGAATTTGTTCTCTGCTGTTAAAGTGCTTCCATATTTATCCAATAGGACCATGACAATACCGTTTGACCAGCCGAAACCAAGTTGGACCTCGTATTCCCCACCGCTGCCGTAACCACCGGAAACTGTGGCGTCGTACTGTTAAAGGGAAAATGTAAAAGGTGATGAAAGAACTACGCTTGGGTTAAATTGTATACTCGTTTGTTTCCCCTTGTGTCACCTTTTCAAACATGCTGTGAGTCTCGTTGAAGGCTTTATAGTTGCTTCGAACCCATCTCTCGCTTATCTCGTAGGCTAACCTCTGGGCCCATGGGTCCTGGGTATTGTTTAGAGCCATAATAATGAAATACTGGAGCGGTGGCCAAGCGTTAGGATAATCCCATTGTTCACCAGAGTGTTCTAGGGTCGTTGGTATACCACCAACGTTCAACATGATTTGACTTTTCTCCAGATACTTTAGTACCTTCGAAACGAACTCCTCCTTCCTTGCGGCATCGTAACAATGCGTCCAGAGTGGCAAGATGTTTGTCGGATAAAAATAATCCCTCTTTATTTCGTTCATTATGTCATAATCGAGCCAGGCACCGACCTCGTCGTGCCAGAGTACAGCGGTCACAGCTTTTTTCCATTCCTCGGCGATGTTCCAATAATACACCGCCTTGGTTGCGTTACCCTTCCTTTGACTGTACTGAGCTAACAGTACAGCGTTCCGATAGATTATCGCGTTTAGGTCGACTGGGATTATGCTTCTCGTCTTCAAGTTCGTCAGGTTACCTAAAAACGTTATGAAAACGTCCACGTAACGCGAGTTTGTAGGAAAGGGACGATGGGAAAGAACGTGTAGACCAAGGACTATTCGGATCGTGTTATTTACCTTTATTAGTGCCATCGAGTATGAACCAACGACTGGAGAAATCCCAACCTGATTCAGCAGCTGTCTTCAACTCTGCATAATAATTGTCCTTCTCCTCGGCTGTACGAAAACTCTGACTGGTCTGAACGTCCTCCCTAAAGGAATTTCGCGTGTAATTTCAAACGAGAACGCGTTTTGGGTCTATCGATGAAGAAGAAGAAGAAAAAGAAGACAATCATCACCTGTAGGATTCGGGCCTAGGTCCGGCAGACTCCTCGTAGTATCTAGCGAGTGTATACTTTACGCCATCTTTCTCGACTTCTACCGTACGATTTGTCAGCCAAAAATCGAATTCCTTTTCTAGGAGCCAGAAATGTTCATCGAGCCAGCCGTAATCATTGGTAACTTGAAGATATTCTTCGACCATTGGTATCAAAAGTGGCGGATGAGACCTCATCGTGTAATATATCCTACCACCGTTAGGAATGAAGCCTATCCTTTCAACGATTTGTGCGAAATTAGTAAGCATACCCCTAGCCGTTTGATTCATTTCCGAGAGCAAGAGTCCTTTGATGATCCAGTAAGAGTCCCAGTAATAAAATTCGCGGAACCTGCCGCCTGGTACGATCACCGGATGTGGTACATAAATGATCGAGTAACGATCTTGATGCAATTTTACGTCATCCTTCATCTTCCTTCCCAACATCTTCCATATCTGATTAAGATCTGAAGCAAATTTCCTCAGCTCTGGATCATGGATCCTCCCAAGAAACTTTGGGTTTGCCTTCCAATCGATCGGATCCCAATCCTCGAACTCGGATCCAGCCGGATCGAAGGTCTCGTTCACGAATCTTTCTATTTCACTTCTAGTTGGCATTTCATCGGTACGATTCATAAACTCGCGGAATAACGCCAGCGTCCTTTCCGGTGAGTTCTTCATTTTCATATCCACGAAGGTCTTCGAGTCCTGGTATATGGATGCCATCTGTATTTTGTGTAGTAGCTCCCCATGGCAATAAATGTTGCTGTAAATCCCACACCATTTTTTTGTTTTTTCTACTTCTATTCGTTAATTTCTTTTTTTTGTTTTCATATAACTGTTGTTCGCGAGTTTTTTAATTTCAAAGTCACCGGAAGATGTCTTTCTTCGAAATTTCAGTTTCAACACGAGTCTCGAAAACGGTTCCTATTAGTTTTCAAACCGAACGAACGTCAAAGCGATTCTTTCATCGTGAACGATATATTATACCTGCTTGCGGGACACGATTAAAACGCAATCGCTCGGAGAGGGACACGCAACGAGAGTCACATTGCCGTATGTCACGGTTCGCTGCTAGCGAGAGAAGCTAAAAGCAACTTACGCAAGCGTGCTCGTGAGTGCACGAAGACAGAAAGAGTGAAGGAGAGAGAGAGAGAGGGGGGAGGGAGAAAGAGAGAACGATTAATTCGATGACTCGTTGACTCTTGGGCAGGAATTTTGCGAGTTCGTTAAAAAAAGTACGCGTTGTCGTTCTCTGCTCCCCCATGTCCCTATATGGTTTTCCAGCAAAACTCATTAAAGAAGTGATGTTTCGACATTTTCTTTGGGGACATCTTACTTGCTGTTCGTTTTAACGCTATTCGATGACGCATACGTTTGGGTTAGGTCAAATTTTTATTCATTAACACGTTGAATGCCATAGGGGTGACCAGCAATCGATTTGTTATGTGGGTTTGACATATTTATTAATATTGTCTATCAATATTTAGGAGATTGTAACTATTGGTCATAAAAAGTGTGAGGTCTAGTAAATTTGTCAATATGTTTATTCTGTAAAGAATCCTTGCAAATATTATAAATGTGAAAGTACGTTTGTTTGTTACCTCTTCACGCCTCAACCAATCGTGATGAAATTTGGTATGAAGATAGTTTCAATCCTGGGGTAATAGATAGGCTACTTTTTATCCTGTTTTATCAAGTGGTTCAAAGCTTATACCTATATTCGTAATACCTATACTCGACAAGTGTAAGTTTTTAAATCCTAACTAATATTATAAACGAGAACTACAGATACTCATCAATGATTTAAATTCATTGGTAAAAAAGCTAGTTATTAATAAAATTGTATACATCCATGGGTTTATTCAAAATTGGCTCGACATTCAACGTGTTAACTCTCGATCGTCTTGTTGACCGGAACAAATCCCTAATACCGATCGTGAATCCGTTTATTTAGCAATCTCATTGTAATTTAGAGTCAAGTTGGCCCGCGGGGTTCGCGAATGATATTTAAAAAAGATAGTGAACACTTTAAGCATCATCTATCATCCTGATAGACAACGTGTCTCAATCCTAGAAGGAACCTGCCCGAACAACGCCAAATAGTGATTCCAATTTGAAGTGGATCGAAAAAGGCGGATTGTATTGCGTCAGTATTACGAAACGGAATACTATATTCATGAGAAGCGTACTGTCCTCGCATTTTCTGAACGATAAATATGCGAAACTAGCGAACACCTGTCGCTCATCTCATAACTTTTGCTACTTTGCACGTTGTGTACTACTCTTGGGTTGTTTAAACAAAACTGTATGTACACGTGTGTAAGAGGTTCTAATAAAAGAAGACATCATAAGTGCCAGGCGAATTTCGATCGAAATCTCGTGCTGTGTTCCGTCTGTCTCGTGAACCAACGTGACTCGCGTTTAATAGCTGCCACGCATGCGTCATTAGGCGAGTTAATTAGACTGTGAAAGATCTTTCCGGTTTGTAGTGAATGCAATTTAAGAGGCAACTTGAATGTTCCAGTTTTTATTTCGATTTTTTTTTTAGGGATGACTATTTAATGCACGTACGTGACGATCGGAGGTAGTTTAAAGCTATATCGGTACAAGATCATATGGCAAATAAAATTATTTTTGTTAATTCGTAATAGTGTTCGTTGTATCGCGACAAGTAAGTTTGTAATGTACATGTTAAAGTGATCGTATATTATTTGCTCATTTCCTCGATAAGCAATGTCATTATTATTTTTTAATTACTTATTCCAAGTGACGATATAAAGTCGGACGGAGGTTGATATGAATTATAGGATAGAGATAAGAGAGAAATTAATTAATTGGTAATAATTAATTAATTAATAAGACTTACTTTATCACGACATATTACCATAATTGATACATATTCGGGTTCTCTAATCTTCAATTTAACAGACTCTTGCCTATACGATATTATCACAAATGATAATTAAAATAAGGAATTAGTCGTGAAATGAGTATTATGAGTGACGAATGAATGATCATTTGCTTTTTGGTGAAAGTTGTAAGAAGATAGGGGATTTTGTGAAACAAACGACCGAGGGAATCGCGAAGGTCCTGAACTTAGACCGTCATTGGATGTTTAAAAGGCGTTAACGTTATATGAAATCATCATCGAATGACGTCATACAGCGAGTGCGGTTTAACTTTCTAGCGTAGATGTGCAAGAAATGTCTAGTTATCTTTGTACTTCCGCGAACGTTTCGCAAATGGCAAAGTATTTATATTATGCTAATCGAGATGAAATGCGATAGACAACAATGAAGAGTATGAAAGATTTTTTGATATGCTATATATACTGTTATTTGGAATACGTATGTGACAAGGATTAAAGTGTTAAAAATGATGTAGTGATGATCATTGCAGAGTGTATTGTACCAACTGTACAATAAATATGATTTTTGTATGTTAATATGCCTATTTATTATTACTTTTACTTTAGAAAAAGTTTCTATCTTCGAAGAAAAGAATCAATTCGACAGTTGGCGATGTTACTTTTTTCTTTCTTGTTCGGAAGACGAAGAAAGCAGAACAATTAAAACCATTTGTAACAACGAAAAATAATCAAAAACAATTCTGAGAATTCTGTTTCATTTATTTTTAATACCGGTTATTACGCCATTCTATGAATGTACGCTATCTCGTTCCACTGTTTACTTCGAATATAATTGTAGTACGATCAAAGAGTCACAGCAAACAAAAGAGGTTTCAGAGTAAACCTGTTCGCAAATAATTCTTGTCTCACGACTCGTCGAAGCGAATACATTTTTATAACACGAAAATTTGCAAAACTGTTGTTTTTTTTTCCTTCGTTTTCTTTTGTACAAATTCGATTTCTTCTTTTCAAAAGAAAAATTTTGTAGTAAAGTTGTAATAAAGTAAAAAAATTGATATTTAATATAAAATATTGCTAGTAAAGTGCTCACTAAAATGTACATATATTATACAAGTTCCACGTGTCCTGATAACACGAAATAAACGGTGAACGTAAAAAATAAAAAGAACGTTTATACGTCGAGTGAGACTCGACATAAATTTGTTGAACGAACTGGACAATTTGCGATAAAGTCTCAACTGTCCACAAACCACGATTATTTACGTTATGACTGTAATAAATGCGAAATTTCGTGGAAACCATCTTCACGATTTATTTTTTTTCTAAAAACTTTCGTGTCTTGACGTAATCCGTAGTAATGCGCTTCTTATTAGCCGCGAAGATAAGAAATCAACGAGGTATCTCTTTAGTGCCGCACTAAATTCCTTTCCCACACGGAACAAAACATATAGCGTACGTACTTAACGTTCATACGGTTGTTACGTCTTCATTTATTAATACAATTTATTTATTTATACATTTCTGGCAATCTTCGACTAATAATTCGAATTATATTGAAAAATATTCAAAATTATACTAAAGATAACTCGGTATAATTCTTTATCATTAACTGATAAAAATTATGCTAAATAGATCTGAAGTTCACGGACTATGAAAAAATTCCAACAATTTTCGTAAATTTATAATATATTATGTCTGCATAATAATTCGTTATTATTATCAAAACTATGATATAATATGTATATAATTTACCCAATAATTGTATGATACGATTAAATCTTTTTTTTTGAAATTAAAAACAATAGAAATACTTCTTACATAATAGATTCTTACTATCGTTTTGATCTATAACAGAATTACGAAAGACCATCCGTAAATTAATTTTTTACACGAAAGTTTCATCAAATAGACTTTATGTTTCCCAAAAGGAAGACGTAAATACGAAAGACCGATCACGGTCGCGGATGAACGCGCGATTCGCTAAGGTCACGCTCATTGTTACTTGCGGAACACGCTAATTTAAATCTCTAGTTTGCCACGTCCGCCAAGTTCATTGCTGAGGACGCTTCCTTAAATGGAATATCAACGAAAGTTGTTCGAACTGTCGATGTAAAAGAAAAAATCGACTTTCTTGTTTTTATTAATATATGTAATCCGTTTTTTTATCAGAATTTTTTCTAATTACAAACGGATAACAAGCTTAAAAACGCTCTTGGTAAATGGGATTGCTTTTTTGATTGTTCGATTTTTTATCAAACTTTTAGCAAAAATTTAAGAAATTATAGCCAATATTTACTAACAATAGCAGTTGCAATATTACAGGACTGTGATGACATTCGAACGAAATTGCATTTGATTGGAGTTGCATACGATTGAATTCATTCCCACAAGCATATAACCACACTTTACATAGATATCGTAACGCGTTCTTTGTTTTCTTAACCCATTAATATCTCCCAACCATCCGGTCAAAGGTGTTAACGACCCAATCATCTATAAATAACAAAACTCATTTTACGATACGGAAATGAATAAAATTATTCCGAGGAAATACGATAAGGCCTCGTGACCCAGACAGTCTTCGCGTATCTTTTAATTGATCGTAGAAATAAATAATCACGTTTTCAATTAAATAAAATATCGAGCCTAGTCAAATCTCGACCTATGCGATAATTAAAATTCGAAAACGAAAAAAAAAAACAAACTACAAAGAAGAACCAAGAAAAAGAGTATTACGAGTCTTCGAGCGCGCACTGCTTATCTTTATAGCCTTTGATATCTATACGTATAGATATAGTACAGAAAAGTAACTCTCCAATTTGTATTGTTGATAATTTTGAAACTACTTAAAGATTTTTTTCTGACATAATATTTATCAGAATTTTAAACCTTTATTTGTCAAAAATTATATCGATCAAATGTGTGCTTTCTAAAGCTTTACATAAATTGATTTATTTTATTAAATTTTCCATCATTATTTAAAAAATTTCATTCAACATTACCTATGTTTTAAATTTGTTGTCTAATATTGTTCTTGTATTACCAAAAAGGTTCTGCTTTTCTGCGTACAGCCCTTCTTTTAAATAACCTCATAAAAAGAAGTCTGAAGTTGCAAATTACCGAGCAACAAGACAGAAAGAAGTACCTTCTTCACGAAAGTTTTTCCATTCGTGGAAAATCCGTGCCAGATGGCTCGTGAGTATTACACCTGGCTGCTAATTATAATCTACTAAGCGAGCACAATTAGTGAGGCCGCGTGTACGCGAAAAATCGTGTGGAACGCGAGTGACTGGGCCGATCGTCAAAAACATTTATTTCCGTCCGGTTTCTCCTACATGTTAACATATATTAAAACATTGTTTAGCCACGTGACGAAGGGAGACGCTTTTCTCTCTCCCCCTCTCTTATTCTATCATCTGTCTACCCGTTCATTTCTTTCACGCGTCGTGGTTCGCTTGGGAGTCGCAAGAGGTAAGCTATTTTTAAACTATCATTTCGAGACACGCGGAAAATTGTCACGCGGAATCGATTAACCAAGCTCTTATCCCTTCGATATATGAGTTGTTCACAGGCCAAAGTGGTTAATTCAATTTTTTTATATGTTTTTAAAATGTTAGTACCAAAGTATTTAATTGATGCTTAACTTCTTATACTTTATCTAAATTTTATAACTTTTTTTTGGAGTTAATAATAAAATAGATAACTCATATTACCCTATATTAAATGTTTTTAAAATGTTAGTACCAAGGTATTTGATTGATGCTTAACTTCTTATATTTTATCTAAATTTTATAACTTTTTTTTGGAGTTAATAATAAAATAGATAACTCATATTACCCTATATTAAATGTTTTTAAAATGTTAGTACCAAGGTATTTGATTGATGCTTAACTTCTTATATTTTATCTAAATTTTATAACTTTTTTTTTGGAGTTAATAATAAAATAGATAACTCATATTACCCTATATTAAATGTTTTCAAAATGTTAGTACCAAAGCATTTGATTGATGCTTAACTTCTTATATTTTATCTTATTTTTTTTCAACCTTTTTTTTGGAGTTAATCGATTTTGCAAATAGATAACTCCTATTACCCTTTATTACACTCTTACGAGATTCTTTCCATTGTATCTGTAACTCAGGACAATAATGTGTGTGAAAAATTGTTCACAATAAATCCTATAACCCATTAAATCTCGCTAGAGATACGTCGAAAATATGTATCTATTAGGTAATATGTCACACCAGTAATCATGTATAATTATCCATAAGATAACGTACAGTATCCTCATTCGTGAAAAGGTTAGAATAATCAAATTGTCGATCATCAACTTGTATAATACCATTCCTACTTTAGTTACTCTCGTTACACTCGTACTATTCTGTTCCCCTTCCTCTCGTTCGATTCACAAGAGGGGGGAAAAGAACATGTGCAGCATTAAACTAGACAAGAGAGTTCGCGTTTCGGTCCAGCATGCAAACTAAATTGGTCGACGGCAAAACGCTCGCACGTGGATCGACTTATTGGACGATGACCAAGAGAAGAAAGGTGGGCGTGTTTCGACGTCATTGAAGTAACGCGCGTTCACGATCTCGTCTCTCTCTCTCTCTTCATCGTGTTACACATTTGCGAAAAAAAGAATGTTTTTTTTTATGAACTTGTAAAAAAAAAAAAGAAAACTGGGGAACCGTTTTCGAGCACACAATTCGTGACCTCCCGTCAGAGAGAGATGATAAAATGAAGGAAAAAAAAAAAAAAGTACAACAATGTTTTCTCATCTGACCCTCTTCCCCTCGAAAACTCACGAAAAGAACGGCGAGAAAAGTTCTGCGGAGGTCGAAGAAAGAAGGATCGAGTTTAAAATCGCGAAAATAAAATGTCGTGTGTACAAGTCGACAGTGTTTCCCTTCTTTTTTTTTTTTTTTTCTTCATTTTTTCTTGTCTCCTTCAGCTCTACTCATTATCGACTTCGTTACAAAACAGTCAACAATCGAGTTTATTCGTTGTCGCTCTAGTTCCCTATGTATAAATGTAAATGCATGTACAATATGTATGTGTTTTTGTGTACATACGTGTCTTTCTTTTTTTTTTTATAACAAATTTGTGTATATTTTTATTTTATTTTTTGATCGATCACTTACCTGGAGCAAGGAGGTGGTTTATAAACGCTCGTATCGTCGGTGGCGATCGCACAATATCGTAGAACGACGAGGAACGTAATTGCAGCATTGATCAGGCGGTTCATCGAAACGGAAACCATCAGAGCCATCTTTTCCCTTCTTTTTCAGAAAATGTGTGTGTCTTTTTTGTGTTTGTCTGTCTCTGTTCGTTAGCTTGCTTCTTTTCTGTCTTTTTTTTAAAATCCTGTTCACCGCGAGTGATTTTTTTTTTACAGCCAATCTTTCTCTCACCCCCTCCCTCGTTCGCTCTCTCTCACTATCAGCGTGTTCCTTCGCGCGTCTCTTTAAAATCAGTCTGGGTCGCGCGAGATGATCGCGATTCGCTTTTCTCTGCACTCTCTGACAAGGAAAAACACAACGAAAGAAGGGAGAGGTTTATAAATGCTCGCGTTGTCCTTCTAAATATGTGAGTGATTGTGAGTATGTGATTATATATGTAAATATATATTTATCTATATGTATATATATACAGTATACAAATAGATATATATATATATATTTTTTTTCTTTCTCTCCTTCCTTCTTTCCTTCTCCGCCAAATTCTCTCGCGTCTTACCCCTCTTCGATCAAACGATATATATATAATATATTAAATATATAATTATATACGTGTATTTATATATATATTTATTTATTTATTTGCTTACGTATTTACACGTGCGTCCTTGTCTTTTTATCTCTCCTTACTTTCTTTCAGTATTTTGTATGTGTGTGTATATATATATATAAATATAATTGTATATAATTACATATATATTATATATTCATACACATTTCTGTTCTCTCAGCTAGCTCGGGTCAGACTTTTCGTGGCCCTTTTTTTTTCGCGCACTTTTGCTTTTCACGGGGATGAGAGTTCTTTCGAGAGTTTTAGTCAATTTGTTCGTTTGTTTTCTGTTTCTTTCGTCTCTCGTTTTTCTAGTGTTTTGTTTTGGCGATGATTTTAAGAAGAAGAAGAAGAAGAAGATGAGACACGCCGAATGGTAAGGTCCTTACTTTCTGGTGATCGGTTTCAGACGTGGACCCTCAAATTTTCGCAGTCTGCGAGGAGGTTTCAACTCCAGCAGCAAGGCCGCATCTTCCCTGAAAACAAAAAGAAGAAATAAAAATTCTGTAATCTTTGTTTATAAATTATATCCAAGCACCCACTATTCAAATTTCGCGCGTTTTCTTTAATATCGAAAAAATCGAGTTTAACGTTAAGGTAAGGGAACTTAAAAAGTTAGAGGAAAAATAAAATTAAAAAAGAGATCCGTTTGCGTTCTCTCGATTGACCTCAAGAGAAACTCGGACTCGTCTGTCAATCGCATCTTCAATTGACGCTTTGTAGTCCGTTTCATAGGCACGACTAAAAATAGCTATAATTCGGCTCGTCGACGATGCTGTTTGAATTCTTCGAAAATTTGCCCCTTGGTGCAACGTGGGATCCGTACTGACGTTCTCTTCAAGAGATAAGGAGATGGTGGGAAAATTGATTGCCGATCGAATTCATTCGTTAACACGTTCTATGCCAAACTGATTTTGCATTAACCTTTGGGTCTATTTAATATTGTTTACAATTTTTTCAGAAAAGGGACAAAGAATTTATGTTCACGTTTTTAGGCACTACTGCAGTGAGTACTTTATTTATATTAGATCTTATCTTTCTTATGACTGTTAGTTATATTCTCGTGAATGTCAATACAAAATACTCAAACTTTGTAAACACAATCTATCAAATTGAGTGTCAACCACAAGGCTGTTAACGTGGTAACAAACACCAACGAGATTTTATGGAAATTGAGATTAAGTATTCGATTTTCTGATTCTTATATTAAAAAGTTGGTTATTTAGTTTTTTAGTTATTTAATTTAGTAGATCACATTGCGAAATGTTATTAAACTGACTGTCAGAAATCATAAAGCAACAAAGTTGAGAAACACGTGACTTCTTTCTCTTTACTTCGATTTTGATTTAATCCACACACATACACTTTACCATAAAGGAAGTAAGTAAACACTAGACTTCGATAATTATGAATACGAAAAACAGAAAGAGAAAAAGAGAGAGAGAAAAGTAAGCGAGATAGCACGACGACGACGTGTCTTTTACCGACACTGCCGCCGGTCAAGTTCTATTCGTGTCATTCAATGAGAGCCTACGCTTTTGACGCAACGACCGTTTAAAAATACACTTGGTCCGTACGACATACACATCGACGATTCGACATGTGCTGCTCAATACACACGAATGTACAATATATGTATAGTGACTCGAATTAATATTTGGACACCCTATAAAGCCAAACAACTTTTTTTATAATTGAACCAAACAATTTGAATGTTTTGAGAAAACATTAGAATTAGTTTACTAGATAGCTTGTTTTTGTTGTTTAAAAAAAATGATATTCTTGAAATTCCTCTTTATTCCGAATAATTACCAAAAATGTGTCTTTGACTCATGATTTGGACTATTTGATAAAATAGTGGTTAAAGGAAAAAAAATGATTTATAACACATGTAGATACATGTATCCTGTATGAATAGAAATCAACATCCAATCTTATTTCGCCAAGATGAACGATGGTCCTAATAGATAAGAAATTCATCCAAGATATATCAACGTTCCCAATCACAATTCACTATACGAATTTATAGACCAATCGTAGTGTCAGTGAAGAAATAATACAAGGCTGTGAGTAACGATCGAAAGATAAAATCGGCGAGCTCGTTTGTTACTCCAGAACGAAGGCGGAAAGTCGAGCGAAGGACGTAAATATCGGTTCGTTAATCTCCCTAATGTACCCTCGAAGAAATCGAGCTCGATTGCAGAAATTTATTCTCGAGAGGATTAAGTAATCACAGTTGTAATCGATCGTCTCGAGATGTCGAAGAAAAAAACTTCGAGACTAGTCTTCTCCTGCATTTCCAGTTTCGTGAAAATATACCGTAGAACACAATATACGTTCTTGCAATCGGTTGTAGATAAGATAAAAATCATTAAGCTCTGTTCATTTCGCGATCTTAAGATTAGTACGTGACCTTCGAGAATCTCCAGGAGACTTTCGTCGCACGCCTGGGGGAAGGCCATTGGTTTTCGACCAAAGAAAGAAAAGATAATGAGAAAATAGGAAGAAATAAAAGCAACAAGTAAAAAGGCGAAAGTGCGAAAAGCGAAAGTGGAGTGTGCGTTACAAAGACGGGATGAGAAGTTAGTTCCAGATAACCAATTTCGAAATTTATACGTAGACCAAAAGATTGTCTATCTACTAAAATATTTTAACCTACTTACAATCAATGAAATACCAAACTATAGATTCTTCGAGTTATCGTTCATGGCCAAACTAAGCTACGAATTCTCAAGCTTTTATATCATCCAGAAGATCATCTATGACTATTACAGAAAATCACACCTAAATTTTCACTTTGTATCCTCCCCTCAAACCCACAAAGAGAAACACGATCGACTAAAAAACGACACGCAATGACAAGATTGCTTCTCTTTAAATGAATTATTGAGATGGTGGGAACGACGACGACGATGATAAAGATGATGAAGCGGATTCCCGATCGCCCAATCTCCAACATTAGGCGATTACGTCTAATACTCGAGAGCACTCGACTCGAACTCTTCCTCTCTTTCCAAGAGAACGAGAAGGTGCGACGTAACACGTTCGTGACGGATGACCTTGATGAACCTCTCCTCCTCATCGTCGTATTCTTCGACCCTGATGGTATTCCTTAATTGCAAGGAAACGCTTATCGCATGGCTGTGTCGACGAGTGGTCGTAGCTGACACAACGGCGAGACGTCGTACCAAGAGAATTATGAGAGTCGTCGCCTTTTTTTTTCCTTTCAATTTCCAATTGTTTACGATGGCGCCCCTCCACCAAGCCGATTATAATATCCACGCGTAGAAGAGAAGTCTCGCGAGAATACAATGATGACACAACCGTTCACTCCACCTTGCACCGGAGTGGAAAGTAAAAAAAAAAAAATAAGAGACGCGCTCGATAGAAAACGAGAGGTCATAGAACGTTAAAGATTTGTTTTCCGATAGATCTCTCGGCGGTTCGACAGACATCGGAAATAATAGTCTGGGTTGCGTCCTTCGGCTTTGTGGGTTAACGTTCTACAGGGTGTCTCAAACTAAATTACCCAACCGGAAACTACATGTGCATATTTATCATTTGAATCGAAAAGTCTAATACCATTTCTCAAAATTCGGCTTCGTTAACGAGTTATTAACTAACAAAGATCGGCCAATCACAGCGATTAGCGACAAAATTCAGTTCAGTGAGCTTTCTACGAAAAACAATGTTATGTGCCACTGCTAGTCTTTGATTTTCATTTCACGCCTTGCCTTCAGCTCGAGTGATCCACCTTCCGTCCGTGATTGGCCGAACTTTGTTAGTTAATAACTCGTTAACGAGATTGAATTTCGAAAAGTGGTATTAGACTTTTCGATTCAAATCATCGATATGCACATGTAGTTTTTGGTTGGTTCCTTTAGTTTGAGACACTCTGTATACCTTGAAACTCTAGAATGGGAACGTAAGACGTGCACGCACGAGATATAAAAACTCGGTAAGACCGTCCGCGTTCTGACATCACCTCAAGCGTAGTACACCTCTTTTCCCTCTCTGCGTCGTTTACCTCTGACCAACGATAGGTCAGAATTTTCCACGCGATTAATCGCCGAGAAAGAGAGAGAGATGCGCTTTACGGAAATTATACTGATCCGTGCAAAGTGTTATTCGTCTTTCGTCGTAAACGAATTTTCGCTTGCTGTGCCGAACGCGCGAATATTTGAATCGGTTAACACATTCCACAAATTAAAAAATTAATTTGTAACATTTTGTAAAAGTAGTCAGTAATTCAGAAATGTACATTGTAAAACAAAATTATTTATTTTAAAATTGAATGAATAATAACTGCTTTTAAATTGGAATGCTATAGCATTCACGTCAGCGAACGCGTTACTATTATGGCACTTATTACCGATATTAAAACACACTTTCTTTCTATCTCTCTCTCTCTCTCTTTTCTTTTTCCCATTTCTTTCCTCTTTTCACATTAGCAATGTTAGATTTTATACGATAAATCGTTTCCCGCGTATTCTTCTTTAAAAAGCAATATGGCGGCCACCCCAAGCACCCGTATCCAATAAGGGGTTGCGACAGTCCCGCGAGAATCGTGTAAACGTCGCTGGAACCTTTCCTACGCGATACAGCGCAACGTCTGTCTGTTAGTCACGAACGAATCGACCGTGACCTTGCATTTCCTTGACCGGTGAAGGGGGATGAAGACAAAGATAGAAATAGTGAAACGAATAAGACGAGACGAATATGATAGCCATCTATGATTAGTGTTAAACAAATTCCAGAAACACTCGTTTATAAATCGGGTAATATTCCGTGGTATTTGAAGATTTGTAATGTACAAGTAAAAAACGAAATACCAATACGCTGTTATAGTATAAATCCAAGAATGATCTCTCTCGTTGCTTCGAAAGGAGGAAAGAATTTAAAAAAAAATGTAATAGAAGGAAAGAGATTTCGCTTTTACGAAAGAAAAAATCTCTCGTGATTGGTTTTACCGTCGCGCGTCGAAACTCCAATCGCGGAGCGTGCCCGGTGCGTTTAAAGGAGACGAGTCGCGTGCGTTACGGACGACGTGCGTCTACTGACTCGTCCTGTGTGAGCGCGCGATCGGTTTATAAACTCGATTGCGTCATGGTACGACTCGAGACGAGCCTCCGCTAATCGCCGTCCGTGATTGGCCGGCGCTCGATTGCCGCACGCCCGCCATATTTGAATTCCCGCGCGATAGGAGAAACGAGACGATAGCCTTTGCGTTCCACGCGCGTTTGCGACGTCAATGACCGATAGGATAAAGACGGAAAAAGATGGGAAGAAAAAGAATGAGAGAAAGTGAGTACATAAAAGAAAATAAAAAAAAATAAGAGGGTTTGAGAGAACTAATTAACACGTTTTTTTTGGCAAGAACTAATGCAGTCAAGGACAGCGAAAGGATGTCTATTTAATCAAGACTTTCTTATATCATTGGTATTTGTACTAATGTTTAATTTCTTAAGAAGTGTAAAGGTCAAACGTATTTATAAACTTGTTTCCTCGAACCGTGTGTTTTAAGAAACGATAGTTTTACGTTTTTAATTAGTGTTCCTTTTTGCTAATTGAATTGAATATATTTTTAATTGAAGTAAAGATTATGTGTGGAGAGTTGGTAAACGTAGTGATATATTTAGTAGGACATTTAATTAACATTGAACACTTTGGTTAAATGCAAGGTATTAGTCAAAAAGTGTGAGTGTGATATAATAAAAATGGATTTATGCACCAAATTTCTTGATTTTAAATTATTATTATATACACACACGTTGAGTGTTAAATTGTATTTGCGTTGGTTAATATTTTTTAAACTTTTAAAAGGTATTGAAGACAATGTATCAGCAACTGTATTTTTTTTCTTCTTCTCTATGCATATCTTAAAGACGCGCGACAAGCGCGAAAGTTTACGCGACATCGTTATTAACCAGTGAATATCTACATAAAAACTACGAACGTTTTATCTTCTCCCCCTCCCCCTCGCATATCCTGGAATCTACGATGAAATAATAATTGTTCTTTCCGTTGGCAGAAAAGTAGGGCACGCGTTACGGTTCGCTAAAAGCGAACGAAAATATTCTTGGAGGTCTCGAAAGAATTATGTGTAGGTATAAAAACTAGAGAGAGAAAGAAAATGGCGAAAAGATTAAGACGAAAAGAGACGACACTACGTAAGCAGTTTAAAAGACCTAAGCCTTCGATTAGTTCTGAGATTAGAGCTTGTATGATAAAAAAAAAAGAAAAGGCGCGTCGAAATGAAAGTGACTAGGTGAAAGAGAAATTTATTTCAAGAAAAGAAGTACGAGGTCAAGTTTCGGGAAGCAAAATTAATTTTTTGCAGCTTTCTCTCCTTTTTTCTGATCAACGACTTTTAAATGGTCCATCCAAATCGCTGACTAACGTCACAACCTCGATGTTTCGTTTAAAAAATCGCGGGATCGATAGAATCTCGAGATGGACCATAGAGATAAAATAGAATGATGACTAACTGCAATGAAGACTAAGAGGGAGAGTGCTAGAATAAAGAAATAAGAAGTAGAGAGTGAGAGATAGACAGTTATCGAGCGGATATCGCCTCGTTTCGCGCTCGTTACTCTCTTATGTGGAACCTTGAACGAGGACTGGTGACCCCAATAATGACGATAATGATGATGATGATGATGAATGAAAGCATACTCGAAATCATAGATTGCTATACGTAAGACTTAAAATAGAATTTGATGTTTAGAGTTCTCTGCGTTGAAATGTACTCGAGCAAGAGAAGACTGTTGGAACATATAGCAACAAGTGTTTCTGAGGTCGATCTAGACGTAAAGAGGGTGAATTACAGAATAGGATAATTAGAAAATAATAAAGCTGAAGTATATGCATGTATACACATGTAGGTATAAAAAAATTATAAAGAATATTATTATAATCAAATTGTATCATCCTGTTAAAAGATCGTATAATGGTTCAATATTTCCTAATGACGTTGTTTATCGGGTATATAAAAATAATGGTAGAATATTTTTGTAGCGATAGTTGTTTCATATACTCCATACATTCATTTTACTCCATGGGCGACACACGGGATCCTCTTATCGACTTCGACGCGACGCTTTAAATCCTTTCCATACAGGAGTTAGCTGTTTGCACGACGACAACAAAAGGACAAGAATAAATATGCGACTCTTCTGCGAATAATTAAATACGTCGATTAATGATTCACGCTGAATTCACGGGAACTGAAGTACAGTAGAACTTCGATAATCGAACAATTTACATTATAATTAAATTTCAGATAAAAAAATTATGATTTCTTATATATTACTGGTTTAATATATCTGTTTTTATCGTCTTTGTTCCTCAAATCTTTCTGTCCTGCTAAATTACATATTTTTAATGACGATTTTTACTTCTAATAAAGTCTCTAATTTACAAATATGGCAGTGTGGCTTCGATAGAATGACTGCTTAAAAAGTTACAGCGATTTTTCTCTTGAAAACGACCCATACTCCGACACTTAAAAAATTTATTTTTCAACACTCCGTAACGATATCGAAAAACGGACAACGGGACAGTATTCTGCATGCTTTCTTCTTTCTAAATCTTGATCCATACATCAGGATTTTTGTCAAAAATCGAAGCATCTCGAATTTGCCCGATCAAATACTCGTTCGAAAGAGAAAAATCTCTACTTTACGAATATGCAAGTCGCGTTTCGATAGGATGACTGGTTAAAAAGTTACAGCAGTTTAAAGCTTGAAAATGACCCATACTTCGACACTTAAAAGATTAATTTCTCATCATTGCTTAACGATATCGAAAAACGGACAACGGAATATTATTCTGCATGATTTTATCTTTAAAATGAGCCATTAAACATTGAAATCGGCGGTGGTGACCATTTTGGCAAAAATCATGATGCATAGGTCAGGATTTTTGTCAAAAATCGAAGTATCTCGAATTTGCCCGATCAAATACTTGTTCGAAAGGGGAAAGACTCTTCTTTACGAATATGCAAGTCGCGTTTCGATAGGATGGCTGGTTGGAAAGATACAGTAGTTTTTCTCTTAAAAAAGACCCATACTCCGACACTTAAAAGATTAATTTCTCATCATTGCTTAACGATATCGAAAAACGGACAACGGGATAGTATTCTGCGTGCTTTTCTCTTTCAAATAAGCCATTAAACATTGAAATCGGCGGTGGTGTCCATTTTTGCAAAAATCATGATGCATACATCAGGAAAAATTTCCATGTATTGCTAAGAAGTTGAACTTTATGATGATCACCAAAAAATTCGAAAATATAAGCTACAGAAATCTGTAGAAACAAAAAACCTAAAATTGGGACAACTAGCCCCGGTCTCCCCTATATAATAATAATAAAAATAATTAAATAACATTTTTGTTATGCTTCATACCTTCTGATGATTATTTCTGATGCTGCAATTGATTAACCGAAGTTCGGAGAATCAAACGTTCGAATAATCGATGTTCTATTGTAGTATACAAGCATATTCGTGATGCTACCAGTTCTTTGAACGATTTCAAAGAATTAAATGTATTCGATTAATTGATTTAAAAGAGGTAATTCTAGGAAATGAAGTTAAACCGAAGGATTAAACAAGACGTGGCGGTGGTTCTTCCTCGTGTCTCTTAAGCGACCGAAATTATCGCGAAATTTATACGACGACGTGCTTAAAGTCTTCTAACTAGAGACACTTTTCTAACCAACGAATTCCAAGTTCGTATTAGGTGTCCAGATCTGTATAATTGGACCATCCTGTGCGTCAAACCGCGAACGATGGTCGTGCACTCTCTCTTTTATTCGATCAACGTGTTTATCATGAAAATGACACGTGTAAAAAATAAGGAAAAATCATTAACATCATTAACTTTTCAAATTCACTGCTACATACACACTGAAAGATAAAGATTTGAATACATACTTCGAAAGGAAAAATATGTTACTTACGACACTCTCATGATAATCGTTTGAAAAACACGGAAAAACTCGGATAGTCGCAGAATTTATTCGAAATGAACAATAAACTAGGAGATCTTTGAAAATTATCGTTATGAAGGACTCAATAAATTAGCGGAAGTAATATGTAATATATTCGTATCGTCACCAGCGAAACGAAGAACTTTATTAATGAGAAGTATGCCGTTTCATCAATGTAAACAAGCTGTTGCAATTTGTTCATTACCAACCGTTGTTGATTGCATACGTCTAATAGTAAACAAGATACCACAAATTTTAACACGTATCGATCATAAAAAAAAAGGGAAAAATCTTGAGAAAATTAAAAAATCAAAAGTGGTCCATAAAAAACAAGTTTGAGAACTGAACTTGAGGAAATAGAAAAGCTACATGGAAAAAGAAAAAAAAAAAACTCGCAAAAACATATACTATAGTTAATAGAAAAATGATCTTTCGTGTTACACGATATCCCTCCGATAATATCCGTACTCGATTGATTTTATCCGATTAAATTGAGCACGAATGATCGAGTCGTTGCATCATTTCTGCCATAATTTTTTTCTAAACTTCAAACTAGCATGTTACTATAAAAAAAAATCATCTAATTAACAACACATTAGTCATGATTATTTATTGAACTTGTCTTCGCTTAATATGTTAAATAGTATGACGGTAACCAGTAGTCGACACTCAATTTTGCGGATTATGTTCGAAACGTTTGTAAATATGGTCACGTAACCAATGGTCAAAAGAATTCTTTTGTATTATTCAGAAAAATATTGTAGACAATGTTAAATAGACATACGGATTTAAGCAAAATCAATTCAACATTTAACGTGATTATAGACATCTTGTCAATGCCAGATCCAAAATATTACGAAAACGAGGTATTTGAAATAGGACAGATATTATGTAACAACTAGATAAAAACATAAATGAAAGGAAAAAGTACAAAAAAAATGACGAAATCAGTACGATAACTCGATAAGAAGTTAAACGACCCTTCGTCTAATCTGTTTTCCCTCCTAAAGGATCTAATCGTCCCCCTTACAAATTGGAGAATTCGGAGGAAGAGATTGTTATCGTTCGTCAAATGTACACGGAAGAAATCGTATGAAATTGTATCCGGGTGTTATCGTTGAGGCGCCTTCGCGATTAATACTCCACGTGGTGTCAGCTGAGAGTGAAAGAGAGAGAGAGATCATCGTTTCAGCTACGATCATTTCATTGACTATTTTTAGCTGGATATAGGCCGCGTTGAGGGTTTGCGACAATAAGGTACCTTATTCCGAATAATAATGCTTATAGTTATCACGTAGAACACGAGAATTTTTTATCTGTGATTTTTAAAGTGTCTATAGATCATATTAATGACAGAAATATGTTAATAGCAAAAATAGAATGACAATTAATTAGTGAAACTATCAATAACATTGTTAATATTAAAAATGCTGAAATATTGATCTCAAATGTTAGAATATTACTGACAATGTTTGTTGGTTGGTCGTGCATCATGTCTGCCAAACAATTTGGTGTGCAGTGATTATTAGTGCGAGATAGAAACAAAAGAAAAAGAGGATCTTTAATCTTTCATTCAAGGTTTGAAAGAGGACAAATAAACAATGAAAATGGCCAAGTTGTCACGTTAAAAAACAGAAGAATAAATTGACGTAACTAAGTAATTTTCCAACTTAGCGAATCGTGTCGATAAAAAAAAAAAAAAAAAAAAAATGATTCTAGAAAAAAAAAGAGAAAAAAAATTTTTTTTTTTTTTTTTCGCGAATAAACGAAGCATGCCTTATCGCAAAATTATTAATCGAACAAAAAAGGAACGTGCGTATAGAAACGACCACTGAAATTCTCGAAGAATGAGCGTATTAATCGCCGGATGCATAACAAACTTGCCATTAGGTAATTTCAGGAATGGGTAATTTATCCAACGAGTGCTCTCTTTCTTTTTTTCCACGTGTTTATCTACACTAACGTGCCTACATGCCTGTACCTACCGAATATATGAAAATTCAACGATTGCCATTACGCGATTGAAGATAGATAATATAATGCTTGTTCATTATCGTAGAAACGTGGCTTTTACCGTAACTCGTTGAAACCAATCGCATTGTAATGCATCTAAACTGATTGCTAAGAATAAACAATCGACCATGGAGGTGAGTACCTACGATAAATGTAGTCATTAAAATTCCATCGATTGATTTAGTTAATACCAAAGGAGAATCTTCGAAGTGCGAAAGACGGATGGCTGACGATGTTATAATAAATTGTAGTCCTTGGCTGGTTCGTTTCTCACGATCTATTACGCGTCAATGTCGATCTAAAATGGAAACGAAGCTCGTTCAATGATATCACGTGTACTATGCATAGAACCATAGAAAATAGGAAATGTTTACATAGAAAATGATCATTGTATATAAAAAATATTTTAAAAATAAGCTTGTTAGCTTACTCATTCGCATGTAAGTAGAAACAAAGGATGGTAGAACGATATGGCGGGCACACGAGTTATGCAATACTGGTTTGCAGATAATTTTTTAACAAATAGAGATTTCTGGGTGAAAGAACATTTTATGGTCTGTTTTAAATATAGAACGTATTTTCACTAATTCACAAAATTGTTATTTAACATGTCATTATCTAAGCTCTTCAATTACGACAAATTATTAAAATAGAGACACCTACGCGAGAACCGCGAAGTGACTCGATGTCGATAGCACACTTCGTAATATTATCGTATATTTTTCCTATATTTCTTCTTTTTTTTTTTTTTTTTACTGGAAAAACAAAAAGTACAGAATTAGGCATGGTTGCTTGCCATACTGCCTTTACAGTACATAACTTGAGAAACTTTGTACAAACAAATTTCCTTTCTTATTTAAGCAGCTAGCTGTGGCGACCTCTTTGAGAAATGTGTACTTAAATTGACAATTGTAAGTCGTAGAAATGAAATTATGACGAGTATACTCGTCAAACACAACTAACTGGTTAATAAACGCAATCGCGCATTTCGTGCGCGAGTAAACGATTATCACCGAGAAGACACGGTCATCATTTTTTCCTTCTCTCTTACCTAATCATCGCATATTATAGTATCGATAAAAACGTGATTCACCATGCGTTTCTGTAAAATTTCTTTGATGTCACGCACGCGTATGATTTCGAATATCGCGCCAGCGATCGTCATTTATCTATTTTGTTCAATGGTGGTCCAGTGATAAAATTCTTTTAATGACAAATAAAAAAAAGCACGAACAATGTTTAGTCACGTATTTTTTGTCTTCAATCAAATTCCTTTTTTTTCCATGTTTTTGGAAAAACGTGACGGATCTCAAAAAATTATATCATCGGAAAAAATATTTTTTTTTTTATTATCTTGAATTCGTTTCACGTTATCGCGGATAAACGTGAATATAGAAAATGATATGAGAAGTATGAACGATCTAAATAATGTACCAATTCTACGTGGAAAATATTTGAAACAAAATGTCCCTGTGACGTTACCCTACGGAACTACGGAGTACCGTCGAAAGGTAAAGCAGATTTCTGTGATCAGCGATAGTGCTAATTTTACCGACGAGTGGCAAAACGATTTTTTGCAATTGTCAATAACTTTTGGTTATTTTATACCTGAGAAATTTACTGAAACACGTGAAATTAGAATAAAATTCATGTTTTTTAAAATAAAATTACTGATTTTACTTACATCGATCATTATATTATACTAGTTCTACGAATGAATTGCATATTAATATCTGTTGGCACGTGAAATTCTTCGTAATCGCTTGGAAGCAATTACGTAAATGTAGGTAAATCCTGCTATAACAAAATGAAAAATCTATGATGACAAACTCGTCGAAAATAATACTATGCGATTCGTGAGATAAGATAAAATATTAGATCTTTGAACTACCAGTAACGTTCGATCAAATTTTTGGCGAAGATTTGGACATTCGTACGATTTGTCATTTCTGAATTCAAAATTCTTATCTGTAGAAACAAATCCTTCGCAACCGTTTTATAAAACAAAAATTGAACAACAAATGCATGATAATATGAAATTTACTTACACGGAAATCACGAATAAAAGAAAAAACTCGAAGGACATAACTTGACCACGCTGGTCACTTGTTGCCAAGTGGCCCAATTTTTCATGTGTCCTGTCTTTAAGCTTTCGTTGAACATAAAACAAGGCATATCTAGATTTGTGTCCTACTTTATTAAACGACAGCTTCATTTTCGACCTTCGAGGAAGATTGCATTGATTAATCTTTCGAGCAGTCAACCCACTAAAATATGTCTATACGACTCATCGATGAAGCACTTTGCAATACGTTCAACTTAATAGACTTCAATTGATTGCGCCATATAACATGTACCGAGCATCGATTAACGCACGAAGCGTAAATGAATCTTTAAATGTAACGTCATTTAATAATAATTGATGTATTTCTCAAGTCGTGTTTGAAATAAAGAAAATTAGGATATATTGAAGCTTTATATTAAATTTGTAAGGAATTACGAATAATAAAGTGAATATTATACTTCTCAAAGGAATATTCGTAATTCGTTACAAATATAACCCTATAGTGCATTATTTTATTTAGCCACCTCTATTTAGCAACTTTTTCCACATGTAGGGTTATAATAAAATTTCAATATGTTTTAGTTTTCCTTACAAGAATCTTTTTTTTTTTTCAAATACAATTATTATTAAATAACATATATAATATTTAAATGTAATATAACTCTTTTGTCGTATATTCACGTCGAAAAGACAAATGTGTGCTATACGGCACGTAAGCCACCTGAAATTTTGGATGAATCGGTCGGTACGAAAGTTCGGATAATCCAAAAGGAAAGAAGAACGTGATGGGTATACGTGAGGA
This sequence comes from Ancistrocerus nigricornis, assembly GCA_916049575.1. Lineage (NCBI taxonomy): Eukaryota > Metazoa > Arthropoda > Insecta > Hymenoptera > Vespidae > Ancistrocerus > Ancistrocerus nigricornis. The sequence continues at coordinate 3,456,495 of OU696669.1, read as the reverse complement.
CCGATGCGTAAGCACCACGAGCGCTAAATTTGATCAAATGTGATTAACAAGCTTCGACGTAACCGCAAGCTTCGCAAATATCTTTATAGAATTTGTAACGTATAGATGTGGCTGTGAAACGGTAAACAGAAAAAAATTGTCATAGTTTTTATAAAAAACCATTGCTTCGATATATTAATAAGAAGGTTACTTCAATGAAATCGTCTTTCATATATTTTAGGTTAGTTTTTAAATATATCACGTTGATGAACGAACCCTCTGTTTCTTGCCAGATATTTTCTCGTCTACTCTTACATAAGATATGAATACGTAGTGTAATTAAGAAATCAGTGATTTTTACCAACTCTGACTGTATTATGTTACTAGTCAAGATCAGTTGGTGAGAATCACTAATTTACTAGTCGATCCAACTAGAAATCACTATTTTTTTTGGATACGTAGTGTAATTAAGAAATCAGTGATTTTTACCAACTCTGATTGTATTATGTTACTAGTCAAGATCAGTTGGTGAGAATCACTAATTTACTAGTCGATCCAACTAGAAATCACTATTTTTTTTTGGTGAATTTCAGCATCATTATTAGAATGAATGAAAATTTCACTAATTCAGCTTTAAAGAGTACGTTTATACCATATTATTATACGAAAAGGAAGTATGAACGATAATCAACGAGGGAGGAGGATCGAATCAATAACCCATAAGAGGAAGAACAATATAATATAAAACGAGATTCTATGAGCCGCTACGATTATTTCATTACACGCGTTTGACGTCAAACGTCACAATGACCGATCGTTGATCGAACGACTACCTTGTAGAAATTGTAGAACGAATCGTACGTACTTTAGTCTTGATGAAAGGAACTCAGTAAATTACCGGTTCGCAAATTAGTGGAAGAAATATAAAAGAGACGTCGTTCTATATACATATGCGATAAAAATGGGCTATTTTTTAATGAAAAGTACAAAAAAATGTCGATCATTCGTATGTTTTTTTAATTATTCATAAAAAAGTATTAGTTTTTTCTAATCCCATCAAACCGTAACGTTGGTCGGAACCAACGGGGTATAATAAATGTCGAACTCGTGAGAGACACGTGCACGCCCGAGTGCACTTCGGCATAAAATGAATAATAAAATAGAAGTCCACGCAAAAGCTTCCGTATATGCGTGCGCAGTCACGTGCATTACGGTGTCCTCGACATTGGAAATGACGTGAATAGTTAACCCATGACCGTTTCTAATTGCTTTATCGTCTTATCAAATCGTAGGAAAAATAATGATCCGTTGAGATTACCAACGAGCATGGATATCATCGGTAATTCTTATCTCACGATGATATCATTTCCAGTAGGTTTATCAATATTACTGAAAATAAGTATCTATGTGTCACTCTATAGTTCAGGTTAGTTAAAGTACATCTTTCGATATGAGCTCTCTTTAAATTATTTTCCTCATTTGTGGTAAGAATAAATTCCCTAGACAAAGTTAAAAATAAACGAAAAAAACGTTCTGTATACATACTCAGTGATTCGTGCCACATGGCGGTAGGTCGTCAACCTATAACAAAAGAAGAAAGACAAAAGTTAATGACCATGAGATACAGTTGAAAATAAAGAAGATGAAAAGGATTCCTTTCTAAAAAAAACTACTTTCACACTCGATAGAATGTCTATGTATTTTAAATACTTCGAATTCCTATCGAATGACGTCTGCATATATTCGAAAGATTCTCAGACGTTCGAACTCCAAAAGGTGCGAACCTTGAACAGCTTCACGCGTACGATACTGTCCAAATAATGAAAATTTCAATGGAATAGTCAGAAAATGATGATGCAAGATTCAAAGAAACAGACGCAACACGATTCGTAAATTCTTTCGATGTTATTAGAATGTAAAATTGACTGAGTTGAGAACCCTTTTCGGCCGAGCCTCTCGTCCGACAACTGGTCTGGCCAATCAGGTGCCGACTCGCGATCAACGCCCACGGAACTGTCCAATCAAAACGTTTCGTGCTTGGAGGCACGTCCGCGTTGTATCTGCTTTCTCTGAATCGCTTAAACGGTAGATATACGCGATTTATCCGGTTAATTACACAATGTCGGTGAAATATCAAACGCGTACTCGTTTTATTCACCGTTCGATCAAGCGTTTAAGTAAGATAATAAAAAGAAGGTCGTGTAATCGTTACTATTTATACTACGATAATTATTAAATCGTATTATTTTCAGGTTATCTCACATGAAATCAGATTAGTTCGATCACCTATCGAATTTGATCTACATTTTTTGACGACCTTCGCTTGGCGCCTTCGCGCGAATGAACGCGAAAGAATTTTTGACGACCCGAATGCTTGTTTATAAGCATTTTCAGCTAATTTTACCCTGGATGATATTGGGGGGGAACTTTTGAAATTTGTTTTTAGATATTACTAATTTGATCGTTTAAAATCATGTTATTGAAATCTTAAGTATTATAATGACAAGTTTATAGTTAATTAAGGAATTTTTGCAGATTGTGTATTACAGATCGGTCGATTAAACATATGACGAATGATAAGAAAATGGAAGACTGGAGAAATACGAAAAAAAGATTGATGAGAGGAGCAAAGTTACGAGTGTTTATCGAAAAGCCGCTCTAACATCGGTTTCTAATAATAACGTTCGCCTGTCCCTGTAACTTAGTTTAAAATCAATTCTGGCACGTTTTCAATTGTGACATTGCCACGCTAAATGTATGTTACCGGAGAATTGTTATATTCCGGATCACCCAATGAAAAGCGTCTCTTTACGTCATACCGTCCCTTGAAACACGAATCTCGCAAGTTTTTACATTTAATATTGTAAAAAAAAGAAATAAAAGAAATTGAAAAACGTTCAACGTCAGGTGGATTCTCATTGATCGATGTAACTGCGTAGATCGAATTTCATTATTCGTGCGAGCGTGCAGTTGGCACTTGTGATGACTACAAACGTTGATAGATCTACGTGAATGATTTCACATGATTACGTGTAGTACGTAAATCAAAATTACAACGGCTTTAACCTTTAGGGGACCGACAAGCCCCTGAAAGGGGCTTTGTACGAGTCCTTCAATTCTATGCAATATGTTGGATATATATATAAAAAATTTTGGAAATGAATTACCATCATTTTCATGACAAAATGCTGTTTATCTAAAGGTTAACATAAATCTACAATATAATACACGATTGATTAAACGTGCTTCCAACAATATTGACTTCCGACTAACGATGGAGTAACATTGGAACGATGGAGGGTTCAATTAATTGGATACGTCGTAATATTCTACGTACTTGTAATATCACCAGTGCAAATGTACGCTGCATCTGCTCGTGTAAGGTTCGTGCGAATTTGTCGACTCTCGTGATTACCACTGTCGAAATCTTTCGTCCACGTTTCTTAATTCGCCGATAATTTTTAACGTTAATACTCCAAAATACTTATTCGTCCATTTCGCGAGGTCCTTGGTCATTTGCAACGGTCAAAAAACGTGAGCCTTGATCTCGTGTCTTGGAACTTTCCGAACGAAGAGTCGCGAGGTATTAATAAATGGTATAAACATTTGTCTGTATCAACGTTGAATATAAAAAGGAGATAAACATTTCAAGGATAATGTATTAAAAATGGATGACCATCGTTTCGTGAAACGACGAGGAGCTTTACGATACCAACTTTTTAACAAGACAAAACGATAAAGTTCACCATATTGCCAAAATTCAAATACATACGCCTTTCCCGCCGTTTGTACGTCGTACTGACGTACGACGGGTCATCGCGCGGACGCGTATGACGTCGACTAAAATATTACATAACTTTCTGAAAGGGGAGAAGGCAGGTAGAACTCGTTATCTGCACTTCGATATGACGACGTTCGCGTCGTTTCTCTCGATCTTACGCTCATAACCTAGACAAGTTAACGATTGTGAAATATTTCAAATAATAAACGTTTATAAACTTTCTTGACATTTTACCGACATATAATATACATTGGTAGTAAGTTTTTCTTTTGTAAAGGTTACGATCAAAATTTACTGATATTTTTTTGTTCTGCAAAGGCCAAGATCGTTTTGATAAACATAAAATTGACTGATGTGAATACTATTAAAAACGTGATCGTTGAGCATCGTGCACGATACTGATCGAATGTAACACGTGACCGAGAATTTGTACAAGAGAAAAGGCGGCAAATCGAGTATCCATCCATAATCGAACGTACCTGTAACGACAACCAATCAGGGAACGCCTTGCACCAATAAGATGCCAGCGATCTTGAAACGAAGAACACTACACTGATTCACTCGTACGGCACTGCTTTCGAACGCTACTTTTTTTTAGAAAAATAGAAAAAAATAACTATAAAACGATGCCAAAATGCAACGAGGAAACTTTGCGAAAAAAGCGCGAACGCGACAGATATTTGAAAATGGTAAATCGCTCGTATGATTGGACGATGACGAAACTAAGCGGCGCGTTGCGGAGAAACGAAAACGTAACACACCACGATGTACCGTCTTACGTACGTGACTGTTCGAGAGTATAACCGTGTGGTACCGACTAGTCGAGACTGACACTCTTTTGCCCTCTCTCGCTAACCGAAACCTGCTCTCCCTCTCCCACTCTTTCTCCCTCCCTCTTTTACGCGCGTTCTTTTCTCATCCGACTACAATGAACACAGGGTATAAACACCCAAGTTACTTACATATGTCAACAAATTATTTCTTAGTGATATTTTGTAAAAATGTAAATAATTAATAATAATTTATGATTATTTAAGAACTAGAAATAGCTACTGGATTTCTCGATGTTTTGTTATGAGAAAATTGTTAACCCATTTTAAATATCAATATTTATAATAGATGTAAATTAACTTCACTTTGAAACCTTAGCAATCGTAGTATCTTATTGACGTCATCTTACGCAAATCACTTTCGGCGTTGTTTTCAATAAAGTTCGATTACGTTTGACGTCTAGAATTTCGACAGCTTTTCGAATTTGCGTAAAACATACTTTGATTTATTGTTCGAGTGCCGCGTATCACCTTAATGCGTATTTTATAAGCCGGCCTGAGTTTGTAAAATTTCTATATCTAGATACTAGATATAGATTTCAAAAAAATTACATGAAATCACCCTACAACGAAAATAAAAATGTATTTAAAGAAATATTTCCTCCCCATTGGAATTATTTTGATATAAGATCCTGAAAAAGAACTTTTTCGATGGATTACTCATTCGAATGGACTACAGACACATAAATATTCTCGCAAAATCGCAGTTTGTTCTCGATCATCGACGACCTATGCTCGTCGACGACCCGGAACAAACTGGTTTGCCCGAGCACGCGACACGTGCAACAGGGCTCGCTGCCAGACAACGAAGAGAAGCGAAAGGTAACGAAGAGAAGCGAAAGGTGACGAAGATAACCGAGACCGACCACGTGCCAACTCGCCGAATCATCCACCGTGTTTGCCGCGGCCATTGCAATTTCGATTTTTCGGAAGATATAGCCAATAAAATTGAGAACTTTCAACTTTACCAAAGAGAGATATCCATAGATGAAATTGATATAAAAGTATTTCAATTTATAATATTTTCTAGATACATTTTTGTCGCGTTTATATCCAGCAATATGTTTTATATTAAATCGTACAAGAAAACAGTGTTTATGAAAGATCAAACTTTACCGTGAATTACGAAGAAGTAATAAATTATATCGTCTACGTTTCAATATTTATCGATGAAAAAAATTCATTGTTCGCATGGATACGTCATACACCATTATGAACGTAAAATGTGTCCAATGTTTAACTCTTTCATTCGACCCATTATCGGTCGACGATATGTATCATATACATACGTTTTCTTAGATCTTGTTACAGAATGCCTGTGCAAGTGTTTGAGAAGCATCGATCGGTGACAATAGAAATCGATGTCATTTTCAACTACCACGCGACTACTGAGTTATTTAACGTTTATCGAAATGACACGAAAAGGGTTCGATCTTTTTTACCTAACATCCGAGTATAATTCGAAAGATCGTTTAACGTTAGTGACATACGAATAAGTAGTTTGATGAGTTTCACGAAAGTAAATAAAAAAGTACGAAACGATAGAGATCACGTGGTAACAAAAAGCCGCCATGTTGGTTTGGTAAAACGATAAATTACGAATATTTCTGTTAACTACAGCTTTCAACGATCGCGATCGACGGGATAACTTTGTGTACTATATCAGTTCTCCATTGTTCCATTAGTGTTACTTGCGACGAATAACCGTACTTATTGCAGGTACCCGCTCGACAAGGTCGCATATAAACAAGTTCAAATTCTTGGTGCGTTCTATCGATCACGAAAGAACTTCTCATGCTGAGACCAATCGTAATTTCCATAATCTTTTAAAGAGAAAGTATCATAAAATGATCATGGATTGAATTTCTCAAATCAATCTTAACTGTATTTAATCGAGTAAATCTATCGGTTTCTGTAAAATTATTATACTATTATTATTATTATTCATTTACTCTTATAAATTCTTCCACTCTTACGCGGATAAGATGTCGTATAATTGTCCTGGAATGGGAAAATGAACATAAAAAATCGATGGGGTTTCCTTTCCATTCTAATACATAACGTTTCTCCTCGAATCGTATACGTAAAAGAACACATACAATCGCAAAAATACGTACCGATCTAACAAACGACCTTCGCTCTCTTTTTTCTCGATGTCCTTCACCTCGACACTATTTCAGCAGCAAAGAAGCACGCGCAACACCGATATTTTCGCGACTTTGAAAAAAATGTTCGCACTTTTTGACACGTTGCCCACTTTCTTGCTCACTTGAAATGTTTTTGTCAAAGAAAGGAATAAAAAATGAAAGAATAAATGGTATCACAAGGAACGAGGGATAGAATTGACACGTGAGTCACGTGATTAGCGAGGAGAATCCTACTACCCGCTCAAAAAATAGACATGTCGCGAACGATACCTTCGATTCGTTTTTTCTTCCCAAACGCACAAAGCATTTACCCTTTGATTTCTCGAATTAGACGAAATACGATTATCGATTGCTGTCATACTTCTCGAAACGTGTCATCGTTATATTTATACGTCATGAAGCACACGCCATTAAACCCGCGTAAATTTAAAAGATGGAAGAAGAACGTTGAACGATCGAGATGATATTTCTTCTTTTCTTTCGACAAAAATTTCAGACGATACGAAATGTACAATAAACACACACACACACGTACGAATCTACACAAGGATAATATGTATATGTATGAATACGCACGAGGACACACACGCGCGAAACACACAACAACCCGAAGAAATGCGAACGCTTCGGCGTCCGTTTGTCGACTGACGAAGCTGTTCGAAGCAAAGCAGGTTTTACGATCGACCGTGAACTACGCAACGATTCTTCGATGATATTACGGTGTCGTTACGCTTGGACACGAAACACATCGTGTCTTCTCTGTCGGTCAGTCCACGCATTTCACTTTCTTCCTTACTTTCTTTCTTTTTATTATTGAATGATAACGGACAACGTTATCTTCCGGTAGTCTCTGGGTTTTTTCTACTATGTTTTTATCATTTATTTCTATGGAGTCATTCGCTTCCAAATATTAGATAATTTTTGTTTTTAGATATTAATTATTTGCAAGGGTTCGTCACTACTTTTCAAGTTTTATTATCATAAAAATTATTAAGATAATAAATGCATGGTTGTAATTTGTTTTATTGGAAATTATTTATAACTCGACGTAATATTTTTGTTTGACTAGATACCATTACGTTTGAAACATTCGTACTCTCCGAAACTTTGCTTTTTTTATATCTCCCTACACTCGATGAGAGTAGAAAAAAATCTGCTACTTTTTTAAATTAACGTATTATCCGGAATGCGAAATCTCGTGACTTATTATTAGAACTACTGCAACTACGTCTCGATACGGGTTGATGGACCATGGACGGCCTTAATGACCGCGAAAACTTTTCCACGATAGAACGGTGATCAATTGGCTTGGGTCAACAAGAACGAAGAATCGACCGACCTCGTAAAGTACATTGACACGAAATATAAGAGTTCCGTCATTCTTATAAGACGGATAAAACAAAAAAGGGACGTTTAAATATACTATATGTACAGTAATCCACACGAATTCGCTTATTCACAGTTAGTTTGATATGTAAAGAAATAAAAAAACATGAATACATCGGATATTGATATTTTTTGTCCAATTTGTTATCTCACTATTGCAAATGCTTACTGACATAATACGCGTATCTAAACTTATGGTTTCAATTTTTTTTCAATGAAATGACAAAAGACAACAAAATAATGTTCCCTCCTCCTCAAATCATTGATGTACACATGTAATTTTCTGCTTGGACACTTGGAAACGGACACCCTGTATGTTAATTTTTTTTTTTCGGTATGAAATTATCAAGCAAATTAGTCTACTCACCGGGTATCGACAAGTTGATACCGATCGAGCTTGTCCGCGATTGGCCCACAATGATGACGTTGCTGGCCCAGTTGGCTGCCTTGATTGGTGAGCTGCCCGCTGCAACTCAGGCAACGGCGGGCTCCTTGCCAAACAACCAGCATTACTAGACAGCAAGATTACTGGCTTTTAAAGTTTGCTTTCTAATGCAATGTCAGCCTGCACACTCTCGCGATACCATGCCTTTCACGACAATTTTAACATTCCGTTTTTATTCAAACTTTTAATTAAACCGTCTTGTTTTAAGTGGTTCGAAAGTATATCGAGGAACTTGTTAATTCGATATTCTATAATGTTATGGCATTCATTAATTTAAATTGATTAATAATTAATATACTATATAGATTAATACTCAAAATGAAATGACATATTCGCAGAATTTTTATCGCATCGACATTTAATATCATTCGATGCATTTCTGCAAATTAATTAAAATATTGTGCAACGAATACGAACGGTGTTGCAACACGATAAGAATTACGCTTACGCGACCAAATTTTTATCGCATGCGCAACATAGAGTTCAACCCTCCCCCCATTATGATTAAAACGAGAAAAGAAATTACACTTTTTCACTAAATGCCAATTGGAGCGTATAAATTTATGTTCAATAAAATATTTCTTATATAATACAAAGTGAAAGAGAAATTTAGCTTCCTTTGTTATTGAGTTAAAATAAAGAGAACACCAAAGGTGTGTCTAATAAAGGGATGGTCTGTTATGATATATCCATCCAAAATAAAGATGATCATTTTTAATATCCACTATTTTAGGTTGTTACAATTCAATAATAAGAGATCAATTTGAAAGGACGTATCATCGATATCGATGGTAACAGTGATACTCGTTAACTTTTGTGTTACTATTCTCAATGTTCTTAATCCCCGCTTTCTTTACCTACCTTGAGAACGTCACGTTACGATGGCTTTCTTCGCTGCTCGCACACACGCACGCACATGTACACACACACTCTTGTAAAGAGGCACGCGCACGCCGCCTTGCGGTAAACTTTGGAACGATCACTTCGTTTTCTTCACTAAATAAACTACGATCGGTAAAATCGCACGTCACGCACACCGTTTTCTTTTATTCTTTATCGATTCGTAAGCACTGTTAGACGATTTTCTCGCTCGTTTCCCGTCTTCCGTCAAATCGATGGTACCACGTGAAACAGCACAGGTTGGGAATAAGATAAAACGAAATTTTATGGGAATATAATTATGCAAGTCGATTGTTGGAGAAAAATGTACGAAACTCTCCGATATTTTAATAAAAATGAATCACAGTGATGTGAACTCGCGAATGTCCTCGACTCGAACTCGGCAAATGCCAAGCTCTACGGAACAAGCACCGTTCCCCACGACGTCTGACCGAATACTGCGGTACGAACTGTTCCAGCGTTGCCGGTTTGAACTAGTTATATTTCCCCGGGTTCTTTTAAATTATGAACTCGATCTTGACCTATGGTTACACATACGTCATTTTTCATGTTTTGTAATCTTAACAACAGTATTTGGCAATTTAATATCTGCTTCATATGATAGAAAATTCGAGGTGTTTCTAGCGCTATCTATATTCTCCTATATTTTATGCTTTCAGTTTTCAATGTTGAAGTTGAATGATACAGCACTATCATTTTCTAAAATAAATGGTATATCGTTTATTTATGATAAAATTTTATTCAGAAATCTCTTACTGCCTTAAATTACTTTAACAAATTAATTAATTGATATATATATAAATATAGATATAAAATTAGTCACTATGTGAATAATTTATTGTTTCTATTAGTATTGCTTTCACTATGATTATTAATATGACCAAATATTGAAAATACAGTATAATAAGAGAATAAATAAGAAAGCTTTTAATGAAAATAGATACCATTTAATTTATTTGAGATTTTGTGCTTCAAAATGTTTAACATATTTTGAATCATACATTATAATTTACATAATGTTATTTATAATTTATTGAACACATTAAAGATTGCAGTACAATTAATATATTTTCGTCGATGTATCTGCAAGAGATCTATACAGCCCCTTTTACAAGAAAAGCATAAAATTCAGATTATGTTAATTTGATTTTCAAAATCGTTTATCAACGTAATCAGAGTTTTTATTGGTATTCATACTGTATTAGCATATAGTAAAAAAGTTATTTGACAAAATCTTATCAATAAATCTCTTTTCATTTTGTTCTGTGTGTGCATGTTTCGTACACAAATCAGTCATTTTGCAAGTATCTACATAAATTGCTTGTGTAAATGCAGTGTTACATTATGTTGATGTTTTAAAAATGTTTAGAGTGAACATTTGTAAGGGTATAAATTCCTTACATCAATGTAAATTTAACCAAGGACATCTTAAGAATATTTATCGTAAGTAATGAAGCTTCTAATTACTCATTGCATCAAATTATTTTTCTGCAGCCTCTTTACATAACTACTCGTTAATATGTCTGGACGATCATTTTATTTAAATATTAAATGAACTGCTCTAGACCTTTTTTGTTAATAGGACCACAACATCATCTTTTTGTTGTGTAAGTAAATCAAGACCTCTTGTGTACTCATATATCGCTTATAGTTAATATAAGATATATTAATTAATTAAGCAATAGTAAATATATATCATAATACTAATTAAAGATATGTTATATTACAATATACATGCAACTACGAGTGTTCTTAAACATAATTTTTTTAAATATTCGTCCAGACATAAAAATTCATATAAACGATTGTACCGTACACTCGATTTTATATACAATTTAGCTTATTGTATCTCCATTTGATTATTATATCTTACATAAATGTATACAGCCCAGTATTAAGTAAAAGTATGATGACAATATAATGTACATTATCACTTTTTAAAGAAGGATTGATAAAAAAACAAAACTATATAATACAAAGGGATATGTTATCATAATCCAGGAGGATATAGGATAAGCACTTTTCCCATTCAACCAGATACTGTTTGTCTGAATATAAATAATTACATTACTAAAACTATAAATTATTATAGAAATAATTTGTCACAACCCTTCAATATTCACACCTTTCTACCAATTTTTATGTAATTTTCCCATATCTGATCAAATTTTTTAGAATATATCATATACCTTAATATTTACAAGAATAATTAGATGATTATAGACTTATGTAACCTATAATACCTTTTTACAATTGGTATGAGAAATTATATATTAATGTTTTGTATAATTATTTATTTAATAGTAGCCAATTTGAAAAAGATTACTTGATAATAAAGCCAATGAAGAGACAAGCATTTATACTTGTATTAATATCTTCTATTTATCATTAGGGATCAGATACTGAAATATTACAATAAAAATCAATGTTAAATGTTTTCAACAAGACTTGTGATAATCTATGTTGAAAATAATAACGTAATATTACGCTATATGTTAAAATATAATTCTTGAGAAAATAAAGTTAGTCTTGTTTATATTTTAATAAACAAAAATTTCATGAAATAGATCTTTTTAAATGCATTATTTGATTTTGATTTTCTAGCAACAAGAATATCAGTATTATACTTTGTGATGAAATTATATGTGTTTCAGAATTGTTGAATATACAATATGTAGCTTTCACAAACGTTTGTTTTCGTAAAAAAAACTAATCTGCTTTATAGTTGTTTTTAGTGGCACAATATTCGTGTTGTTCAGTTGAATTTATAATAATAAATACACTGTAAGATTTGCCACGAATGGCAAACTTGTATACTTTTTGTATATAACATATTATAGAATAACAATGAAATTCAGTAAAATAATAAATTCTGCTTGATGTAACACTGAATGTATAACAATATTTGTATCCTACAGCCTCGCTATGAATACAAACTAAGTAACAAAAATACTAAAAGTTAATCTACGTTCATATATTACTCCTACATTTAAAAAAGAAATAATTCTTTAAATCTTACCACATTATATAAATTATATAGTCTGTGAGATTCATATGGGCACTAAGTTATATTTTCTCAGGCCATATTACCTACATTTTCATAAATTAATTACAATATCAATATTTTCTTCATTGAAGTTATGAATACTAAGGTCAGCAAAGCTTAAGTTAAGTGTTTGTTAAAAATCTTATAATAAAAATAATGCTTTACTGCAGCAATTAAACGCATAAAAATGGTCAAAAGTCGACTAAATATAAAACAATACAATAATAAATATACTTTTTAGAAAATGATGCTAATTTTATAACCTACGTATAATTTTTTGGGTGATGACGTCACCTTTTTCGATTATCCGATATATTTACAATTTATATTAGCAATTTACATCTATTATGAATCTTAATGTATAAGTGAAAGAATGATGTGATGTTATACGTTTTAATGTCGGTTTTTATCTAATGCATCATTTTATGAAGCTTTAAAATTTTTCCCAAACGCTGTTTCGCCGTTTTCATTCCTTTTCTAGGCTTACGTTCTGAAAAGTTTCGAATGTTGTTGATTGTATTTTATCTATGAATATTAGTAACATTTAAATAAATAAAAAATACAAGAATTATTTACCAATTGGAACTGGCGCTGCTAACTTAGCTTTAACATCTTTAAGTCTATTTGGGCTGGTCAATATTGAACCATATCCACTGTTCGGTTTCACATCATTTTCAGCAGGTATAATTGTAGTTGGTCCAGGTGCTGTTACAGGTGCATCCTTTTGTTTCTTCTTATTGTATGTCCTCTTGGTTGTATTCTGCCATACATCAATCAAAGGATTCTTATTTTAGATATAATATCAGAAAATATATGATAATATTAAATAATAAAGTCAATAGTAGATCTGCAGAAAAAAATGTTTATGCATATAAAAATAATACAATATAACGTAAGATACGATATACCTACAAAAACCTTTCAACTCTAGTTTTTTAGTACTAGTAACAAGCAATAATTAGTATTATACTTAGTTTCGTCAAATTATATTTATGTGAGACATAATAATATCAAAAATAAAATAACTGTGCAGTTGTTCCTAGTACTTCAAAACAGCACCTAAATTGGTACATATAAAGCAAAATCTAGATTTGGTTCATAAGAAATTTAGAAAAATTTGTATATAAGCAAAACATGGACAGAAGGAAGTCAATAAAGAGCTACAGTATATTGAAATGAAAAGGGAATAGGATGAAAGTGTAAATTCAGTATCAAGGCAATGAAAATAAAGGAAGTATTCAACACAAACCATATATACAGAATGAAAGAAAGAGAAACAGAGTCCATCTCATGACTATATAAAAAGCTGGAATTAATAAATAAATGTGTGTGTCTACATATATAATATCAAGCAAAATCTACACTTATGTGAAGATATCATGGCATGCCTACCAATTTTTTCTTCGTAATCTTGTCCATGTCGTTATCCAGATATTCACCCTATATGATATAAGTATGTAATAAGGAGTACTGTATCTGATAGAATGAATAATATTTAAATATTGAGACTTCAAATGTCGTTCATGAAAGTAAATCTATCTAACCAGCATATATAAATGCACGAATGAGTTTGTAAATAAAATAAGAAGACTAACATTTTTTTCTTTATAAAATTCAAAAACGTTTTTATAATAAATTAATGAAACTTAATAATATAAACTAAAAATAATTTGGATTTACCGCTTGTTTTGCTCGCTTTGCAGCTGCCGCTTCTAGACCTTTTTCTACAGAAGTTTTTCTAACTCCTTCCCGTGCAGGACGATTTGTCTTTGGCAAAAGTGGACCAACTCTAGCTTTAGGGTTCCATGCTTCGTCAATTTGACTTTTTGCCTTTGGCTTAAAAATATAATCTTCATCATCTGAAGCGTCTAAAGCTGGATAAACTACAAATTCCAAATAGTTAGTTACTAAATCGATCGAATAACATATATACATATTGCAAATATTGCACTTACTGAAATCATCATCCTGATGAACTTTATCAATATTTTCTATCAATTGATCATCGTCGTCATTATCGTTATTGCGTTGTGTCTTTTCGGGCTTTGTTGATTTTGTAGTATTACTTGATGTTGTTGAGTAACATTGTTCACTGAATGATAACATCCCAGCAATGGCTTCTCGAGTTGATGGTGATGCCCTGTCAGAACTAGCCGTTTTCAATTTATAAATACTAAGACACCAAAAAAATAAAACAAAACTAGAATAAATAGAATAATCGTTCCTTATATATAAAAGTAAGAAATTAAAATATCTAAAGCTACTTTAACTTAAATAAATTGACATTCTTATATTAATAAAATAATAGTTGTACAATATTAAACATACACAATACAGTAATAAATTCATGCATTAGAATTATAACTTAGTTCCTTTATTAATTTAAATGGTATTATGGCTGAAATTTGAATATAATGCTATGAAATGTTGTCATTATATAATACAGTCAAATAGTCCTATAAGAAAAGACTATATTAATATGGCTTACCCTGTAGGAGGTGGTACAGGTTGACTGTATTGTGGAATCGTAGATGGGCTAAAATAATTACAATTGTTACAGATTGACTTTTATGTGAGTCATATTTTACAAATTTGAGAGTATACTACATACGTAACATCTAATCTTTGAGGAGCATTTCCCAATGTATATGCAGATGCCTTCAATAATTCTTCAATACCATTTTTTGGCATATCATTTAAAACATCAACGTCGCCGTCATAGTCTCGTTTAATGCGTTTCTGTGTGCCAGACTTTGAATTTTTTCTTCGTTTTGGAGACTCATCTATAGTGAATCTACCATAATCACTTTCATTGCTACCATCATGAAAATCGTATATCGATGTCCGATTCCAGGCAAGTTCTTTCGTTACTTGTGTAGCACGATTCGATGTAAAATTATTTTGAGAATTTATATTATCGTTTGTACTTCTAACAACTTCATTATTTCCCAATTTAAACCTGATCACAGTTGGACTCTGTTTCCCTGGCTTGGCGGAACGTTTATTGGTTGAGCTGATAATATTTTTCTCTTCCATTGAAGTATTTTTAATACAAGGAAACAATATAGGTTTTGGCAAAGTTAATTTTAATGGTGGCCGGTTAGATGACGCCGTATCGCTAACTACACTTGCTACTTTATTAGTTTCTTTTAAAGTTGCTTTAAAAGGATTTTCTGCCATTTTATCTGCGACATCATAATCTACAAAATCTTTGTTCAAGGGCTTTTTTTTCTTTCTTTTACTTTCACGTTCTGGTTTAGGAGGATTTAAAGATATTAAATAACGTTCTGCATGTCGTATTTCTTTACTAAAATCTTTCAATAATTTCTGGCTATTTATTGTTTCTGGTATTTGAGTACGACTAACCATATTGTACTACACAAAAACAATATAAAGTTAATTAAGACCTTTAAGGTAATTGTTTTATATTTTTAAAAGTAAGTAAAGAAATATCTTACATCTTTATCCGTGTTCCATTGTTTTAAAATACTTAGTAATGCTCTAACACCTTGCAAAAAATATGGTGGGCATTTCTTTTCTTCATTATTTAATTCCTTAAGTTCTTTAAGTAATTTTTTAGCTGCAAACCAATTTACTGTTTCAAAACCAGGATACTGAAATTTAGCAGGAGTCTTCATCTTTCTTTCTAATTCATATATTCTGTGAAAAGTAACTGTTAATATAGTGATAAACATTACAATGCATATTTCACACCCACTTACGTACTTACTGTATCTGCATAGGAATATTGAGACTATGTACAAAATTTCCACCAAAAACCAAGGAATCAACTGGTGTTAACACAGCATGAATCCAACCAGTTGGTATCATCATAGTCTGGCCCTGTTTAATAACGCATTTGTAACATGCATCAGCCTGGTCTCCAAAGAAAGTTTCACTCTGAGTTGAACTGCACATCCAGTGCTGATACAATTGTAAATTTGCTGGAGTTGGTTTAATAAGATAAAACACTTTTTCCCCCCTTAATACGTGATACCACACAGAAGTTCCGCCAAAATCTATGTGAAAATCTGTGAAACTGTCTTTGACTCCCATGAGGCAATATTTTTGTACTTCAGGACGCTTTATATCACTTTCCTCAGGCCAATCGCGTGGCCAAACAGAGTTTACCCAGTCAAGTTTGCGCGCGATGTATGGTGCTTCGACCATTGGAGAAAGACTGCAACGTTTATTTGTCAATTTATACATATACGTCCTATATACGATTAAAGCCATATATGGCAAGGCAATGAATATGGATATACCCAGTATTTGTAAATTCGAGACTTATGACATTAAAAACCCTTGTCCGACAAGGGGAATTGTAATATTCTACAAAGTCTCTTAATTTCATTCGTATATTACTTTGTCGTGTAACATCTATAACATCCATTTCACGATCTCCACCTGAATTAATATTATAAATATGTATATATAATGTGAAGATATTTATATGTAGAAAATATATTAATTATAATATTAACATATCAATTTACCTATATAACTTTCAATGTCATATACACTAAAATTTGGTGGTGGTACACTCATGTCTAGACCATCTTTGCCATCAATAATAATAGGTGTCTCAAATCCATTGGTTTGTAAATACTGTAATGTTAATTGTTGTCCTCTCACATGTTTTACTATATCATCAGCTTTAGGAAAATGTCTAGATTTTAATTCTCTAATGAATACTGGAGTCCCAGTTTGAACTGGCTTTGAATCAGCATCTACTTCGGTATAGTCATGTCTATGCCAATTCAGTCTGGTTTTCACTGAAAAGCAAATACAAAAATATTTTTACTTTTACTTGTATATTGCACTAATTTCATGAACATATATATCATATTCTATTACTTACTGATCGAAGGTCCACATATTGCTTCACATTTAGGACAATGGTATTTATCGAGGTCTATTGACATGTATTCTTTCAAAGCTACACACCTTTGTGGAAACATAAAGTAAGCAATGTTAATATTATCATTTCTAAGAGAGGTACTATAAGGTGTTGTTTGAAACAAAAATAATGAACTGTAAAAATACTTGTCTGTTAGTAAAATCAACATATGCAAATTCTCTTAAAGAAAATACACACAATTATAAATATTAAGATAATATATTGTACGAAAATATTGAACAGTAAACTGATCTGATCGAAGGTATAACGTATCAATTGACTTTTTAGGTTATGTTGCTATCAACAAACATTCCCTTGTATACAAACTTATACAAATTTGTACGGGACAATTTTTCGATAACTATTAGTTTGTATGATATCTACAGTTTTGTGCACTACTGTAAATATCTTCTTGGAAGAAATAAAGCCGTGAGTTTTTAAACGTTTGCTTCATACAAATTTAAACATCTTTAGACCATACGCATGTTTTCTTCAACCGATCATTTTCACGAGTCTTACCCGCCGTGGTACCATTCCTTGCAAACATCACATTGTATCATAAATTGTTCAGCATCATAAGAACGACCACACAAACAATACGTAACTGGTAACTCCATTTTTGTTAGTAGTCACTGGTAGTCACCGCACACACTGTATTCCACTAAATACAGTTATGCCCTATCAACATTGGCAGACATCTTTAAAAGAAGTGAAACTCCAAGTTGTATTATAAAATATCTATCTAAGCGCCATCTGATATGAAATTCCTTCGTTTAGTTGATACCATTTCGAAATAATTCGAAAGGCAAGACCGCGACATGTCACGTGATTCAAACATTCTCTACAATGAAACATTGCCTTTAGAAGTTGTAGTTTATCGTGGTTTATCGGAATTTTGTAGAGGTTAGATTTTACGTATGCTTCTCCTATTAAAAACACGTAAGAAGCAAGGTTAAAGATGAATACAAACAAACTAAAATCTATGTAATAGTAATAATACAAAAAAATGTACCAGGTAATCGCTCGAAAACTTCATATTCCTATTAATATACATATGTTTACATAATAATTTTTCTTCTAAGACGAAACAAGCGAAAATGAATTTATCTTGTGACTTTGATGAGCGTAAACATGGAAAATCATCCAAGGATACTAGAAGAAGATATTCCTTACCTGAAGAATCTGCTATTCCTTCATTTGTATCCAAACAAAATTCAAGTAATGCTCATACCGCATTTAACATTAAGACTAAAAAAAATATGCAAATATCTAGAAGCTGCCATGGGATGGAAGAATGTATGATCCCTTTTTTAAATATTATTTTTATCTATTTGTGGAAAGAAATTTTGTTGAAAATTGTATTATTTCAGGTCATATGGATGTAACCCCTGAACCTCAAGATGGTAAACTTATACGTACACCTACACGCAGTATGGAAAGAATGCGGGATAGCATATCTGAAACACGAAGAAGTTTTGGTTCTCCAGTGATAATAGAAGTACTTTTACAGCACTTAAATAAGTTCTATATTTCATTTGGATTCAGTATCCAGTTTAATCCTGAATATTTAGTCAAATAATTAATATAATTTTAATTAAATAATCTCTGTACAAGCAAATGTATGACTTAAATTATGCTAATTATTTGACTTAACTAATAAGCATTAAAGAAATATATTTACTAAATATCTATTAGAAAGTTCTAAACTAATAGCTACATAATAATACTCTTTTGTTTAACAGAGTGCTTCTATACCAACTTTATCAGATTCATTGCAAGAAAAAAATAGAGAATCTAATAAAGATATTTCCAACGATTTGGATACATTACAAAAGGATACTTACATGTCTGAAGAAAAAGCATGCATTGTTATTGCTCAATCTATTAATCCAAGAAGAACTTCTACTGTTCAATGTGATCGCAAAAAGAATCAGAGAGTAAAATCTATGGCATACAATGAAAAGCAATCCCCCAAAAATGTCAGTCCTAGAAAACCAATGGTTGCTGCTATAAGAACAAATGAAGCACAACAGGACATGGAAGATGCAACAGTTTATAATGCCAAAGAACATCTAAACGATTCTAAAGTTGGAAAAGAAAAGTTTACAACAAGAAATACTAATATATCTAAGCATTCGAATCTTCAGGAAAAAGTACGTTTATATTGCTTGCATAACAAGGTACTACTCATTATGCAAGAAAAGAGTAGTTTCTGCTTTACTGGGAAGCTAGTGATAAATGTATTGTATGGTGCCATAGAAGTTTATGGTTGCCATATTTCTACCAAAAATCCTCCAGTGGAAGTATATTCTCCTAGAGGACACAGTCTTGTAGCTGTAGAAACAAGCAAAAAATTCTCACCATGTAACGTGAAGGATATCTGGACGTCATTAGCGGAAGAAGGTATCAATCCTGATATAGAAAATGCATTACAATACGATATCAATGAATGCAAACCTGGTACAACAGTCATTATTTTATGGAATTTGGAAAACAACTTAACAACATTTGTGCATACCTATTACCCGATAAAGTTATTCCCTCGAATACGTAACGTAAAAAATTATTCCTGGACCGATACAAGGAGAGCTGAAGTAATATTACAATCCAATCTTTATTTTGATAATCACAGTTATAAACGATTGGTAGTGGACCCGACCGTCACTGGAGTACTTGCTAAAAAAATATTGGATCGTAGTAACTCTCGTGAATGGTCATGTACGTTAATAGCAGGTGGTAAAAGCGTTGGCAAATCTACTACCACGCGTTATTTAATAAATACATTATTACCAACATCTCGTATGGTCGTCCTAGTAGACGTAGATCCTGGTCAGAGCGAATGTACACCACCTGGTTGTATATCTTATAGTTTAATCGAGGAACCATTAACGGGACCCAATTTTACGCATTTAAAGACACCAGTCTATCAGTTGTACATAGGAGATGTAAATGTTAGTCGGTGCATCACAAGATACATCGAAAGTGTTAAATTGTTAGCTAATAAACTGTTGAATTGCCCGGTAATGTCACGCTTGCCGATAATTGTAAATACAATGGGTTTCACCCAAGGCATAGGATGGGATATCGTTGTTTTTATGATAAAACTCTTTCGGCCTTCGTTTGTACTGCAAATAACGTCTGAACGAGCAAGAAATAATTATAGCAATTTACTGAATAATGACGTCATTGATCAACAGGTACGTGAATTGCTGCTGTAAAAAATATCTCTTTAGATCATATTATGCAGTAACGGATGAAACAACAATTTTCACAGACTTTTGCAGGCTTTTCATGGAATAAAAATATTGTAGATTGGAATAAGCCATGTTGTCACGAATTACACGTTATACATTCGCAAGCTGAGAAAAAACACGAGTCAATGAACGAATCATGGAATATAGAGCCGTATCAACAACGCGAAATCGCAATGATCTCGTATTTAAGTGGAATTGTGAATTCTAATGGAAGTTTTACGTAAGACATCGATACGATTACATTTACAATTATCTTTTAAATGATATGAAATATAATTTTTCAACATTTTTTAGACTCCATGGCAGGCCAGCATCTCTTAGCATCAATGAAGTTGTACCATATGTGTTAGTACCAAGTAGTTCTACTGTCCACAAATATAGAACCCTTAATAACTTTCCGTTATTTCTTCTAATGAAACTTCTGGTTCATTTGATATTTTTTTTCAGGGCACCTTTCGCCTCCTTAACCATCGCCCTTCCACAAGAATGTGTGCCACCGTCACACGCGTTAACCGTAATCAACGGTAACATGGTTGCACTGTGTGGCATAGATTTAACTGATGATTTGTTGCAAAAAGCTGGTGAATTCAAACCTCGTATATTAACAAGAGCACCACTGTGTGCTTGTTATGGCTTCGGTAAATTACAATAACATTAGTATATCGCTTTAAGTTTCCTTTTATAACCATGCAAAAATTCGTTTTCATAATTCTAATTGATTTCACAGGAATAATTCGAGGGATCGATATAGCCAAAGAGGAGATATACATAAATACGCCATTACCACTTTCGCTTATGCAACATGTTAACTGTTTAGTAGGATGCATTCCTGTACCTATCAATCTACTGCAGTTAAATCAACGTAACGTACCTTACGCAGGTGGAAATGATGCTTTACCAACGAGTCGTGATCCTCGTAGAGGTTATTTCCGTATGAAATATAAAAACAAAGAAATAACGAGTTGAATTTTAATAAACAATGACTGTTTTAATCGTTCAACGCTCATAACAGCACAAAAGAAAAACAATAATTGAATTTTCTTTTACCTTCTGTTTGTAAAATAACTTTCTTTTGACCTCATTATATGAATAGGTGTAAAGACATAGATTATATATATATATATATAAAATAACAATTTTTTACCACATGGTTCTTCCTAAAACCGTTTTTTCTGATTTCACGGTAAGATCATCGTAACAAACATAACAATAATTTTCATTTCGCTTGATTACTTATCAGCGTTTCAAACGTGAATTTACACAAATTTTTTGAAATTATAAATACGTTTTCATTTTGATTCTTCATAAAAAAAATATTTTTTAATGCTACTGCATTCCAATTGACGATATCATTAATTGTGTTCGTATAAGGGACGAAGTGATCGAAATATGGCACTAAGAGTCTGCACGCTCCACGCTTTACCAATTAATTTTTGACGTTTCGTGGCTGACAAGTTTTTCACGTCCGTGTAATGACGCGGAAATCCAAAAATCTCCTCAAGTTCGGTTATCCACAACGAATCTGCTTCGTCTTTCATCAAAATTGGTTTTAACGCCATTTTACCTGACCGTGGTTGATACATTATATCTATTTTTTTTTCTTGGTAAGATCAATAATAGTAATAATATAAAAAAAAATGATACCTTGCTTTAACGAATTTACTCTCGTTGTCACTGTCCTTATCTTCTTTACAAGAGCATAACGGTTGCAATGCTTTGTAAGTACGTCTTGTATGTCTTGTCGGCTTTCGAGTGCCAAAGTATTTGCATCTATAGGTAAATTATGCCAATAAAGTCGTAATCTATGCTGGGGTGAAAAGTCTGCCGAGTCTATGACATCGGGTTCCGTCTCAAGATGTCTTAAAACAAGAAATTTTACCGATACAAATTTATATTACTTTTCTATTAATAGAAAGTAAACGGCTTAATAGAAGGTTAAAAGCTTACCTGTTAATTTCTAATCTGTACTTTGTTGGCATAGAAGCGACGTTTTCGTATAACCAAAACAAGTGTCTCCTCTTGTTAGCTTTCTTCAACAATTTCATGATGCGGCTGTATTCGAAGAAAAGAATACCGGTGCCGTTAGGATCTAAAATATATTTTCCATTCAACAACTCAAATACAAACATATTGTTTAAATAAAAAAAAATATATCAATACCATGAAGTCCTAAACGTGCTGGATTGACTAGACTCAAATCATTACATGGCGAGCCCCCTATCAACAAATCAATCGGTGCAATTTCTTTGATCTTTTGCTCAGTTATACCCCTAACGTCTCCTAAATAAATAATACGATCGCCGTAATGCGATGAACTAACGGTCAGGGCGTCTTTGTCGATCTCACTTGCGTAATAAACCTCGATCGTTATACCTAATTTGAGAAGTACCAATAAGCCTAAAATAAGAACCAGTTTTAATTGATACAATTAGAAAAAAAAAAAAACAGATTTATTAACATTGACTATAACATTTACCAGTACTCAAACCATCGAACAAGGAAAGAACACGCATTTTTCCTTTTACGTGATCATGGTCCATCATTGTTGTACTCGAACTAGGACCCGTTCGAAATATATGACCAATTTTTTCCTTCCAATCGAGCCGTGGCAATATTATTTCGTTGGATGTTGAAACAACGTTAATTTTACAAAGTATACATTTCCATGGGTCCTCCATAAGCACATTGTCGTAAGTGTCTGGATACATTAAATATTTCAAGCAGGCGGTGCAATAAACTCTGTAATAAATTCATAGGATAACAATTAAACAGAGAGAATCAAATAAAAGATCGTATTTAGTGAGAATTTAATCACCGTGGACAGTCCTCGTTGTCGCACATAACTACCATACCGGATCCAGCGCAAATTGTGCAGTAATACTGTAAAGAAATATCTTGTATTAAATTTCTTTCGACAATGTAACGTCGAGAGGAGAAAATTTGTTCAAAGTATACGTACACATTTGTTATCATAGCCGATTACAAAAATGCATGGTTTGAATATATCCTGAAATTGTAAATATCGTATATCAGTATATTATATACAGACTGAGTTGATCCAAGAACTAATGTTCATTTATTGATACCGAGCAAGCATTGCATAAGGATCCTTTAACAAATGGATGCTGCTCCATTCCCTCCTGCGAGGTTTTTAAACATCTCAAACATACATCTTCTATCTTTAATTCACCAGTGTTTATTAAATGTAATATATCTAAACAGGAAAAAGAAGTATATATTTTTTTTAAGTTATTGAAAAGTATTTATGGAGTGTTTCGACTAAATGGGATCGATCGCCTAATTATTTTTTGACGAGATTTTAAAAGGTCATCAGTATATTTAAAAAATGGAACCATCTATTTTTCGATGTCCTTATAAAGGAAAAAGAATCAATTCAACCTCGATAAACACACTGCTCCAATCATTTAATCTCGAAATAGAAAATATAGAATTCCATTTAAAAAACTACCAATAACCTTGAAATCTCTTAAAAAAACGACCCTGAGAAAAAAACTCATGCGATAATAAATAATGCAAATATTTAGGTAATCCCATTTAGCTGAGACATCACCTGTATACGTCCATTTAAAATAGTATACTATCGTGAATTAATACTAACTACTATCAGTAATGTCATCCGTTCGCCGATCATCTACATTCGCATTTATTTTCAGTTCGTTCAATTTATCCAGAATTACTGTAGAATACTTTTCAAATTCTTTCGATTGTTCCATTAACACTGGGGGTGGCTCTTTTGTCCTGCGTGGCCGAACTTTGGAAGACAGCGCAAGGGCATCCGCGAGAACCCAATTATTTGTATCGTATCCGAGCCGTGAATAATAGTCCTGCAAGGTGTAAATAAATATTGATTAGTTTGAAAATTGAGTTTTATAAAGTATAGTAGGTATACATTTATAAACTCATTCGAATTCACCTGGGAAGCGTGAAGGACTCCGATAAGGTATAAATGCTTCTTCGTGCGTTGCGTATATTCGAGCATTTTGTCCATTCCCTCGTAAAACTTCATGAAGGCACGATGATGTATCTTACATAATATTTGAAAACAAAAATGTATAATTGTAATTTAGAGAAATACGAAAAGGTTATTATTTGAATGCATGAGTATTAATCAAATCGAGTTAAAATAACGAATATTATAATTAATAATTTTATTATTATATATAAATTATTCATAAAAAAAGGAGAGATATGTGTATTATGATGAATGAATGAGAGCAAATCGATAAGGAAGAGAGCATGGTTAACAACGGATGCATGTACACGAGTGAGTGATAATGCGAAAGATAGGTGGCGAAAAGGCAAAGGGGTGGATGAGACAAAATAAGGAAAGATGGTGTGCTAGCGACCAGTAATATCAGTCCTATTATTGAAGAAAGCCAACTTAATCTCCGATATAAAACGTCCAACGAACCTTCGAAGATTTTGTGTATTGAACAAGTACGGATAGGGTGCTATTAATGGATATATTTTTGTGTTTACTAAATCTTCAGTGCTACGAGAGGATCAGCTATTTTAAAAATAACACAGTGGGGTTTAGAAGATCATCATTGTGACAAGAGTCGTGACAAATTTTGCGAGACGCCATTATGGTTCCAGAAACCCAGCATGGTGGTGTTGTCAGAGTAAAAGCGGCAAATGAGTCATCACCAGCAACAAATAACATGTCCTTACTTGGTCAGCTACTGGGACAACATCGCTAAATTTGAAATTTACTAGTTTTTTAAGTTCCAAAAACCATTGGCAGTAACGAAATTCTGCCATGGGCCACTGTAATCACAGTTGACGCCCTGAAGGCTTTTCAAACGAAAAAGAAGTTTGAGTGAGAAAGTATGAGGTGACTTTAACAAGATCAGTCGTATTATCGAATCTATTCTTTCCCCATTTATACACATATGTATAGATTATATTTTATATAAAATAATATTATATTTCTACGTAATACTATAATTAATTACTCATTCATTGCCACCCAACACTTTATTCGAAATAACCCGAATATCCAATTACAGGCACTATACCACTCTCCTTTGATATATAACTTTATTTACCTGTAAACTACATATAGGTTACACGAACGAGTATTTACCTCTGAAAGCTTGTAATCACCGTACCACATTATCCATTGACAACCAAAAGCAGGTTCTCGCATGCAACAGTCGCGATAATCGATGATCATGGCTGTAACAAGACAAAAGGAGTTAATTACGGTCGCCATGTGGGAAATAACGCTAGTCTGATGCGAATTGGTACATCTTTTATACAACATAAAGACGTCGACCTGGCCACCAATTGTGTCCCAAAATTTTTGCCCAAGCTATTACACCAGGTTGCTGCTCCATCAGTGGCAAAAATTCTGAATTCTCACTTTCATTGAGAGTCGTATCGTTACACTTCTCGACTTGTTTCTTTTTTTTCTCTGACAATTCTGAAAGCAAGGAATTAGGAGAATCCACACAGACAAATCTCGAAGAAAAAAAAAGCGATGAACGATTCGAAATTGAGCTAATAATAAATTACGTACGTTTTTGATTTGACACATACTTTTCAGTAGTTTTTCCGTTCTTTTCTTTTAAAAATTCTAATCTCTCCTGTATTCTCTTCGGGTATGGAAAAAACGTCATCTCGCCTGTGTCGTTATATTTAACAGGGAAGAAAAATAAACTTAAGAATTTAACATTTATATACATATGAGCAGGACCGATTTCTTTACAGCTTAGGCAAAGAGTTTAAATTAATTGTAGAAAAACTTTCTATTATCACGAATGATAGAAATGCTCGTAATTCGAAAATTGGTACATGGCACAGTGTCCCCAACTTATGTGATGGTTGTAATTTAGCACGATTCCTCACCCTAGAACGTTACGCCCTGAGGAAACCTTCTCGTTACCTAAGCGGTAGCGTCGGACCTGTTATCATATGGCCTTAGAATAACACAGTATTTGAATTACATGGAATCTCGAATAGCACGGTAAAAAAATGGTGACAACCCTTGAATAACAAATCCGTATAACGTTGTCATTCGGTAAAACAAATTCACGCAGGTTGATTTGCATATAATAGGCGTAGCATACATTGAAAGAAAAAAATATGAATCATAAGTCTCGAATAAAATAGTTTTTAACCGATTTCAAACAGAAGGAAGTTATCAAGTGAACCTCTTTTTTTTATTAAAGAGTGGTCCCATTTAAATTTGAAGAAAAAATCGTGCTATTCGATAATCTGTTGTAATTTTTAAGTTCTTGTTTCAATTTAATTTATACTCAAGCTTACGTCCATTTTCATCGACGAAATTCTTTTTTACCCAAACGTGGTAAGGCTTCGTTAAGAGGCAGCTAGACTTTTCGCGCAACATCTAAATCAAGACAACAAATTTAAGGATACAACGGCTTACTTCGTGAGACCGTTCGATTTAACATGAGTACACATTTTTTTTTATGAAGACGAACCTGCATCGTCCAGTCGATAGCCCGCCTCTTTCCTTCGGACTCCAACTTTTGTCTTAATCGAACCTCCAAATTGTTCGTGAAAGGTTCTATCTGAGTCTTCTCGTTAAGCTAGAAACACACGTTAGGATCATACTTGGTTTTTAAGGGAATAATACAAAAATCAGATAAGATATTTTTATAATAAAAAAAGTGCTTTTATGACATTTTGAATAATTTTTTGTTTAATCAAATCATTTGGGCTGGAATGGATTAAATATAAAAGGTGCTTTTTACGAGAGATATCAAAGAGTCTCCGATCCAATAGACCCATAATTTGCCAGGCTCCGCCAACATTCCCGCATGTTCCGCGTCGATTATCAGAGCTGTAGTAATAAAATAAAAACTATAACTCTGTGTTACAGTTTATCTGATTAATCTACAATTAAATTCCCAGGTTTGAATATCTCTTACCTGGCCACCAGCCAGAACAAGATCCCCAAACCAATCTTCCAAGAAAGTTCTCCTTGTTAACAGCCTCGTTGATTTTCGTTAAACCCCTGGTTATCCTACGCAAATCCTGCCAGCTAGTTTCATTTTCCTTTTTCTTTCCAAAGGAGCTCTCCTTTGTTTCTTTGCCCTTATCACTTTCTTTCGTATCGTCATCGATAAAAGTTACAGATTTTCTAATACCGATGGACACGTTTGAAACAGAGTCCTCCTGTATTTTTACGACCTTGTGATTTTCTTCTAATAAACTTTCGAAAGAAGTCGAAATAGTATGCAGCATATCTCCTTTTGCCATTTTATTAGACAGTCTTTTGGCAAGCGGTATATCGTGAAGATTATTGAATTCCAAGGTTTCAAATCTTCTTGGTGAACGAATGATTTTGTGATCATTCGTATTTATTTCTAACTTGGAAGATAAAGAAAAAAAAGAATCATTGTCCTGTTTGATAATATCTCTCATACTTGTCTTTGTTTCATTACTTGGCTCACAGTCGAAAACTGGCGGAATAAAATCGTATTCTGTGCATAAATTGTTATCGTTTTCGAAGAAATCTTCTGTTTTTGGACTATCCAATCCTGTTTCCTTCTTAATAATTTCATAAGTAGTATTACAGAAGTTACTACTCCCATCGTTCTCCTCGACGCTCATCTCGAAAGCACTGTCGCTGCCCAATGAATTTTCAATTTTCTTATAATTGCATCGATTACTGCGTATTCTTTCCGATGGCAAGTTGGGAAAGTAAACTTCTTTGTTCTTTAATGACGTTTTTCGAACCAACGAGCTCGTCGTTTTACGTTGTCTCTTTAATTTCATCGTTTGCCCTCCAACGTACTTCTTTTCCCATTTAGAATCTGATCCAACATCGACGAAGGGCCAGGACGGTGGAAATGTCCCTGAACGTACATCGTCCGATAGCATTCTGATCGAAACATCTTTCAAGGACGATTCCGTGAGTAATCCTAACTCCATAGCGCAAACCACGGACCAAATGTTACTCTCCACGCATGTTTTCGATCGACTTTCCTTGTTGTACGTTTTTGTAGCGACCTGTAAATCGGAAGAAAAGGAATACATATACAAGAAAATATGAATTTTTAATAGAATCTGAGTGGTTCCTGTGATAATCTTTGACGATTCTCCGAAAATCCTTCTGATCTTTTCGGTCGAAGTTTAGCGAGCCGCTTATATCGACCGTGAATTATTTACCGTGTACGCATTACTTTATTTCTAAGTTCTTTGAAATTCTTTTGCTTTTCTTTTTTTATTATTCGTATATATTCGTATATAAGGTTTCCAAGGAAAAATCCTGATGTATACATCATGATTTTTGCCAAAATGGTCACCATCGCCGATTTCAATGTTTAATGGCTCATTTTAAAGGACAAAGCATGCAGAATAATGTTCCGTTGTCCGTTTTTCGATATCGTTAAGCAATGATGAGAAATTAATCTTTTAAGTGTCGAAGTATGGGTCTTTTTCAAGCTTCAAACTGCTGTATCTTTCCAACCAGCCATCCTATCGAAACGCGACTTGCATATTCGTAAAGAAGAGACTTTACTCTTTCGAACGAGTATTTGATCGGGCAAATTCGAGATGCATCGATTTTTGACAAAAATCCTGATGTATGCATCAAGATATAGAAAGAAAAAAGCATGCAGAATACTGTCCCGTTGTCCGTTTTTCGATATCGTTACGGAGTGTTGAAAAATAAATTTTTTAAGTGTCGGAGTATGGGTCGTTTTCAAGAGAAAAATCGCTGTAACTTTCGAACCAGCCATCCTATCGAAACGCGACTTGCATATTCGTAAAGAAGAGACTTTCCCCTTTCGAACGAGTATTTGATCGGGCAAATTCGAGATGCTTCGATTTTTGACAAAAATCCTGACCTATGCATCATGATTTTTGCCAAAATGGTCACCACCGCCGATTTCAATGTTTAATGGCTCATTTTAAAGATAAAATCATGCAGAATAATGCTCCGTTGTCCGTTTTTCGATATCGTTAAGCAGTGATGAGAAATTAATCTTTTAAGTGTCGGAGTATGGGTCTTTTTCAAGCTTCAAACTGCTGTATCTTTCCAACCAGCCATCCTATCGAAACGCGACTTGCATATTCGTAAAGAAGAGACTTTTCTCTTTCGAACGAGTATTTGATCGGGCAAATTCGAGATGCATCGATTTTTGACAAAAATCCTGATGTATGGATCAAGATTTAGAAAGAAGAAAGCATGCAGAATACTGTCCCGTTGTCCGTTTTTCGATATCGTTACGGAGTGTTGAAAAATAAATTTTTTAAGTGTCGGAGTATGGGTCGTTTTCAAGAGAAAAATCGCTGTAACTTTTTAACCAGTCATTCTATCGAAGCCACACTGCCATATTCGTAAATTAGAGACTAAATTAGAGTATACTGTATTTGTGGACAAAGATGAAACTCTTACAAATCAAATAAAAAGTTGCATAAAATAATCTAATCAAAGATCACACCGATCCAGAATAATTTATCCATACAAAAGCTCAACCATCTAGTAGCAAAATTCCTGTTGAATGAAAAGGCAAGTTTTAAACGTATACATGTACGAGGAAAGCATTTTACGTATTAGAAGAAAAAGAAAAAAGAGAGGGAGCATCAGGAAATTCTTAATGAACGATTTCAAGTGGATTCCGTACTTGGAATCGAGCGCGAGAGGTTTAAATAGAAAGGTATCGCGGAGAAGGCGAGAAAGAAAAGAAAAGATGGGTTGGGGTTCGAAGAGAGAGAGAGAGAGAGAGAGAGCACGTGCTACCTCCAAAGGTATTTCTCGAGGTCGCGCGCCGGGGTCGACCTGATGAATGGAAACGTCGGTATTATTGTGTTTACACGCGGGACACACGGCTGCCTCTCCCATCCCCCAACTACTAACTCTCTCTCTCTCTCTTTCTCTCTGTTGCTCGCTCACGCGCCCACCCTACCTATCTATCCGTCTCTCTTCTCGCACTTGGCGCGGAAACATTCATTCATAAAGCGTTCCGCGCGTTCCTCTCTTCACCGCCACCCTCGCATATGGAGGAGGAGGAAGTAGAGAAGGGGGTGAAAGCGTACGCGACCCTCTTCGAGCGGCAGAGGGACGATATCAGGGGTGTATTCACGGATTTACCAAAGCTACCGACCGAGGCCACTTATCGCGACTTCACGAGACTGCGCGCGAACTTTTGAAAGACCTTTTTAAAGTTCGGCCGATCGGCTTTTTTCAAAGTGTTCTACGATATTTATATTATCTTAATTACGACTTACAAAGTCCTTAATTATAATTCATTTTGATAAGAACGATGTATTTAAGTTTATTCTAAACTATCGTGCAAATGTGTTTGGTAATAAAAATGGAGAACGTTTCGTGGAACAGGACTAGTCAATTAGGTACGATCGATAAGTTGAGATACTGATATTTATCGATCTGGATCAAGAGAGATGTAAGAATTGGGAAAAGAAAGGAAAAGTAACTCGTTGGTAGGAAAAAGCAATAAAAGGCGAACTCGCTCGATGGAGAAGACGAAGGTAGAGGAAGGGGATAAATCTCGTGGTTCTCTAACGAACCTTCGTCAGACACGCCACTGCTAGTCACGTAAAGGAAGCGAGAGAGGGCTCGAGACGCTAACGACACCTGCCTCTCCCTCTTCGTCCTCATCGTCCTTCCTAACGTCACGCGTAATGCGCCACGATAATTTATAAGGGCGGCTATTCTCCTCTCTTGTCTACTCGCAAGGAGAAAGGGCGTCAACCGCGACACGTTGCTTCCTCTCTAACCTCCTCGCTCCCACCCCCGAAAACTCCCGCCATGTCACCGATACCACACCACAAGGGAATGCTCTTTTCGAGTAGGTACGCTTCATTTCGTTCGTACAACACTGGCTCACCGAAAAGGGTCGCGAGTAAATTCCTAGCGTAACTTTTAAATACCTTTCTCGAACGATGGGAACTCGTATTAGACGATAAAGAGAATTGTGGAATCGATCGAGATTTCGTGTTTCTTCGTTTTATTTTATAATCGATAATATTGAATCGCCTGATTTTGGATACATTTGTTTAGAAAAAAAGTAGACTAGTTTGGGTAAAATGAAATTTCGTTATTTTTAACAAAATTGCATAGAGTATTTGTACATACAATACTGCCTCGTTGTCCGTTTTTCGATATCGTTAAGCAATGATGAGAAATTAAACCACTCAAAGTATGCCGTCAAAGTTTGTGGTTTCCCTTAGCTGGGACACCCTGTATATGCATTTCCGCTATTTTTTTATTTATTTATATTTTGGAATATTTTAATTCGCTTATTAACCCTTTGCGGCTCAAATTACTTTATAAATTTTACTGCAAGTAATATATTATTTCGTTATCATTATTTTATATATATTTTTTACCATTTTTATCTAACATATAAAACGAGTTCTATAGAATACACCGTTTAAAGCATCGGAGTCCGATTCGGTATAGTATCAAAAAAGGGTTAAAAATATGAAATAAATGAGACCATCTAATGAAAATATATAGGAGTTATTGAAAATATGTTCTTGTTTTTGGGAAGTGTACCTACCGATCACAGATACGTTCGATCCTTTTCATTTTGATTTATTTAACGATGAAATATCGGGACACATGAATTTATTTCAGTCAAACTTCATAGATTGATTTTAAAAACGTAACGCTAAATTGTAAAAAGATAATAATCAAGAAAGTTCAATAATCCGTCTCTTCCTAGATCGATTCTTCCATCCTAAATAAATGTATTTATTTTTTAACCAAAACACACAGACGCGTGCTAGATCCTTTTTTTTATTTCACCAAAACCCTATTCTCTCGAAAATCACGTGCCCCATCGATCTCTCAATTCCTCTATCGAAAAGATAAAAGAAGGAGACACAGGCACATACACATGGCTATCCGTAAACCGTTTCCTTAAGAGGTATCACGGTAAAGGAGAGAAAAAAGGAGAGCACCTGTAGCCGTGGTGGCCGAAAGAGACAGAGAGAACGTGTTTACACGTACCTAACACGCGCGTGGATATCGGCCCGGTATGAATGAGGTCGTAAATGCGAGCGGATCTACCTATTTGCGCATTCGGTCACGGCAACTTTCAGTATAAATTGAAACTTCTCTTGAGGGTGTCTCGTCGTCGAGGGAGAATGTCAAGGGGACGCTACGAGAAAGAGAGAGAGAGAGAGAAAGGGAATGAGACGAAACGACGCTCGGAGACTGGGACATAGAAAGAGAGAAGGAGAGAGGGAGACAGAGAGGGGTAGAAATCCGCGAAGCTGAGGCGGTACCGCTTAGTACGAGCCAAGCTCCGATTCAGTTTGGATCTGTCGTGCAGTTCATTGCCATCCTCTTGACTTTATCATCGACTAACTTTGCACGATATTCGAAAGATCAAAAAGAAAGAAATATATAGAGGGAATGTCAGCTAAAACGAAATCGAAATTGATCCAGTACTCATCGTTGTCGCCTTTTCCAACAACCCCACCGAGCCGGTCGGAATACGTGAGCTCGTGTTAATGCGTTCAATAAAACCGTGAGAAGAGAGCACACCGACTAGTTTTATTTGTCGATCGATTCCCGACACACACACACGTATAGAGATATCGTAGCTGGGGAACGAAAGCGATCGGAAAAATCCGAATTCAGACGCGATTTACGGGCACGCGATTTCAATTTGGCTAGATATCATTTCGTTGGTAATTGAACAAGGGAGGGGGGGGTTAATGTCCTACGTTTTTTTTTTTTTTTTCAAACGACTCGATCGTTCCAAATCATTTATTTTTTTTTATTTTCCTTCTTTGTTTACCGATTTACTTCATGGTCGAATCTTTTATCATCTTTAACGAATAAACGGTAGCGATAACGAGGAAAACGTAGTATTGATTTTTGAGAGCGTAGAATCATCTACCGAACGACCGCCAACGTTTACCGCGATTTCAACGTACGCGCGTAGAGTATATAGTACGTCCGCCCGCGGAGATAGTTTTCCGAATTGCAATATAACTCGGTATTCCTTTAATCGATCGAAAGTCACGCGTGCAAGAGAGTATCGTCACCTATCCGTGCAGAATTCACGCACAGTGGAACCCTCATTTCCTCTGGCGGCGTTCGCTATAAAATTAATTTTGGAAAAACGAGCGAGCAAATGGACCAGAAGTCGAATGAATTGACGGGAATGTTCCTGGTAAAATATGGCCTTTTTTTTCTATATAAAAAGGAATCGTATGAAAATTGATGTAGTCATGAATGAACGAAAAAGATTTTCCTTGTATACAAGGGAAAAAAAAAGGAAGGAGCATTCTTTTGGCTCTTTTTTTTCGAATGCCAAAGAAACGTGCTTCGAATTTGTTTATTCGTCGTTTCGCTCGAAGAGGAAATTAAAAAAAAGAAAATAGTACAACGGGAGAACAACAACTTTGAATTTCTCAGAAAATCACGTGGTGATTTTTAAATATCTCACCAAGGACATCGTCGTTGTTACGATAGTTGTACTCTCGACAATGTAACAGCGATAACTCATTGCTCGAGAGAAAGAGAGAGAGAAAACAAGAGTTCACTTTCGCTTCCAGATCTTCTTTACCATCGACGAAGACGAGGATAGATATATCGGCTCCATTCGCGAGACTTCCTCCTCAGATTTTTCTGAAAACGACTCTCTCTCTCTAACACAACGTAGGAAAGAAAATCGGCGTACGCGCGTTTGTCCTAGTGCTTTTTCCCCCTTATCGAAAGAAATTCTGCGGGGCTAGGAGAAAACTGTGGGAGCAGCAGGTGGAAAGAGGAGTGGCCTGGGAGAATCTCGGAGTATATATGTGTACATCTCTCTATTTGTGTATGAGAGAGAGAGAGATCCACATACACTTTACACACACATATATACATGGTCGAATGGGTGAACGATACGTAAAAAGGTGCTGGGTTTTTCATCTCTCTCATACTCGAGTCACGCATATATACTTCTCGCAACTTCTTTCCTTCCTTCTTGTTATCGAACACACCTACTCTTGCTATCGAACACACTCTTCCTCGCTGAAATCCTTTCCCCCCGGCCAGTACTGCCCCCTCCCAGCGTTCGACCGCGTCGGTAAAACGGGCTATGTAGAAGGGAGTGGGAGGTAGAGAGGGCGTTGAGGAAGATAGACGGATAGATCACGAACGAGTGTACATACACAGGAGTATGTATTAGTGTGTGTGTGGGTGTACAAGAGAGAGAGAGAGAAAGAGAGAGGAGGAAAGTAGGATAGGAAAGGGGAGGAAGGGAGGAAGGGGCTCCGCTCGCCTGGCGCAGCACAGGCTTTTCTTGTAGTCTATTGATTTTTCCGAAAGTTCGCGTGGTGGGAGCCTGGCACAGTGGGTTGTGCGCGAGGCTGCATAGGAGAGAGCAAGAGAGGGTCGCGTGGGGTTTCAACATATATCGCTATCTCACTCCATTCGTTGGAGCTTTCTCCATCGTGTCCTTCTCTTTTCTTTCTCCATTTTCGTCTCTCTCTCGTTTTATATTCTATCCATCTCACTCTTTCTCCCACTCCAATCTCCCTCTCTCTTACTCACTCACGTTGAACGTTCGCTTCGCTAGCGCCGCCTCTGCTTTCTATAGCCTCGGCTCTTTCTCTCACTCTTTCTCTCCCTCTCTTGGTCTCTCTCTTTGGCTCTTCTCGGACACTATTGCACTACGTAGAGGAAAGAAAGAGATGGTATATATACATACGCGTCATCTTTGTCTCTCTCACACGCAACCCAGGCTCTACATATACACGCTCGTAAAATATGCGCTCGCGGGCTCACACGCACGCAACGGCGTATAGTATATTCGAGGCCAGGAACGCGTCGAGAGATTCGACTCTCGGTAGAACGCGGCGAAGTAACTTGGCAGAAAAAGTGCGCCAAGCGCACGGAATAATGGGATATATGCACGATACCGCGGAGGGAAAGTTTGTAAGATTTCGAGAGGGCTAACAAAAAAAAAAAATCAAACATGAAGTTTGTTTGAAAAAAAAGGAACGATCTAGATCGAACAATGTATGGATATATTTATATATCGACACCGATGGTGCGACCAAACGGAGCTTCGAATGCGTAGAGGTTAAATGTCACAGTTGCGTCATTCTTAGGATTGCACGAATTATTTCGTTATATAGCGAATGAAGAAAGAGGAAATGTATATCAGCGGTAGTCGAAAGTTGGAGAAGGGATTTAGGATTAATTGTTCGTTATTCTGGATATTTTATATTATGTAATTTCCCTGTCGAGATTGAATTTTATTAGAATGATCGTTAAGGTATAGATTAAATGTTATATATTGGTTTTACAAATCCTACGAGTACGTAATACATAAATTTGTAGTCTCGAAACTTAAGATCGCAACATAACCTAAAAAAGAAATCTTGGCAAACGCGACATCGCTGCGAGCGGGAAATTTGAAATACGACGTATACATGGCGAACTATTCGATCGTGACTGGTTTTTATAAAAAGTAAAGCCAAAAATAAACTTTTGAAACAAGAACTTGTAAAAATATCTTCAAATCGATAAGCTGTTCTATACACGATGTATTTTATCAAAAAAAAAACTGTGGACAACTTTGAAAATAATAGGAAAGAATCGAAGAAAATTGAGTTACGTGGTCCGCGTTGGATCTTCCGATAGTCGAAGAATGCGAAGATCGATTATCCCGTTATCGAAGGTCCATTCGAATCGCATCTCCCGCGCGAAGATGAATTCGGAAACTCGGGAAGCCAGAGAGAGGAAAAAGAACCGTGGTGTTTCCAAGCGCGATGCGGCCCTGAACTTCCTCGTCCACCTATCCGACGGCAGGGTCACCGCGTGTACTCGCACACGAAGCTTTTCCCTATGTACGCGCGAGTTACTTGCCTTTCGCTGAGACGCACACATTCGCTTACACGAACACGTATACGGCCGCCATATTCGCTCTCGTCGTTGCGGTGCAACCCTGCCATGCGCTCGTGCTCGAGCGAGCGGATTGAGGGTGTGCTGGGGGATGGAGAGCGGAGAGAAGCAAGAGAGAGAGAAAGAGAGTGAAAGAGAGGAAGTGGGGAAACAGAGAGAGAGAGTACACGAAGGAAACCCTCGCCCGCAGGGGCGTAGAAATACTCGCGTGAGAGTAGAGCACGCAATGGTGGAACCCGGGAAATACATGGTACCGTTGATGGAATATTTTAGAAAAAAAGGAATATAACAAATAAATTATTTTACTTTCGTCGTTTGGCCGCGATGATGACAAAAAAACGTATTAAAATAATAAAATTTGAAATACATCTAAAGTTGCTCGTCTTTCGTGCCATGATTTTTCTACGAATCTTCCATCTTGTTTTTTGCAAAAACGAAGTACGAAGATGAGAAATTCGTGCTGAATCAACGAGGCCAGTCGACGGTTTTACCGAGAAACAAAGTGTAGGATCGTAGAAGCTCCATGGTCTTCATGAAGAAACACACTTTGGTATCCGTAACGCATCGCGTCGCCAACTCTTTCGTAGTGTTCCGTGATGGAAAAAGCGTCGAGCGAGCGTGCGTGAGAGCGAACGATCGATCGATCGATCGGTGAGCGCGTGCCTCGATTTACCATCGATCGTCGGCGATCGATCCGCTTTGCCGTGTTTCGGTCGCGGCGTAGCGTGCACGAGACGGAAAGAGAAAAAGAGGGAGAAACTAATAGGAATAGAGTAAAAAAAAGAGAGAGAAAGGGATATATAGATGGGTAAAGAGAGAAAGACAAGTAGAATAAGTGAGCAAGAGAAAGATAGATCGGTAGATAAAGAAAGAGAGACGAATAGAGCGAGCGTGAGAAAAAGAGAGATAGGTAGATGTACGTATATAGCAAAGAGAGATAAAGAGAAATACTCCTAGGAATAAAGCGAGCGAGGGATAGATAGAAAGAGAGGTGGAACTGCGAATATAGTAAAAGAGAAGGACGGATAGAGAGAGAGGAAACTACCAGTATACAGAGAGAGAGAGATGCATAGGTACGAAGAGAAGGACGAACGAGCGACCGAAAGAGAGTGGGAGAGACGATAGTGGTCGAAGGAGTGGGGAGGGGGAACAGCGCCGGGCAGAGCGGTGGTGACGGCGGCTACACCGAGTTAGAGAAAGAAAGAGAGATAGAGGGAGCGAGCGGCGTCGCCGCAGGCTCCGTAGCCGAGCGTGCGCGAAGGCGAACGAGCGCCGACGGAAACGTGCGAACGGCGAGGTTCGTGCTGCCGAACGAGCGGAACGGTCGGGCAGTGCGGTGCCGACTCTTGCTGCCGCGGCGGTCGCGGATTTTGCGGCTTTGCGAGTGTGTGTGCGTGCGTGCGCGCTCGCGCGTGTTTACACGGCTCGAGAGAGAGAGGGTGGGAGTGGGTAGTAGAGAGAAAGAGGTGGGGTGAGCTAGGAGAAAAAATCGAAAGGCGCGTGCACGCGTTGCTCGCGAGGATCGCCGTCGTCGTCGTTGTGTGGAAAAAACGAACGGAGTCTCGTTCGTTCGCTTCAAAGTTCGTGTCTGAGCGTCGAACGTGCTCCGAAGAAGGATCAAAAAAAAGGAGGAGGAAGGAAGAAAGAAAGAAAGTTGGCGAGAGAAGAGAAAAAAAAAAAAAGAGGGAGTGACACTAATGGTTACGGCAAGAACGGAAAAGTAGTAGGAGAGCAGAGGAATCGTGACGGGCACTCGCAATACGAAGAGATAGCGCACCGTGCGCTCCAAACGAGCGCTCCGTCCGGGGCGTGGGTGCATCGCGCCGCCAGTACGTCACACGGCGACGACCACCGACGGACGGCCCGAGAATACATACGCGGCATACGTTCTTCTTTGCGCGCTCTCTCGCCAATCGCGTCACTCGTTTTACATCGCTGAGCCGGCGCGTCAAATTCGAACGGTGGAACCGCGAGTGCACTGTGTGTTAGTTTTTTTCTCTTCGTGCTGAGATATATCGCAGGAGAAAAGGCAAGACAATATAATATATTTTATAGAAGAAGAATAATAATAAGTGAAGTGAATTCGCGTTCGTTGCACTCGTCGGACACGGCTCGCTCTTCTATACGTCGCGCGTTACCACACACAACGCGCACAGTGTTATATCTACGTACCGGGTGTCTCGTGAGTCACCCGGTTTTCTTGCTACACGGTCCACGATCTACGAGTAGCTGCTCGGTACGGATAATGAAGGGGACGGGAGGGGAGTGGACGAGGACGACGAGGACGAAAACGTCGACGAGTACGAGGGGCCTCGATTGAGCGCCAAAGAGTAGGAAGACGTTACGAGGAGGAGGAGGTGGTGGTGGAGGAGGTTTTTACTAGAAGAAGAAGTATAATTACGGAAGGAGGAAAATAGAAAAAGAAGAATAGAAAGAGGGATAAGAAGATCGTCGTCGTCGCGTCGTCGACGGCGACCGACCGGATCGCACCGTCGGTCCCGTCGCCGCGACGGAAGGAGTACCGTCGTACCGACGGCCGTGTGCCGGTTGTAGTAGTAGTAGTGGTGCTGGTGGTCGTGGTGGTGGTGGTAGTAGTTGCGGTGGTGAAGCGATCGTTACTAGCCCGAGCAACGCCAGGAGCATCGTCTCGTGGAGTAGCGACAGTGGCAGCGTCGCCAGGAGAAGTAGTAGTTGTAGTAGTAGGAGAACGAGGAGGTGGCGACAGAGGGAGGTGAAGAAGAAGAGGGAGGAGAACGCAGAAAGTAGGAGGAAGAGTCGTCGTCGTAGTAGTAGTAATAGTAGTAGTAGTAGTAGTAGTACTATTCGAAGAGGTGGTTGGCCGGTTGTCATCGGGACCATCCTCGAAGAAAGTCCTCGAAAAAGGACCAAACGAATATATAGAGGAGAATTAGAAAAAAAAGGAGGTGGGAAAAGAGAAGGAGGAGGAGGTGGTGAAACATCCTCACCGCGGCTTTCCCCGCGTCAGAGATCTCTTCGAGTATGCAGGTGGCAACGCTGTTCAGGGAGAGCGCCACCCTGCTGGGCGCCTCCACCTTGGATCCCCCGCAGACTCACCACCATCAGTCTGTGCATCAGCAACAGCAGATTCAGCAACAGCATGCCGCCGACTTGCATCTCGGTCACCACATGCAACATCACTACAAGATGTAAGTTCTCCCATAGTCTTCTTAAATCCTTTCTAGATCCTTCATACGCCTCAGGATTCAAGGACAAGTATTGGTGAATCCCCCCACACGTTCTTCTTGCATTTACATACACCGTTACTATTTTATTCCTT
This sequence comes from Ancistrocerus nigricornis, assembly GCA_916049575.1. Taxonomy (NCBI): domain Eukaryota; kingdom Metazoa; phylum Arthropoda; class Insecta; order Hymenoptera; family Vespidae; genus Ancistrocerus; species Ancistrocerus nigricornis. Next base: position 3,416,661 of record OU696669.1, on the reverse strand, counting down.
GACGACAAACGTCATCGTTACTAAGATGACTTTCTCCAAAGTGAAAAGATTCGAGGAAGAAACGAACTTATCTCTTTTTACCAATCGCTACTTTTACTATCCTATCTCTTGGATATGATTTTTTTTTAGCCGGAACGCCGGAATAAAATGCTCTCACGACGTTACGTCGCTACAAAGTTTTCCTAATTACTCGTTTGAACGAACCACTCGCTCGGTATTAGCAAGATGCATGTGATTAGCGACCGCAACGATGGACACGTTGTCTTACGCATGAACGTGGATCATCGGTGTGGAGTCACGTGGCGGGCAACTTCGTACGAGCAAAAGAGCAAGTTGATTGGTCGGTTTCGAAGAAAGGGGAAGACGAAAGGACGAATGGTATTACGTTGCGAATAAACAGGATGAAAAATGGCGGACGACGAATTGACAATGGTAGAAACTCCAAATTTTAACACTTTTATGTTCAGAAAATTAAGAAATTTGGATAAGGTGAAAAAGTTGGTCACGTGAGACCATGTTCATGATTTGATCATAATTAATCTTTAGAGGACAGGAAACTAGTACTTCGATTCTATGCAATATGTTGGTTATGTATATATAAAAAAAATTTGGAAAAGAAATACCATAATTATTATAACAAAATGCCGGTCCTCTAGAGGTTAAAGTATCCTTCTCTCCAAATCGTACAGTTTTTCTCAAAAGTAAAAATGTAAACATGACTTTCCTTATGAATTCGATGAAAGATCATGATACAGTTTCTCGAAATTACACGAATCTCAGATCGATTTTATAAAGAAATATATTTAGGACCAGTGTGTCGTAAAATGTACGGAGAAAAGGAAGAGAGTAGCGAAGAAAAATGTAAACGGGAGAGCCACGTGGCACGGGAAGCGTTTTGGCGTGGATAAAGGAAGGGATGACCAAGAGGGAGATGAAGAACTCGAAGTAAACGATCGACGCGAGCCGTGTAAGAGAATACGAAGATAAAGAGAGGGAAAGGAAGAGAAAAACGAATAGAAAAGGAGAAACGTGAATGCGCGCGCGAGCCACGTGTCGCAGATAAATCCTCGAACGATAAATCGACCTTATCAATAAGATCGGAGTCTGCGATCTCTCTTTCTCTCTTTTCTTAGCGTCTCCCATACCTCCTTTTCTCGCCATCCTTCTCACCTTTTCTTGCGTACTCCGGCGTGTTCAGGCAGCCGGCTGAAACCAAGCAAGTTATTCATGTATTCCATAACTTTGGAATACATGAATAAACTAACCTACTCGTCGTCGATGAACCTGTATTTCCCGATACAACGATTCGAGACCGTTTAGCGTCCTACGAAGAAAAAGGGAGATCGATGTTAGCGTATAGGATACCTTTAAAGAGTCTGCCGTTTCGTAGAACATGGAAAACAGCCAGGGATGACGACGATACGACTGGTTTCTATTGAGTATCCATTTTATGCTTTAACCCTTTTAATACATGAGTATTCGAGTATCTTTTAATTGCTTCGTTACATGCTGTGCCGATAGAAATTGTTCGTAGAAGGACAAATTGTGTTCCCGTGATGTAAATTAAAATTTCATTTAGTCGTTCGACCTGATAGATAAAGGAAAAACGTTTCTCATAGTTTTTTTAATATATTAGGTATCCGTAGTATTTGGATGTTGGACATAAGAAAGGCTGCCAGTTAAATGCTTAATTAGATTCTACATTCTTTTCTACGTATGCGTTTGAAGTTTCATCGTTTTTTCTTCAGAATTGTCATAGTTGGAGGAAATTTTGTAAATCAGTGTTCCAGAGATATTTTATGGTATATCTCGGCTAGCTCGATGTACAGTGAAATTTATGAAGTTAGATTCCTAATAAATTTTTCTGGGAAAACTGCGAAACGTTAAAAGTCTTTAGGTTGTTGAAGAAAAAGAAATAATAAATTGGTTCGAAAAACAGTATAAAAGAGACGGTACAGAAGATTCTTGTGGAATTTGAATAATAATTCGTTCCGTCCTAGACGAAGGTCCTGACATTGAAAACATCGTCCAAGATACTAAATGAGTCGACGAAGAACGCTAGAATATTTTTCCTCATTTTTACTAACATATAGTTTCTAGCAAATATTATGTAAATAATAAATGAATAATACAAAAGTATGTTAAAAACAATACTATTTGTATGTTACTACTTTTAACAAGAGCATCACGAACATTATAGACAATCCTGCAACAAACTTCACTATAATTATATAAGAAATATTTAATTTTAAAACACATTTTTATGACAGAAATCTTTTTTGCATTTAACGTTATAATTATATATGATAAGAAAATTTGTGCTTGAAACTCGGAATAGAAGATATTTTAACGTACCTCCTCTTTTTCTAACTAACGAACCTCGGTATTAAAATAACACTTATTCTATTATTATCCATGTTATTTCTAAGAAGCCGATATATCGGCTGGAGGTATTAAAAAGGTTAAAACTATTTAGGAAATTGAGTAATAAAGAAATCGATGTTTCCCGATCGAATGGAATTGGTTTATTATTAACGAATGCATGAAGAAAAAACCCCTAATCGATTGCGAACTCTTTATCGCTCGAGCAAAATTCGATGACAGATAAAGGAAAGAGAGAAAAAACGAAATGAAACTTCGTCGGCCTTCGGAACAAGCCGATGTCCCTTGGAATTCCGTGACCTTTCTCAATCTTTACCCATGAACGAGATTCCTAACTCGTCCTACCATCGAAAACTCGGCGAAAGACGCGCGATCCTTTAAAATCCAGCATGGACCGATCGATCTCTCGAAGCTCTCACTCTTCATAAACGAGATTTCGTCGATCGAAATTTCGGAACAAGCATAAACGAGAATGCATATTTCAAAGCATTATTACTCTCGCGACCGTGACCTCGCATTTGCACGAGGGAAACGTTCGCATAACGCGACCCTTTTAACGTATCCCGTTCCGTCCACTCCTCCATTTTCTTTCCGTTTCTTCTTCTACCATAACCTAAAATCACGATAAAATGGTAGACAAATATTGGAAAAGAAATGAAAAAAAAGCGTTGCAATCATGGTCGAGTTTCGAACGGTACAGCGCACAGTTGGGCCAAACGGTTAAAAAATTTCATATCTTTTTAACTAATGATCGTATCGTCTTCTCGATGGTCTCTTTCGATACAACGGAAATCATCCTATTTGATATTATCCATATTTTTCTTATTGCGTATGTTTTTCAAATTTGACATATAAGACAAATCATTGAATATGTTACATATATCCTTTATATTTGACATATTTTTATTCAGTTATCAGTTCTCTTTGCAATATTTCATGAATCATGAATTATAATTTATATGCATTTGCATAAATATCCGCAGTCTAGTAATAACGATGATGAAAACATTGATATTTAGTTAAGTCATTTATTAAAAACATTCGACATGAGAAATAAAGATATAATCATTGTTATCCACTAATCAGATAACAAAAGAAAACTTATTAATTTTAAATGCAAAAAAAAATTAAGTTCCAAAACCGATTTTGGGTTTATTACGTTTTTTTTGCTCCGGTCCAACTGTGCAGCGGTATACGAAGAAGAGTTGCCGACAAAATACAAAATTCGGTTACTCGGCCGTGGAGTCTCTCGCGTAACTTTCTCGTCTTTTCGCGGGAGGGCCAGAGTGGAAAAAAAAGAGATATTCTTTATGCGTGCGCGGAAGGAACGGTTTTATAAAAGTCAGCTACATGGACGTGCGTAAATCGCATAGAGGGAAGAAGAGAGAAGCATTTGAGTGCGGGCGAGAAGTTCCAGTCTCTCTCTTTCTCGCGCCTTCTCACATTTTTATTTTAGCTCGAAGCAAATACCGCGACGAGGGAGGGTAGAAGGAAGAGGAGGAAACAGAAACTGTTCGTTGGTGCGTGCACGGAAGAGAGAGAGACTGATAGGTTGAAAAGAGAGAGAAGGAAGGAAGAGAGGAGGTGGATGATAAAGGCAGAGAACGACGAAGCGAACGGCTAGCAGAAGAGAGCCCGCTCATCCAACGAGCTCTCTTCTCTCTCTCTCGTCCATAGTGCTCACGCGTACCACGGTTTCGTAATACGCGTCTCTCCTTCCTTCTTCTCTGCACCTCTCACCATACACTCTCGAACCATCCTCTCCTCTTACTCTTTCCACCGACTCCTCAGTCTCTCTCTTTCTTACTCTATTCGACATAAGCTACAGCACACAGACTGCAGGTCGTTTCAAAAGTCCGCTCGACCGAGTATGGCTGCTCTCCTAACGATCTTCTTGCGAATGAAAAAAAATCAAGGAAAAGATCGAGGATTAAAACGGGAAGAAGAGAAAAAAAATAAAGTTAAATTCGATTTAGTTGGTTGTTATTTTCAATGTTTCGAAGAAGTGACTAAGGACAGTGGCGGATTATCGTAGAGGCGTGTGCCTGGTGCCTTATACTCGGAAATCAGAATTAAATTTTTGTTTGTTTGTTGGTATGAGAATTATGTAATAATAATTGTAGGTAATTTTAGTATCTTCTAAAACATATTTTTATAGTAGGTATTGAGTAATAGTTATTGATGCAAATTAAAAAATTTTGTTCAACCCTACATGCATTCGTTTTCTGCATTGTTCATTTTTGTGAACCATCCTATTCTTAGTAGGGTTAATAAGGGCCTCACAAATTATTGAATAAAGATCATTTTTGTGGAAAATTCGAGAATCAAACTTATCCCATAACTTTCTTTCCCGTTGATCACTCCCAATGGCGATCGGGCACACGTTAAACTACACGCTAATCGTTCGAACTGCTGTTTTCACAGGTCGTTAACTCGATTGTAAAACGATTTCGATGTTTACGATGTCGTTGATCGGTTTATACGCGATTCTGAAGAATAGAACGAACGAAGATGCTTTTGCGGTCATTTTCTATGGTCGATTAACGTTAATGGTGATTAAACTTCGATAAATTACCTGTTCTAAGACGAATGAACGAACGATCGTTAGAAAGAATCAAGTGTTTGACCTCTTAAGGAATCAATGAATTTTAGAAAAATGTATAAAATGACAATAAAGTTTAAAAAATACACTATCCATCACGATCGGCTCGATAGTACCAACTTATTGTATTGTCATCCTGATTACATATGCTTGCAAAGTTTCAAATTGATATGGCAATTAGAAGTAGGTTAAAATCGACTTCCAAGATATGCTTACATAATTAGTTACAAGTGAAACTAATATAAACCGTGTTAAAAAAAAGAAATACCTTTGTTATTTTATCATTTTACTATATAAATGTTTATAAACTTGTCCGAAATTTAGTCAAAACAGTGTGTACCTATATCTAATACTACGCAAGTATTAACCTTTCGCATACAAGGTGAAAAAAACTCCTTACCCATACAACGTGGGGCTATATTAACCCCGCAAGGAATTGCATCTTTTTTGTACATATATCGAACACAATATGCTTGAATGCGTTTTTTCTTTAAAGATATTATTATATTACCGAACGAAACACAAAAATATAGAGAAATTAAACTCCAGCTACTGAGAAAATCAACCTATTTAGTAGCGTGTTAAGGAATAATAAAAGCATTTTCAAAGTATTGGGGTTAAAATAAGCCCACCTTGTATACCGAGGGTTAAAGACAGAGACACATTTTTATCATAATATTACAGAGATGAAGTTTTAAGATTACACGCAACAAACTTAATATTATCGATGTGGACTTTAAAGGATTAAACTGTGACCAGTTAAATCCCTTTCATCGTTGGTAGAAACGATAGAGAAATGCTTGCGATTAGATCGACACAATCCGAGCGAAAGGGAAAGTGGTGAGCAAAAAAAAGCAATGGTGGTAGTCGAGAAGTATCGTTTCGAGACTCTTGATAACGGACGAAAGGAGTTTAGGCCGCCGTCGTTATCGTTATCGTTATCGTTGGAATCGTAGTGCGCGCGAGAAAGAGAGAGAAAGAAGACGGCTTGCTACGTCGTCAGGCTGAGGATCTTTCGAGTCTCCTCTCTCGCGCTGTAAAAATGTCCGAGCACCTCTTCGGGACTCTCGAATCGCGATTTCGAAATACAACCTTCTCCCTCCCCCCTCTCTTCCTCACGGTACACCGGTACCAACTCGCTTCTCCTTCGAGTTATACGTTTCGTTTCAAAAGTGCTGGACAACGAGAGAACGTGTCCTTCGAATTTGTCGTTTCTCCTTGAAGTTTCTGCGTTGGATCGATTTTCTTGTAAGTGAACGATGCACGGCACAGACAATCTCTATGATTTGATCGATTTTTTGGGAGGGTTTTTAAGATAAAAGTGTGTCAGAAAAGTCTCTGTACATCTTTTAAAGTGGTCTAACTTTTTTATAATTGAAAAAATCAGAATCTTCAACATTACACAGTCATTTTTGTCCACTTTTTTATCTGAGTTTATATTGAAAATTTAAGAACTGCATTTCGTAGCTTTAGGTAAGATATATGCTTATTGTAAGTTTCATTCAAATTGGTTATCGTTGCTCCGAGTTACAAACGATTAAAGATTGCAGTAGTTATAAGTTCGAAAATCTGCCCAAGTCCCCGATTTTACGGACAGGAGCAAAATATTTTCTAGAATTTGATATTTCAATAATATTAGACCGCGGCATGAATAATTTCCGTTTTTGAGAACAAATTGTAATGATACATTTATTATCGTAATGATATTTTTGTTGTGTTCAGACCCGATAAATATTAATATTTCAGTGGAAATAATAACGAATATATATAATTGATTAAGACATAATTATTGTTTACTTTATTGATAAATAATATTAATATAGGTACTGGGATGGAAATAATTTATGACACGGTGTAATATTATATCTATCTAGATATTAAATTTTCATAAAAGTAATTTTTCTAATAGATGAATTAGGACAATTAAATCCAAGTCTCTTTACTATTAGATAGAATGTAGAGGTATTAAAAATTGTTTTCTTACGGTTAAGATTACGGAAATTGAGTGCCAGTTATCGATGACCGCGTTAAACGTGTCAACGGATGTATGTCCGCTCATATGGTTCGATTAACATTTTTATCATATTTAAAGACACACGTGATTTTGTCAAAAGTCTTCCTTAAAAAATAATTTAAAATAATCAATTTAAATTCAAAATCAATTTTATAACAACACAAGTCGTTCCATATACATATATATGTTCTTTAAAACGAGAATTAAGTTTCGTCGAGGCCTGGATCCCCCAAAACTACTCTTCCTCGTACAGACACGTAAAGAAAGGAAAGGGAAGGTAACGAGTCGTATCGTCGTTCTCAATTATCTCCTTCCGTAAACTTCCCCTTTCCATAATAAATCTCGTCCGTTGTCTCGAGAAGCGGGAAGAGCAAAAGCGATGCGCCATTGGCAGCAACCGAAACAGACCTCAGTAGCGGACGAAGCATCGACGAGAGTACCAGCAGCATCACCTAGCCGGCGTACGAATCTCTAGGGAGAGAGCTCCGCGATTATTCCGGGCGCAAATTTATTTTTATCGGCCTGTACCGCCGGCCTGTTCTCGCTCGAAAGCCACAGCGTTGCCGGACTACAACATTTTTCTCCTTCATATTTGCTTTGAAATTTCTCGTTTCGTTGTTTTCTCGATATACCAAAGTCATCCTAGACTTTGCTTACTTCGATACGTTTTTGTTCGTATGGTTGTAAATTGTCACGATACCGTATTCATCTTAATCCTCTATCTTTTTATTGATTCGTTAACTTTTGATCGGTTTTAACTTTTTTTTATTAAGTATAGTGAGTAGTTCGATCGTTTTTGGGTGCACTCGTTGCACCGAGCAGAAGATTTATAGCCGTTTGATATTCCTTATGTACGCACGCGTGACGGTCACGTGAAAGCGAGACGAACAGCTGATCGTAATAGGTTAGATCGTAACATTATAAATAGACGATGTTCCAGAGAGATTGGATCACTCCTGGGTACTTATGGCGCATGAAAAATCGTTATAGCCGCGCCGTCTTGCCTTTATCACGGTCGTTCGATGTCTTAAGGCCACTATTTTACGTGCTTCTTTTTCGTAGACTAGGAGGATTCTAAGATAATCTTAATAAACTTGAAAGAAAATTTTGTGTATGTATTCAATATTTGTATGATTGAATTTATTTGTGTGATTATTTATTAACCCTTTGCACTCGATGTCGATTGTTACCATAGATCCAAAATAAGAGTTATATTTAAATTTGGTAGAAAAAAATCTATTATTTAAAATTGAAAATAACTTACTTAACAATATTTAATGATGACTTTAAGTTATTTGATATTTTAAGTAATAGATTTTTTTCTACGAAATTTAAATATAACTCTTATTTCGAGTCTCTGGTGTTACTCGACAAAATCAATTTTGAAGATAGTATGTTATCGAGTGCTCGTCTAACCTCAATTTTCTTTGTATTCGCATCTATCAGCAACTCGAACATATTTTTTACACAATGTAGTCAGTGATATATTATTCAAAATTCAATGATATATCACCCTAGAAGAGACACTCGAGTGTAAAGTGTTAATAAAATCAAAGTTCACAATATTACCATGCATAAAAGTTTTCGAGCGTATAAAAATCAATTTTCCCGCCATCTGTTATATTCTATCACGATTGTCATTTGGTTTCAAAAGAAAAATGGCCGCCAAACTCGACAATAAGCTCGATTAAGAAACGAAATCTTCTCGTACGCGTAAAACAAGAATTATTTTTCAAATATATTGCGTTTCCTTGTTTATTGGGAACGGAGAGAACGCTGTGGTACGAGATCATAGCGAAAATAGCGTAGCAACCGAGCGAACTTCGCAAGTTCGTGATTTTCAAGGTCACCCGGCGAATCGCATAACCGAATATTCGCGCGATGAAACGAAACCGCTGGAACGAAGTCGTGGCTGGAACACGTTCGTTGCGAGATAAGAATATTCTTCGTGGTCTTTCGGAAAATCGTGGGAAATCTGGCAACCGTGTCCTCCTTCGCTCGCGCGCGTCTTCGCAACTCCGAGGATTTCTTCGCGATTTACATCGGAAACTATAAACGACGAAACGTTCGATCGGAGTTACTTTTACGCGGCTTATATATATTTTTCTTTTGTCCTTTTAAATTGCATGCAATACCCGATACTCTCGCCACCGTCAAAAATGTCAAGTTTCGGGTTACATTCGGAGACCTTCGGCCGCTTTCGAGGATAATAAAAATAGTCTATGCGAAGAAAACGTATGTGTACGTGCGGACGAGCGTGTACGTGAGTGAAAATAAAAAAAAAAAAAAAGGAACGAGAGTATACAAATAAAGTAATAACCGGTTAACCGGTCCGCGGGAAGATCGTACGAACGAAACGGGTTTCCACTTTCTTGATTGCTTAAGACGTAGGATCCCGCTTCTTTCATTACACAATTCCATTGCCGCCTTCTTTAGCCGTTAGGCTCGAAATCGGTTAACGAATTTACGATACGGTATTATAAAAATGACGTGTACGATTGAATCGTGTCATTTTTTTTCTTCAAAAGAAAAAAAAAAACCTGATCGAGAATTCGTTAATTATATTGCCTGTTAATATTAACATAATTCTGTGAATTTAGAAAAAAGAAAAAGAAGGGTTTTCTTGAAAAAGAAAATTCAAGGCCAACGAATGGATAAACAATTAAGACAAATTTTGTGGCTAGGACCCGTTGCGTAAAAATAAAAAAAAAAAAAACTGGTCTCGAGACGTAGAAATAAGTAGTATGTATAACTAAAGTCCGGCTAAACTCGAACAATGTACACACACACATGCGTAAGACTTAATGGTATTCGTGCATGCACGATCACGTTTCGTGCGCATTCGGCTTCTTTCGGCTGGTTTCGCCGATGGTTTTCGCTCTTTCGACCTTTTCGTCCAGACGGGCAGCTAGCGCGCGAGCGCACGCGACGTGCAATGTCTACGAAACGAAAAATATTCTCGACTTGCTCGGCTGGACGCCATTTTAACGGAATACTTTTTTTTACCATGGAAAAATGCATTGGACGATCGTCTTTCGAGTGGAGGAAAAAGGGAAAGGGATGTTAGAATATCATTTTATCGATTCTACTAAATGATGCAAATTATTTTCATTTCCGTAAACGATCAACAGAGCTCGTCGATTACATAAAATTTAATCATTTGTTGTTTCGATTACTGTAGACAAAAAATTAACATGATAGTTCTGTAGGATACAGTTTTCATTTTACGTATTATGATAACAAAATATGAAATAATATGACGTTTTAACTTCTTGATTTGTAATATCGAGTGAGACTAGTAGTATAGGTTCCAAGACGAGGGTAGAAAGCACGAGTCGTGGTTCAATTTTTCTCTAATCTGCTTTTTAGTGTACATTACTCTCTGTTTGGACAAGCTTCTGATTCATTTTTTCTCAGTTTCCAATATTAATTTGATTGAGCATTGAATTAAATTATAAAGCAAATGTTTTTGATATTATCCAATTAGCTATGGTGTTAAAAAATCATTAGTCAACGATCTTTAAAAATTTGAGGTAGTCTGGTCATAGGTGACTAACGTTATTTATTCTAAAATTCGTTTATTATAGCATAGGCGGAGAGTTAGTTAAGTTAATGCAATAAGGACCTTATATTAATACGATGTTGAGGTTATGCCATCATACTAGCACTTATAGTCTGAGGTTTGGGAACTATAACAGCCATTATAATATCTTTTTAGTTCCAATAACCCTAATATTATGCTCTGTCTTGCAACTAGTTGTTTACAGGAAATCCCAGAAAACTGTAACCCTAAAGATAACCAACATGGTATCGTAAATACTCGAGTTATGCTCGACTTTGATTATCTCCTTAGTAGAAAAATTCATTTCATCTGTCTTTCACCGAAAAAGAACGAAAGAGAAATGGTATCTACATAAAAAAAGAATTCCTTTTTCCAACGTCATCGTTAAAATCGTATGGAATGAATGCGAAGTCTGCCTCTCGGCAGCCTGCTCTGTCTCCACAAGCGCGCCTTATTTCGTTGAATTTATCAGGCGCGATCTTTTTTGGTTGTAGGTACCTAACTGCTACATTAACGTGAATGAGAAAGAGAGATAGAGAGAGGAGAATCTCCCACCAGTTGCGCCGGTAAGCGCAACTTACTTAGTTTCAATCACGCCAATGGAATGGGGTTCACGGATTCTGCCCACTTACCCTCTGCGCGACCATTCGAACCGTGCGATACATGCTCATATCTTCTATCTAGAAAATGCTTCTAGGAAGAGCGGGATAAAAAAAGAGATGACGTAGACCGTGACGCTGGGTGAATAGAGATCGCGCGTGAAACGAGTTAAACATTTTTTAAACAAATTATTGCACGTGCCTTTAAGTATACGCAGAAATCTATGTACATAGGAGATGATGTATACAGTAGAGACATAGAAAATGAATGAATATAAAACTGGTAAGAGAAGTTGGAGTGGAATGTGTGAAAATGGAAATATTAATCGTTTGTAAGATTATTTCGAATTAAATGTGACACCTTGTATAGGTATATCCTATGTCGTGGAACGGTTAAAAATTCTGTAGGGGTTAAGCCAAATTCTTGTAGGTAATAATGGTATAATTTATAATGGGGTTTGCACTTTTTTTTAATTTTCTTTAATCTCTCGTGGTTCATTATTCGAAATTGATTCGATTCGTTAATAAAATATCTTTTTCAATTTAGAAGTAATTAAAAACGATTCTATTTCGAACAATTTTACCAAGTCAGTCTATTGCAATGAATAGATCATACATTTGATTTAGTAAAACAGTAAAATCTAACCAATATCTCGAGTTATTGCCAAACTCTAGGAATTTCTCAATAGATATTAATCATTTTTCATTGCCCCACAAATATATACATAAACATATTTAATTAATTTCTGTTCGAGGGAAGCCAGTCGTACTTTTACTTATTTTTTACATTTTATTTATTTTTATTTCCTTACTACTACCGTAACCAGAGGTTTTCTCGACCGTTGAAAAGTTCACTAGGATAAAAAAAAAAAAAAAAGGGAGAAAAGTAAAGAAAGAAAGAAAATACGAGTGGAAGAGCATTGCTTCATTAGCGCCGCAATTATGGCCCGTATTACCAAATTACACAATAGGAGTAACGAGTATGCGGTGCAATAAATTACAACGGCTCGCGTAATCATTACCCCTCGAGTTTCATATAACGCCGCCCTATCGGTTTACATTCAACTTTAATTGCATTTTGGTATCGCGTCCATAGCCTTTGGAAACGGCGGACGTACAGGATAGCCATAACGTTCTGGATAATTAAAGAGACTTTTAATTATTCAATAAAATATTTATATTCCCGCCCATCGACGGGGGAAGCTTCGCAAGCAGACAGAAATTTTGCGATGGACGCACAATGCTCCCGGATGAGATATAACGAACGCAGGGTGTGCAGAGGGTGGTAGGAGGGGGGAGGTACCTGTATAGAAATTTTCCTGATAAAATTACATAATCTACGACAAAGCGTCCTTCCGCCGTCCAAAATGTGGGCTAAACGCGCGAGAGATGAGGTTATTTTTATCGCAAGATTAATATTACCAACGCGCCACCAGCCGCATACATGTTATTTATGTAGTGGTTTTTGCACTAATCAATTGTTGACGTTATCTGGCGAGTTTAATTAAACGCGCGACGGTAATACCTTAGAGACACTCTCGTAAACCAATTAAAAATGTTGGTTTTCTTTTTTTTTTTTATTTTATTTTCTTTATCCGATTTTCCTACTTTTGTTCTTGGGTTATCCGTAAGAATTGTATTGTTCGATCGTATAATATTTATGGATTGAATACTCTAAAAGGATTTCTCACTTTTTTTACTTGTACCTGTCAAAGCAAAAATGAAAAGCGTATTCGAGTTGATCTCACGTATTTAATAATTACCGTTGGATAAGTAACGTATATTTATAAACGGTTTTTCTGACAAGTACGTGGAGATTTGGTTAACGTCGTTTAAGAGAAGTAAAAAGTCACTTATGTTGAGAAATATTGATCGGGACGATCGATCGGTGAATTCAAAATGACGGAGGAGATTGAGCTTAAAGAAAAAGCGGACGGACTAATCTGTTGCATCGTGGAATGGCATTGAGGGAAAAAAAGGAGAAGAAGAGGAACGAGGGAATCGATAAAAAGAGACGGGGAAAAAGAGATTCATAGCGATGTGCTTTCGCGCCTCGAATCTTTCGAATAGTTTATCTCTCTTTCCCTTTCTTTCTCGTTACAAGATGAAAAAAAAAAGGAAGGATAAACAAAGATACAGATAATTTATTACGCTCAATTTTAGCTAAAGTAAATTAGATCATTGTAACAGAAAAAGATAGATACCTACTAACGTAAAATGTACATGACGATAAGATATGATAAAATACGAAAAAGGGAAGGGACAAAATTGCGTTTCTTTTAGTCTTTGCTGATATATAAACAAAATAAAAGACATACGGATATTGTTCTCATTTCTAGTCGATCCTAGCGAATCATAAGAATCCTAAGAAAAATAAAAGTACCATGTAGATATAATCCAATGAGATGAGATGTAATAAAATATAGTAATATACGAAAAATAAGACAGGAAGAAACAAATATCGTGACTTTTCTCTCATTTATCTTCTCTTCACTCTTTGATAGTAGTAGTAGTAGCTAACAGAAACAGATAATTCATTATGACTGATTTTAATGAAGCATCAAAGTAAATTATAAGAATAAAATTAATCCAACTGTCAATTATAACAAACTATAATCCAAAATAATAAACCAAGGAAAAAATAGGAGAAGAAATAACAAAGATGGCGACTTTTTTGGTCGTTTTTCTTCAACTACCTACGAATAAAAAAAAGGAGGAACCGTTGAAGAATTCCGCTTGGCGCACGATGAAAGTTAGAGACCGCGAACGGCTAGCTAAGTCGACTTCTTTTTCACGGACAGACGCTTCGAGGTTATCGCGTAATGGCGCGTCAGATGCAGCCGGTGTTAACGCGCGCGTACGTATGTACGCGTACAGCTCGACTACTCGCGCGTGCGTGAGCGGACGGCCTTGGCTCGCGAGTTCGCTGCTGTTCACCGTCAGCGATGGGATCGAACGTCTATCGCGCTTATTTCTTCCTCTTCTTTTCGTCTTCTTACTTCTTTTTTTTCCTTCTTTTTCTATCACACACTTTCCTAGCGTCACTCGACAAAATTGCCCTGTGAAATCGCGTCTTTCATACACCTTTCATAAAACACACCGTGATTGGCCGATACTTTACGACTGTTCGTGAATTCGATTGGCCGAGTCACGGAAAATTCTTTTGATGCGGAAACTTAAAGTTTGAATAAACATACAAATTTATAGGTTATTTAAGACAAAAACAAAGATATCTTATTTTGCTATGATTAATATATATTATTGAATAAATCAAAATGTAACTATTCGTTTGTTTCTAACCACTAATTTACGAAAGTTCTTTAGCGATTGTTTTGACATTTTTACACGATGTTGCATTCGAATAGCAGCGTGTTTTCATATACCTTTATGGCTGGGTTTATCCAACTTCCCCCTAAAGTTACAGGGGGGGATAAATGATGGAATTCTTAGTTGTTGACCACTTAAAAGCCACGTAAACCTGGCCTAAATGATAAAAAAAATAATTTAAATTTATTTGAAGTTCTATCGATGGATATAATTAAATCAATATTTCCAAAGCAACAAGAGATAGATAGATATGTAAACTGAATTTCTTTAAACGAATAAGCTTCTTATATACATATATAAATACGTACAATATAATGATCGTTCTTAAAAGCACGTCTGAAACTTTGACTTCTCGTCCTCATCGTAGTATTACCACGATAAGCAGAGTTCGAGTAGACGCGGGCTGTTGGAGAACGTGAAACTTGCTGGAATTCGGCGGGAAACTACAAAGTTTCGAAGACGCCTGTTACAAGGTCGTATTATCGAAGACCGTTGGATTTTCCTTGTCTTTTTTCTCTTCTACTTTTTATCCGAAAGAAAAAGAAATAGATTTTCTTTGGATTTCGTTCGAAAACGCGTTGCTTGTACCTTATACGTAGTAATGCCGAGAACGAAGAGCTAAAAGAGGATGGGAAAAGCTTTTGCCCACCGTTTGCGAGTGGCAGAAGGTTCGAAGCGGTTTGTCGATAACCGAAGCAAAAGAGAGAACCCTTCGTTTTGTTCGTATCGACCGACGCTCCTCGGACGTCTACGACTCTATGAGGGAAACGTAGTGCCTCGATGGCCTTTCTTCCTGCGTTTTCATTCGTGAAAGAAAATATAATTCGCTCCGCCATATCACTGGATTATATTTCATAATATTTATCGTATTATATCCTTACACGGCCGCACGTGTCCGGATAGATCCATTACGACGATTTATAAACATTGCGAACGAACCTTTTATTCGGAATAAATACATATAATGTAACAGATGGACACAATACACAAAGTATTGACGTATGTTATGGTTTTCTAGTAGTTTTTTTATTATATTCTTTGATACTTTAGCTAGGATTTTAGAGTAATTGGTATTATTGTAGTGTCTGTTACTTATTCGAATAGACAAATGTATAAATTATAGGTATAATAATTGTGATATGATTTATGGATTAGAAAACTAATACTAGACATTTTTCTTTGCCATTGTAATTACACTTCTTTACGTTGCGACCGTCTTGTGTAGGTCCTCTTCAGAACATTTTTATTAAGACCAATTGGTGTTAATAGTTAGCTATTCTGTTACAAAAATTGGTTCTGATATATGCGAAGAAATTCTTAATGAAACTGTTCTGAAGAAGATCCACGCAAGGTCCAACGAGGCAAAGTATGGCAAAGAAACATTTCTGTTACATATAAAATTTATTTATCTATGCAGGATATATTTTAATCTTTGCAAAATGTTTACTCTCTTCTGTTTCATATACCTACACTGTTTTCGTATCAAGAAAAAAATTACAGTAGTACCGTACCTTTCGAGTACCACGATAACCATACGATTAAAATACGAGCAAGCTCGTGCCCGATTATTCCTTTAATTCGACGTCGTTATAAATAATAATTAAGGGATTCGTTCGTGGCAAGCAGATAAGCTATAACCCACCGATGGCTTTTCGCCGATTTCGTCATCGTCCAGGTACGACGAAAACGTTCTACGATCACGCAACGTTTCGAGCTCGACGATAAAGCTCGCGCAAGCTGGTAAAACGATCGAAAGAGTTCCATACACCCTGTTATACGTTGTTTAAGCTTAAAACGAACACCGCGAAATCAACAAATTGGCACGTATCGATTTTAACGAGATTCGATCGGAAAATTTGCGTGATATACGATACGAAGATGCGTTGGAAGGAATTCCAAAATGGCAGCTTTACAAAACAGAATCCTTTTGTGTCTCGATTTTCGATAGAGAAAATATCCAAACGCATTTTCAAAATATATTCCTGCATCAATGTTATAAAAATACGCCACGAAAAAGTACGGAGCGCTGCTGTCGCTTTTTTCAAAATGGCGGTCACACAAGAGAGGTTATATTTAATTAATACCGCGATCGCATTTCTCTCAATTAGAATAATTTCATTATTGATTTATTCTTCCCCTTCCTATCATATATACAAAAATGAAGATATTTTTCGTTCGAGAAGTTAGGTAATCGCGCAAATCGAGAATGAAAAGTAGCAGGACAAATTTGGGACGACGGGTATCGTTTGAAATAATGGCGGGTCATTTAAGGCGCGTCGTTCTTCGACTTTTTCGAAAGAGAAGCGATAAGACGATTATCGTCGCGCATGGCGCCTGGAACTTTGAGAATCGGACTCTGCAATGACGCGGCAGTGCCTGGCCGACCAATTTCTACAACAGAGGGGGGGAGACTCTAAACGGCTTTAGCAGCAGCGACGCGAGCCAAAGCGAGAAATTTCAGGGCAATACGAGGCAATGGGAGGTCGTCCTCGAGTACGGCGAGCTCGATTCTCTCTCTCTCCTTCTTTCTTTCTCTCCTTCCCCTCGGTAAGAGTCGCTCGAAAACTCGGTCAAAGTCTCGTCGCCGCGACGTCTCGCTTTGGGGATTCGAAGGAAGGAAGGAAGGGTCACCTACTTCTCTTTCTTCTCTTCGCCTCTTTTTCTTTAAAGGATACCCAGTCGTTCTGACTGTCTTCAGTCATTAACCTTCGATCGACCATTCTTCCGCTGTTTTTATATCCTTCCCAACTCGACATAGTTATTCTTCCCTTGATGAGAAAGTTTAAAGCTAATGTCTTTCTTTCACATTCCGATACCTTTCTGATGTCTCTCAATCGGATCAATCTTTTTAGCAAACATAGGT
Organism: Ancistrocerus nigricornis; assembly: GCA_916049575.1. NCBI lineage: Eukaryota > Metazoa > Arthropoda > Insecta > Hymenoptera > Vespidae > Ancistrocerus > Ancistrocerus nigricornis. Next base: position 3,399,312 of record OU696669.1, on the reverse strand, counting down.
GACATATACATGTACAAAAGTATATAATTGCATAATTTTTAAACGACTTTGGACAAAATCTAATATTTTGCACAGAAGGCAAGAGATTTTTTAAAAGGAATGAAACAAAAATGTAACTACTTCTACGCGATTATATTTTCCAAATTGTCGTGTCAAAGTATACGAAGGGTCCAAGAGGTAAAACAACTTTAGTCCACTTTTTTTCGAAAATGAGATAAAGCAACCATTTTGTTGCTTTCAGAGAGTACTATCAGCACATTTTCTTTCAAATAAATAGTTTTACTCCACGAATAAAATTTGTCCAAAGTTTTTTGTTTTTCTCAATATGAATCATTGTGAAGGAAAATGAATTTACCCCTGGACTCGTCATACATCATAACACAATATCTATCAGTTCATAAAACAATTTATAACGACGACAAATATTTAAAATACCTATCTAAAATCGACAAATTATCAACACCCAATTTTTTAAAACCTCACGTAGGACCACATTCTAGCATAAACGACTTATCGATAAACTGTATTCATCTTTCGATCCTTTACCTGTTAAGCCTTATTTGTAGAAAGGATTTCACGCACCAGAGCTAACGCGTTCGATGAACCGCACGACACCCTACGGAATTCGTCGCTCCTTTTTATTCCCCATTTTGAAGGTCCGTTTCTGTCAGCCGTTGTCGGTGAGAGAGGGAAAAAAATGTTCTCTTAAGTATCCGTAGAGATTCGAAGGGGGGTTGGCGAAGTATCCTGACGATAAGGCTCGAATTCGTTCGTTCATCGATGCGCGACCGCTTTCCCTGCGCGTTTTATTCGACGATGAATCGAGGACCCGAAGAGAAAGGGGGGAGAGAGTGAAAAGAAGGGTGAGGAAAAAAAAAGCGAGAGGAATGAGCTATCGTTGAAATTCGTAAGGGTAGGTCAGAATCGCGAGAAACGAGATAGGTAGAAATCATAAAATTCGATCGAAGCGACCTAGTCAAGAGGGGAATCACCCTGTCTTGTCTCTCTCTCTCTCCCTCACTTTTTTTTCCCTTTTCCTCCCTCGATATGGGTATATCCGATATATCGACTCGTCTCTCGTTTATTCTTCGTTCCGTTTGATACCAGCCGGAGCTTGTCTGTATGCGCTTGCGCACACACGCAAGACTGATATCGTATTGCATTGACTAAATGAATATGTCGCGAATTAATAACAAATGTGTTGTAGACTTCATTTATGCGACGTATCGAAATTAATTTATACTTTGCGATTGAAGTTATAGATGAGGTTTCAATGGTGAATGAAGACATTTTGTATGGAACGAGTACACTTAATTTTGTTTTTTAAAAATGTATTGGATGTATGGAAAAATAAGTGATTGTTTCCAGTTTTAAGAAATCAGTAAATGTAATATTTATGTTAGGATCTTAAATATTCTATTTCATAACGAAAATTTGAATATTCTCTATTTTTCATGCATGCCTAAAATTTTTGAACATACTTGTAGCTGTCATTGGTCGATGCCAATCGTATGTAAATGTTCACTTTAGTAATTACTTGACAAATCATGTTAGAAACATTCGAAAACACTTATTTGCATAATTGAAACGGAACGTAGATTCATCAAGAAAAATTTCCTGTGTGAAAATCGAAACATCGATGACAAGAAATTGCACGACGAATAATACCGTGTTACTTCCGAGACATCGATGACTTATTTTTACCGCAAACTTTGCCGAACGCGGGTAAAGAAAAATAAAGTGCAAAGTAAAGCGGACGTACGGGTAAGGGGATCGAGAAGGAGGAAAGAGAGAGAAAGACAGAATAAATAGGGTAGCCTCCGGACGAAAGTTCCCTCGTAAAGTCGAAGTGCGATTCAAACTTTTCAGGCAGTCCAATGAACTACGAAAAATCGGCCAAGTTCGTGTATACGATAAACGTAGATATACACGAAAGAAACTAACGCATTCCTACGAACATTTTTCAAACTACCTGTGGGTGTTTGTTCTAATTCTCTCTTCTATAACACGATAGATAGGTTCTGCTACAATTTGTTGCTACAAAGAATTGTATGAGGAGTAACAACCGAAAAAGAAACAAATTTTGTACAATTTTGTTCATGCAAAATAAATTATAAACTCCTGATTTTGTTTTGTTGATACATACATACATCGAGATATATAACCCTAGTTTTATTTACAGAAAAAAAAATTTGGTTTAGAACCAATTAGATATTGTTTTTTGTATGTAGTTAGTGTTCCGGTTAGTCTGATGAATCGGACTATACGAAATATCGCAGTACACGAGAGTTTCCGTAAATTTCTGATCCTGTTATACCAAAACCGTGTTATAGGATACCGTGCTCCCCGAGAGTTACCTATATCTAACTATTGCATACATATTCGTCGCCATTTTAATTGTTATAGGGAAACAGCCTTTGTCGTGCGAAATCAAAGCCAAAGTTTCTACGTTAATTTGCCAACGAGTCTCTCTCTCTCTCTACTCTCTTTCTAGTGGCAACCGTTTTTCTCACCTTTCTTCGAGGAGGCAACTAACTCGACAAGGAATAATTACAATCCATAATCATAAAATTGAATCGTTTTTGATGCAAATAAGCCGATAGGTTAAACAGTAGTCTTCTACCTCCCTCTCCATTTTTCCTCTCTTTAGCAGGAAACCACGAATAAAATACACTCTCTTCTTTCGAACGGACTTGTTTGCTTTGGCAGAAGCGTAACGCCCATATCGAGATTTGGTTTCACTTTGACGCTCGGCCGAGTGGCTCTCGCGAAGAAGAAGCTTCGGGTTCTCGGTTCATTAGAATTACATGAAAATCGAGCAGGAACGGGAGGGGGGGTCGAGAGCCAAAGGGAGAATACCAGCCGGTGGTAGTGCGGTAGACAGTGGTGTCTGTGGAAAGAGCACTCGATCGACCGATCGATTCGACATTAGAGATTCGAGGCGGGATTATCGCGCCTCGCCCGCAAGTTGTCGCTCCTCGAACTCGAGTCGAGTAAAAGTAGGAGGAGTAGAAGGTGGAGTCTTTTTCTTTTCGGAGGGTGGTCTCTTTGTCTCGTACAAAAGGACGAAAACGAGGCTACAAGAGTGAGAAAGAGAGAGGTAGGGAGACAAGGAGCTCTTAGATCAGCTCTATGGCTTCATTGAAGAACCAAACGACGAGAGAGGATTAGTCCCGGCCTCTCGACGATCGTGACGGCCGATATTAGATCCAGATAGATTAGCCTACACACGGCCCTCGGCGATTACGCCTCCTCGAAAGTCCTCGATAAGGGAACACGAGTCAAGTCGTGCTGGATCACCGCATTGTAGAAACGCGAGGAATATGGTGGGGGTTTTCGTAGAGTCGACAAGGAAACTGGATCGTTTTGTTCTTGACGAATTTTAATGGTACGTGAATCACCGTTAACTCTATATTTGTGAGTGACGTTATTAAGGTTTTGTCGATGACCGGTAAAGTTTATATAGGGTGTCCGGTTCCAAGTGTTCAAGCGGTTAACTACACGTGCATATCAATGATTTGAGTCGAAAAGTCTAATACCATTTTTCGAAATTTTATTTAATTAAGGAGTTATTAGCTAACAAAGATCGGCCAATTATGGCGATTACCGAAGTAAGGTGGTTCACTCGAGCTAGGCAAGAGACAAAGCGACAGGAGCTGTTAAGTAATGATGGACACTTGATTTGTTAGTAACATTATTGGGGATCACCAAAAGCTAATGAATTTAATAAGTGTGAAATATTATAACGTTTGTGAAATATTAGACTTTTTTATGCTGAAGTCAGGTCGGATGGAGGTTATGTTTGGCACCTGGAAAGATGAACAACCAGAGATTTACAATATATAGGTTGTGTAACGTGTTATTTAATATCTTTTTAACTCGGAAAATAAAGAAGATCTAGTAAAATATTTTATTATACTTAAATTGATAAGAAAATCAAATATTTCCCTATATAAAAACGTCGGTTGATATGACACGGTTTCATATGTTAACTCATCACATCAACGTAGTATGTTTGCACATTTACACGCAAATATCAACATTCGTTTAATTGCAATAAATTTCATCTGCAAGCAGCATTTTTTAAAAGCACTGTTTCATATTTTTAACTAGAACATCAAAGGCAAGTCTGGTATGCAATTTTTTTAGAGATTAATTGGCTCGTATAATTAAATCATATATTTCGTTTATCTTTCGCATAGTTTATTATATTTCTTAAACAATTTAACGAAAGTACAAAATGTCAGGCTGGGTTTGCTCTCTCTTAAGGATTTAAGGAATTAGGTGGTGTGTATAAGTAGATCGGAAATATTTCGTAGAGTTCGAGTCAAGATTAAGTATCGCAAATTTTCATAATGGACGTCGACGAACCGACTCGAACATTAGCGATCCTTAATATTTAGAACGATTAACGCCCGGTAAGTAACGCGCGACGTTAGACGCGTCATGGCCCAGATCCGTCAATCCACGACTCGCCGAAATAGATCACCGTATAGATTTATATTTTCCGCGAAAGAACGTTACGTTTCTTACGAACGATCTCATTTTCAAGTGAAGAGTATCAATCGATACGAACGAACGTTAACCTTTCGTTTTAAATTTACTTTGAAAAATTTTCAATCTGTGTCATCTGTATCTTTAATCTTGCCCCGCAGTTCTTGATGGACTGAGATAATAATTTCAACGTATAAGCGACTAAAGATATAAAAAAACAAATAATTTGAAAATTTATGATGAGTTATTATCAACTGTTCCGTAATGGATCAAATTTGATTTACGTTTATGATCACTTTAATGAGGTAAGAAGCATCGTGGAGATCATCTATAATTTTTATATTCTTTAAAAAATTATGAGAAACGTTAGATGGATGGATCGATTTATGCAGAACTGGTTTAATGATTAATATGCTTGAAATTATTTATTAACGTGTCCAAGATTTATTCAGTGTACGAAAATTTTGATTTCTTCGATCTCAGTATTGGTTTTTCTTATCTTCGGAACAAGACATTTTCAGAGTAAGTCGAATCGAAATTCTTAATAGACTTCTTTGATGTCAACCTAATCTTTTACATAAATTTCAACTCGATAATTTCTTCAACGCGGAAATTTTTCCGCTTTTATTGAGAAGTTTTTAACACGTTTTTTTTTCAATTGCAAGCATCGAGTTTTTTGGGACAACTTGCCCCGCTGCGGGGTAAGTTGTCTCACGCCATAGGGCAAGTTTTCCAAGGTTTCCAAGGAAAAATCCTGATGTATGCATCATGATTTTTGCGAAAATGGACACTACCGCCGATTTCAATGTTTAATGGCTCATTTGAAAGATAAAATCATGCAGAACAATGTTCCGTTGTCCGTTTTTCGATATCGTTAAGCAATGATGAGAAATTAATATTTTAAGTGTCGAAGTATGGGTCATTTTCAAGCTTTAAACTGCTGTAACTTTTTAACCAGTCATCCTATCGAAACGCGACTTGCATATTCGTAAATTAGAGACTTTCCTCTTTCGAACGAGTATTTGATCGGGCAAATTCGAGATGCATCGATTTTTGACAAAAATCCTGATGTATGAATCAAGATTTAGAAAGAAGAAAGCATGCAGAATACTGTCCCGGTGTCCGTTTTTCGATATCGTTGCGGAGTGTCGAAAAATAAATATTTTAAGTGTCGGAGTATGGGTCATTTTCAAGAGAAAAATTGCCGTAATTTTTTAACCAGTCATCCTATCGAAACGCGACTTGCATATTCGTAAATTAGAGACTTTCCCCTTTCGAACGAGTATTTGATCGGACAAATTCGAAATACATCGATTTTTGACAAAAATCCTGATGTTTGCATCATGAACAAAAACCTGAATTCTGTCGAAAACTAATGATAAAAACAAACGTTACAGCAAAAAAATGAGGATGGGGCTAGTTGTCTCAGATCTCATTGTCGGGACAACTTACCTCGACGTGTGAGACAACTTGCTCCATTTTCATAGGTTTGTTTCTCGGGTAATAGTTTGGTCGGATCAAGGCGTTTTTTAAAAATTCTGGCAAGGAAATGAAGCTGACCAAATTCTCTTTCTATTACATGTGCGAACTCGTGTGCAATCGATTTTCATTAGTGCCTAGAGATGCTTAAGTAATGTACCCAAAGTAGAATTGAACTAATCAAAATATAAATTCGTCTCTTGAAGTAACCAGGGAAGACTAAACACAACGACCACCATTACACTTTTTTTTTACTCACTAAGACCTGTACACCGTGCACCGGACGCGTTTCCCCTTTCATCCTAAGATACCAAAACTACGACTGGGACAACTTGCCCCTGGGACTTTTAGCCCCGGTCTCCCCTAAATATAACTAATTTTTTTACTTTTCGTGGTATGCCTAAAAAGTAACCATAGCCTTTCCTACCACGAACTGAACAACCAATATAAAAGAAACCAACCACGTCACTCAAAAAAAAAACCCTTCAAAAGTGTAGACAACTTTACAAATTCCAAAGGTAAACGATCGAAAAAAACACGAACGTAAAGATGCACCTGAGAGAGGGTCGCGAAGAAAACTAATGGCCGCTCATTGTAGGTAAGTGTCCACATTGGTGTTCCGGCCCCTTTTTTTTCGGATTGATCCATCTCGCGCCTGGCCTCGATTAAAGGAACACCTGGCAAAGCGTGGAAACGGCATTACGCGCGTGGCACTCTCTTAGGAGAGGGCTGCACGTGACAGGAGGGAGCGCAGGAGAGAGTTTTATGAATGGGGACCACACACACGTGCCGGTGGTGGTTCGAACGTTTCTCGATACGCGGCGTACCGCCATTTCTCGAGAGTCTCTCTCTCTCTAACACACAGAGAGACATATACTCGGTCTAACTCGAATAAAGAAAAAAGCTTTCGGTGGAGAGAGATAGGGGAAGGCGCGAGACGAGAAAAGAGGGGAAAAAGAAGAAGAGGATGAGGAGGAGGGCAAAGAAACCGTGGAACTCGGTCGTCTACCCTGTAATTTATAACTGGAAACTCGGAACTCCGGCGCGACCTAAGGCGATATGTCGATTCCGTCCGGAAGAATCCTCCCTCTCTCTTTTTACTCTTCTCGTTCTACCTCGAAGGTCATTCGACCTTCGACCGGAATCTATGCCGCCTTCGCGGGATTCTCCTTTCTCTTTTCTTTTCTCCCTTTTACTACTACCTCTCCTTTCGCGTTGACTACGACCAAGGCACAACTTAGCAAAGTCATTTGTTTGGTAAATTACGCTTGTGTGTGTATGTTTTTAATACATTAACTGGCAAACAAGAGTCAATCACCAAATTCCAACTTTAACTTGGTTCAGATATTGACGTAATGCACGTGGCGACTCAGTTGCTAGTACGAATATTTTTTACTTCATTCCTATAGAATGATTCAATGTAGTATCGATTAAGTGTCTTTTCTTCTCATTTGTAGTTCTTCAATTTTTATGCAATTATTCAAATTATTAGCTTTTAACACATTTTATTTTAAATTATATATTAATTACGAAGTTGTGAGGAAAGGGAGTACTGGTTACTGGTAAATAAATGTTGAGTGCTACTCGATATTGCTTTGTCATCGTGATCGGTTGTACGATATTGACTGCAAAGGAGTAAAATAAAATGTAGGGCAAATAATTAATATATTTTAGTTAGTGATTGCCCCCCCTAAATAAAAGTTTTATTTTGAGTTTACGTGATAAATAAATCTAGAAAAGTGTTATATCACATATAACTGGTTCTAAATCGATGAGTTAACTAATCCGTGATCTATAGTATTTTCATTTTTAATGGTCCGATTAGATAATTTGCCCTATATATCTAAAAACAATCATTTCATTTTCAATTTAAGAGGTAAAGTTATAATAATTAAAATTAATAATTGGGATTAGATATATGAACATAAAGGATTAACAGAGAATCCTTACATTGTAGGTGTTGACGAATTTAATTGCACGCCATGACTCTCAAATGTATTCATTATTGTATTGGATAATATAGTATCTATACATAAATAGCATTGTTTGAAATAGCTATGTATCAAAGGCGTACATTATCACTCGATATTAACATTCATTATAAACTAGTTCTAAAGTGTGAAATGTGATTATAAAATAATAACATAATATTGCAATGATAAAGAATTAATTGATAGAACAAGAAATCTCCTGGTAAATACCATTCCATGAATACATTTCGTAAGACTCATTAATATTTACATTACCTTTGAGTATCATCGAATTCCTACCGAGTGGTTTATTATTTAAAACAAATTTGCTTATATAACAGAAGGAAACGCTTAAAAAATCCGTTGAAAATTGATCGTTCTGTTTTTACGCGTCTGGGTTAAGACGTTGAAAGTAATAATAGAACTCTTTAAATATTCAACGTGTTAGAAGTTTAATTATTTAAACGAACAACCACACTGGAACCACAAACGTATACATAACGTAGCAGGTGCACGTAAATATTATCGACATTAAAGTGTTGACTGTCGAATCGATTCCGTATAAATCGATACGTCCATCTAATATTTCATAATAAATACATAAATAATGTTTTTCAAACTGGATCTTACTCCCACTATAATCATTTCTACGTTTTTCCAAATGAAAAGAAACAAATCTTACGACATCAGTTTCAAATGGGGGGGGGAATCTACAAAATAAAGTACCAGTAATCGATATAATCTTTATCGTGATGAACGCGTTAATGGAATAGTAAAATATTAATAAACCTCCATATGAGTATCCTCCTTCGATCATGGAAAAGAAAAAAAGAAAAAAAATAATAAACGGAAGCGGTTAAAAAAAAAAAAAATGGAACATCCCGTCGATCGATTAAAACTGGTACAACCTTTGAAGCAGGTACGACACGACCATGCCGATATTTTGGAAATTATTCGATCGCTTTAAAAAAAATATCGACACGAGGCCGTATTTTCGGCTCAAAGCGCGTATGCATAATAAATCACGGTGAATTTCCTCCCTCGCAAGCCGATATTTCTCCGTGGCCGATAACGCTGATACGAATCCATTAAAAGCCGCGTAACCGCGCGCGCGAGCGCTCATGATTGACGAAAATCATTAAGTAAGTAGCGTATTATGGTACTGTCATATACTTCGATACCCATTTAATATTTGGTTATACCTTATAATTAGTCATTGTGTCATTTTTAGGTTAGGTTAGTTAATCTTAGGTTAGTAACGTTTGATTAGAACTCGAGCGTCGCCTGTTCAAACTTGATTATACAGTTATAACTACAAATTTGAAGTCCCTAACCTTTAAATAGGTGCAACTTTCAAGTTTTCAAGAACCTCCCCCGATTTTGCTTGATCTACTGTACGTCTTTGCAACCAAAGTTTAAGTTTACATTGTTAAGGAACCGGTAGATGTTTATTGGAAAGACAATTATCTGATTTAATGAGTTATTAAATTGTAATTGTTTAAAGGTCATTGGAGTTGCCAAAAACAGTTTTTTTTTTTGTTCATAGTTTTTACTTGAAAAATTGAAGTATCGAATTGGTGAAAAATTTGATAGCGCCGACGTAATTTATTATTAAATTGTATATTTAAAAATTTATCACGCTACGTTAACCCTACGTTTATATTCGGAGTGACAGTTATGCGAGAACGAACATCCATTTAGTCTCATAAAATGTGCAATTTTCGGAAATATAGGTGATCAAATATAATCTTGTATTTTCAAGGTGGAATAATAATCGTAATATTTTGTTAGGAGTAATCAATTTTCAGAATTGATTAGAAATCAAAATATATTCTGATTCACTTTGCCTCTGAAATATTTTCTAACTGATGTAGGTGAAATCAAATTTTTTTTTAGAAAATAGACTTGATCAACTTTAGCTCCGAACACCTCAAATACTCAGTTGGCGTAAGAAAGTGGTGAAATATTTCTTAACAAAGAACTAAATGATACCCCGATGCTTTCAGTCAATTTTAGTTATCACAGTACGAAACAACGTAGCGAATGACTCGACTCAAAGCTCGATACGAGCGTCGACGAGGATTATTATGCCGGTCGTAAACTTTTATTTATACGAGCACGACGTTCCTTAACATTTTCGCGTCGACGACCGATTTACGATCGCATCGGTAAAGCCAATAAATTTAACGGTACGTTCCATTCAAATGCCAGACCCAAGGAGGCTACAAAGTTCGTACTATTCTGTAGAATCGTACACTTTTAGCTGAATTTGTAGCTTTTCTAATCATCGATGAATCGTAGTTTATACAGAATGTTCGATTAAACGTAAATATCCTCGATTATTCATAACAACATGGGAAATGGTTTAAAGAAATGATTTCTTCATAAAAAGAAAGCTTCCAATATACATAATTATGACGTGTTTCCCAAGATTACAATTTTGTTATATGTACATTGTGTCGATATGCAGTGAAAAAAAAATGAAGTCGCGTTAAATTAATTATAAATTAATAAATTATTAGTAAACTACAAAATATTGTAACAAAAATTCATAATAAATTCACTCGGATAATAAATTAATGATTAATTGATATTTAATATTTCATAATAATCGTTAATAAATTCATTCAGATTACTGGAATATAAAACATGCACGAAACAAAGGATTAAACATACGAAGTGGCATTATAATTTGTTAACACATTTTCACTCCTTTCATTCCACTCATGACGTTGATTCTCCTCAAAAATTAGTTACCATTGATCGAATTTGTGTTATAACTATACCTCGATCAAAATAAGCACATAATTATAGTCCAAGCAGAAAATAATTTATTCTTCCCCAAGAAAGGGATAAAAACCTAGAAAATGGAGCTCATAAAATTCAGGGTCATTCGAGATACAGCAATTGGAATTTTGGCGAAAAGACAAAAGGGAGTAAGAGAGAGATTGGTCGATACTGACCTATGACGCTTGGCGAAAGGCATGCTCCTAGAGAAGAAAGGAGAAAAGAAGAAGAAAAAAAAGTAAAAAATGCACTCCCCCGACTCCCGTACGAGCTCGCGCGCGCACGCGCTACGATGATCGAGCTTCTGCCCGGATCTTGCTCGATATCGGGCGTTCTCTTTCGTCGAGGAACTCGAAAGCCAACTTCTCTTGCTTCGTGAAGAGCTCGTTGCTAAATTTATGGCTCGCACGTCGACTCGCGATACCCGAATCTCGAATTCATTCTTAAAGCCGACGGTTCCGAGCTTTTCGCTCAAAAGCGACCGCATTCTTTGGTATCTATTGTGTTTGTCTAAAGAAAAAAATTGTCAATTTTATGTTGTTTTTCTAAACGAGTCACCGTGGTGTCATTTTTGACGAAACTTCGATCAAGAAAAATATATACATTTATATAGGGTGAGTTTGGTAACACCGCGATTTCAACTCGTGAATTGTTTGCTGTACGAAAAAATGCTTCGAACGAAAGTTGTTTCGGTTTCCTGGGAAATACACAGTACTGTAATTGATTTGTTGGTACTTTGGTTGATTTTTTTATTGAGATACGAAGTTCACTTTGAATTTTTTAAATGCCTAATAAGTCTACTGGAATTCGGTTAAAGTATCAAATTCTGCACAAAACGTGATGTACCAATTTGGATTTCGAAAGAATAGTTAGCATGATATTCTTTAATTAAAATCGTAAAAATTAAACTAAAAGTCTCAACGGTGTATCTCATGTCCGACATGAAATCTTTACCATGATTCTCACTCGATGTTATAATTACAAACCTTAATTAATTTCAAAGCAGAATTTAATACTCTATCTGAATTCTTGAAGAAATATTAGGCATGCCATTTAAAAAACTAACGACAGTCTTCGTATCTCTGTAATAAAGTAAAGCAACAATTTGTTTCCTACGGCAAATAATTTACTAGTTATTTGTGACTAACATCAATTAACAATACACTGTATGCCAACCAATAAAAATTCACCAACTAGTATACTTATATGGCCTCAAGAAGATGACCATGCCAATACGCCCGTTTTGACTCCATCTCACTGATTTCCACGATAGCAAACGTAGATGGCGTTGCTTAATTGAATCACGCCATAACGAAAAACTTGGAACGTAATTTCAACCATTTTTCTCCCATCATTATCGATCTACATTAACTCTCCTATCACCAGATCTATATTAACTTGCGAGTAATATCCCCGAAAAACTTTTTCTACTCTTTCCTCCAACTCTTCTTCCGAACTCCTTCATTTTCTTCTTCTTCCTTAACACGAACGAAATCGTCCGTGAAACGAGTCACCTTACGAACATACCCAAATATTCGTATAATACCGCGAAAAAAGGAAAGATCTATTGGATAATCCGTCAAGAAAAAAAAAAAAAGACGAGACAGAAATCGAGGGGAGGATGCTCGCTAGTTCCCTCTCTGTTGCCTGACCTAACGTAACCTATCCGAAGTCCTACCTCGGAGGTCGTCTGCCTTCTTTCTCCCTCTTTTTCTTCCTCTCTAAAGAGAATACAACGTTTTCTTGCGACAATGAAATAGTTCGTTGCCGTCGTATTGACGGAGAAGAAGAAGAAGGGAGGTGAAGAGTCGAAAAGAGGAGGAAGAAGAAAGATGGAGGATAGGAGAGGATAGGAGAGAGTAGGGAAGGGAGAAAGAGGGAGGAGAGAGAAAAAGGGGCGGATGGGAGAGGGGGCGGTGGTTTTTCGTTATCGACATTTTCCACGGCGCGTCACGGTGTGTGCGAGAGAGTGCGCGCTCGTGAGTACTTCTCCCGTTCTCCACCCCCTTACACGCGCGTGTAGGTAAGCCTCGTGGTTGTGCAGGAGGAAATTTATGTACGGGAATACATATATGTATACGAGCACGCGCGCGTTCTCTCTTATGTATGCGTATATGTACTGTATGTATATGCATGTACGTGCCCAGCTACGTTCAACAGCAGCAGCAATACCAGCAGGGGTACCTACCTACCTACCAACCTACCTACCTACCTACCTATCTAGCTAGCTAGCTACGACAGCGAGCGAATACGCGCCAGCGATCGTGAGCGAGCTCTAGCGAGTAAAAGCGAGTAAACGTGAGCGAGCTCTCGCTTGCTTGCTCGCTCGCTCGCTCGCCTACACTTTCCTCCTGGCTATGTGTGCGTAGAGTTTTCTGGAGGTTTCCCCTAGCAACGAGCAGCAGCACCAGCCACAGCCCGGCTTAGGGGTAGCTACGAACCCCGTTCGAAACGTGTGCTTGCCAGGCGAGATCGCCGACCTCCTGTAGACATTTTCATATAATAATTGCTGACTTGTCCTAGACAACTATAGGGAATTTACCTTTTCCCCTTTTTTTCCCCTAGATTTTATCTCCAAAACGAGTACAAACGTTTTATACTATTCCAAACGTGGAGACTAGATAAGGAAACTGAACTGCATGTATTAGATGAAAATAAGAGGGCGTTAGTGTTCGATATGTACCAAAATGGCAACGTTTTTGATTCGAAAATATTCATTTGCTTACTTCACTCGTTCTTTTGATGCTACATTCATGTCAGTACAAAAGGGAATGTGGCGACGCTGGTGGTGAAAAAAGTAAACCTTATTTGTGCACTTTTCGAGCCAAATTCTCCCATTTGAGTTTCTTCCTTTTTCAAAAGGTTAACAACATCCGCCATCTTGTACACTACCGATACCGGTAATATCACGTGATAACTTTGTAGGTTATTCTTCTACCCTAAAACGGGCCATGTTTCTCGTACGATACGCGAACTCACTCCCTGGGCTCGTTAATAAGGAAAAAGCAGAAAACTAGAGAGATTTTATCAACTTCTGTGGCCGAGGATGTTAAATAAGATTACAAAGGATGTAACGGTAGAGCAACGAGATACTATGTAGTTTGTATACCATATAAATACAATGGCAAAACGCGCGGGATATTTGATACGAGACTTGCCACGACAAAAAAGGAAAGAATTGTAAATGAAAAGGAAAAAAGAAAATGTTGCTTCTCTTACGCGTTTGTAATATACATATTATCTCATTCGAATGTGCTTATCGTTCGGTGGAGAGATTCCTAACCTTCGTAACGTTTCCTTTTCTGGTTCAATGTTGCGAAATCAGTGATATAGTCGAAAAGGAATAAAAAAAAAAAAAGATAGAAATATTTAAAAAAAAAAAAACATAAAAGAGAAGAACAGCAAAAAGATTTCCACGAGGCACGCACGAACGATCGCGTGTCTCGCGCGCGAAATAAAGTTTCGCGGTACGACTCCAGAAGGGGCACTTTGTTTTCAAACATGTTCTATCCTGCCGACGGTAAAAAGCATCGAAGCTCCGATTTCACAAGAAAAGCTCTCGGTGAATTCGGCAGTGCGCGTAGAAGAGGGAGAGAAAGAGAGTGTGAGAGAGAGCGAACGCACACCACACACACCAACGGTAACTCAATCCGTGGAGTTTCGGGGGAAAAGCGTAGTATTACCGAACGTGCTATTTCTCTGATCCCAGATCATTTTCGTTCGCGACAACGGACTCAAAACGGGTCAAAAGTTTGTCGACGTGTTTTGTTATTGACCCAGGTAGACAAAAGGAGGGAGGGAGAGCAGACATCTTGGTTCGGAAAATATGAAGAAATAATTCAAAAGATTAAGGACTCGTTCCGATTCTTTCGAAGTGAACGAAGATCGTTGAAGAAAAAGAAAGATTGGGGAAGAGTGAAATAAAGAGTCAGCAAGAATAAGATCGAAAAGGAGGAGTAAGAAAAATATGTTCTTTCGAGCGCGACTCGAAGCCTTTCCTACCACGTAAAGGATCCCTCCCTGCATCTCTCTCTCGCAGTCACTCTCAGGGCCGTTCTCGACCCCTCGACCGCCGGGCTCGTCCACCCCCGCCACTGGCCCTAGTCGTTTCCAGCAAGTACTTCTATGTACGTACGTACCAAGCACATCTCCTACCCCAGGCTCTCCTCTCCTATATTCCGACCGTATATTTAGTTCTCGCGGTGGTACATACGCGTTAGCCCCCGCGTACATACTCTGCTGTGCAAGTACATAGAGAGAGAGAGTGAGAAGAGAAGGAGAGACAGTAAGGAAAGAGAAAAAGAAAAGGGAGAGAGAGAGGTTAGGTTGGAGCAAGCACGACGACAACATATAAGAAATACGTAACGTCGAGAGTGAGCTAGCAGAATAGAAGAGAAAGAGAAATAGAGAGAGAGGAACGATGGCGAGCCATGGCTGAAAATTATTCCGAGTATTTTCGAATTAGCGCGCGGAAGCGCGAGCAACGCTCTCGTGGCAAGGAGAAAAAGCAGCTACCAATGTGGAACGTTGTTGTTTCTCTTCTTCTCTCTCTCTCTCTCTCTCTCTCTCTCTCTTGGCTCTTCCTACGTTCGACGGCGCCGTTCCATCTCCGAGGACACGCGTATTCGTAATGGGTATGCTGTGGGTGATGGGTGGGAGGTTAAGGGGGAGGGGCATCGCACGGCCGTTAACGCGGCAACGTTGCCGGCGTTGCACCGTCGACGAAACGCGGGCCGCATGTGGCACCGTTCCGTTTTCTCTTCTTCTTCTTTTCTTCTCTTCTCTCGCCTCACTATTTTCTTTTGCTTCTTTTTCTCTTTGACTCTTCTTTTCTTCTACCTCCATGTGCGCGCGATTTCTTCCTCTTTGCGCGTCTTTTTTTTTTCTCTACGCCCCCTCCACGCTGCTTAGTCGTCTTCTTCTTCGGCTTTTTCGTTACGCCTTTCTTACCTCTCCTTTTGTCACAATTCTCTTCCGTTTTTCCTCACACGGAGGTCGTATGGTTTTTCTCAAAGTCGAACAACTTCTATGTATGCAATGTGCGTGGACTGCTCGCAGGCATGCCGATTTTTCGAATTTTTGGGAACACGCGAAAGAAATTCTACCATTGTATCTTTGAACGTTGAGTGTTAAGGGTAAGAGCTGACGGTTACCATGCTCCATTTTGCAGATTGCATTTGAAACGTTTGTAGGTTATGTTTATCGTAGTTGATGAGAATGTATGTATAGGGTTTTTTAAAAAAAATTCGGTATAATATGAAATAAGGTGTTAGTGATATGTGATCCGTGATTTATTTTAGGAAGAAAGGTTTTCAAACCGGTGTGGAAGAATGTTGTGTAGGGAGTATAGGTTATGAAGGGTGGGAAAGGAAGTACGCGTTTACGAAAATAGTAATACTGTAATGTTCTACATAATGGTGAAATTAAAAAAGGGACGTAATAATTAGAGAGAGAATTTGAATACGTTGGGATTTAACTAAAAAAATATATGTTAGGTGATCATATCGGTTCATACAAAATCGAGAATCGAGATATCACTTAAGATGAACGTTCGATATATGTATACAGGAAATATTTTTCCTCATACCCAATTAAATTTCACGTTTTTCAACTATTTGAAAATATACACCAAGTACAACTTAATTGAGTCATTGTTTACGGAAAAAAAATTGCAGCACGTTAGAGAATAGAAACACGTGCCTAGTTAACGATTCATACGATCAGACTTTGAGCTGTGACCGTGTAGTTAAGTTTCAACGGTAAAGACTCCAATTCTAATCTAATGTGACTAACCTAGAATGACTAGCTGGTTAAGAGCTGTCGTCCTTCTAACATATTCAAAGCCGTACACCTTACTCCGGTAGTTGAAACATTACTACACTAAACTGTTTCCTTTTGTATGTATAATAAAGTCATGAAATTGTATAATTGTGGAACGGTACAGATCTTTATTTGTTTCCACTTCAAAAGTATAGCCAATTCTCGTATCGTACGACACTTTGAGTTTCGATATAAGATAATTGGAATATTCGTGCTACGCAAGGGTTTCCTGTATAACAGCATTTAGTTTGACAGTTTTGGGCTAAAATATAAGAAAATATTGAAGAGTCAAGGTATGAGATAAAAATGACTCGTAAGTTAAGAAGTATCGAAGGGTCGGAGTATGACAATTTGAAACAACTCGCTGGGATAAAAAAAGCAAAAGTTTGCGATGTACGTTAGTCGGTTTGAAGGAAATAAATAAAACGTGTCTAGGAGAAAACACGATTGGTATAGAGTGTGCACGAAAAGTTCTTCTCCCGATGCGACGATGCAATATTGATAGCCCTTATCCCTAGATAACGGTCGCTTACCGTATGCCATATAATTTTGTAATAAGAATTCCATAGTCTCGTACACCCAGCCAGGTAATACATATCCAGAGACGATAGTCGAGCTACTTCTTTTTTTCCCTCGATCATGGTAATTACGATATTTGTCCCGCGGGTATTATTACGTGTTACACATGTTCTTCCTTCTTCCACGTCTACTAGCCATATTTTTTCGTATAATCCGAAATTGTATATGGAAAGTTCATGCTCGTCTCGTACGCCCATTCGCGAAACTTTCGTAATTGGCGCGTTGTTCGCGTAGCCAGAAATACCGACCAATCGTACGATCGCGTATGCTGCGAGCTTTCTTGCCGTTTTATCGATAAGTATACTTATTGTTTATAAAATGAGATTTCGTATAATTGCAATTTTTTTATCGACATTTTCAAATTTAGAAAATCAGAGCAATCGTTGCACAGTAGTAAGTTTAGTTGAAATCTTCAAAAATTCTTAAAAATAAATCGTTGAAAAAATATACACGGTCTGTCAAAAAAGAGATAGCATAGCCCAGTTACCCCTGGACCCAGATACCCCGACGCTATATTTAATATTTAACAACAAAAAATAACATTATTATTATTATCATTTATTCCCAACAATTTATCTTAAATTTCGTCAAGATTTCAACGAAACTTGCGTAGTGTTCAATACAACTTTGCATTACTTTCTACTTACCCGTCGACGAGTCCCATACGAATGACTGGAACTTCGGAGATTCATTTCTGAAAAGATCAAAGAAATCAAAATTATTATCACAAAACTATTCATCGAATTCCATTAATTCATACATTACTCTTTCACGATAATCGACTGATACGAAACGTCGTTACTAAGTAAATTCTTTTTTTTCTATTTTCAGGTCGTATCCGTCGCCCGTGCAGAACGGGGGACAAAATGGGGCGACGATGAACTGCACCCAGGGTAAGCATTATTACCTATCGATCGTAGATATCGCGAAATATAATAAATACGTACATATATCTACGTGCACGCAGGGAACGAACGAGACATGCGAACGTTTCTCTCCCCGTGCCAACGTGAATATTCGCAATAAAGTCGCGACGCGATGTACCGATGCTGATTAAATGACGCTGGAAAAAAATTCCATCGAATTCTTTTTCCTATTAAATTAGCGTCGCATCGCATTTATCGGTCGGCTACTCTCTTACAAATCAGTCGTTCCACGTGCCGTCAACGTATAATATGCGAATAATTTGAAAATATTAAACTTTTGGACACAGAAAAAAAAAAAGAGGGAAGAATTGATAGATCGAATTGAATTGTTTCGATACGTGTCCAGGGTTACTATCGAACTTTGTCCGTAAGATCTTTCGGGTGTTATGACGAATTCAATGGTGGGCTTTTAGATGAAACAATATCGTGTAGGATGTACAATATGAGCGCGAAATAGAAATTGAATTCGGTTGCATATTTTATTTCTCTCTTTTTCGTCATCAGGAAATATACACGTGGGACTGAAATATTTTTTAAGGCACAAAAACGTAATCCTATTCTTAACCTTTAGTAGCCTGATTTACGAAAGTGATTTTTTTTTAATATTACTGTGTTTGCTCGAGGGTCTAGATGAAGGGAAAAATAGCTAAAAAATCACAATATTTATTTTACATATTTATTTAGAAAAAAAAGAACAGGTATCAATTTTGATACTTCAGGCAATTAAGGCCATAAAGAAAATTAAAAGATTGGTATCAAAATTGAAACTCTAGGTTATTAAGGGTTAAGGATTTCTTCTTCCTTTTTTTTTTTTTTGCGTCCAGTGATATATGTATACCTATTTTCGTAACTCCCGGGGTTCCATCGTGTGCTCGCTCTATCGTAGACGCGCGCGCGCTAGCGATGTCAACGCGGAGGAGCACGCAACGAAACTCGATCGATATCCGACGTCGATTAAAAACCCTGTCAATCGCATGCCGTCGATCAAACGACTCGCATAGAGTTTTTCTTTAGGTCGATGAAACGATGATCGTCGAACCACCCACCATTGCCCGTCAACTCGTCGATGCGTTCGCGTTTATGAAAAGTTACGCGTGTTTCCGATCGACGATTAACGGCCTTTTCTTTCTTTTTCCTTTTCATCGTATTTTTGCTCCGACCAATCGCGTAATATATTTGAATCTTCCTTTTTTTTTTCTCGATAAATACTAAATGTGATGTATAAAGATCTCGTCCGTGAAAATAATCTTCGAGGTAAGAAGGAAAGACAGGTTCGGTTTTAGTTTTCTCTCGAACGAATTTGGACTCTATTAACTTATTATTAATCCATATAACGTCCGTGAATAGAAATCGTACGTTATAAGAAAATTCGCAAAGAGTGAACGTCCGCTTATAAAATATTAGATCGATATGGAGATGTTATATGTTTGGGATAAGAAAAATTGGGAGAAAAATTTTGGGCATTTGAGATCTCTCGCGGTAGGATCAGGAAAATAAAGACCGACCGATGATTCGTCGAACAGTCGGCGTCGGCTTCCTGGTATGAAGTTAGTAATAACAGAAGTACTATGGAAATTCCCATATAATTTAATTATCGCCAACTTCATACTGGGAAGCCATTAATGAAGCTTGGGGTACATCCATCCCTCGATTTATACGGTAGATTCGTTCCTAGAAAAATATTGTGAAACGAAACCGTGGAAAATGAGACAGAATTCATAAAAACTAGGATATTCAAAATAAAATAGACAAATATTATTATTAAAAATCCAAAACTAGCTTCCTTTGTTTACCTATTATTAAAATTAACTTAGATTCTTTACTGCACATTTATCTAATTTTTTAGATGTGCTAAATAGCTTTTAATCGAATTTTAAAAAAAAGTGCGTTCATTAATATGTATACTCTCTTAATTTAAAACTGGTATAATGCCAAACAATTAAAATAAACAAAAAAAAAAATGTTCATTTCAAAAATATCTAAATTAAATACCGTGAAAATCGAGGAATGGGCGTAGTTTAATAAAGAAAAAGCGATAAAAGTAAAAAAGAAGAACTAGAGAATAGTATATCGGGAATATTGAGAGGAAACTCGTCGCAACTTTGGTTCAGGTGTGCTGGTGAAGCAAGAGGCTCGGGACGACGGTTACGAGACGAGTCCGGATCTCGAGATGAGAAGCACCGGTGGTGACAGCAGTCAGCAGTACCACACACCGCTGACACCGCACACGCCGCACACACCGCACACGCCGCACACGCCCCTCACGCCCGTATCGGCGACGGCGCATCAACCCCAACCACCTGGCTCGACCGCCTCCGCCCTAGGACAGGTGAGTGCTATCCCATTACCCATTGCTTTTCTACCGCAAATTTTTATTCGTTCTCCGGCCTGGTTTGCTGGCAGATCGAACGAATCGTGGTTATTCTTTGAAAAAAAAAAAAAGATTGCTAGAAAATAGGCGAAAAAGAATGGCATTACCTTAGCTTGATCAAATGATTCGTGGTTTTTTCTTTATGAAATAAAGAAAAGAAAAAGTATGATGTCTTTTTTTAATTTTGTCGATTAAGTTGATCGTAACTTTTCTTGAATTAAAATTAATGATAAAAGGGGTTAAGAAAATAACAATTTTTTTTAGTTATTCTTTGAATAAAAAAGATCACTAGAAAATAGGCGAAAAAGAATAGCATTAGCTTAGCGTTTCTTGATCTAATAATTCGCAGTTTTTCTTTATAAAATCAATAAAATAAAAAATAAAAAAAAGGACGTTAGTTATTTTTTGACAAAAAAAAGATCACTAGAAAATAGTGAACTGAAAGAAAGTTGTGACTCAACTGACTATATTTACCAGCAGACAAAATTTTAGATCTAACAAATACTTTCATATTTTTGACTGATCGATTCAATGCTAGCCATTTATAGCCATTGCAGGAACAATACCATAACTATACCAATGTTCCCCCCCGATACTTCTACCTATACACTTAAGTCCCTTTTTACAAAATTTTACAATCCCGTCAGTATTCTTCCAAAACAGCAATATATTCCTTCATATTTCTCTCATCTCACATGATAAAAAAACAGTCAAATTTCTTTCCGAACGATCATCTAATTTTTTTTCTTTTTTTACAAACCGACGCTGAAGTATCGTACAGTTTTTCCTCGCTGCGTTCTCGCGACGACGATGAAAATGTAAAATTCGTTCGTCGGCGTAAAGCGCTTCTCCCTGGCGTAAAACATGGACGATCACCACGGACACGTATGGTGACGCTCATAAAACGTACATAGGCATGTATAGCAACGTAATATGGTGTCCCGAAGCCGTATAGATAGATAGCAACTGCGCAATGGTCGTAGCCGCGCGCTATGGAAGATACGCACGTGTTTCAGCGATGATTTCTATCAGCTCACCGCTGCCGCCGGGAGAATAAAGTGCGAGCTTTTAGAAAACTCCTGCGTTCGACTATGTCGCGTTTGAAATGAAACGACGGACGTAACGTACCGGTCCAAGTTCGTCGTTTATTAAAAAAAAAAAAAAATGGGGGAGAGACGAAAAAAAAATGGGGGAGAGACGAAAAAAAAATGGGGAGAGACGAAAAAAAAAATGGGGAGAAACAAAAAAAAAAATGGGGAGAGACAAAAAAAAAAAAATCCTCGTTCGCGAGCAAAAATATTTGATCGCCGAGTGAAATGGCTTTCCCGAGTTTTTGCACAGGCTCGTTTCCCAAGGCAAGGTCTACTATCTTGTAAATAATGCCGATCGATAGGCTTCAAACACTTTCCAAGCGTAACGCGCGCACTAGAGAAAAGAGAACCGCGGAGAAAGGAGACACGGATAGGTATATATACACGCGTGGGTATGTGTTATCGTCTACGAGCAGCTAGCACGAGCCTTATCTTGTAACATTTCGTGCTCGATTTCAGGTTATCGCGGGGTCAAGAGCGAGACTCGGTGCACGCATCTAATGAACGCACGAAATCGGAAATTAAGGGGTAGAGGGATATGGAGGAACGATATCACTGATTAATTATCTTGCCATTTTTTTCCCGCCTATTTTCGGTATCCCTTGAAACTTTGATCGGTATTCGAAAATTTATATACCATTTTTATACTTATCGTTTTTATGGAAAAGGAAAATCTTGGAAATTCTAACAATGAAGTTTTTGATAATTTCTGTTTTAATATATTAGTTTTATTTATGGTACCCATAGCTGGATTAACTTTATAGACAAATAAGACAAATGTCTAGGGCCCATAATTCATATATACTTGTTTAAAATTTATATTATGTCGTAACTCGTCTTATAGTAGGCTAATTTATAAATATCGTACGAATGAATGTAATTTGTGAAATGCACATGTTTAATTTTTATAATGGAACTCAAGCAAGTTTTAAAAAATGAATTTTTTATCGCTTTAATAGGCTATTTTTAAAAAATTCTCGATATAGATATATTATATAGTAAATTAATACTTGGTCCATTTGAAAAAAAGTTATTAAATTTTATAGATTCTAGGAATATGTTCAGCACTCACCGTAATACATTCTAATTGCTTATATGAGTATCCATCAGATTTGGCCTTGTGTGGGATTACGATTTGAACATCTACCGTAACTTCTAAATTAATTGATAATAAAGTAGTTACTAATTCACTGTTATACTTCTCTGGAAAGGCGAGATTGTTTGGACACCTTGTATATAAAGCAAGAGTTGTCAATGTTTTTTGTTTTGGATATATATTTCACAGCCTGTTATACATGTAGACTTGTGTCAAGCTAATAAGTTTAACCTTCCTCTCCAAAGTATCATACCAATTTTTTTTACAGATAACAAGACCTCTTTAGAACACTGTTGCATTATACGAAAATAAAGGAAGGAAATAACTTGAGAACATAATTCGTACGCGATAACTATGTAGCTTTGTTATTAAGACTTCTTGTTATCTCTGCAAACATACAAGACACTATCTAACCCTAAGCTTTAACGAAGTCATTTTGCGTATGAAGGAAAAACAAAGAAGATATAACGAATCAATATAGGAAATTGAAATTTTTTACAAGCATATTTCGATAGTTCGAACGTGATTCTCCTAATGTGCCCAAAAACTCAAGAACCTTTCCAATATAATTTTGAATATTTTAATTTTCTATTTTTTGCAACTATATCGAATACCCACACTTGTATATTGAAAGAACACTCAAGCCATTGAATAAATAAATATATTACGCGAATTCCGTTCCTGGAAATAAATTTCAATGAAACATTTAATATTCTAAAGATTTTTGTTATGATCACACTTGATAACTGACACAATTAATTAATTCATTAGTATTTTATAGATAAATAAAATTGATATACCCAAACAGAAATAATTTCTGCTTCAATCTCACATCTATGTATATTAAGTTTTTGTAAGAATAACTTTCCTTAGATTATCGTGAGATTCATTTGATTATATTAAATGATCAACTTACACGATAAAAAGATTTCGATCCAGGCAAAAAGGCCAAACGTTTAAATCACAGATATTTTTTTTCTACAATTTGACCAATGTAGATAAAAGAAAGAAAAAAATATCGCAAAAATGCCAACGTCACTTTTCCTTCCTATTGACAATCGTACCCGTTCTGCTCACTCTAGGTGGCAATAAAATGCGAGACGCCGGTGGATCCATACTCCTTCGTGGACGAGGACATGTCGATGGGTGGTATGAGGTCCGCGAGCAGTCCTGGTGGCAATCCTGAGAGCATGACGTGTCCGGGCGGCGTCCAACCGGGCCTGGTTACACCCACGTCGACGCCGCCCGGTCCTCTCTCCGGTCAGCAACATCATCGGATCGATCTCGTTATGAATGGTGCTGTGAATCCGCAGCTACCGCATCAGCCGAAGAAAAGAGGCCGAAAGAAAAAGTCCGAGATGATACTGACGCCAGAAGAGTAAGTTTCAAACCCATTTGATTCGGGTATGATATTTATACGAGGGTTGGAAGTCACGATGGATTGGATTGTCTAGAGTGTATTAGCGTGACAATGAATTCATTTTTGCTGAGTTTAGATATTTCAAGTTGAAAACCTGGGAAATGTTAGTGAATTTTGCACAGTGACAGGTTTAGTTGAAATCTTGACCAAAGTTAAAATAAAATTATCTTAAATTTAAAGATTTACGTATTACGAGACCCATTTAATTCGGGTATGATATTTATACGAGGGTTGTAAGTCACGATGGATTGGATTGTCTAGAGTGCATTAGCGTGACAATGAATTCATTTTTGTTGAGTTTAGATATTTCAAGTTGAAAACCTGGGAATTGTTAGTGAATTGTACACAGTGACAGGTTTAGTTGAAATCTTGACCAAAGTTAAAATAAAATTATCTTAAATTTAAAGATTTACGTATTACGAGACTCATTTGATTCGTTGTAAGTCACGATGGATTGGATTGTCTAGAGTGTATTAGTGTGACAATAAATTTATTTTCTTTAAGTTTAGATATTCCAAGTTGCAAACCTGGGAAATGTTAATGAATTTTTATTAGTTATTCGAGATAAAAATGGGAAATTATTATAATAAAATGTACAAAGGTAGTATAGAGTTATGAATACAGGTTTTTTTAACTTGTTTTGGTATATTAGCTGTTGTATGGAGTAAGTTGTAGAGAAAGATTGAGTCGATTAATGGTGTTATTATCGGTAATTAGCTACCTGTGTTATATATCGTTAATGGATGACGGATAATAGAAGATTTATTATATTCGAAAGCATGATAGATTGTATTTAATTTTGAGAATACGTTCGAGAAAAATTCGTTAGAACAACACTTGTTTTCAAATTCCTGTATATAAATTCAAGTGGTAAAGTTTCAACTCCAACGAATTTACTAGAATTTTAGAAGGAAGTAATCAGATCATAATTTGGAACATTTAAAATACTTTTAGAAATTTTTAAAACATTTAAAAAACACCAAGGCATTAGACAAATTTGCGTTCGTGCAATCACGCTTGAAATGTTAATTTATTTTAAAAGTATAGTCTATTAGTTTGAAATGAAATGGATCTTCCCAATCGGGGGTCAATTCACTCGAACGTAAAACATATATACCTATCGGCTAATTTCACGCGTATTTCATTCGAAATAGAACGTAACCAATCCCCAGGAAGCATATGTAAAAAAAAGGTTTACAAACTCGTGTCGTTTAAAAATATCGATATCAAAGAAAATCAATAAGAAATATCTTTATAACGTTTACCGCAAGAAGGCACGGATTATAACGTGCATTAGTAATGTATCAACGTAATTCGCTTGAACACGAGAACTCCACTCGGATATAAAACGTAAATTTACCTGGAAATATATCGAAAAATCCTCGCTTGTTTGTACGAGGAAAAACCTACCGATCAGTCCCTTTAGCAAACGAGAAAATTAAATACATAAATTAAATAAAATACGTATAAAACTGAATGCAACATCGATAACTATGGGGGAATAAAGTCATGGAAATTTTTCCTGGAATTTGGTAGCGTTTAAAATGTTGACCATATATTGGACCGACATTGGATTCCGAAAGCTTTGTTCCAAAACGTAGGATATAAAATTTCCTCGATTATTAACACGTGACAGATTAAAATTACGTAAAGCCTTATAAAAAAATATTACCTTACAACCTCCTACATTAGAAATTACAATGATAAAAGAATCTTATAAAAAAAAAGATCAATTGGCACGAGCCTTTTCGCACCTTCTTTTTCTCCCGTTTTAGAGCGGAACTCGCGGAGGCGAAAAAACGCGCGAAGACGTACAAGGAGAGGAAGAAGCACGATAGGTTCGATGGAATGCCTGAGGAGGAAGTGAGTAAACGCGTTCTTCCGGATCATCTGACGAGCAACCTCGACATCATCATAGTAAGTTTACCTTTTATCTTTCGCTTTGATCACTCGTATTTTACGTCGGTCGTACAAGTTTAACGCGAGGCGGCCAGTAGTACGAACGTATAGATGGACAAACTGAACGAGAGAGAGACAAACAGACAGAGAAAGGGAGAGATGCAAGCCAGATAGATGGACGAGTAGATTTATTATACACTACGGGATCTACGCGAGCTAAGAGCACTGAGCCGGAATAATCACTGATTACACTCCTGTAACGTACACCGATCTACCAGGAGTACCGCGAATACGGCGAAATTTATAACAACAAAAGCGGACATGGAGCTTGGCATTACCATGTAACCCCTTTATTCAAGCTCCTCCTCTATTCATTACCTAGACAATATTTTCCTAACGACTAACGAGGGACGTGCCCCAAGTGTCCGGTGCCGATTTCGTTTTTCCTGTCAAATTCTTCCGTAGCAGAAAAGTACGTGTGTTTCTTTTTTTTTCGTATATGTCACTTTGAATTTTAAAAGGCCAAATATTTTGACGTTTTTTTTTTGTTAACGTAATAGTTCTCGAACGGTGAGCGATCGATTTAGATTGCAAATGTATAAAATATTTTCTTTTTAGTATAAATTTGTTCGTTTTTTGGGTTCATTAAAAATGTAGCTAACGATTGCTGTTCAATTTTAATCAATATTTTTTTTCTTTTTTAAACGTAAAGCAAGCGTTAACGAAATATGTATTTTTGCGTTCTTGATGTGTCACTCAAACGAGTTGGAATGAATGAAATTATTCTCAATATTTATATATATACTCCGATTGCTATATCAATCGAACGGTATATATTTGTAATTAATGTATTTGCCAAAAATATTTTTTCGCCGAACAGAGTATTCCTTATCGATAAATAAAAATAAATTAAAAATGTTGATTTCGGTGTAAGTCCAATAATTATCGTATATTTTTCTGCTACACGTTTTAATACGATCAGCGATCGGTTTATTTGTAGGTTTTACTTTATCAATGAATCCTAATTAAGGAAAAACAGTAGATAAAAATCACACCGGAAAATCTGCTTTTTCTCAATGTCCTACTCAAAGAACCATCTGGACCCAAACTAAAACTCTATATATTCCTAACAAAATCTTGCAGTTTATATAAAAATGAATTAACATTGAAATGAAACATCTTTTTTCTAAGAAATAAATCATTAAGAAACAAGGTTAAACTTTATCCAAACTTCAACATAGATCTAACATTAGCCAGTTAAGTTCCTCATTCCATTAACAATTCCAGTTAAGGGTTAACTCACGTCCCCTATACATGACAAAAACTTAAATACCAAGACCTAAAAAAAAACAATTCCATAACACTTTCATGAACCAACACATATCCTCCGAATGAATAACTATTAATACTAACGGTAGTAGTAATAGTAATGCCGGCAGTAGCCGCTGCTCCGAGCGATCATCCTTGCCCAGCTTTATTAGCAGTCGCTTCATATTCGTATTACACGGAACGAATAGTCACCGTACTCGATCATCCGTCGAGCGGTCTAAACGCTTTAACGGGCTGTGGGCAATTCGGTTATTACGCCCGACGTTGTAATCGAACGCAGCGGAGCGGGCCAACCCCCTACCCCTGGTACACATACAGACACATAGGTATATTCCACGTACAACCCCACACACATATAACCAATACTACCCCATACCATCGACTCCCACTCCCAGTCTCGCGCAACGCGCGTTGTTTTCAATCGGCGACGATTCCGCACCCTTTGCCTCTCTCTCTCACTCGTTCCTCTTCGCGGAACCCTCATCATTTTATCCTCGTTTATCCCAGCCGCCATTCGGCGCCGGTCGAGCGGTTAACGCATTGGCGTTAACGCGCTAATGCGATACGTACTTTATGAGGGAGAGAGAGGAGTCGCTCTCGTACGCGACTAACGGAATAACGCGATTTCAACGCCGCGATATATCCTCTTTCCGCGTCCGACCAGTTCTGTTCTCTCGTCGCGTATTTTCCGTACCCTTCCGAACGATTAAAAGAAAAGAAAGAAAGAGGAAGCCGCAAAGAGAGTTCAAAAGAGAGACTCGATAGCCCAGTCAAGTGTCACGGGTACTGAGGTGAGTCGATAATTATTTGTCGGCATTTTTTCGGGATCAAACGTTTGAGATTTTTTTTACGTTTGTATTAAGTTTTTGTGTCACGTGGTTTTGATATTGTTTAGGGTAAATATTGCAGGGAGGGTGGTATGTACTATTCTGTGGGAGGAGTAGATCAATCGAAATTGTGAAGGTTGGTTTAAAGCACATTTTTATCTTACGAGGGAAAATGATAGAAAAAATGTATTTAGAGGTATATTTAGGCGTGTGTATTATCGTTATTTTGTATTGTTTTATGTAAATAATTGTGCTTTGAATGAATTTAGTATAATATTTTGATTAGTTTACAGTAGAAATAATAAAACCCACAGATGATGACTTTCGGAAAAACGCAGAACAAGACTAGCCTCGCGATAACTGACGACAACGCAAATCTACAGCGGTGCCATAGACCTTTGTTCCACACTTCCCACACGGCTTGCTCCACTTAGTACTGGTATTACAGGACTATGTAACGAAAAGTCCGTGAAACTAAGTTCATTCTCGTGATTAAAGTTCGCCGTAGTAATGTATTTCGATCGTAAACTCGAGCGATCGAAAAATGTGCTTTAAACCTTTTGATTAAAATTTGTAGAGAGTTGTGGCAAATGACGGTAATTGTTGACTCAGTTTTGTACAGGAATATCAAAATATCTTACTTTTGTTAAAAAAAAGTTAGAGGCTCGATTCATTCTTTCTTGGTGATCCTGAACAAAGAAAAATTGTCTAATATATATTTTTTAGCATATAACATTAATCAACATTCCCATTCAAAAAAAAAAAACTCCTTTATATTACAGATAGGTATCAACCCTGGTCTCTTCGCCGCATACAAGGGTCACCACTACGCCGGACCCGGGAACCATTTCTGTAAGTAATCTATCTGTTCTTTCCTCGATGCTGCATCGGCAGTTCTTATTGCACGTCCGAATTGTTTCGCGTCTCGAGCTTGATGCCCTCAAAAGATACATCGAGTGAACTGTCGTAACCCACCGATTATTTCCGTAATTTGCGAGGCTACGAAAATCATCGTTACCTTAGACCATCTTGCATTATGCTTGAAAAATTTGCAAAAACGTAACGCGATAGAAATATTGTATATATTAACAAGCTCGAGCTTTTTTTTACCCCCAAAAATCTTTTTGTTACCAATTCGAATGAAAAATAATATGGAACTTGTCCGAAATATTATTTTTACTCTATCTTTACAAAAATGTTGATTCTCAGTAATCACTGGGTATATAAAATGACCCTAACCGTACCACGTGTTTTTATAACGAATCATACCACGATAATTTTGATATTATGACTAACACCAAATTGACAAATACTTATTTTATTAAATATAAAAGCACAAGAAAAACCTTTTGGAAATGCAATATAAAATAATCAAAAAATTTCAAACATGACTCAAAGTCACATCATAGTCCGATTAGGTTGAAATATTATCCGACTTTTTCAAAGAACATCAACTAAAGAGCATCGCTCAAATAGTACAAGAACGTTACGAGTAATAACACGAAAGCACATCATTATTACTCTAACCGAGCGAAAACAGCTTTTAATGAGCCCTCGCGGATTTCCGACCGGCCAATGGATTAGAAATATTTTCACCAACCGAAAACCCAGCGCTTTATCCGCAAACACTCTACTACACTGGCTAGGAGAGGGTTTGGGGTGAGAGGGGGGGTAGATCGTGAGAGAAAAAGAGAGAGAGTATAAACGGAGCTTTTGGTGGGCCTTTAATAAACAATTTTGCGCGCTAACGACCAGGGCAATGCCCATCTCGCACGCCCTCGCGCCATACGCATATATACACGCACCTACGTATTTTATATCACGTATTACCTACACGTATATTTACTTATATACATGCATATATAGATGTACACATATACATAGTGCCTAGTTCGCACGCATTATACACGTTGCTTTACATACGTGCCTCCGTACCTTCGTATGCATAGATGACACACATACGTGCGTTGATGGAACAGTCGGAAGGACAGAGATAGAAAACGACAGAGAGAAAACGCGCGAGTGCTCATTCGCATACGTTCGCGTGTAGTGAAGTTAGGTACACGCTCCTGGATTTTCCAGGGTTTTCCCGGGGTTGCGGTAGCACCGGGGATGGGGCAGGAGAGGCAGTGTGGGTGCGTGGATTCAAACGATGGGTGGGTAGTAGAGAGGCGGGAAGTATGAAGGGTGGTCGTTCGTACCAGAGAGAGAGAGATAGAAAAGGTAGAGCGGTGTGCTGTTACCATGTATACGTGTGAGGTGTATATGTTGGAAAGAGAGAAAGAGAGCTCAATGCGTTGCTACCATGTGTGTATGCATATATGTATATATACGAGAGGAAAAGAGAGGATTGGTGTGCTACTATCGTATACGCGTGTACGTGCAAGAGAGAGGCTATGCAGAGAGAGAGCGGGATAAAAATGGGGGTGGAGAGGGTGAGGAGATGTAATGGCAACGGCTGCGGGCGTAGAAATGTATGGCGGAGGGAGGATGCAGGTGGCGAGTACGGGTTAAAAAGGTTGGAAGCTGCGGCAACTGGCGCACGGCTGGCAAGGGATACGCTCTCTCTCTCTGTGTGATAGGCAAGAGTGCTCGAATCAACCAGGACGGCTCAGTTTCTACGAGATCGTTAGATCGTCCGAGCAAGTATTTTGTCCTCCGTGTAAAATCCTACGTTGGAAAGGAAAAGCCACCGGAACGTGTTATCGTACAGTGTCCTGGGTCGTTGATCTTTCAGTGTCCGTAGTGCGTGTAATCCTTTCTCTAGGATTCTGTCAATCTAGAACTCTTGCGAGACGAATACCTACGATGGGTGATTCTATCGGGTTATGACTTTACAGTTTGTGAGACTTCTTGTGGGACTTCTTCGATAAGGGGCCAGAGTTTATTGTCATTCTTACTGGTTTCTTAGTTTAATTATGATGCCGGACGAAAGGTAACTATTTGTGTGGATATTTGTCCAGATCAGGTAAAACGATAGGAAGGAAGAGATCAAGTTTGATAACGTTTGTTGATTATTTTGTTTATCCGTGACAGTCGAATTTGTGTATTAATTATTGAGAAAGGACTCGAGGGGATCGAAGAATTTAGGAAAAGAAAATGGATAAAGAATCGAAAGTTCGTTCGTTGGCCCGTTCCTTTTATAAGAGGTAGGGCGGTCTTGGTAACGGCGCGTTGGTAAAGAAAAAAGTTTCCTCCCTCGTCGGGGGATGACCGCGACGGCACGGCTTCTCTCTCTCTCTTTTCGCGGGGTTCGCGCCGGCAGCCAGAGGAGGGCACTCGGTCGACGACCCAATTCTTTCCCCGGCCTCGCAGTGGTATATTTTACAAACGGCGAGAAAGTTGAACGTGACCGACGAAACTTTGCGCGGCATTGCCAAGGCGCGTCTTCGATCTCGCGCGAGGACTCCAAAGGAGGGATGAACGTAACGATAACGGTACCGTGGAATGACATTTAAATCGAAACGCGATTCGAAAATTAATTGACTGTACTTATTCTGTCGTGATTTTGTCGAGTGATATTTCATTTAGAAAGGGTTGGTTTTTTTTTTTTTGGAGATATTTGAAGAACGATTTTAATTGGCTTCCAATATTCTTATCTATAACAGTTACACCACGATGATTACTATTATTTCAAACTTGACACAAGTACTGTATGTATTATCGATAATAGGAGACGGCATTTATTTAACAAAAAGTACGCTTTATCCGAAATGTCGTATTTTATATACTTGCCGAATATATTTATACGTCCTTTAATCATTTATACATCCGTCGAACGATTTTTATAATAAACAAAGGAGATGCAATAAGAGAAGATGAGCGTAACGAAAGAGCGAATGCGTTGTTGAAAAATAAGAAGACGGTAAAGAAGGAGAATAATGGTGAAATTGAAGGAGCCAGTGGAGATTGGAAGGTTTCTAGAGCGATGGTAACCATAATGAGCGGCGGCTGTGTCAGGACGATGGAGAAAAGGGAGGATAAAGGGTGAAACGCGTTAGGCGAAGGGCGCAGAAAGCGAAGAAGGAGATGTTGGTTGGTCTCGTAATGGAGGAACGGTAGGAAGGAAAGAGTGTGTTGCCTTCTCTCTCTCTTTCTCTCTCTCTTTACTTGCTATCCTCCACCCACAGAGAGAGACAGAGAGAGAGTACAACCCAACGCCCGGCAAAGGTCCAAGGGAGGAAGAGAAGAGGAAAGATAGGGTTGGCAGAAGGTCTGCGGGGCCAGACGGAGGGAATGTCGCACGTCTATCCGCTCGATAGCAGCTTACAGTCCGTGCACGTTCCCTGCTTCTAGGATTTCGTAGCCGCAACTTTTCCAGATTTTCTCCTGTAAAATGTTCTCTTAGCTAGGATTTATTTAAAAAGAGAGAACGGTTATTATTAGAGTTCATAAACGCTTTATGTAATGTCCGATTGCGAGGTTAACCACCGGAGATTGAACATTTCTATAATTCAATCGGCATCAACATTGTTCCAAGAAAATGTAATATTCTTGTTAATACATCAAATTAATCTTGCCATTCGTTCGTTTACGGAAACCAAGGAATAGTAACGATGTAATGGTTAAGTCAACGATAGAAATGATTGAAATGATCGAGGTGAGTGGTTCGTCCTGTGCATTCCTCCATCTTTCCGGCAAATATAAATAGTCCAAGATGGCGGTCCTACGTAGACATACGTTTAAAAAAGTGATCTATCCGAGGAAAAAATTGACACGTGTACCCCTTTTATCATATGCAATGAGAAAAAAAGAACGTCCGCGCGATCTCTAGAGCAAAAACACTGAAAATTGATTTTCCAGGCGCGGTCCGCGCTTTTCACGCGCGGCTCTCCTCGTCTCATCGATTTTCACCTGCTCTCCCCGGCTCCTCCACGTCCCGCTCCTACACCCGAGCTAGAAGTCCGTTCGTTCGTTCGCTCGTTCATACGGGATTCGATGTAAAAACGGTGGTGGTAAAAATGTAGGTCGCGATTTATTTAAATATCGAAGACGTTATGTTTTATCGACCAAGAAATAGCGATGATCCGAAGATTATATTCTTATCACGTGACAGGCAAGAGGGTTATAACGATAGCGTTTAAAACTTTGGAAGAAAGGGAGAAGAAGAAAGTTGTTGAAAGTCGAGTTGAGTGAGGTTAGTAGCGTGAATAACGCATTAACCTTCTGATAGACTTCTTGCGAACGGTCGTCAATTCTTTCTTCATCTTATACTTTTTACTCCCCCCGACTCTCTATATACAGATACACACACACACATACAACATCTAACGCCATGTTGAAATCGAGGTGGATACCCTCGTATAACGTAGTTTTGAAACTTTTAGATTTTTATTAGATTTCTATCTGTCCCTTTATAAATTCTTTAAAATACACTGTATGCACGTCACAGTAAAAAGTGACAAGTTTTAATGACACTCGTGTGACGAGCTCAGAATAACGATTCTAGTACAATTCTTTAAAGCCTTAATATAAATACATACTTCTCTCACTGTACGCGTTATCGCTCTCAAGATAAATATCTAAAAATGTCAAAATCGTGTCATATCGGAATCGTGTTATACGAGGGTTATTTGTATATACATATATATATACCTTTTTTCTATTACGAGCCACGCAGCATCGTAAAAGCGACCTTTTCTTCCGGCTAACTTCAAAAGTGCACATGTTTCGTTTGAAAGCTTGTAACGGTCACGGACGAGCGTTCAACTTTGTTTCGAAGTTCTCCAAGGTCGCGCTATACGCTTGTAGTAGGTCGTCGTTGCGTCGTCGTCATCGGAGGAAAACCGAGAAGTACCGAAAAAGGCCGAAAGGGAGAAGAGATAGATCTCGGTGGTGTGTAATGGCCGACTGAGGGAATTCCCGAAAATGCGACTCATAAATCTCAATCTTCCGGATGGGTGAACGTACGCGAAATAAATTTGAGAGAACGTCTGGGAAGGCGTTCACGCTCGACATGCTGTTACTCCTATCGACTATAGAATATATATCGTTTAATCGAACCACCAACCTAATGGGGTGGTGGTTGTTGTTGCGTCTCCCTCATAATGACTATTTTTTTTAATCGTTCTGCACGTAGTTATATTATTAGATGCCTTTGCTCTCGTAATAGCGCATGAAAGGGACGATGGAACGGCAGAGGCTTGAAATATACGACTCTTAAAATAAACGTTGTATATTCTTTCGTTATTTTTCCAGGGAAATGTTTACACCTCAGTGGACTAACGCCCGAACCGTTGACCGCAGACGACGATTACAAACTCTTACGCCTCGGAATCGGCTTCACGAATATGGTGGCACGTGCCACAAAGGGCAGCGCGGACCTCACGAGAAAAGAAATTAAGGAAGGTTGGTAGAGACTCTTTTTTTACAAAATAAATTAAGGTTATGATAATCATCAAAGAATTTTCTACGATAAATCTATCGAAATGATTTATCACTTCGGTATTTTTCTTCACGATTGTTCTCCTAGCGTAAAGTTACGGGGGGGGGGGGGGGGGATAAATGCTTAGCACATACGTGTAGACATTTATGAGCCGGATAACTTTACGGGGAGGTTAGATAAACTGGGTTTAAAAAAAATAGTTGAAAATCGGTCATTGTCAATATTAATCAATAGAATCGACGAATACTCTTGAGAGATTTGTTTGTTTTGTATTTTTTTTCCCCGATCGTAAACGCGACCGACGCGACGGTTGGAAAAAGAACGTACTTACTAGAATGTCAGGAGATATCACGTCGATGTAGTCCAGTGTGATAATAAAATAAAATAACAATTATCAAAGATATGCCCGATCACTCACATCATGCTTTATCGTTTCGCGAATATACCGTCGTGACAAATTCTTTGTCACCGTTTCGTTACCCGCCGAACGGTATGCCGGACACGTGCTACGTTAGGTTAGGTAACAGTTTCGAATAAAAAGTCCCTATATTTTGCATAAATATTCTCATAAAAGTTCTCGAATATACAAAACAATAATTAGTTATTATTATTAATATAATCATATGGTTATATGCTTTTGTACATCTCAGAACGTACAAAGATATATCGAAGGAAGTTTCCAATGTTTAATCGTTACGTTCGATCGAAAATTGTCCAAATAAAAATACGTTCGTTGATTGGTACTTGCTTTACTCGAGAATAATTTCGTGCGTACTTATGACGAAGTGATAACTCGAAAGAATATTTAAAAAAAGTATAGATGAATGAACTTTGATTATAAAAACGAAAGTAATCGATATACGACGACTACGTTCGTTTTTTTATACGAAAGAAACATCGCTACGATAGAAACAAGGATCGTCGCACGAAGATCTCATTAACCAATCGTGTAAAGGGATTTGATACCTGCCACTATAGCCGGTAGATCGAATGATTTTGGATTATTCACTCTGCGTTGAGCATAATTGATAAATTAGTGATCCTAATGTAGGTAGTTTACCGAAGCTAATTCCATATATACAGTGAATATTAATTGGCAGTAAACGTATCGATTAAGCGGTGGAAACTTCTACTAGGATAGAATGGTATAAAACGGTGATATCAACAATACGTGCCGATAAACTAACAACGCTTTTATTCTTCTTAACAGGTAGTCATATCTTGCTAGAGAAGTTGCGAAAATATAAGCCAAAAATAGCAGTTTTCAACGGCAAATTGATTTACGAAGTATTTTCGGGAAAGAAAGAATTTGGATTTGGTAGACAGCCGAACCTCGTAGACGGTACCAATACGGTAAGAAACTTGTGGTCCAATATTTACAATGATACTAACGTTAAATTTTGTATAACTCACGATTGACGACTGTGCTTGCAGTACATGTGGGTGATGCCATCGAGTAGTGCGAGATGCGCCCAATTGCCACGCGCAGCTGATAAGGTGCCATATTATGCAGCTCTTAAGAAATTCCGTGACTACCTCAACGGTACGATCTCGCATTTGGATGAGTCAGACATCGTTTTCGCCGACTCGAAGCTCAAGAAGAAGGATCATGAAGCGATCGAGGATAAAAAGCAAATTTACGTCGACGACCTGACGCACGATGGCGAGGGTAAGATCACGGAGGTGAACGGTACGTCGATAAAGCAGGAATCCGGTCAAATACCAGGGAAAAAGAAGAGGGGTAGACCAAAGAAGATAAAAAATCCGGAAGATCAACCTCCGCCAGATCCGGAGAAATTAGACGCGAACGGCGAGGTGATAAAGAAACGTCGAGGTCGACCGAAGAAGATTCATCAGCAACAGAAGCAACAGGAGAGAGAGAATAGAGAAAGGGAGCAACAGCAGCAGCAGCAACATCAAGTTATGGGTCATTTGAATAACGCGTACAATAGCGGAGTTCCGAATTGCTTCTCGCCACCGCTTATGTCACCGCCGAAACCATTCGCGCACATGGCACCGTATCCCCAACCGCAAATGAACGATACGAGTTTCTTCGGTCAGGGTATGAACGACACACCGTACAACATGAGCGCGAAACAGAGTCCTGTACATATGCAACATTACAGCCAAAGTCCTAAGTCGATGACTCTCTCCTTCACGCACTCCGATCTTTCCTCGGAAATTAACACGGGAATCTCTTCAGAGAATAACCTTGAACCTTCCCCTCTGACGTCACCGAGCGTCGACCATCCGGACTTCGAGCCACCGACCAGTATGTCCCAACAAAACATGGGAAACGATCATCGGCAATACAATCCAGCCGGGAACGGCGATAACCCGAGTCACCACGGTAGTCCGGGAACTCCGTCGCACGGTGGTTACACCAGTTACATGGGTTATCACGATCAAACACCGGAAGGGCACAATCCCCACCAAACGACGTCGACGCCGTTGAGTCAGTGCGCGGACGAGCATTCTCACCACTCTCATCAGACCCCGCCGCATACCCATCCGCACACGCCAACTCATTCCTCGATGTCGCCTCATCACCATCCCCATGAGCAATACGGAATGAAGCGAAACACGGGACAGGACGTGGCCTCGAAGAGTCTCAGCGATCTCGAGTCCCTCGTTGATCAGATACCCAGTATAGCCGATGGTGGTAACCAACGTCTGCAACACTCTCATCCGAATATGTCGGACGATTCTCTCGTCGACAAAATGGAGGGACACCATC
This sequence comes from Ancistrocerus nigricornis, assembly GCA_916049575.1. NCBI lineage: Eukaryota > Metazoa > Arthropoda > Insecta > Hymenoptera > Vespidae > Ancistrocerus > Ancistrocerus nigricornis. Next base: position 3,362,102 of record OU696669.1, on the reverse strand, counting down.
AGTCATCTTATTTACCTGGCTTCGGTGGTATGCCGATAGGTGGTATGTCGAATTACAGTCCACCATTACCACCCGGAGGTGGCTTGTATCCAGGCTCGTTACACCATTCACCAGGAGACAGTTACGGTAGTCTCTATAGCATGAACGGTCGACATCACGCCGAATCTCAACAGCAGCAACAGCAACAGCAGCAACAGCAACAGCAACAACAGCAGCAACAGCAACAGCAGCAGCAACACAGCAAATCGTATACCGTCGAGAATCTAGCGTCGAGTAACTACACGCCCAGTATGGGTCATGCCCATCCAGGCAACTCCTACCCGAACATCATACCCGGACCTCATTATCCCGTACCAATGGGCTCAACGAACGGCTATCTCTTCGGAGGTCTCGAGTCAAGCCTGATGCCACGTACTTACGGGATGGGGGGCATGAGTGGCATGGGCGGAATGCACGCTTCGCTCGGTCACATGGCCAATCCGTATCCGTACAACGGTTCGTATTCGAGTTCCTTCGATGCCTATCCGGCGCCACCAGCGGGTATTCACGCGCCCAGCGCAAATTATCCTGGGTATGCCGGTGCGGGTGGCGCTACGCCTGCTACCGCCACTTCGCCACCTTATCTCCCGTCGCATCACAGGCCACCAGTCGACCTCGCCTACGACGCTGTATGATAATCGATGTAAAACTGTTCATCGCCTGATCGCGTATCGATATTATCTTTTCTACGTATTTTTACACGTTTTAGGATGCGCCGGCATTGCCGTGTCTATCTCTATCTTTCCCTTTCTCTCCATTGGTCTCTATCTATCCTTTCGCCTCTATCTCACTTTCTATTATGAAAGTCACGCGATGCAACGCACCACCGGCGCCATCGTTACTGCAAACTTGCGTACGACCTCTTTTTTCGTCCTAAATATTCTTCTCTGCTTCTTCTCTCTCTCTTTCCCATTTATCTATCTTTCTCTCATCTGTCACTTCTATCTTCTTAAGCATCTTTGCTTCTTCTCTTCATCCCTTTTCTTTCTATCTGTTTCTCTTTTCACCACTTTCGTTCCTGACTTTATATTCGGTTTCATAGTCAAGAAAAGAAGAAAACATGCGTTAATTAAGCACGTAGCAAAGCCGGGATATGAAAAGTGCTCGTTTAATTCGGCCACGAAAGGCGCGATGACTAAACAACAGGAATGCATAGTCCTTTAGAGATATTATACGTAAGCTCGCTGAATACGTTCGATGCGGTGATCGACACGGAACCGATAACAACGACGATAATGGCGACCTTAGACAGCGATTATTGAATTTACGACTATGCACGCGAACACGATAAATCGTCTCGAGGAGACACAGTCGAGCATAATCATTTTGTTAATACGTTTGTTAAATGGTATGTTGGATCTCTTTTTCCTTCTTTCTCACTCTCTCTCTCTCTTTTCCTCTGACACACTATATGCTCGTTGCAATACTGGCCTCCCTTGTGGGTTATAGTTAGCCAGCCGATAGTTACTGTATAATTCACGTTTTTATTCGTTCAATTACTTATTATCGATAAGTGGAATGTTTTTTTCTGCTATAGTTGAGATATGGTATATATATGTAAAGTATGCTCTTAAAAGGAAGGAAGAAAGAAAATGAAAACGAAGGTGCTGTTGTAAATAAGGTGTGTGTGTCTATTGAGATATGGCAGGAATTGGTAGAGAAATCTTCATCGGAATCCTCTTCATTCGGTTCTGTGCACTTGAGACGTTCGATCGCATCGTTTGAGTGACGACTCTCTCATTTCCGCGAACTTAACAAAATTATACATATATTAAAGTGTGTATCTATCTATCTCGAAATTTTATATCTTCTTTACAATTTTTCTACTCCGCGTTATTCTCTTACTATTTTTCTCTTTCTATCTCCTTTTCTCTCTCTCTCTCTTTTCTCCCTCTCTCTCTCTTTCCCTGTCTAGCGGTAACGCATTTCACGAGTGCAAAAACATGGCACGGAAAGAGCCATGCCAAGCTTTTAACAACGCGAGGTTTCTCTACGTTTCTTCGAGCGGTTTGTCGATAGAATTTTACACGTATAATTACGATCTGCGAAGACCTCGATCGGAGGACGCGAATCACGGAAGAGAAAATTTTGTACTCATCCGTGGTAACGTACACGCGATAATGCGATTATGATACTCCTCTAAGTAACTTCTTTCTTAAAACGGAACACCTCGTCGATATGAGGCGCACGCGTCCTTTCAACGTTCCCTGTGTTCGCGTAACCTGTTACGTTATCGTTACGTGAAGAAATGGAAGATTGAAAGTCGCGCACACCTTTTCTCCAATGGCATGCGTAATAATAGTATACTAGATTAAAAGAGGAAAGAAAAAGGAACAGAGCTAACACATAACGAATCGATTACAGACGCGTCACGATGTATCATATATATATACGTTTGCATGCGTATCCTTTATACTCGTCGTAGATACGTTAACGCACTCGACAGATTTTCCTTTGTAATAAGAATTTGGAAAGCAACAATTTCGTTTTCCTTTGAATTTATCAATTGATTTCGACGAAGAATGGAAAAAAAGCGAAAATTCTAGGCTACCGTAATGTCATACACTTCGTAAAACGATGTGGGAAAACGAGTGGACGAAGCCCGCGAATAGGAGAATAATAATTTTCCATATCTTTCGAATTTTCTTTATGCACACACATACACATTACAGAACACACACACACATATACATCGTACACGTGTACACGCGTAAAAGTATTTTCGATTGGAGATTACACTTACGTAATAATATGTTGCTTTGAAATTATCATACGTTATACCGATTGAATAAAGCATTAAGGAGGCACGGGACTCCATACGTTACGGTCGAACCCCTTAGAATCATTTTTCTAACGCGTTTCAATCGCGACCGCGATATATATATTGTTGTTGTTAATTGTTATCGTTGTTATATCACTGCTACTTGTTTGATTAATTAATGACTACCGCATACATTACCATGGGTATATGAACTGTGCACGTGTCATTAATAACTCCCTCTCTACGTATATATGTATATATATGAACAGGTACACACACGACACACGTACATACACGTATACACGCGCATATGTGTGCATATATACGGCCGTATACGCGTATACGCGTGTTACCTACACGCATTATTATCGGATTAAGCCGCTTTAAATGATTTTTGTATGATAGTTATTTTGTTCGATATTGTTGTTATTTGATACGTCAAAAGGGAAGGAAAAAAAAGATGAAGAGGTTGAGGAAGGAGAAAAGAAAAGAGATATATAGGTATTCCTTCTTATGCGTCGGTTTTCACGCGAAATACAAAATGAACAAATTGTCAACGGCCAGAAAAATGCGCGATAATGTTAAAAGGAAAAAAAAAAAAATACGAAGATTACATTTGTATACTCTCATCCATGCCATTGCCACGAACAACTTTGAACACACTTAACGGCCGCGATGCGATAGGATATATGCAGAAGGATAGGAACGAAATCGGGGTATGTGTTATAAAAGCGAAAGGAAGTAACGACGAATCGTATATTTTCGCGCGATCCATGTATTCGGGCATCATAATGCGCTAACGAGCGCGTCATGAAGCTTCCTGCATCAATTGTCTCGATATACATATGTATATGTGTATATATATACAGGGTGTCCCACATCGACTACTCCAGCCGAAAACTACATGTAGACAAATATAATATGAGTCGAAAAGTCTAATAAACTTTTTCGAAATTCGGCTTTGTTAACGAGTTATTAATTAACAAAGATCGGCCACGAAAAACAAAGCGTCTCTCGCCTATTATCGAGTTCGAGTAGGCCGTCCTTTGTCGTCGATCGCTTCTGCCCTCCCTGATTGGTCGATCTTTGTTAGTTAATAACTCGTTAACTAGACCGATTTTCGAAAAAGTTTATTAGACTTTTCGATTCAAGGCATACTTGTGCTCGTGTAGTTTTCGGCTGGACAAGTTAATGTGGGACACCTTATATATGTATATACACGCAAAAGAAGAGGTCTTACGCTAAAAAAAAAAGTATCAACGTACGGAAGTACTACTTGTTAATTATGTAGTAACGTCGAAGATATCTAAAGTTCACGGGAATTCAAACATTATCAGTGTACTCCAAAGGTCATGAAAGTAAATGTAGTATTTAAAAGATATGTGAATTTTTTAGATATATGGATGTCATTATTGCCGGACGGTAATGAGCGCTGGCTGAAGCCGGCACCGATTTCTCTCTCCTAACGTAAAGGGATAAAATATGATTTTACAGAATACCTATAGGTGTTATTATCTAGGACGCATTATAAAGGTGCTTTGCGTCAAAATCAAAGCGTACTAAACGCACAGCTGGTTGGCCACGGAACAAATGCCCCCTCACAGTTTTTAACGCGAGTATCCAAGAGAGGCTGGACCCCGAACCTTAAATTTTTCGATAGGATAAGGGAGGCTCACGGATCTTTGCTAAAATTTTATTAGGAATAGCAGTGAAATACGATTGTATTTGTGTGAGAAAGAGTCTCCCTTATCTCTTTCTATCGAAAAATGTTCAACTCAAGATCGTTGCTACTATCAACACGGCAAAGCGTTTTATTACAACGATCGAATAATAATCAGAAATTTGAGAAAGGGGATTAAAAAAAAAAATTACACACACCCACATACACATATACACAGATCAGAGACATCGTGTCGTGAGAGAGATATAGTATAGATCGCGTTCGTGTGCTCGATCGAAGATCATCAAAATCGCAATATTGTGCACTCTTTTGACCGAGAGATATATTATGTAAAAAAAAAAAAAGCAAAATTCGACATGCAAATTGTGCGTAGAAGGGGACTAGATGTTAACCGGGGGTGCGAGAAAGTGTCGGTACATGTATGAGAAATATTAGCGATGACCGTTTCGAAGAACGTTCAGAATCAATAGAGATTTTCCTTTGAAACAAATTATCGATCGTTCCAATTGTCGACGAAAAAAAACCGATAAGATACGATAGGGAAACTCGTCGAATGGACGATTGAAAAAAATCATCACGCCATTATGCTCGTCGCTGTTTGTCAAATTTTTCTGAAACTTTTCTTTTTCGATCCCCCTCCTTCGGATTGTTATATCGGTAAAATAAATCGGCTTGATCGTTCGAAGGGAAGAGAAAGGAAAGAAAGATACATAATTGGCACGCGTGTTAACGAAAAAAAAAAAAGGAATGTCACGATAGCAGCGTGATTTATTAACGTCTCTTCCGAAATGATTATTCGCGTCCTTATTCGAGAGAGAAAAAAAGAAGAAAAGATTTTGATATAGTGCCTAATTTTAGTTTAAGCGAGAAGCTTCTTATTAGATCCGACGAGAAGAGGCAAACGTGAAGGACGAGTGAAAGAGACGAAGATGAGAAGACGAAGATAGATTCTATGCGATATGCATCGGTCGTGCAAACTTTAACGTCGATGAACACCGTCGTAAACGGGTATTCGAATAATTTTTAAAAGACTTTTATCTCCTCGGGCGAGGAACCAAAAAGAAAATCAAGAACAAAAGAGAGGAGAAACATTCTTAATCCTTTTTCTTTGTAATATGCTTTCGCTTCCATACCTGGCACCCGCAGCAGCAGCCAATCGTTCTCGTTGCGACTTGCTTAATCGTCGTTTTAGAAGTACAATATGTCGCTGTGAAGTGATAAACGTTTATCGTTATTTAAATATATAGTCGCGATAAATGAGCAAAATCACACGTGAGAAAATGTCAACGTCGTTGCACGAATTCCGTTGCTAGTAAACGAAACGATAATTCAAAAAAATAATAGGGCTGAAGGAAAAGGAAGAAATGGTGAAACATTTGCCGAAAGAGATGGTCACTAAGTATCAATATATATATATATATACACATGATCGATAAGGACAACAATCGTGTAAGTTCTATGGCATATTTGGCATACACTCCTATGAACGCTAATCAACGCTGTAGAATTTTGCATACGGCATGGTTGTACATATATACATATACATATATAATAATGCGAGTGGTCATGCGCGTGCGATGTGTACGTATGTATACGTATATATGTAGACGTTATACATAAACTATAAATATTATATTAATTAGCTATCGATAAGCGAGCAACATTTATCGAGTAATCACATAGAATGTGTCGAAACATTTAAGATGATGCACAGGGTATAGATGAGAATCGTTGATATAATAACTGATGTCTATATCATAGATGTTTCTTTTGTCCTATCGGCCTCAATAACACACGTGAATCACGTACGGTTAATAATAATTACAAGTAGATGTTTTATAGCATCCATCGATAACGACAGACGAAAAAAAAAAAAATACCACTAATCGAGTATAGGTGTCATTGATGTTAATGTCATCCATCGAGATTAAAAACAGGGGGGGGGAGGAACACGGGGGGAAAAAAAAAAGCATAATAAGGAATCTCTCTTCCGGTTGACCGGAATCCGCCATCGTCATTAATAATTAATTGACTCTTTAATTAATCAAATAAACTCGTTGTAAATTGATCGGTAAGGATATCTATTAAGTATAAATATATTATATAAATTAAATGAAAAAAAAACAAAAAATGAATTCGCTGTTGAACGTATGGGAGAAGAATCGAAGAGTAAATGATGAGGAGAAGAAGAGAGCTTGGGCCGGAAACGGCTTCCGACATATTTTTTAATCGCTTCGAACCTCTACTATTCTATCTACTAATAATTATAAACGGTGTACTTACGTGTGTGCGTTCGATCGGCCGAGATCGATATTGTCCAGATGGCGACACGACGATCATTATTACATGCGGACGAGGATTCGCTTTCGAATTCGATTCTAAGAAAAAAAAAGAAAGAAAGCACGAAGTGAGAGAAGATTATTATTGGTGAATCGCGTAAATGGGTATGTACAACGCTCGATTGATATGAATATACATGCGTATTTCCGGCCGTTAATGAATTACGTGTGTGTACAGCAAAGTGTGTACAGTGTTTCGAACTAGTAGTACGCGACCATCGTATCACGTGGTTTTCGTGTACATTTCTGAAATAGGCTCCGAGTAACGAGATTAAAAGAGAATGGACAAGAGAGTGAAAGAAAGCACACGAGAGAAGAAGATGGTGACGATGAAGAAGAGAAGGAAGTAACGAAATTTCTACCGCCGATGATTGTATTTAATAACGAGCGTTCCTCTGCCTTTTTCGTTCTTCGTGTTACTTGCGACTTCTTACGTTTGCGATTACTATCAGAATTGATCATTTTTGAAAGGACCACTAAAACCTCGATCGACCTATACCTGTACGTTCTTCTTCTGCGTTCTCCCTTTCGTATAAGCGCATTCGATTTGTCCCTTTTTCGATTTGGGATTTCGATATACGCAGCGATTTTTTTTTTTTTTTCACGATTTTCGAATCGAATACGATGTTATACGATAAATTGTTGGAATATTATGAATAATTTTCTGCGTATTTCGTACGTGCTTTTCGATCGATTTTGAAAGTTTATCGAGGAATATCGAGCGTCCAATTTAGATGGAATTTAGATGAGAAAAAAAAAATACGGATGGAAATCTGTACCTTTTTTTTGTTTTTTTTTAATCGACATATAGTACTGGCCATGATTTGCTTAATAACGTTTGATAGTAATCTTTTCGGAGAACGATCGCACGACCCATTATCAATTTGCTTCTTGACATTTTCCCGGAACGATCTTTCGAACCTCTCGCGATAATATTTTTATATCTTGCTATTCCGTAATCGTTCGCGTTGTATCTATGTATATTTCATGGAAGTGAGTGGTAACATCTACGTTGTTGTCGATCATTGATCATTTCTTAAAGAAAACAACGTTGATATAATCGAGCTGAATTAGTGACTTAAGTTTCCACTTCTCTACTTCTCAAGTATTTCGAGCTTGAAGATTCAAATTTATAACGGCCGACAAAGAGTCGAAGAGTGTAATCACATCACGAGCGAATAGGAGTTTCGTTTTTATCGATAAATATTAAGAATCTATAAGGTACTATATGTTGATGATAAATTAAACGTGTATGTCGTTACGCTGGTTAAATCACTCGGCTGTGATCGGCTGTAATCGCCGTGGTCTTTGAATACAAAGTTAGTAAGTAAGCCAAATGAATATACAAACTCTGTGTACAGCGTTACAGCCGATTAAAGCTGAGTTCATACAAAACAAACATAACGGGAGCCCACTTTATTAGGTACTATTAACCCTTTCCCATTTCACATTTAAAAAAAAAAATATTCATCAATGATCTATTCCACAATTATCTATTTTCATGTCTTCTACGTGCTACTATCCCGATCGAATATATACGTATTTCGAGAACGTACAAAGGTACTTGCAAATGCAGCTAAATTGAATTTTTTATTCTTCGTGCATGGTTATCGAATTAGTTATCATTGAATTTTTAATATCCGTGGACCGTTTGCGAAGGAAAAAATAGAAGTGATTGTTTTTAAAAAGTAATGGAACCGATCTAATTTTGAATCGTCAGTTAGGAAACGTATGGCTGTCACATTGATATCTAATAGAAAAAGAATCGAGATCCATAAAGATTTACAGAAATCCTATATACCATAACTTTGTTATTTCTTTTAATCCTTGATCATCGGAGGTAAAAATACATTTTTAGGAAACGTTACGAGAAATGCAACGCTGTGATTCGTTAACGAATTTATGGTAGGTTTATTTTCGAGTTTTATTCTTACACAGTTACGACTCGTAGATTTCTTTATTTTATCTAACCTATAAATATTATTTCATTTAATAAACTGTTTCTTTTTCATTTAATTTCTTTTTCAAATTTCAACAATATCGACTAATTATTTGTATCGATCTCTAAACATTTATTTTATTTCCTATTTATTTTATCGACGAGCGACGAACAATTAACTCAAGTAAGTATTAAATAACATTTTAAATAGTTTACAATTTTTGTTATCAGACAATTTGAATAACGTCGTAGCAACCGGTTATTTCGACACGACCAATCGCACGAAGGATGTAGTCGATAGCTCAATGACCTCTTCCAGTTTACTGTAATTTAATTCTAATATGTTTAGGACGATTCTTTATACGACTCTATCAGTTTTGTTCGTTTAATAATGAAGTCATTTTATTCAGTTAAAAAGACTTGAAGTAAAAATAAATATTTAGAATTCTGTGGACTATAGAGGGCGTTAAGAGTGAAGTAAGATATTCTCGTGCGAGTGGAAGATCTTTTAACCGTACACTTTATGTTACCGATCGATATATTTTGATGATATCTCGAAAATCGAGCTTGGTGGCGTGGCTGTGTTCTCTCGTCGTTCATTGTGCATCTGAAGGTTGTAATTCACGCAAAAATGACGGCACACGACCAGATGCGAGCTATGCTCGATCAATTAATGGGGACCGGTCGAAATGGTATGCATTTAAATAAAATTAATAAAGTTATTATTTAGTTTAGAGAAACTTGTATACACTTCAAACTTAATTATCGACACAAGATGGTGACACGAGGCCATATTGATCGTTTATCAACAAGGTCGAAATTGAAAATATTTCTTTTATGCTTTTATTTAGGTGAAAATAACAAATTTCAAGTGAAATACTCCGATCCGAAGGTCTGCAAGAGTTTTCTTCTGGCATGCTGTCCGCACGAGATCCTTTCTTCAACGGTGAGTATAATGCAAAGTCGTCAAATTCCCAATTAAAGTAGCACACCACTGGCATTTACGTATACATTAAATACAATATGAGTTTCATATAAACGATATTTTAACATGTAATTCACATTTAATTTTATAATTGATTTGTATACACTTTGCCTTTATCAAATGTTATTATCCGTTAATTCTGTTTATCCGAATCTATCTTCTGATTTTCTTGCCGGGTGGTGTGCTTTCTTGTTAAGACATTCAAATATTTAGTTTATAAGCAAACCTCCTTATCGTAATTTATAAGCGTACAAGTACAGTGGTGTTTTTCTATTTCTGTACATCAAGATTTTTATTCGGATCAAATTACACTACATAGCGCCGATTTATAGCACAGGGTACTATTTTAAAATAGTTTACAGCTCGCATTAACACGATAGCTGCTATGATGACGTATTTAAAATACTTAAAAAGTTAGATTATGTATTTTTGATGATATTTCCCAAGTGCAAAATGATAAGTATGCACGCATTAATATTTAGTAAATCTTAAGAAGTTTAGTATACTCTTATGTACTTGTATGATGCAACATCTACTGCTTCGTGCATTTCATTGTCATATCGTGCGAATTGGTCATAAGGGTGTTTGTTACGTGAAACTTATCGCTATGGAACCCTTTACTATACAGTTAAATAACTGATATGTAAATTATGGTTGTTGAGTCTATATTAACAAACTTAAGAGTTGTACCACATATATTTATATATATATAATATATATATACACATGTGTATGGCTCTGTGTGTGCGTGTTTATGTATAAGTTTGATGCAAATGATTTTTACAAATGCGATAAGAAATAAATAACATGAAATATATGTTCTATAAAGTAGAAAAGATCTTATCTTTTGATTTTAATATTAATTTTAATGGTACTGAACAATCAACAATTATCAAGTAATAATTTAGGATTACTTTATACCTTGTATAGAATCTATTATAAGTTTCAAAACCAGTTTGACCCTCGGATGTTGATAATAATATGTATATATCACAGTTAACAAATACCCTTAGCGATTTCTGTCATCAAAGGTACCGCGTTGGCTAACTTCACAGAGTTCAAACCAAAATGAAATAATAACGACGAATGCGCACGAAAGTGATGATATTCAGATCCACTAATACCAACGTAACCACAGTTCTATTTCCAGAGTCTCTGGAAAAAGCAAAGTCAATCTGATCCATTGTACAATATTGTTGCGAGTATTGTCCGCTCATATGTCGTGTTGTACTTGTCACTCTCACATGCGCGTTACTGTAAGTACTGAAAGCGAAAAGGACGTACGTATTACATATACAATTTGATTATTATTACATAATTAAAGTATTAGGTGTTAATTTGATTGGAAAAAAAGGTGAGCGGCTATCTCAGCCCCTCTACCACTCTACGGTGGTGAGGCTGAGTACCGCATATAATATTCCCAGACCCTGAAAGGCGTGTAAGTTGGTGAGTAGCATCATGCTGAATTCATGCGATGATGTCTTACAGTCGCTTCTTACTAACAATGCCATTTATGGCAGGTAGAAATGAAGTTTATTTTAAGTATATATATGAAAAATCAACCTTGGAATTATGGGTACAGGAAATGAAGCACTGATCTGTAAGTAAGACTTGCTAATTGCCATCAAAACAGATAAAATAGTATATTTTGTTGAATTTTTTCTCAAATCTAATAGAGAACTTTACTTTAATTTACTGTTCAATTCGAAAATCACATTATTTCTTACATAATATCAGGCAAAATATCATTTGTTTTTTTTTATGAATATTTAAAGAGCTCTACATATATTCTATTTTCATGTCATTGTAATTCATTGAATACATGTGTATATTTATGGGGAGATTTAGAATTGAATTTCAGGTTTCTATTTATGGGTGATTTAATCGCTAATTAATAATTAAAATAATTATAAGAGTACAAGCATCGTTAATACAAACATAACATATGAATGAATATAATAAAAATATATATATATAGATGTATATGTAATAATTAACGTATAAAAATTACCTTTCGTCATAAATTGAATATGGGAACGATAACATTGGCAATTTGCAAAACATAAAATGCCCACAAGAAAAAGTGAGAGATGGCATGAAGCAGAGACAATATTAAGCGGAATTGTACAACGTGCCAGTTCCATTAGAAAAATTCCCCTCAGCATTGGATGTACGTATTCAACTCGACTTTCTAAATCGTTTAGCAGTCTCGCAAGGCAGTTCGTGCCGTACGTAAATAGTGTAATATACTATTAGGATATAAGTTCTTTCATAGAAATGAACATGTGAACTGAAGGTGTGTGCTGATTATAGCGTCATTGTCATCGCATTGTCGCGTCAGGCGGAGAGGTCTTACCACTCTGTAAGTGAATTCTATGTATAAAACTACATTGTTACTTTTCCCATTGAATCAGCCGATGAGCGATTTTTCATATGCGTTCTTTATAGCGCATTAGTGCAAGTGCTATAGTTTATAAGTTCATCTTGAAACATTTTTAGATCATCTCCTTCTAAAAGTATGGGTGTGTATACGTATCTCACTGTTGGTACTAGATATATCCTTGTTGATACAGTGCTCATTGATATGAGTATAAATGTATACCTGATTCTGTGTAAGAAATCAGGAACAAGGCAATGTGTTTAGTATTAGAAGTGAAATATGAATACCGTGCCTAGGTTTTATCTTTGGGATTTTATATTTCATCCAAATCTGGATAAACTATTTACCTGCAGTAATAAATTCAAACTAATTTCATATGACGCTGAGCAACCAACGACCTTGCTCTTGTCAAGTAAGATTTCTCAAATGAAGTCTTGAAAGGGGGTTTAATTATATATATATATTTATATAACCAACAACCATTGCATTATTAAGAGGATATAAAAATTTAATATCGATTGATTTGTAAATCGCAGCGCATGGACCTGGGAGAATGCCCCCAGATTCACGACTTGGCCCTACGTGCTGACTATGAGGCGGCACAAAAGAAGAAGGACCACTTTTATGATATTGATGTAAATATTTCTCATTCATTAAAAACCAACAGAATATTCATTTATTACGCACGAATTAACAGAGATTTAAATAAAATATTTCTGCATCATTAGGCCATGGAACATCTTCAGAATTTTATTGCTGACTGTGATCGTCGTACGGAGCAAGCGAAGCAACGTCTCGCAGAAACCCAAGAAGAGTTAAGCGCAGAGGTTGCAGCGAAAGCAAATAATGTTCACGTTCTTGCCGAAGAAATTGGTAAGAAATTAGCTAAAGCAGAACAGCTGGGTGAAGAAGGTTTTGTAGAGGAATCCATGAAGCTCATGGGTGAAATTGATGAGCTTCGAAAGAAAAAGAACGAAGCCGAGCAGGAATATCGAAACAGCATGCCAGCATCGAGTTATCAGCAACAAAAGTTACGAGTGTGTGAAGTGTGTAGCGCATATCTTGGTATTCATGATAACGACAGAAGATTGGCAGACCATTTTGGTGGAAAGTTACATCTCGGTTTCATAAAGATCCGAGAGAAACTAGCAGAACTGCAAAAGACAGTCGAGGAAAGACGCAAAGAGAAGCGAGACTCGTTGATAGACAGACGGCGAGATAGAGATAGAGAAGATCGTGATAAGGATCGCGATAGATCAGATAGGGGACGCGGATTGGGATACAAAGAGAGGGATCGTGAACGTGATCGCGAACGCGAACGTGACCGTGAACGCGACCGTGATCGCGACCGTGAACGCGACCGTGATCGTGACCGTGATCGTGACCGTGAACGCGATCGTGATCGTGACCGTGACCGTGATCGTGAACGCGACCGCGATCGTGACCGTGATCGAGATCGCAGAGATAGAGATAGAAGGAAGTCCCGATCTCGAAGTCGTAGTCGAGGAAAAAGGTGAGTCATAGGAAATTCTATCGACGGAATCTTAACTTAATCATTTTCAATTTTCTTATATTGTTACAGATCGAAACGTTCACGAAGTGGCAGTCGTAGCCGTCGTTCTCGATCTCGGCGCAGTGGATCGAACGATCGGAAGAGATAAAACTTGATATAACGTTTAAAATAATTTACTTTAAGACAGTATTTTTTTTTTTTTTTTTTTTTCTTATACACATTTTGCGCAGATTTTTGAAGATTATCTGTAAGATAAATTTGCAAACATAAATACATCATATTTGAGATGAATAAACTAAATCCATCTGGAATAAATATAAAGACACATTTGTACGTCGCTTATCGTTTCATTAAACCGGCATCTACGATATTGCTCGTGCCAAATTCTGCTCATCTTTTGATAAGAGGTGGTCAGAATTTATACGTTAATATCAAACTTTGCATACTATTATATTTTAGTTTACCCGGCTGTTCATGTATAATTATACTTTTAAATTAATTATTATCTATTGTAAATAAATAAATTTTAAGCATTATTCAATATATGTTAGCTCTTCTACGTGTTTACATGTTCGCACGTACCTATATTAGTATAGCCGTTTTTCCTGATTCAATGATACCAGATATAGGGAATTTGTAGGAACTGTTCTATTATTAGAAAGTTAAAACAATGCAGATATCAATTTAATACAGACAATACGACGTCTTACTCTTATCCTGGCATCGTCATTGCATTTTAATAATATATCATAAAGGAGATAAAAACTCCTTTATAGTGGTTATAAATAATGGGTATGAATAAAATAAAACTAAAGTTAAAATTACTTTGTTACAAATTGTATTATAACAAGTCATATACAAAACAATGAAATGATCTTCAGTAAAGTTGCTTCAAAGTATATATGTAAGTTCTGAAGATAAATGTCATTCGTACATGAGCTTCGCAAATAAGATTCGTATTTAAAAATTAAGACAAATTTGCGATATAGAAGATATAGCAGAATGCGAGATTATATTCTTATAAACTTTGCGTTTATTGATTATAGAGCACGCATAACTTCGTTCAAGATTGCTTTATAAGTCGCGGTGAAGTTTTTTTTAAATATATTTTATACCGATTGAACAAAGTGATATAATAACAATGCAAAAATGAATTTAGCAATAACTTGTAGATTACATGGTCCCAGTTTTCATAAAAATTTTCGCAGTACACCGAGCATTCAAAAGTATATATAAACGGAAAAAACATGAATCAGACAAATATATATGCAATAAACATATACTTCATATGCATTTTATAAAAATTCTAACTTTTTTAGGCTTGTTTCACACGAATAGAGTGTTTGTGCGCATAATGTGCTACATAAAAGCAGTCTCCTGAGTATTGGATTTAGACCAAATTGGGCTAAAAGGTTTATTCGTTATTACTTATCGATGTGTAATATTGTACGAAATATCTAAATAAATCAAATACAGTTGCTGTAAGCTTCATACAGTAGTTCGTTATTGTGAATGTCATAATCTATCTTGAAATATAAAAATGCCAAGTTAGAGGTATTATTATGGTACAAGTTAGTATCGCCTAACGTTTACGAGTTCGCATCAGATCACATAAGATCTTTTTTTTTACATAAATTTAATAATTACCTATTACACTATTTATGCCACTGGATTATCAAGCATCCTCGTGCATGAACTACCGCGCACGAAGGTAGTTATTACAGGTAACGCGAATGGAAGTTGTTTTTAAAATTAAATTAATAGATGTTTCATCCCTATAAAAGTAATTCTCTTACAAGCATTGCATTGACTGATTTTGGGACCATCGTATGTCCCATTATATTGAAAGCAAGTAAAAAATCAATAATTTGTATGCCTAGGAATGGGATGGCGAAGTACTAAGACACTGTCTGCCGATATTATAGGTAGTAAGTTGTCGCAATGATGATTCACTAAATGACTTACGCTATCAAAGACACGATCCTTTGTGCGAACCTGCAATTTATATTTTCATTTTTTGATATAAATAAAATCAGTATTTCTTCTTTACCTCAATTAAATAATAATTAATAGTATATAAATACTTACAACACCTTCCGGATCTATCAATAATAAATGTTTAGGTGTATTATTATTCATGCCAGTGAGGACATATTGACCAGGGGACCCTTGAGATTCGCGTACTAAGAAATCTCCATCCTGTCGACATTTTTTATTTAATCAAATTGTTTAGATAAATGCAATTACATGTTGCGGCCTTGACTATATTATTTTTTTTTAATTGCTAACAAATTACTTACTCTGGTGAGCATAGATTCTGCTTCAGCACGACTGACGCTACCATGAAACCATATTTCCTGTTTTAATTGATTTTTCTGAGAGCGTGGACTTAACTTATTCATTTCCGATATGGCTGAACTAAATGGCTCTAAAATATCGAATTATTTAATATCTCGTATAAATGTACAAATACAGCATAAACATTAAATTCTTACGCATATCAAAAACATCAAAAAGTGACGTCGTTTCACGATGATTGTCTCTGTTTGCAAGTATGACACTATCGTTCATGTAATTATGCTCGTGTGCTGCATTAAAATTTGATATACTTCCATCTGCATTTAAATCAATTAAATTTCCAGTTTCTGCAGTAGAAAAGTAATGATATTGAGCTTAAAAAAGTAGCATTGTCATCTAATGAATATTTTATAATGATATTACCTGTCCATTGCTGAAGTTGTCTATTATGATCAACCGAGCAAGTATCATGTAATATGGAACTTTGTGGATTACACCGTGATATTTGGTTTTGTGTAGAATGATGTTTTAAATTAGGTAATGTGGATGCTGCATTAGGTAAAGGTGGTACCGGTGGTGGACCAATATCTGGTGGTACCTTTCCTGGTAGATCATTATAATAATCTCTATCTGCTTCCCTCATGCCATTTAATACAGGACTACAAATGATTGCATAAAATAGTAATTATTTTTTTTCTTCTGTAATTATATATGTAGCTCTTGCAAAATAATCCGTAGTAAACTTACTGCAATGAACTTGGTTTAGTAAGGAATTCTTTGAACCTTATTTCGAATGCTTGACCAATAGTAAATATAACATCTTGTGCTAATCCACCTTCACATTCAAGAACATAACATGCACGCCACTCGTGCATGTCTTTTGCAACATATGCAACAAAGTCCAATATATCCTATAATTGTTGTAATTTATGTTGATTGTAACTTATTCCAATTATATATCAATAAAAATGATCTCTTTAACTATGTAATACATACTGTGTCACCGCCAGAGGCAAAAGATATACGTGGCATGTCATGTTTTGCAATAATTTGTCCAGTTTCTGAATTTGTCAAAGACAAACTACTACTGCTAATTGTCAAGTTGATATTGGTACCTGCATGTTCCATACGAGGTTTATCAGCTATTGCTTTCAAAACTTTTCTGTCAACCTACGTTTAAAATAGTAAATTACAAAAATAGATTTATATGTCTTCTATGGGTATATTAATGTTCTTAATGATCTTTACCCTTCTTTTTTTATCAGCTGATTTCAATCCAACTGCTTCGCAAACTCTGTTAATACATTCCCTATAACATGAAATAATTATAAGTAATAAAAAAATATTTTGTGCACATTTTCTCAATTACTTACTTAGCAACGCATGATCTTGTTTCAAAATCTAAACTCTTCATAGAAGTATATACTTCGAGACATCCTATATACTGTCAATTAATAATATAATTATGATACAGCATGTTGTAAACATGTAAAACAAGTATATCAGTGGAAATAACTTACTTTTACCATATAAGTAATACCTTCCTTGCTCACTAAGTGATCGGGATGTAGCCAACCTCTAGCTGGTTTACTTATAAAACTACCACCCGTCGCCATTCCTAAAGAAACATACACATAAGTTAGAAATCAATTATAAAATATAATATAAACTGATTTTAGATAGTTTTTAAATAATTACGTTTCATGTAACACTATATGTATAGCTAAAAATCAAGAATCAAATGTAAAACTAAGTGAATCAAATTGCATAGCTTTATTCAAGTAAGACAAAGGAAGACAAAATTATTTAAATTAAATTGACAAATGAACATCTCCTTAGACAATGACAACTGTCAAGTACAATTGAAAAGTCGATAAGCAAACAATTAAAAACGTTACCCGATCTATGTTGTTGCTATTTAGAATATTCATACATTGATGACACTTAATATAGTAGCACGAAGCAGCTTACAAGTCGTATATGTGACGTTATTATTCTAAGAATTAATTTCAGCTAAATTACATTGGCGTACACATGGACAGGCACTATAAAGAGGCACTGGTATGACGTCATTTTTTTTAACTGTCAACAAAATAAATGGAAGTATCACTATCGTTCTATAAAACTGAATGAGTGATCACACCCAGTGTTGCCATATGGTGTAATCAGGTGTGTCTGTCTGTAAATTGTTGTATTATTAAAGAGTCCCTTTAAAGGGATATGTCAGCATTTTTCTTATTAAAGATCAAACCTAATTGGATGACAGCATCAGCAATATTCAGCTTTGTCCAATCCGATACGTTATGCATCATTTTGTTTTCTGATCAAATTATCTTCACATTCATGTTAAACGCTAGTTCATGATATTCTTCCTAGATGGAGCAAATCGATGAAATTACGAAGTGTTCAGAACTGCAACTATCGGTATCGTATAGTTACCAAAAGTAATAAACAAAATTTTAGGAAATGGTTTTGTTGTTTATAATAATAAAATGCATTTTTATAAATCACGACGATGTGATTATAGAAACTTAATGTTGTGACGATATGTCTGTAATTTTTATTACGGACGTTATTTGAAAAAACCTATATTTTAAGATACTAGTCGATTCTTTATGAAATAGATGTAGTTATAAAAAAGATAAATATTCAAACTCTTGAATAGTTTATATGTATCAAATATAATATATTCAATCCTGACTGTTTAAAATCGGTGTTCATAAACGTAGATAGGGACATAGCTGATCATCGTAAGATGCACTTGAACTTCAATAGTCTCTGGTAGTTCAATAGTCTTTTACAAATAGCAGCAGGGGACATATTACCGGCAAATTTTAAAATGGCGCGGGATGATAATGTAGAAGAAATGGAAGTAGAAGTTTTGCCATCAACAAGTGGATATAATCCAAAAAGTAAAAAAGAAACTAAAAGATCTCCTGATCAGCCATGGTAAGTGGTACATTTTCTTATTTTTAATTGACTCTACATCGTAGTTGAACGAGGTTATTTTATTAACACGTAATTTAATGTCTCGTCTTATATTTTTTATAAATAACTGAAATGTCTCAGTATTTTTATTTACCATTAATATTAAGGTAAATACATTTAATAATTTTGAAATGTTATTACATGTTACAGGATTGAGAAGTATAGACCGCAAGTTTTTACAGATATTGTTGGAAATGAAGATACTGTTTCTCGCCTATCTGTTTTTGCACAACATGGAAATGTGCCAAACATTATTATTGCTGGGCCACCTGGCGTGGGTAAAACTACCACAATTTTATGTTTAGCACGTATACTTTTAGGCCCATCTTTTAAAGATGCAGTGTTAGAACTAAATGCATCTAATGAAAGAGGAATCGATGTTGTTAGAAACAAAATTAAAATGTTTGCACAAAAAAGGGTAAAGAAAGAAATATATAATGTTTCTATAAAAGTCTTATACCTATATAAAAACAATTCTTAATGTTTATAACAATATAATTTAGGTCAATTTACCAAGAGGAAAACATAAGATAATTATTTTGGATGAAGCTGATAGTATGACAGATGGAGCCCAGCAAGCTCTTCGTCGTACAATGGAAATATATAGCGATACAACTAGGTTTGCATTGGCATGTAATAATAGTGAAAAGATTATAGAACCAATACAGTCACGCTGTGCTATGTTAAGATATGGGAAATTAAGTGATGCACAGGTTTTGGCAAAAGTTATAGAAGTCTGTCAGAAAGAAAATGTAATCTTTTTATTATAGAATTTTTTTTTTTAATAAAAAGTGGATTCTTACAATAAATATTCTATAGGTTTCACACACGGATGATGGCTTAGAAGCTATAGTATTTACTGCCCAAGGCGATATGAGGCAAGCATTGAATAATCTACAATCTACATGTAATGGATTTGGTCATGTAAATGGTGAAAATGTTTTTAAAGTATGCGACGAACCTCATCCTATTCTTGTAAAGGAAATGCTTGAATTATGCACACAAGGCAATATTTGTAAAGCCTATAAGGTAGAATCTATTTTTTATTAGTGAATATATTTATATAATATTTTATTTCATATTCTATTTAAACAGATAATGGAACACTTATGGAGAATGGGTTATTCAGCAGAGGATATAATTGGAAATATTTTTAGAGTTTGTAAAAATCTTAATATAGATGAAAAATTAAAATTGGATATGATAAAGGTAAACTTCTTTATGCTCATGTTTTAGTAGAATCAATTGTATTAATTTGATCACAGATCCACAATAACAACACAAAATTCGAATGTCTATTGCTACACAAGTAATATTTTAATTGTTTCAGGAAATAGGAATGACACACTTAGGAATTGTGAATGGCATGAACAGTTTGCTACAGTTGAACAGTTTATTAGCCAAATTATGTCAAAAAGCTATTTCAAAATCATGAAAATTTTACATCAAATCAAATTTAAATATAAAAGTTATTGCTTTAACAACATATGCGTAATTCTTATCATTTTAAATATTTATATTACAGG
Organism: Ancistrocerus nigricornis; assembly: GCA_916049575.1. Classification (NCBI taxonomy): domain Eukaryota; kingdom Metazoa; phylum Arthropoda; class Insecta; order Hymenoptera; family Vespidae; genus Ancistrocerus; species Ancistrocerus nigricornis. Next base: position 3,341,653 of record OU696669.1, on the reverse strand, counting down.
TGTAAACTACTATTGCAAATAACTTTTTTGATACACTGGTATGTAATATTTTTTAATAATATCTACAAATTTATTACCATTGTTCTATTTATTAATCAATAGTTAACAATTGAATATACCTAATCTGGAAGAATCGGATCTTGAGCTAACGAAAAAAAAAAAAAAACGAATCGTTGACGAAGAACCGTAGATTTTCGATTAGTTCTTTTTTTTTAAACGAGAACTACCTGGGGGCGCTTCAGTGTCTTCGCAGTGTGAAGTTTACTCGAAGGTGTTTCCGTTTAAATCGTAACAGACCGAAGTTTTAGCGAATTTATTGAACATTTTCTCGCCCTAATTGATTATCATAATTCGTCTAAAGTCAAAATTTTGTCACGTGACTCAAGTACACGGTGAAATCTAATTGCTGTTAATATCTGCTATCATAAGGCACGGTAATAGGCTGAACTGCCGGCATTTACTTTGAAGGTAGTACTTCGTTACCGCTATAGATGTCCCCACTAATTTTAGTTATTTGAGGCGCGGCGCAGTGTGCTTTGCATCACTGAACGAGAAACTCTTTCGAAAAATATCATGCGATATAGCCAGTGGGATTTTATGCACTCATGTCACGCATCTTTGAATTTAAATAATCTCAAGCAGCGACAAGGCTAGATATTCGGTGTTAGGGGAACTATAATTTTTATCGAAAGGCTAATTATTATCAAGCACAAAATTAAATCTATTCTGCGAATGGTCATCGTGGCAGTCATCCGATTTGCACTGACTTTATTTATAGTGTCTGGTTATTTTTGCATGTGTTTCTTTTAAAACAAGATGCAGCTGTCCGCTGGCTGATAGCATTCTTGTACGTACTCCTGTAAGTTGTTCATAGACAGGCCAACTAAATTAAGGCATAACTAAAAGACATATAGTGCTTGTATATGGGCGCATTCGGCCGTGATACGTGGGTGTGTTAATACGTAAAATACACTTTTTACTACTTTCTAATATTTAGTCCGATTTTATAATGACCTGGACTTTTCTACTAAGTGACAATATATAGCATTTATTTTGGGGCTACATCGAAGATATATCATCAGAATAAATCGTGGTCTTCTATCAATTCAGTCAATACAGGTATAATAAGGACAGATCGGCTATATCGTGAATATTTCTTTAAATTATTCGAACAGAATGTCTTTTTACTAAGTAGTTTAATTTCTTGAATAAATATTATCTTGTGACATTATATATGATATTCGAGTAATAAACTATCCTGTATCAAGGTTGTATTTAATTACAAGTCATACCTGGTATGACACATGTGAGCCTATACATTTCCTAAATGAGCGAATTAATTTTATACCTTTGTTCAATTAGTTTTCAATAAGTTCTTAGTTAAGCTCTGTAAAAAACATTATTTAGATTTACTTCCATTGGATATGATCTTTATAAGTTTTTGATAGAAATAAATAAATTTAAATTGATATTTCTTGTTATTATTCTTACTGTATTATCACTGTTATTGGATTTTGCTTTAATGTGATTATGTATTTTTATGTTAAGGAAAGAACGTTAGTTGTTTCAATTTGCTGCTGCTAAATAAAGAAACAAAAGGGCAAATGGAGTCTACTATAACTGGACGAAGACGGACAGCTACTCGGCATTCCGCTGAGGATCAAGCACTTGACCAAATAGCTAAGGAGGTATGGCATAATTGTCTACTTTCTTATGCGCTATAAATTAGTATGTTTGCTAAAACAAGACAGATCAAAGATGGTTGCTCTAGGACACATAATACAAATGGCAATGATATATGTACATGCTTATGTATAACATATTTTTATTTCATACCTGAGTTAATATATATATAGTATAGTTTGTTTGTTATAAGTATAAAATTAATATTTAACTGTTGTATTCACATTTCTATACGAGGAAGACATGCAAAGTAATGCTTTTACCAATGCTAACTTATATCTTAAAAACCGCATAATGATAATAGCTTATCATAAAGATAAGATAGGGATGTCAGGAAAACAGGTAATTTTGCTGTTGGAGTAAGGCTAAAATGTGAGTATAATAATGGAACTACTATATTTTGGTTGTTTAAAAAGACAGAATTATTAAAATATTTGAAATTATGCGATTATTGTATCGCAGAAAAATATCTTACCTTTTTGATATTGAAGTCTTAATATTCTATAAAAGTATACAATATTAGAAATGTTTTAGTATATAAATATGAAGATAATACACAGAAATTAACCATCTATCATTCAAAGATTTGTTTGCTTTAGGTAATATAATAAATACATTCGATGTGCGTATTTAATTATCATATTGCTAGTACTTATCCGCTACAATCTAGTATGCAAGTATTTATTAAAATTTATCATTACATCTTTAGATATAGCTTAAAGTAGATGGTATGTTTATGAAGTGTTTATGTATATATTTGTACAAGAATTGTTCTAATATAGCAGTGTTAATAATAAATTGAATTTGCAAATGTTTTTGGTAACAGGATGGATTTTCCATACATACTTTCAGGCAGAAGCTCGACTAGCTGCAAGAAGACAAGCAAGAGCCGAAGCTAGAGAAATTCGAATGCGTGAATTGGAAAGACAACAAAAGGAAGCGGAAGAGAATGCTGATAGAGTTTATGACATGTGTTCAGGTAACTACTATGAATTATGCTGAAAATGATATAACAATATTTTTAACAAATGAATATTATGTTATACGAATATTTTGAATGTTGAATGTGATAGATCCTAACAGAAGCATGAGAGTTACTCCAGATCCTGTAAGAACATCACGCTTACTCACAAATTCTAATAATTTTCAATCAAGCTGTAAATCATCGGAGGATTCATTAGAAGATGTAGGACTTGGAAGAGATCTTAGGGTATGTTTTTATTAATAATTCTTAATATTTTATATTATAAGCTTTGTTATCTACTCTTTATCATTACAGTTAGAGTTAAAAGAATTTGAAGAGAAGTTCAGAAAAGCAATGATAGCTAATGCCCAATTAGACAATGAAAAATCTTCTTTTGCATATCAAGTTGACATACTAAAGGATAAATTGGAAGAATTAGAAGAAACGGCAGCTCAATTACGTAGAGAAATTCGAGAAAAGAATCGAGATGCTGAACAACTGAAACGGCTCAGTCAAAGATTAAAAGATGACTTGGATTTGTGCAGATCCCAGTTGTTAGAAAGAGATACACTTATTGAGGTATGTCTCATATGAAGGAAATTGTCCACTTTAAAGTATATCATTAAATGTAACTTTTGTGTGTAAGAATTAACATCTAATGCTTTATATACATATAAATGATACACATTTTCAGGAAAATGGTTTAGTAATAGTAGAAGATGAAGGATCTGATGAGGAAACTGAAGTTGAAAGTGGACCCTGTCCTAGAAGAAGAGTATTAGTTAGTAAAGAGTCTGCAGAATTATTGCACAATGCTGGAAAAGGATCCTTGGGTGTGTAACTTTAGCTTGACTGGTAGCTCATGTAATTGTAGAATTGGAATGTAATATTCAAAATTTGTTACAAATAATATAATCATGACTTTAAATTATGTATTACAGATGTTCGACTGAGGAAGTTCGCTTCGGACAAAAAAGAGCTAGAAGATCAAATACGGCATTTAAGATTGGAATTAGAAGATACGAAGAATCGCATAAGATCTGAGAGATCCCCGGGTGCAGTATTAGGTTGAAGTTAAATCTGTACTTACACGATGGAGTGCATACATCTTTTTTTTTATTTTTAGTACTCCATAAATGGTCTTAAAGAAATAGTTACGAAATGTTTTACCTGCTATATAAAGTCCAATTTCATAAAATGTTACTTTATACAAGCTGTTTATAACAACAGGTGGTTTGACAGACTCTGAAGATATTCAACGAGAAGCAAATAAGCTTTTAGCTGACTACAAATTCAAGTTGCAAAAAGCTGAACAAGACATGTCTACGCTACAAGCGACAGTGGCCAGGCTAGAAAGTCAAGTAATACGCTATAAATCTGCCGCAGAAGCATCTGAGAAAGCAGAAGATGAGTTGAAAGTTGAAAAGAGGAAATTGCAAAGAGAAGTACGTAAGATTTAAAATAAATATCTACTAAATATTTTATTACCATGGTTTATATTACATATATCTGGTGATGAAACTATTAATATTATATATTCTTATTGTATTATATTACAAACATAAATAGCAAATATTTTCTTATATTCTGTATTTTTACAGGTAAGAGAATCCCAAGGACGCGTTGAAGAGCTCGAGACGGCAAATTCGCATTTACAAAGGCGATTGGATAAACTTAAAAACGCTAAATCTGCTCTTTTTAAAGATCTTTGATGAAATTATTATTTTGGGTCTGTGAAGTCTATCTCTTTTCTTGTATGCTATAGACGTCAGGCATTAATTTAATAATTTTCAAACATAATATTACAAAATCAAAGTCATTTGGCAATTTGGTAATAACATTTAACAGGGATTAAGTACTGTTATCGGATCTTTTATAATTTAGAGAGCTTTTATAATTTAGAATGACGCGTATAAAAATATTTATACTAATGAATTTGTACGAAGTCACCCTTTGTTTTATCTGGTCTTTTGGTAATAAGCAGTCTATGGCAATTTAACAACGAGAAAATGCTTGTTTTAGTAATAATATTTCTGGCATTTAATATTTTATTAATTTATAAACAGTTGTAAAGACAACTTATGCATGTACATAACATTGTTATGTTATAGCAGCCTCAATTTTTACATTCTCTCTGCATTAATAGTAATATTAAAGCACAGTTAAGTAGTGCTACATCTTGACAAAAGAAAATATGTCAGTGTGTAACATTATATAACAATTTATATAAATCTCCAAGTAATTTTCAATTACTACATTCTAATTTTGGAAGCTTCGAGTCACAGTAGAAGCACGCAAAAATACCATATTTTGTAGTTCCGAGTGAATATAAAGAGAGAAAATATGATTTTTACTATTATATAAAGAAGTTAACATATTTTAGTAATTTATATACTTGATATAATAAGTATACTTAAATTCTTAAAGTATTCTTCTAGTGTACAATGAAAGTGATGCATTACGAATGTATTTAAAGTTTGAACATTTGAAATTATGAGTTAAATATTTAGTCTTCAATTTTTATTCCTTTGATCCTTATTTACTTTCTGACATTTTAAGATATATTCTCTTGAAAATTATAGTTAAAATAGATCATAAATGGCAAAAACCACACCTGGCTGATCTCTAGGAAATCACGATCATACGTTTAAAGCAGATTTACAATTATAAATATCCATATCGTGCAAAGTAGTAGTAAAAGACGATATAAATGATCGTATACTATGTTAAAGCAAACATATTCTTAAATATGTTGGTAGTGAAATTTTTTAAGAAAAGTATTTATGCTCGTGTTGCATTTACAATTTATATCCAAATTATTTCTGGATTGTCATAACTGATAAGTGTTTTTTATTCTTAAGATTGATATAAACTACAGGAAGTAGATGTATAATAGTGTGGTCTTTGTACATTTAGAATAAATTCAGATATATTGTTAAATGTATATGATATTCTTTGTCTATCAACAAAGTTTTGTCCACTATCGGTAGAACGACTTATGCGAATATACACAATGTACATATATGCTTCCTACGTTATCCTACTGTACAAGTTTACCCTCATAATGTCATTGGTTAAAATATTTGAACTGTGTTTAAAGAAGCTTCATATCTTCACGCTCTAAATAATGTGCCAAAGGGATAAAAAATGTTACCAATTTGTTGTTTAGAAACTCGTTTTTAATGGTCCATGATTATCCAAAATAAAAGAATAACGTTTAATTATTAATTAATAAATTAATGAATATGGAAAATATTAATTGTTAATTATAATTCAAAGTTTTATCATCGGATTAATTACATTTACCGATTAGCGATTATTTTGCTTATTTAATTCAGTTCTTATTCTTTTAATTATGTAAGTATAATTTAATTGACATTTTATTTTAATTAATTACATTTCAATGTAACAATAAAAAATAATTTTAATCTTATAAAAGCTGCTAGTCAACATCGATTTTTATTTATTTTTCCAAATTTTTAGATTAAAAGTTATATTGACAGTCCTTAAATTATGTTAAACTTTTACATATTTAAAATAACGTTTGAATAATTTACATTTCTGGGAAAAGAGAAATTACGTTTTACCGTTGCAATGTAAATTTTTGTCCCGCGGTCCGGGGGCTACGTAGCCCCATTACCATTTTAGTGTCGCATGCGACAATATCGGTTTAGAATAGTTTTTTATCGGTTTATCGGTTTTCGCCGATTTCAATGTTTAATAGCCCATTTTCAAGAAAAACGCATACAGAAAACTGTCCCGTTGTCCGTTTTTCGATATCGTTAAGCAATGATGAGAAATTAATCTTTTAAGTGTCGGAGTATGGATCTTTTTCAAGCTTCAAACTGCTGTATCTTTCCAATCAGCTATCCTATCGAAACGCGACTTGCATATTTGTAAAGTAGAAATTTTTCTCTTTCGAATCATGTGCATACATCATAATTTTTGCCAAAATGGTCACCACCGCCGATTTCAATGTTTAATGGCTCATTTTAAAGATAAAATCATGCAGAATAATGTTCCGTTGTCCGTTTTTCGATATCGTTAAGCAATGATGAGAAATTAATCTTTTAAGTGTCGGAGTATGGGTCATTTTCAAGCTTTAAACCGCTGTATCTTTCGAACCAGTCATCCTATCGAAACGCGACTTGCATTTTCGTAAAGAGGAGACTTTTCTCTTTCGAACGAGTATTTGATCGGGCAAATTCGAGATGCATCGATTTTTTACAAAAATCCTGATGTATGCATCAAGATTTAGAAAGAAGAAAGCATGCAGAATACTGCCCCGTTGTCCGTTTTTCGATATCGTTACGCAATGATGAGAAATTAATATTTGAAGTGTCGAAGTATAGATTATTTTCAAGGGGGGATGAGATTCTCGTCTTTTATCGCAACAGATCTATTGATGTTACCAACTTCGATTATTAGGTCGAATATGATTCCTAAATTCACCGCTCCATATGGTAGAGGGCGTAAGTAAACGTCTGTTGTTTTGCACGATCGGTATTTCAGTACATGGGACACGAAGTCCCATAAGATGATAGGTCTATCCTTATACCTCGTCTGTGATTGTATCAAATTTTGCCCTGTCGGTAATGTAAATTTTATGCTATAGTTTGGTCTATTTTAAATATTTTTTCCATGTATACGGACTATTGGATAGTCCGTTTAAAAAAAATTTTGTTTAAAGTGCTAATCATATTATCATCTTTTAATTGATAGCTTTAAATATAAATATAAATTTATTTATATAATATAAATTTATTAATTCAACCATTAAAATATTTATATTCCAACAATATAAAGTACTTAATTAAATAGTGGTCGAAATATATCAAAAATATTTTTTATCAATGGCCTTCTAATACTAATGAGAACTCAAGAGTATTACGCTTCACTATTTACTTACTGCTATCTACTAAATGCAACATTTGTCTTTGCCCAATCAATGCCAATGGCAGTATAGGCAAATAGAAGGTAGATAATCGTTGATTGGTCTGCTTTTGTGATTTGAGAACTGTCATCTACCAGGGAAAATAGAAACTACATATAATACGTGTTATATGTAGTGTATAGTGTGTGTATATAATGCGGTGTTCTTAAAATAAAGATAATTTAGTCGAGCCGAGGAAGAAATTTGCCATAATGATTTTTTAATACCCACCGGACCATTTAATGGATAACTTTCTTCGTAAATGTACATAAAAAATACACAAATTCGAATTCTACGTTGGTTTAATTATGGCGAAAACAAAAACAATCAGCAAGGGTTGCCCCAAATGCGAACAACAGGTAATTAAATTTTATATTCTTTTCTAATTTAATTTTGTCTAATAAGAGATATGAGAAACTATCATATTCGTAACATGGAGGACTCGCTTGTAACGGAATATTTAAGTTGGAATGTCATTTTTTAAATTGATATAACAAACTTTATCTAGCTAATAAAATTTAAAAAAAGAAATTATTCGTTGTTTTAAAAAAATTTTTATTGCTGTGATAAAATTAATATAAATTAAAAATATGTTATTTTAAAGGTGCCAGTCGCTTGCAAAGCTTGTCCTTGTGGACATTCATTTTTTAATGCACGGCGTAATTCTATTAAAAGTCCTCCAAGCCCTGACAATGGAGTTATGAAAACAAGAAGAACTAATCGTATTAAACGTGAAAAACCAAATTACTATGATGCCTTAGAATACGATAAACAAACTAAGAAAAGTGCCAAGGTATTCTACATAAATCTATTAATGTATATTTAAAATTTTATATATTTATCTTTCGGATACCTTACATTTATGCAGTCATATATGATTTTGTTCGTCATTCATTTACCTCATTGGATTTGTTCTTATAGAATAGCGAAATGAGTGGAATGATAAAATTGTTAATAAACAGTTTTATAAATTTTCTTTAGTTCTGTGTCTCAAATTAAAGATTTATCATTGTTGTTATAGATAAGACGAGCTGCGGATACTTCCAGCGATATAGACTGTCGCCAATTAAACAAAAAGAAAAAGAGAAAAGGCAAAGGGAAAGGTAAAAATGGAAGTAGTAACGGACTGGGTGATGACGACGATGAAATGGAAGGAATCAGTGGTTTATCTCCGGAGAAGCAATTGACGTGTTCTCTTATTTTACAAGAGCTTAATAATAAAATGAGGGTAGTGGCATGGAAGCCCACGTGAATGTTTCATTTATCTACAGTAAAGATGTACATACAATGGGGACATACCAGGAATTTTCTCCCGCTTGGTGACACTACTAGAAATGGAGACCTGAAACGTTTTATCGAGTGTGTTGTTTCACACGCATTTTTAGAATAAATTATAATTCCATGGCTTAAGACCGAAAAAATAAAAAAAGAAGATAATATCGTTTGACAGGTCTCCATTAATTGCAGCACCACACTTTGAGCTACGCCAGACATCTCCCCATTATGAAATTACAAGATATTCTGGCCTTACAAATGCTTTCATGTAAAGACGACGATGTCAAATGGACGCTAAGTGATTCGGATAACATTACGCATCGCGAAGCAATATAATATGACGTCACGAAGTCAAATCTTCTATGTATATATTTGTACTTTTACAAAGAAATATTCTTTTTTATCTGTGATTTGTTCTAATAGGGTTTTCATAATTACTCAGTTTTCTTCCTGCCATTCAAGGTAGATAACGCATCATATTTATATTTCCAGAATCGATAAGACTAATGTAAGACTCCCAATCAAAACAGAAATATATACAAATGTATATAGACACGTTTAATTAAAATGTAGTTACAACAGAAAAAAAGGATACCCCTATCGTAATTGCCGTTACATTTTGTTATTAATTAAATTTTTTGTACCTTTTTTTTTTATATACATCTATAATGTAATTTAAAATATAATATCGTACACTGTAAATAAGATGTAAATAATAGGCCGCAAGGGCAATTTCAAATAATAAAATCATGACTGCATACGCTCGTACTTTGTATTATCAATATTTAATTCTAATTTTGTGCGTAAAGCTTTTTTAATTGATAATAATAATAATGTTAATTGTACAACTAACAAAAACAACAACAACAACAACGGTAACAATAATAACGATAGTTATCAAAATATGTGATCGATGTACGCAATGTACGCACTGCTTTATGAAAATTTATTGAATTTACCGACACGAATCGTTTTAAACGATATCTCGTCGGTAAACGTACGAAGTTATCCGAAACTACCAACAAAGTTATAAGAACATAATTGTAGCGACAAATGCTGCGATTTATTATTTTTCTAATACACGTTTACTCTCTTCAATAATCACACTTGCAAAATATTTTATTCTTTCACATTTGTATCTCCTTGACAATTATTATTTTCAGTATTGTTAACGGGCAGCTTCGTTGGTTTTGATACTTCATTAAATTGCAGTAGGAGAGGTAGACCTCCCATTACCATACATGTACCCATGCACAGAAAACATACCGTGTAACTTCCGGTTACATCACGTAAATAGCCTGAAATTGTTAAAAAAAAAAGACTTACATACGAGGTACAATCAATTATTATATCACATTAGAAGATCTTACCTGCGAGGGGTGGAATAGAAATTGCTCCAACACTTTGAAACATTCTGACCAATCCATAAGTCGACGATATTTTATCAGTTCCATATTGGTCAGCAAGAAGGACGGGAACTAAGAGAAACCAGCACCCCAAGCACAATCCGTACATACCAACGGAACATGCCAGTACGTAAAAAGAATGAGCCATCGGAATCGTTAATACCGCTACACCAGCACCTACAACGCTGTATACAAGGAAAACGAGAACTTCGTATTATAACTTGTTTGCTCGTTATCAGAATAATATTTCAATTATCATAAATGTGTAATGTTGTATTAATTGGACACTGTAGCAAACGATATAGTTTGTAACAATTTGAGTAAGATAACAAAAATTTTGTTATTTACGTAACGTTACATCATAACAAGGGAGTTTCATTGTATCCCATAATATTCCTCGATATGATTGTAGTGAATAATTATTGGGGTCCGTTCAAAAGTCGTGTCAAATTAAAATTTGTTAAACTAAGTAGGCATAATTTTTAGTTTAGGAAAAAAAAAAGAATACAAATTGATTCTAATTTTTTTTCTCAAATTACAAATTATTCCTACTTAATTCCCAAACTTAAAATTTTAATTATTTAATTTATATCCAATTTGTAATAATTATTAACTAAAATCATAATTACTCTAAATCGAATATATACACATATCGTACATATTCCATTCAATGTCCATTCAACGTAAACGATAAAACATTATCCTCTCCAAAGGAAATTACCTTCCGATATATCCTTTTCGCCGATCGAAAAGATGCAAATCAGAGAGCCATCCTAAGCCTAGCCTACCGCATAAATCGAGAACAGCGGATATCGCAACGAGGTAGCCTGCCTCGGCTTTCGTATATCCGGCGGCATGAACGTACGCCGGTAAGTAGTACAACATGTAGGGACTTCCGGTTGACATTAGACTGACGGAGAAGCACATCATGATGAATTGTGGGTTCTTCAATAAGGAAAGATCGATATAACGTGCTATTTTTTGCATTATCGTTTTGGGTTTCTCCGTCGTAACCGTGGGAACCTCGTTAGAAATTGGTATGGGGCATACGACTGTAGCGGAGGATCTTAACGACCTCAAGGACGATCTAGCTTTGTAAACGCAAGTTGAATCGGTCGATAGATCCTCAACGCTGTGCAATATACTCGAGCTACGTATTTTCGAGATTGGTTTCATCATGAGCGTTTCACCCATCACGTCCTTTTCTTCGTCGCTGTCAGTTAATTCGACCGCCACGACGTTATTCTGATGGAAGAGCTCGTTAAGAAGATTATGACGCGTCGTGGCATCGTTCGCGAATATGAGATCGAGTTTCTGTTGTTTCGTCGGCTCTGGTTCCTGTCCATTTTCATTTTTATTATTTTTTTCACCAGATTTTACTGAGACACCTTCCGTTGTCTCATCAGGGAGATAATTGTTCTCCAACGGCCTGTAGAGAGTCGCGCTTACGCAAACATGCAACATACATCCACCAAGGAGCAATATGGTTCCGTGAAATCCAAAATTTTTCACCAGGGTCTCGATGAGTAGAGGGAATACGAAGCTACCTGCTGCTGTGCCTGACACACAGATACCGTTTGCAAGAGCACGATGTTTATCAAAGTATTGGGAAACGAGTATGATGCCAGGTGTCGTCGACAGTCCACCGCCGATGCCTAGAAAAATTTTTATTGGAATTGGTAGTAACGTGTTTTTTTTTTGGGATGTTAGAAATTAAGGAATTTGTCCATTGGGTTTTAGAAAGCTTAGAGACATTTTTACCTCCTGAGTTACCTGGTACTATGCATAGTACGTAAGACATTTTTATGTAGTGACAAACCAGATTTCTGCTACCTGATTTTTTTGTACTATTTTTCCCATATTAAATCATTGTCAACTAGTATGCCTCATAGTTTCAAAATGAAATACAAAGAGGTGTCTGGAACTCAGAAGGTTAAATGAAAAAAAAAAAAAAGATTGAAGACATTTTCAGGACTCACCAGTCAAGATACCAAATGTAAAAAAGAGGTGTATCAAGCGGGTGGCGAAGTAACTAGTCGTAAGTCCTAAAGCGCAGAACAATCCACCGACGAAGACGACACCACGACAGCTATATTTTTGACACAGCATACTCGTTACGGGGGCTGGAAATGAAGGAAACGAGGGTAGTAAAATTAACGTTAGCTATATTCAGTAATGGATTAAGTCTCCAGGGGGCCCTAGACAAAATGTAAATCTAGGCCCCATTTATATCATTTTTTGTTTTGTTTCTTGGTAACTCCATCAACTAGAGGAGTGTTTGTTACCAAATTAATCAATATAATTAAAAAAAAAATGTACATAGGACTACATTGAATCCAGGGCCCCTCCCAATTATGAACCCTAGACCAAATGTAAATCTGGGCCCCATTTATATCATTTTTTGTTTTGTTTCTTGGTAACTCCTTCAACTAGAGGAGTGTTTTTTACCAAATTAATCAATATACTTAAAAAAAAATGTACACAGGACTACATTGAATCCCGGGGCCCCTCCCAATTATGGGCCCCAAACATTTGTCTACAGTATATATTGACTACATTGATCGATTTCTAGTTAAAATAAATGATCAACGACAAACGAAGCCTGCGTGGGCCTGCTGGTAAACACGCATTGGTTTTTCCTTCCGTGTATCGGATGGGGATCAATGTACGCGACAAATGTAACCCGTTTCGTGTCCGATACCATGACGGACGTATGATGAAAAGTCGATAAATACCAATACTGTTATTACAACAGGTAGTACTTATATCGAACATGCGGTTTCTCGATGAAATATTTCCACGCGGTCAAATTATAGAGATTTTTATACACGTAGGTACCACTTTTGTTGTTCTTTTAGATATATCATCGAGTTGTACCATTTATTTCCAATAATCGATACCGACCGCTAGGATACTTCTAAAAAATATTGAAAAACAAACTACTACCACAAATCCATAAAAATATAGTCCTCGTGTATACCATTAACACATGACTCATGTTCGAAGAAAACGAACGAGTATGCGCGAAAGACAACGTGAAAGAAGCTAAACTCCAAAACCATTTCATCCCAGTTACAACGTTCAAATGAGTTAAAAACGTTAACAGGTTTCGCTAAAACATTTAACCGTTGACAAGCATGGCAAGATCAAAGATCACGGCTAAAGAATAATAAAATACAACGAAAACGGTGGTAAGTCGCGTGACTCACCCAAGGCGAGACAAAGGCAAGATAGTATAGCCGGTATCCAAGATGCAACCGACGCGGACGAGTCCCTGAAGGTCTCCATGACCTCGACGTAGAGGACACCGTAAGACTTGACCAGGCCGGCGACCCAAAATTGGACGAAAAAGGCACCGAACACGATAACCCATCCGTAACCACCATCGAGGGGTATATAAGTACGATTTCTCGAAGGTTTCTTCGTTTCTCTCGTTCTCTTTGGTTTTTTCTTCTTCTTCGTTTGGGATTCCTTCGAGTTATTCTTCGAGGAACGAAGCTCGCGAGATTTTGCTATCAACGGTCTCGCTGTAAGACTCGATATCGTTAAGAGATTGTCATTATCCTCGTCCTCGATCGTTTCCGGTGGACTTTGTAGATGAGGTGGCACGACCGGCGTCGAAGTAGCAGTCGCCTGTACCATCAACGAGGCCGGCCTTTTAGGGGATGGCACGCCGCCGGTGCTTAAATCAAATACGGGAGCTGAGTGGATGGACAATAACGAGCCCAGCTGATTCTGTTGATTCATATTTTCATCGATGACGGCCGTTCCGACCATCTCCTGCGACGCTGCCGTGCCACAGCCGGTCGTCTGACGGTCGACCGATCGACACGAATCCTGGAAACTCCATTCCCGTGGTAACGACATGTTCTATCGGAGAGCCGAGAACCGTAATACATTGGAGTTACGTTTCTTGAGCGTTGACGGTTCTCTTTTCCAACCGGCGGACGACTTTTCAGTATCTTTCTCTTTTTTTTTTTTTTTATTCTTCTGCTTTAGATTTGTCTTCTAGTATCTCTCTCTCATACACACATGCGCACTCACACACTCTCTCTCTCTCTCTCTCTCACTCGTTCTCCGTAGCTCTACATACGTTACCTAACAATCGTCTATCTATTTGATCTATGTACTCGTATACGTCATAAGCTTTCTCTCTCTCTCTCTCTCTCTTTCTCTTTGTCCTTCTTCTCCTTTGTCCCTTTTTTATTCTTTTATAATCTTCTTCTTCTTCCTTCCCTTTTTAAGTATTCCGGACGAACGAAGGAACCTTTCTTTGGACAATGTCGCGAGACCCGTGTCTTCTCTCGCAAACTCCTAAGCAGTAAGCTGGCTGGCCGACCCGGTAGCAATGCCTCTCTCACCATTTACTCGTTCTCCACTGTTCCTTCTGTCACGATCAGACGGTTTCCTCGGTAAATACCGAATGGAAGGGGGTTGCGCACGCACGTGAGGTCGCCACGGGGTGGAAACCTACGGGATCGATATGCAGCAGGTACGAAACGGTGAAATGACGCACTCGTGTCTCTCGCGGTCTACTCACCACCACCACGTGCCATTCGAAAAACTTCGATTATCGGTTTATCGTTTACTACATCGACCTCTTCTTTTTTTCCTTAGGCATGATACCAACCAAGACTTCGTTTCATCTTCTATGGATTTTCTTACAGGCGATCCACCGACAGTAGACGCTGGGACGATCACGCGACCAACGTTTTATTTTGAGCGATTATTCGATTATCCATGCTAGAAGGGAGAGAGAGAGGGTTAATGTCGTAATAAATCTTATGCATGTCTTCCGATAGTCTTTTCCTTTTTTACATACTTTCATCATGTTCCTTTTTTTCCATTGTCCATAATTATCCTATTTATAAGGGATGGGATGATAAATTGCTGACAAACTTCTGTCCTATGCATGAGAAGATATAGGAATCTGACGCATTAGTAGATTGAATTGTTCATGTTTTTCTTATGTCGATTGAAAGTAGTAGTTACCTTAGCGCATAACCGCATCGACTTCGCTAGAGACTATGTCGTTTAGATAATGTAAGAACCCGCATTACGTAGCTTAGCTACGTGTTTTAGACGTTACGCTTCGTATCTGAAACATGAGGTAATTTATAGATTACGTTGATTAAATAACGGTTATACGTTTTAAAAGTAACAATTGTATTATTGATCAATTAGAATTATGTTTTAGAAAAGCGTGAGATATCGTTTAATAGATTTTCAGGCAAGTTATATTTGAAAGTGGTATAAGTACAAATTTAATAATATTTATAGTTATGATCATCTTATTTTCTCATAAAATTTCAAATGGATCAAAATAAAGGACTCATATATCGGAGCTTGTTTCGTTATTGCAGAAGTTTACAAAGAACAGAACGATCGTTTAAGGAATCTATCGTATACCGAACGATTAATCAATTGAAGCACGACAAATACACAATTGATTATAGTCTATTGTTATCGATGATGGTGCAGTCTTGCAACACATTAGCAAATATCGTGTAAAGCAGGTGAAAAGGGAAGACGAATTTGAAAGTTCGTGCCAAAATCGTCGAATTTACGATAGTGGGGGGATGAATCTCTCGCGCAGCATCCGACCGGATCAATGTATCCAAGAGGAGTGCACATCTTGGCTCTGCCCTCGGACTTGCCATTATAACTTGGGCCGTGCCCAAGTACTCTTCTACCTGTTTCATCATTTTTATCATTTTGCGTGTACGTGCGATGATCATCGATTTCTTCGACGAATTTATCATTTTTTTTTTCTTTTCTGAAAGAGAGAAACAAGCAAGGATTTGAATTAGCTAAGTAAGGTAGGTGATCGTGTCCTAGAATAAGTGCTATATCCAAGAATCGTCCTTTCACGTTGATCGTTTCTTCTTTTTAAGGATAAAGCAATTTTTCAATTACATCGTTGATCTCTTATAATTTTACAATGATGAGATCAAAAAGGACGATCGCGTTCATTTTACTTTTGATACTTTTGGAAGATGACAGTTATGCTGCACGACCGTCGGGATATAACAGCCCTACCCTATTCATGATCGGTGGTGTTCTTTCTAATAACGAGAGTAAAGCTTATTTTGGTGATACCGTTGATGTAAGTAGAGATTTTATGTAGACAAATATTTGTATATAAAGTATGTACGATTTATTATCGATTTTGTTTAAATATATATATAATTATCTCTTTCAGCACTTAAACTTCGATTCGCAGTATGTAAACAAAGGGATAACTTACCAACACACAGTCATCGAAATGGACTCTAATCCTATTAGAACGGCGCTTAGCGTTTGCAAATCTTTAATCGCTAAACAAGTGTATGCAGTGGTGGTGTCTCATCCTTTAACTGGAGATTTGTCACCTGCCGCGGTTTCGTACACCAGTGGGTTCTATCATATACCTGTCATTGGTATATCCTCGCGTGATTCGGCATTCTCGGATAAAGTACGTAAGCCCTGGAATAATACCATGATTAACACGTTCGTGGACAGTACAGATTTCAGTGAACTGTAAAAATAGACAGGCTTAAATTTGATTAGACACATTTTGTGAGAGTAGTCAGAATATTACATTGTAATTCAGAAAAGTATATTGTAAATAGAAAATTATTTAATTTAAAATTAAATGAATAATAACTGTTGTGTCATGATTCACAACTAGACATTTAGAATATTAGAATATTTAATATCATATACTATTTCAAGCTGATAATTTTTATTTTCAGAATATTCACGTCTCCTTCTTAAGAACTGTCCCACCATACTCGCATCAGGCAGACGTATGGGTAGAAATGTTAAAATATTTCAATTACATGAAGATCATCTTCATACATAGCTCTGATACCGATGGTCGTGCTTTGCTTGGACGATTCCAGACAACTTCACAAAATTTGGAAGACGATGTAGAGATCAAAGTACTCGTAAGTGACTTGTTCTTTATCTTACGATTAAGGTTCATCCTCGTTCTTCTTTTACTCCACTTGGTTATATCACATATTTTTTCTTGATTAAAAATCAGGTAGAATCCGTTATAGAATTCGAGCCAGGGCTTGAAAGCTTTACGGAACATTTAATGGATATGAAAAACGCTCAAGCAAGAGTCTGTCTTATGTACGCGACGTAAGTGTGTCGTATTTTTCTATTAACAAGGAGAGAACCAGACTTGTGGGTCACCGATTTTGCTCAAATTTTGCACAGAGCTTCTTTAGTCGAATTTATTGGACACGTGTTTTGCCAAAAGTGACAACACTCCGCCGTTTTTGATTCAAATAAAAAAACTTTGATTTTTTACCTCAAATTAAAAAAAAAAAAAAACGGCAGAGTGTTGCAACTTTTGGCAAAACACGTGTCCAATAAATTCGGCTAAAGAAGCTCTGTGTAAAAATTGATCAAAATCGGTGACCAACGTGTCTGGTTCTTCCCTTTGTAAGACTTTATATACGTATGTATAAAATATTTGATACACAAACATAATGCTGACCCTACAGGAAGACGGATGCAAGAGTAATCTTCAGAGATGCCGCTGCTTTGAATATGACAGGTGGTGGATACGTTTGGATCGTGACAGAGCAAGCCTTAGACGCACCGAATGCACCGGAAGGTCTTCTTGGATTGAAATTAATTAACGCGAGCGCAGAGAAGGCTCACATCAGGGACAGCCTGTCAGTCCTTTTGCGATCGCACATAGGCATCTACATGTATATGCATGAAACTGTGTAGTTTCACGATTAGGTAAAACCTGGGCACTCCGATGTAAAGTCTCCATTACGAAGAGACACTCGGACAAAATAGTTGCAACAAAAATGAGACCATCTTTATAATTCATTTCTATCTAAACTCTTACCATCACCCTTTCTCATTCTCGGTGTCTTCGTTATCACAAGCTTGATGATTGGTTCTATCCTATTCCTTTATCTTGAACTACACACTGTTTCATCTACTTTACAATGACATTTCCTTGCTGTACGATGCACAAAAGGAATATCGAAGTACCGTTGACGAAAACAACATTACTTGGATACGTTTATGTCGATGTTGATTACAGGTTCTCACGGACTGCTTTCTCGTCGATGTTACTGCATGGAACGTTGTCCCGTAGAAATTGTTGTGTACATATATACGAAGAGGGTAAGCTTTAAAGGCATCTTTTTGTGATGTAAGGGCGTCTCTCTTTACAGATACGTTTTTGTCTCGGCTCTGCGAGAAATGAACGAGACTGAGGAGATAACGAATGCTCCTAAGGATTGCGGTGATTCTGGATCGATATGGGAGACTGGCAAGAAACTTTTCGAGTATGATGATATTATTTTTTACAATAACATTTTTAGTATTGGTATATTATATACAGGGTTTGATCAAATTTTTAAAATAAAACTTACTCTGTTTTGGGGGGAACTATATTTGTTCTTTGGTGGTTGCAAGGTTTTGACGTTCATTTAGAAGAAAATTATTGTACCTTCAGTTTGTACAGCAAACTGAACAATAACATACTAAATATTGCCCAAGGTCGTCCTTTCGAATATAATAGATAAAGAACATTATCTGGGCGTCCAATAAAGGGAACTTTCAAGCAATTGCAAGTAGCCTCGAATAACATTTCAAGGTCGACATGAAATCGGTCCAAGGATTTCCTTCGAAATGGGTTACATGTCTCGTGCAAAAACACACGTATAATTCCATTTTAAAAGGCAAAGGTCATCTAGAAATCACGGAAGAGCCTTCACCTAAAAAAATATTGCATCTATAATTGGATATCCTCTTCAAAACAGAATGAGTTCAGTTTGACAAATTTTTTTCAAACAATGAATATATAGAGACACGCTGTATATATTATTGAAATGAATATTTTTTAATTAATTTATTTTCATAATATCATAATGAATTTAGTTACATACGTCAACAAGTTTTACCGAACGGAGATACCGGTAGAGTAGCTTTCGATGACAATGGTGATCGCATTTTTGCCGAGTACGACGTTATCAACATCAACGAGCATGGTCAGCGAGTTTCAGTTGGGCAATACTTCTATCCAGCGGTGAGTAAACTAGGGAAATCGAAAATATAATTAAAAAATGAAAGAAATAACAAATTTCCAAGCGTTCAATAAACGGTCTCTTTTAATCGATTTCGCAGAATGGAACCAAAATGAAGCTCAGTGTGAATGAATCTAGCATCACGTGGCCTGGACGTTTAAAAAATAAACCAGAGGGTTTAATGATACCTACGCACTTAAAGGTTTTGACCATTGAAGAGAAACCCTTCGTGTATGTGCGGGATGCGAGCGACAGCGAAACATGTATGGCCGATGAAATTGCTTGTCCCCATTTCAATGTCACGGATCACGAAAGTAAGCAAGTGAAAAGTGGAATAAAAATTTATATAATAATCAGAAATATAATCAATGATGTATGATTTATAGATTCGAAGAAGTATTGCTGTAAGGGTTACTGCGTGGATTTGTTAAAAGAATTATCGAAAACCATCAACTTTACCTACAATCTCGCGCTATCTCCGGATGGTCAATTCGGTAGTTACATGATCAGAAACAGTTCAGGTATTTATCCAATGATTGTTTGTAGTTTAGATACAGACGATTCAGATTTGTTAGTTTGAAAATGTATGCTGCTTACAAATTTATAATGAAAATTAAGTTTATTCCATTGAAATTAGATTTAGTAAAAATTAAAAATTGTTTCAGTTGGAGGAAAGAAAGAATGGACCGGACTCATCGGAGAACTAGTGAACGAACGTGCAGATATGATCGTTGCACCCTTGACAATCAACCCCGAACGAGCTGAATTTATTGAGTTCAGTAAACCATTCAAATATCAAGGAATAACTATTCTGGAAAAGAAGGTATGATTAATCATAATTGCAAATACTTAAAATAATTTAAAAAAAAGTATAATTGATCGAATCATACTTATTTCAGCCGTCCAGATCATCAACGTTGGTATCTTTCTTACAACCATTCAGCAACACCCTTTGGATTTTGGTGATGGTTTCGGTGCACGTAGTAGCGCTAGTCCTGTACCTCCTCGACCGGTTTTCACCTTTCGGGAGGTTCAAGCTAGCTAATACTGACGGCACCGAGGAAGATGCCCTCAATCTCTCGAGTGCCATTTGGTTCGCGTGGGGAGTATTACTGAATAGTGGAATTGGAGAGGGTAAATATGGCTTTAAATAAATTACGTGAACTTAGTAAGACATCATAATACTCACAAAATCTTTTATTTTTTAATTTTTATACCAGGTACTCCACGAAGTTTTTCAGCACGCGTTTTGGGAATGGTTTGGGCTGGATTTGCTATGATCATCGTAGCATCGTACACTGCCAATTTAGCTGCCTTTCTCGTTTTGGAGCGTCCTAAAACCAAATTAACTGGTATCAACGACGCCCGAGTGAGTAAATTATAGCACGAGTCTTATCCTCCCGAGTTCCAGACATACTGTTTTTTTTTAAATTGCCTTTTGAAACTCTTGGGGCATACTAGTTGACAATGTTTAATATAATAAAAATAATTAAAAAATCAGGCACCATAAAATCTGAAAATCATTTTCTATACTTCAAGCTGAGGAATACTATGGAAAACTTGACGTGCGCTACGGTCAAGGGATCCGCAGTTGACATGTACTTCAGAAGACAAGTAGAGTTATCCAATATGTACCGAACGATGGAAGCAAATAATTACGATACTGCTGAAGAAGCTATACGAGATATAAAAATTGGGTATGTGTAATATTAAGCCTGTATTTTGAATAATAATAATAATCAATAATCGTTTGTAGAAAATTAATGGCCTTCATCTGGGATAGTTCACGTTTGGAATTCGAAGCAGCTCAAGATTGCGAGCTAGTAACCGCCGGCGAATTGTTTGGCCGTTCTGGTTACGGAATCGGCTTGCAGAAAGGTTCTCCATGGGCGGATGCCGTGACTCTGGCAATTTTAGACTTCCACGAAAGTAATA
The DNA here is from genome assembly GCA_916049575.1 of Ancistrocerus nigricornis. Lineage (NCBI taxonomy): Eukaryota > Metazoa > Arthropoda > Insecta > Hymenoptera > Vespidae > Ancistrocerus > Ancistrocerus nigricornis. The sequence continues at coordinate 3,320,416 of OU696669.1, read as the reverse complement.
ACAACGTTATGGCATCCATATTAACGGGGGTAACGCTATAAGTTTGGTAGAAAATATATAATAATATTTTGGATTTTTTTCCTGAAGATAGTTCTCGGTCGGTTTTTGTGACATTTGGAGCTCTTATTTATTATACATTCGTCTATATTCAATATTCAAAATTCAATATTCAAATTCTACAACATTCTTCTAGAAAAATGTCAAAATCTTATTATATTTTTAGCTCAACTCATAGGGTTGGCTCCCCTCTAAGAGCAAATAAACGAAAGACAAAAAAATATAAAGAAAATTGTAAAAAAAATGAAATGAGAGCGTTCACGTTTCGTTCTAGGTGGTTTCATGGAAAAACTTGATCATCTGTGGATCCTCCAAGGGCATCCGCAACAATGCGAACAGTCCGAAAAAACACCGAACACTCTCGGCTTGAAAAATATGGCGGGAGTGTTCATAGTGGTAGCTGTCGGTATCGCCGGTGGAATCGGCTTAATTATAATCGAGATGGCATACAAGAAGCATCAAATTAAAAAACAGAAGAAAATGGAACTGGCAAGGCACGCGGCTGATAAATGGCGAGGAACGATCGAGGTAAACAGCGATCGCCGGCCGATTTCGTTGTTTGATATCTTTCCATCGTTTCTTCAGAAATGTGTGTTTGTCAGTAATCCTCAGGATGCGACGACGAGGTAGCTGTGAAGCATGTGCGTTGCCGGGGGACTTCCCTTCGAACCCTAGTAATAATAATTACGTGATAATTAGCGAGTTTGCACTGAACTGAGAGTATAGAAATTAATTATGAAAAAGTAGTTGTAGGTAAAACTAGTTGCAGATATTACATAAAACTTTGTCCCTTGTCCTTCCCCTCCTACCAACGAGGAGACACGTGCGTAGGATCGTCTCAAAAGGGGTAGAAGAAGGTAGCTAGAAAAAAAAAAAAAAGAAAAAAAATTCACACGTATCATTTGTTTGGGACGATCCTGCATAAACGTATGTTGTACATAATGTATAAAGTTTTATTCGACCGTAAGAACATTCTGAGGGAACTCCCTCGACGTTATCGTTCATACGAAGTTATCGTAACTTTGTACTTTATCTATGCAGAAGCGGAAGACGCTACGAGCTTCGATAGCTGCACAACGAAGAATTCAAAGCAATGGCCTCAATGATCCAACGACCGTCAGCTTAGCGGTCGAAACGGTCAACAGATGCACCGTCGCACCGCGTAGTCCTGGAAGAGCGTGGCCCGGAGATAGTGATATACGTCAACGACCAATGCCACGCGCCGAGGACGTTAGATTATCACCCGCCGTTTACACCGCTGACGTATCTCACCTAGTAGTATAATTATATTCATGTTGATAGTTTTTTAATATAAACTTTAATATCTCCGAGCGCACGGAAGAGAAAAGGAATTGCATAAGTGGTTAAACTATGTTTAAGATCATTCGTTAAATAAAGAAAGTTTCTCCGATTGTTATAACGGTATTTCTGCTTTATTTTTTTTGAAAAAAATTACCTTCTACTTTGTTCTATGTTCTTCCAAATTCGTCTCCCCTCTCCTCACATTGTCAAAATCATCTTCCAAATTTGACTTATTATGACTTTTCTGTTGAAGAACAAATAATATTACTCGATGAACAATGATGTACAAACGATACACAATTTCATATAAGAGAAATTAAGATTTACACAAACTACAAGCTAACTTTTTGGAGATCTATTCTGAACCGATAGTATCGCATACGACACCAAAATGGTAATGGGGCTTCGAAGCCCCAGGACCGTGGGACAAAAATTTACATTGCATGATACGTCTATCCTATACCTCGTCTGTGGTGATAGTACGTTCTGACTCGGTCGATAAGTTACCGACACGCGACATTCATTCATATATTTAATCGAATGCGTTCAAACATTAAAATTCCAAATATTTCTTTATTTAATGAAGTTCCTTTCAACCAAATTAATTAAAATTTATATCAAGTTTGCAAATAAAAAAATAAGTTAGTGCTTTAACCGACCGCCACCCTCGATTAGCGCTATCTAGAGCAATGCGTCACTTTGCTGTCCATAAGATTCCCTTTCTAATCGAGTCGCGCTTCTGCGGCCATAACACGCACGGGAACGAGAATTGTGTCAAATGTGGTGTCAGCTTCCAGAGCGCTGTCAATCGAAAAAGTTTTCTTATCTGCGGTATCGAATTTATTTTGTAGGTGGATCGTTAGTAGTTATTTAATCGATTCTCAAAAGAAATGGCAGATACGACCGTCGATGCGACAAGGCGTCTAAATGTTAAGAAACAGACATTGGATGACGCTTACGCAGCGCCTGCAAATTTTCTCGAAATTGACGTGATTAATCCAATCACACACGGCGTCGGCAAGAAAAGATATACCGATTACGAAGTCCGCATGAGAGTAAGTAAGATAATTTAATATCAACGATTGTATCAATAATTAATAGTTTATTATTCATTGGTTTTCGATCGGTATCTTTATAACGCGGCTAAAAAAAAAAAAGGCAAATTCCTTGACGCTACCAATACGTCACAACGATTAAAATCTCTTCCGAGGGTTTTATACGAGATTCTGGGTGAAAATGTGTAGTTAATTGATAAAATTTTATTTAAATTATTACTTGGTTGTATTTTTCCTTCCCTGACTACTTTTTTGTGGAATTTTTCATTCGATAATTTGTTCGGATATTTCGTTATATCTCTCGAACGGCGACATCGCGAGGCATTCGCCCGTTATCGCATGATATTAGATAAACGAATTAAGCGAAATTGTATGTCTCTATCCTTTCTTTTTAAGATACCTTAGAAATCTTTAGGATGCCACCAATGTTGGAATTTATAGGGTTTCTGTGATGATGCTACTGTCATATTAATCAAATAGAAATATTATTTTTATTGCTTAGCTTTTTTTGTAATATATCTATTAAGCCGAACCTAATAATTATCTTTATCTCTTTGATATCTTTTACATGTTTTATGTTCATTTTACAGACGAACCTACCCGTTTTTAAAGTCAAAGACTCGACGGTCAGGAGAAGATACAGTGATTTTGAGTGGCTCAGAAACGAATTGGAAAGGGATAGCAAGGTTAGCGATTTAATTGATATTCTCTTATGTAATATGGAGAAAATTGATTTGATAAATATTGTGTCTATTCCATGTGCAATATTTAGATTGTTGTACCGCCGTTACCAGGAAAGGCATGGAAGAGACAAATGCCATTTCGAGGAGACGATGGAATATTTGAAGAAGATTTTATTGAAGATCGAAGGAAAGGTTTAGAAATATTTGTTAATAAGTAAGTATTTTTGACGATACTTCTGATTTTTAATTGTATGAGAAAGATGTAAGCTAAAGACAATTTATAAATTCCAATGTATAAATGTTTTAGAATAGCTGGACATCCCTTGGCTCAAAATGAGCGATGTTTACACTTATTTCTTCAAGAACCTGTAATAGACAAGAACTACGTACCTGGGAAAATACGTAATACATAAGTAATTTTAAGACAAACCGCAAGTATATTTCACCCAGTCTTTGATATTTAAGCCATATTTCGTTATTTTAGTATGCTTGATTTAAATATTGAAAGATCCTTCTGTATATTTTCATGATAAGTAATGGAACTTTGAGCGCTGTGATGTTTAATCGAGTTACTTGGTTTGGAGATTATTACGTTTGAACTGTTTCTTAAAATTCGAAGGATCTCGTGTAAAGGATAAAAATTAATTGTCTCTACAGGAAATCACAACATAATCAAAAGATAATTTTTATCAGGCAAAGAAAACATCACAATAATCGTTATAAAAAATGACAGACTGTGCATATAGGGTGCATTGCAGCATTGTTACATCTTGCATAATCATTAATGCACAGACATCTGTTTACTAAAATATGGCTTGAAAATAAACATTTCAAATAAGATATTTCTGTACAAGTTGCTCGGTAGAAAGGTGCAAGCAGGAATAATTACTACCAGTTGATCTGATTATGCTCTTTCATATTTTTATTGAAAACTTGCAACTATATGAAACCTTGTCACTTAAGTATGGAATTATTGTAACATATCTCGTTGTTTATACTGTTACTCTTGAATTTCGTGCATTGTTTCTACCAATCATACTTTTTTTTCGATAAAAACAACTTGTACGAATCTATTTTCAAGTAATTCATGTACAAAGATATAACCTAAAATACATATTCTTTCTTTAATTATCAATTGCGTAATAACAATTTAGTAAAACTACTGAATTTTTATATTCGTATATTCGTAAGGAAATTTTTCACTTGATATTTTGAATCTCTGTTATGTTTAATATCTTATTTCAATGCAAATAAGATAAAACAATCATTGTTATTATTATTATTATTATTATTATTATTATTACTATTATTACAATTACTGTCATTGCTATTGTACTGAAATCAAGAGTAAAGTTATTGACTTTTATATAATGCTCCTCTTTGAACTTATATTCTATGTTTTGCGTGACTTACATGCATCTTGCTAGTCTTAAAAACTTCTTTTCAAAACATTTAGAATACAATGAATTATTTCGAAGGTAAAAATTAACAGACACATAATAATTCAGTATAATAATTTAATTATTAAAATCATAAATTTAACTTGATAAATATTTTCAATTATGTGCACGCGAAAAAAGGTGGAACTTGAATGTTTTTGTGTTTTTTCAATACAAATGAAACTCATTTTTAATCAAATAATACTTCTTAAAATAATACATTTTCTTACTATCAGTCTTAAAAAAAGTTTGTCAAGTCTTTCTATGAAATATAACTAAAGATGCAATTAAAAGCATATCGTATAATCCTGGCTTATATTGCAATAATCATCAATTTTTAAATATGTTCTCTTACTTCTAATGTGGTTCAGCAACTTCTTATATTCATTGTCATCATTATTATATATATATGTCTTGATTTGACCTAATGAATTTTCTATTTCGAAAATAATTATCTATATACTGGTTAACACAATTTTGTTCTGGAATTAAAAAAAAATAAGAGTTATGTACATATATTGGTAAATTATAGAATATATAGTAATAATTATAAAAATTTCATAACAGTATTATAAAATATTATATAAATGTTAAATCCTACCAGGAAATGTATTTTCAATAATAAGCATATCTGCTATATGCTTGGCTACAGCTTTAAATAATTGACGATCTTTAATTCGTCTTTTCTTGTAAAATGGCATAAGATACTTAACAATCCATGGAGCTATTCTTTCTTTACAAGCAGTTAGATGCTCCTCTATACAGATCGGTGAATCTGGCATCATTTCTTCGTCGTCAGATTCTCCGAACAATTCTATAAATTTTTCTTTTACTTTGCCATGCTTTCGATAATTCGTTAGAGACAGCTCTGTCATTTTTGTTTTTAGTTTTGATACCTGATGTACTCGCTCAACGAACCATATACCATCGGTTCTTTTTCTCTGTTTACTTTCAGCCGTTTCCTGTTTATTTTCAGTTGCGTCTTGTTTGTTGAATTCTGCAGGTTTTTCTGCTCTACTTTTCATTTCTTTGTAGTAACTAAAACTAAATTTTCCTTGCGTGGAATTTGACGTATTTACAGAACTATTCTTTGGGATTTTATTGCTTTCTGGTGTTTGTTTTAAAGTTGCTATCAAAGAGTTATCTGCTTCTAAACTCATTTTACTTATTTCTTTGTCAACGCTAGCCTTACTAATACCCGAGTGTTTTTCGATTAATGTAGTTAAATCGCTACTGTCGTCACTTTCGCAAAACATATCTTCCATATGTTGTAAAAGCGAATCTTGCGAGTTTTCATCATCATTGTGAACAGTTTCGGTAGGCTGCTGAATGGGGGTATCCACTGGAGGTACTTGTGTAAGTATCATTGTTTCTTGGCTTTGTTCGTCGAATACTTGCAGTTTATCTACATCTTCAGTTTTTAATGGGACAGTACTAATATTTATATTTTCATTTACTTTTTCATGCATAATTGAAGCATTAGATTCTTCTATACAAGGAACTTTTTTGTCTACTGGTAATGCTTCTTCCGTACAAGATAACTCTTCATAGTTTGACGTAATACAAGCATCTTGCATGGTATTGCTTCTATACTGTTCACAAGTCGTTTTTTCAACAGAGAGACTACTAGTTTGTACAGCAACATCAACTTTATCTGATGGTGTCTCTAAAAACATTACTAACTGTTTATATATTTTTTTCTGGGAGGTGTGTGACTTTATATCTGAAATCTGTGAAAAGAAACAATTAAACTACATTTTAAGTAACAAGAATTCCCCTTAAAAAGTATCATAACTTACCATTTTAATCATATGTTGTCTATACAAGGAAGCTTCTAAAGAACATCGAACCGCGTTTAGCTCCATTTGATCTGCACACTTTTTTAAATCGCTACTTGATGTTTCTTCATTTTTTTGTTTGTAACATACTATATAATTACTAAGTAAACATTTGTGAAGATACGAGAAATACACTGCACGTACCTGTTTTAAATACATCCCATCTTTAGTTTCAATTATTCGATCAATCAAATCTACTAATTGAAATAGTATAGAAAACAAACTATAGAATTATCTTCATATTTGAATCAACTAATTATAAACATGCGTATGCCATTACATGCATTATAGTGGGAATTATAATAAAAAAACGTGCCATTGCAGTAAGTCGTAAAAACTCATGGTTAGAAGGTAGAAGAAAATTGCTTCCAGAAATTGATGGTAGTGGCATAGACAAAATTTTGTCGAGCTCGTTTAAACTAGCATCATCGTCGATCTCATCTTGAATGACTTCTTGCTCTTGCTTCAATGTAAATGGCAATGTCATATCCATTGCTTTAAAGGCTGTCATATTGATACTTTATTTCAAATTGTCATTGAAATATTATTTAATAAACGATAATTTTCCTGTCGCTTCTACGAAATTTTCGTAATGTTAGACTTACGTATTTTACGCTATGATAGACGTTACTTTTTAGAAATTGATTATGTTGAGATTCTTGAAAAGTTTTATTTACACTGGAAACTTTTGAAATTGAATGATTAATTGACAAAAATGTATTTATTTCCGAAAAATGTATAACGTTTGTCGCACACAAGGCGACATATATAGACACATCAGTGCATCACACACACACATTGATGTTATACACATACATATAGCCTCGTGCGAGCTCGATCGAGATTAAAATTAGATTATTTATTTTACGCATGTCAATGATTTCTTATAATATTATTACATAGGTTAGTGTACAAAATATTGATTTTGAGAATAAAATTAGTTTTTTCAATAGCGAGTACCTAGTTTTTTATATTTTAAAAAATATTTTTTTGTTTCAATGTGAACCACTCTGCCGGTATATAAAGGTCTTCGGGATCGTTTCTATGGAGATAGAAATTAGAGAGAATCGGGTAACTGCAAAGAAAATATTATTGTAACTTGATATTATGTGTTATATTTTGTAAATGTTTATTTCTTTCCTTGTATTGTTGCATTTTTTAATGACCCTTGAGTCTTTTATTATCAGTGCCATCTATAATTTCTATGATCTATGACTGCGAATCGAAGCATGTGTAACGTGAACATTCGGAACTCCTTTGAAAGACTTTAAGAAGGAGTCACCTCCACGTTCTTCGGTTTGACAGGTATATTTTAAAATATATTAATATTATGTTGTTTCATTTAACAAGATGCATAATAATAAAAAAATATCATATTTCTAATTATTCTTCTGTGTATTTTTGCGATATTTTGAACGTATCATATTTTGTATGTAACGTAATGAGGTTAGAACATTATGGTTGAAGAACTAACAGCTTTTTTTACTATTATGTATATATAATTAATTAATGATAATAATATGTCATTTTTGATAGACAAATAATTGAAGTATTTACATTTTTTCGATAATTACCATTTTAGATTTTAAATATATATGTATTAAGTGATAGTTGTTTTGTTGAGTTTTTATTGCAACATGCGCTGCATACTTTTGCTATCTCTAAAGAAGCTTTTAGTACCAGTTATTAACTTACTATGCGTAACATATGGTGTCTTGTATAAATTAACATATTAATCCGGTCATTGGATGGGCTCCAATATAAATAAATTATTCTAAGTTTTTTTTTAAACTCTCACAAGATTTTATAATGATATAATTATTATTAATGTTGAAAATTAATGTTAAAAATTATGTTACAAATTTATTTTAATTCTTCTCTGCAGCATAAGGGCAGGTAAATCCTTAACATCATGCCTCCAAAAAAGTCTATGGAAGAAACCGATCGGTTAACTCGTATAGCAATTGTGAACTCGGATAAGTGTAAACCTAAAAGATGTAGACAAGAGTGCAAAAGATCATGTCCTGTAGTACGGATGGGCAAACTTTGTATAGAAGTAACTCCAAACAGTAAAATTGCATCAATTTCTGAAGAACTGTGCATCGGATGTGGTATCTGTGTTAAGGTAAAAAGAATTTCTTTAATGTATTGTGATAGTGTTTTTAGTAAAAGTGTTGTTTCTATATCTACAAATGAATTATATATTTATTAATGGCAATAACAAATATTACTTATATAACCCAACCTTACTTAATTGTACAGTTTAAATTGTAGGATTCTTTTCCAGAAATGTCCATTCGAAGCAATATCCATTATTAATCTTCCCAGCAATTTAGAGAAAGAAACAACGCATCGTTATTCAAAGAATTCATTTAAATTGCATAGACTTCCTATACCGCGTCCTGGAGAAGTTCTTGGATTAGTTGGAACAAATGGTATTGGAAAGTCTACCGCTCTTAAAATTTTAGCTGGAAAGCAGAAGCCAAATTTAGGCAGATTCACTGTATGTATAATAATATTATTTATACAAAATAAGCCTTTTTTCTGAGTTATATTATGAGCACATGTTTCAGGACCCACCAGACTGGACAGAAATATTGAGTCACTTCAGGGGTAGCGAATTACAAAATTATTTTACTAAAATTTTGGAAGATGACTTGAAGGCTCTTATTAAGCCTCAATATGTTGATCAGATTCCTAAAGCTGTGAAAGGAACAGTCCAACAACTTTTAGATAAGAAAGATGAATGCAAGAATCAACTAGAAATTTGTCGAATGCTTGGTAAGTTAATAATTAAATATTTACCAAAATATTGCGCAAGAAATCGTAATTTAATTTTTTTTACAATAAAAAATATTCATTCTAGACCTAATGCATATACGTGATAGAAGCATCGAAGCTCTTTCGGGAGGTGAACTGCAACGTTTTGCTTGTGCCATGGTATGCATCCAAAATGGTGATATTTTTATGTTTGATGAGCCTTCGTCGTATTTAGATGTTAAACAACGTCTTAATGCTGCTGTAACAATCCGATCTTTAATTCATCCTGATAAGTAAGTATATAAAGCAATGAAAATAATGAGTATATAAAGCAATGAAAATAATGAGTATATAAAGCAATGAAAATAATGAATATATAAAGCAATGAAGCTAATGAGTACATTTCAGTATAAAAAATGTCATTTCTTCTCAACGGTCTAGGTTTATAATTGTCGTAGAACACGACTTATCTGTATTGGATTATTTATCCGATTTTATTTGCTGCCTGTATGGTGTTCCCGGTGCTTATGGTGTCGTTACTATGCCTTTCTCTGTACGAGAAGGTATAAATATATTCCTGGATGGATTTGTACCGACCGAAAATCTGAGATTCCGTGAGGAATCTTTGGTTTTCAAAGTTGCAGAAAGTGCAACCGAAGAGGAAGTAAAGCGTATGAATCATTATGAATATCCAGCGATGGTAAAGACTATGGGTTCTTTTACGCTCCACGTAGAGAAAGGACAATTCACGGATTCTGAAATCCTTGTGCTGTTAGGAGAAAATGGAACTGGCAAAACAACATTCATAAGAATGTTAGCAGGAAATTTACCACCCGATGATGGATCTGGTAATTTTCACGATATTCCATTAATTTTCTTCCTACCAGTGGTATAAAATATTTTCTATATAAATAACCATTGATTTTTTATTTTTTAGAAAGTATCCCACAATTGCATATAAGTTACAAGCCACAGAAAATCAGCCCCAAGTCTCAGGGTATCGTACGGCAATTATTGCACGAGAAGATCAGGGATGCTTACGTTCATCCACAGTTTGTAACTGACGTAATGAAGCCTTTGAAAATAGATGATATTATGGATCAGGAAGTACAAAATTTGTCTGGCGGGGAATTACAACGTGTTGCTATGGCTCTTTGCCTTGGTAAACCAGCGGATGTTTATCTGATCGACGAACCATCGGCTTATCTGGATTCGGAGCAGCGTTTAGTAGCTGCCAAAGTTATTAAAAGGTATTGTTCACGTTGTTTAATAATCAGTACACGTATATCATACTATTGTTTATGGATCGATATAAATTTTCATTGTTATTCCAGGTTTATATTACATGCGAAAAAGACAGGATTCGTTGTAGAGCACGATTTTATTATGGCTACTTATCTGGCTGATCGTGTTATAGTGTTTTCCGGTACTCCTTCCCTTAGTACGACTGCGCATAGTCCCCAATCGTTACTGAATGGTATGAACAGATTTTTAGAATTATTGGGCATTACTTTCCGAAGGGATCCCAATAACTTCAGACCACGAATCAATAAGAGTCAATCTGTGAAAGTACGTGACTTATTAAAATTATTTCTTTATCCATTATTATTATATACCTTTTACAAACTTTTTAATTGTTTACTTTATAACAGGATTTGGAACAAAAGAGAGCTGGACAGTATTTCTTCCTGGAAGAATAAAGAACCGATATCTTGTATATGAGTTGGATAGCAGCTTATACAAAATAACGTTAAGATACTTTGGTAAACTTTATACTTTTTAAACATTGGTAAAGGATATCTTATATTAATGTGATAATTCTTACAATAACAGTGCATTTTCCGTGGAAGGATGACACACTTCCCGTTGAAAGATTATATATACATATATAAATATATACTTGTGTCAACGAAACGTTCATTAATTTATGTACAACGTCATTGGCATCATCATCAGTTCCTGTGTAAAGACATCGATACGGCGAACAGACACTTATTGCGATATGTAATACTTTTTTGTACAAATATTCATTACAAATGTGCGAAATAGAATTAATTTATACATATAAAAAAAAACATTCTCGTGTACGTCTGCTATGCAACATGATCTACGGATGAAATATATGATACGCCATGGAAAAAAAGATAGAATTTTGTTTCTCTTCCCCAATGCTATCTTTCTTGTTATTTCGCCTCGTAGTAACATTATGTACATGGCAAATAATATTATCTCGAAACGTTAATTATAATGTACAACGGTTATCATCTTCATCGAATGAGTACGTTAAACTAATAGCAAAAAGTCCCCACCCTTATCGTAACGGACATGTAAATGAATTTGTAAATGCTATCTCATGATTTTGTAAACAAAGCATTTTACGTCAGTGTAAACTTTGCACAATGTATTTTTCACTTTGACAGTTTTCGTGTAATTATTAAAAGAAGAGAAGACAACGAACGTACACCGTGCATGAATATATGTATGCTAAACGAACTATTATATGTTTTCTTAATAACATATTATATAACCCGGAAACATTTGGCCCCCGATAACTAAAAAGTTTCGACGATAATTATGCCCACCCGAACTACGTAGAGTCATCCTTATAAAAACATGGGGAAGAATTGGTGGAAAAGTTTAGAAGTTCAATATGTGGAGCATGCAAGTTGACAAACTGTTTTTTCTATTCACATTAATTCTTTTTACCGGAGTCAGGGCTCAATTCGATAGTAAGTATGTTTCTTGCAAAATGTCGAGAAGAAAATCGAGCGGGAAAAAGATTATCCTTCGAATGACAATTTATATGTTCTTCTTTTTGTTTCATTCGATATTGAAATTGTATCAATGAACGTTGATGTAATTATTTGGCTTCTTTGTTTCTATAGTATTTATTTTTAACAATATATTTTTGATTATTCGCTCTCCATGAAATAAGGTATAATAATTGTTTCTCGTTAATTTTATTTTGGAATAAGGTAAATTCTTTATGTATAGACTCCAGTGTAACAGAAGAACCAAGTCTTCGGTATGCAAGAGCCACTAATCGACAAGTGATTTTATCTACACCAGAGCAATGCTACCGTCCTTGCGATGGTGCAAGACCACTTTATTGTTATTACAAATTTCATTTGGAGTATTACACAACGATGGGACCGTAAGATGAATTTAAAAATAAAAATTTTCTGATCTTGTTAGTGGCAGGACGAAGTGTCCTGCCAGAAAGATTAAAAAACATTGTATTCTTTTAAAAGTGATATCATTCTTATTAGAAACGATTAATACAATAATCAATGAATAAGATCTTTTTATCGTAAAATGTAAAAAATTTGTTTACTTTTAACAATGTTTGTATCTTTTTACTAAGTTACTTTTAAACAAATGGTTAGATAATAACGAATAATTTTATAGTGCTTGCAATCAGTGCCGAACGGATAGTTTTGCAAGATCGAAGAATCAGTCATCTTGTCAGTGTATCTTGGCGGATGGCTTTGAGAAAACGATTTTTTCTATCAATCGTCAATTCCCTGGTCCGAGTATTCAGGTTTGTTATTTCAAGATGAAGTGACTTTAAAAAATATTTATGCGCTCTTTAAAATAGAATATTCCTCTTTTAATGTATGAAGTGTTAAACACTTATGAATGAACACAAAATTATTTTTTAGTATAGTAACCAGTTTTTGTTTCGTTAAAGTTTCAGAAATTCTTATGAAAATCGTTTAATCGAAAAAATTGTCTAAATATTCTAAATACAAGCGAGCTTATTAAATTGGGTTTGCCAAAAATTGTTCATTGTATCACTATTTTATAGAAACAATGATATTTTGTCATTAATATAGAAGTTTTTAAATCGACTCAACGTTTCAAGAGTAGTTAATATTTCAAACATTCCCAAGATGTATGATAGGAATTAAAAAAAGAGACCTGCAAAATGCATACAATCGGAATAAAGAAAAAATGACATCAAGCTCGAAAGATGGAACGTTCCAAAGGAAATTGCTTTTATCGAATGTCATAAATTTCTCAGGTATGTCAATACGATAAGGTCATAGTCGACGTGGAAAATGCGGCAGAAGGCACGGACACGACGATACATTGGCATGGACTCTTTCAAAAGAACTATCAATATTATGACGGAGTACCTCATGTGACGCAATGTCCGATCGCAGCACCGAATACATTCAGGTAATCATACTTTAACAAAAATTCGTCATCATAATTATTTTTTTAATTACACAAGCTTAATTACAAGAACACCAGTCATTGTGTCAACACAAGAATTATCTTTATCCAAGCTTTACCTTAGTTTTGCAATTAGTTGACTTCGAAATAAGGAAATTAATGACCAACGAATAATTATTCGATTAAAGCTATCGTTTGTAAAAATAGGTCTAGTTTTTACAAAAAATATGACATATTTATTATTTTCTAATTTCATTTTAAAAAAAAGGTATTGCTTTTTTTCTTTCAGATATCAATTTTCTGTGGATAACGCCGGAACCCATTTCTATCATTCACATTCGTCATTATTTCTAATAGATGGACAACAGGGTCCTTTCATAGTACGTTCACCGAAGAGCAAGGATCCCAATGGACATTTGTACAACCACGATCTATTCGATCATGTTATATTTATGAGCGATTGGCTACACACGGTATCGATTAATCTCTATCCTGGACCAACCAAAGTGAAACCAGGACAAAAACCAGATAATTTTCTAATGAATGGTCTTGGAGGCTGGACGGTGAACGTTACTTAATATTTGATAGGGTTGTTTAGAAAGTTTGTTGCAATTTTTCATGAAAATACGATGATCATGCAGTATGATACTGTGGATTCCGGTTACATATAAGTCTATTAGAATTTTAAAAAGATTAGGTTTATAATATTTGACAGATAAAAATTGTTATGAACTTTATGAACGATCCGATATATTAATTATTTCTCCATTTATATTATCGTAATATAATATTAAAGTCGAGTTTTCTAATGAAAAATTTAGGATCCACAGACGGGGGAAAATCCCAATGCAACCCTCGCATACTTCCAAGTAAATCCCGGTGATACATACAGATTCCGACTGATCAATTCGTTCGGTACGGTTTGTCCGGTCGAATTTTTAATCGAAAATCACAAGTTGACAGTAATTGCAACGGACGGTGAGGATTTGCAACCGGTTGTAGTGGATAAAATAGTTTCTACGACAGGTGAGTGATAATCGATGAATTTTTATCATTACATCTTATATATCTAACATATAAGGTGACCTATTTGAACTTGAGTAGTACAAAAAATGTTGCACCGTTCGAATGATATGGATATTTATTTTTTTCAAAATTATTGATATCGATATCTATCTATAATCATATATTATTATAGACATATATTAAATATTTCACCCACATTTTAAAAAATAATTAAAAAATTTGATTACAATAGGCGAACGCTACGATTTCGTTTTGCACGCCAGTCAAAATGCTGGCTCTTATTGGATTCAAATGCGTGGTCTCGGTGAATGTGCCGAGAATAAACTTTTACAAGTAGGCGTACTGATCATCGGTAATCAAATAGTGTTTCCCAAAACTCGAAAACCTACCTTCGACAGCCCGATAACTGGCGTCGTTGTGAGTACATCCTTTCGGAAATAGAACATTTTCTTCAAGATGGAAAATTCGAAGATCTAATTTTGATAACACGTTTTTAGGAATTGAATTCATTGGAAGCCACGCAGTGCATGGGCAAAATGACGAATAAAATTTGTATAAACCAATTGAAGTACGCTTTACAAATGCCAAAGGAAGAACGAGAAACTCCAGAGGAAGTTATGTCGATACCATTCAGTTTCTTCACATACGATGAAAAAATATTTAATCAAAATCTATACAAACCTTTTTACGGTATGTATACCAAGGTTTTGTAACTTCTTTTTAACTTTGGTTCTAATAAATATCATACTTCAAGAAGATTTATCAAAATAGACTTTAATCTTGAGAATGTAGGTCAAATTTCTTTATTGTCTTAAAAAAACTATTCATTGAAAGTAATATAACAGTTGGGAGATAGTAACAAAAAATATAGCCACGATAAATTGATCTTTACCTTGAATAAAAGGAAATATAAATATATTAATTCGATATTCTGAATATGAATGCTGAAATGACATTAGTTAATTAATATATCGATTTCTTCTCTCTTAGTCGCTGTCGATAGAAGTGTAACAGCAACAATGGTCACCAACATAAGTTATACCGAACCATCGTCGCCACTAATATCGCAATACGAAGGTTACGAACAACTGTGTACCGCTGACAGAGTTCCAACTTGTACGCGACCTTGTCTTTGTACACATGTTATTAACATAAAGAAAAATGCATTAGTCGAGATGCTGCTCTGCGATACAGGTAAGATCGATCGATAAAAAAGTTTAACGTGAATGAAAATCCCCCCCTAGTCTTATGCATATTTCCATAATATTTATTATTATTCGATGCAGTTTTTTATCCAATAATAATAATAATTAATAGTAAATGTTATTCACTTTTATTAATATTTTTATAATTATATATTATATTTTTTTATAATTATTCACATGTAATTTCGTATTGACTAATTGTAATGCAATATAATAGATTGTAAATTATGAAAATTAATGGTCATTAATGGTCATAATTTTTATAATAAAAAAACCTTCGTTTCAGATCCATTTGTCACCCTGCATCATCCATTCCATCTCCATGGGTACGCTTTCTGGGTGATGGCGATTAAAGGCTTTGGTGGTAGGAAACCAACGCAACAAGAAACTACCCAATTCTATACGGACTACAGACGTTCTATCGAAGGAGGTGTAACAATTCAACCACCTAAAAAGGATACGATCAAGATACCGGTTGGTGGTTGCGCCATTTTGCGCTTTTATGCGAATAATCCAGGTACGATGGAAAGAATGCAGTAAAATTAATAATTTACTTCTACGGAAAAGTTGTAAAACTTTGTAAAATTTAATAGTAAATTAAATGAATCAATGTTTTTTTTCACAAATTAGTCTATAGATATTGATAAAACTGATATTTCATATTTTTTTCTTTTGCAAACTACTTTATAAGGATTTATAAGGATTACAAAAATATCGATCATCATTAATTTTTTTTTCTCGTTTCAGGATGGTGGCTCTTCCATTGTCACTTCCTTTGGCACACGATGTCCGGTATGAACGTGGTCATTCACGTGGGCGAAGAGTCGGATATGCCAGAAGTACCTAATGGTTTCCCAGAGTGTGGCAACTACGTCCCACCGGTATACATTTAAAATATTATTAGAAAAAAAAAAATAGATATACTTTTAAAGTACAAACAAAGAAAATAGACGTTTGCGATAAACAACTCGTTCAATAGGAGTTTTTCGCACGGTAATACAAGGACACCAATTTCTATACAATTATAAGGATTCTTGTTAACGAATTTAAATAAAATTTTCATGTAAATTTGTGATTCCCGATAATCTCGTGACGATATTCTTATCACGTACGAACATTTCTCTCGTAAAAAAATACATGAAGCAGCAATTTCGGTATTATTCAGATGTGATAATCATGCAACATTAGCCACTTTAACAAGAATAGTTGTTATCCTTATCTACCATTAAATTGACGAGGTCTTGTTATTTTCAAATTACATGTATAAGTTAGTAGTAAGTATAATAACTTACTATCTCAATTGTCGATCTTATCAATAATTAATATTTTCCCGTTCGTTTAATAATCCATTTCCGAGGAAATAATTTAGCGAAAGTGCTCACGTAACTCTCGCAAATTATAATATTCATTTATTTAAAAAAAGAATATATCGAGCAGACGATAAAAACAACGACTGTATCTTTAAGAGGTATTTCTTTATTTAACAGTCGGAATATTACAATATAAATCAATATGGTTAATAAAAGATACGCATCTTTTCTCCTTTTTTTTTTCTCTCAAAGCTATTGCGATATGAATGAAGAGACGACGTCTCGTCGCTGCGAACGTATCTACATTACACATACGTGTCTCGTTGCGATCGTGAAAAATTTTTGTCGAGTAGTTTCGATAGAGCCGTGTAGAATTATTAATATAATAATAATAATAATAATAAAAACAGTAAATAGACGATGCGCCGAGACGTGAATCATTCGTTGAATTGTGATCAGCGGCGAATAATAGAAAGCCGATTATTTCTCACACGTTATATTCAAGTATCATGATAATAATAATAATAATAATAGTAATAATATTAATAATAATGATAATCAATAATAATAGCATAACGTATTCGTTACATAATTGATATCGTAACTGCATTTATATCAAGTATCATAATATCGAGTACGCTGGAACGGTCTAAACGTAATCAGCCTCTTTATATATATGTGTATATATATATAACGGGTAGCTATATAAAATTGATTCGGATAAATTGCGTTTAATCCCATTTTAAACGTTTACCATAAATAGGTTCCACCGTTTTTATCCCTTTTCTCCCGTATAAGTCTGTCGATATATATATATATATATATATATACGAATTGTATAATATCTTTATCTATTATATAAGTTCTTTCGCGCGTGGATCTTAGAGAATCCTCGAGGGATGCTGTGTCATGGTCGCTTTAAAAAAATTTAAGCATCTTTCTGATCTTTTTTTTCAAGATATCGTTCGCAAAGAAGGGTACCGGGTGTAAAATAAACAGGTTCAAGGTCTGGACTCCTAAGAATTTTTCAATTCCAATATAGGGTGATAATTAAAAAAAAAGGGTTCAGAATATTTAGAGCAGAGTTTCAAACAATGAACATTCTCAAAATTATATAAACAATTTTTCGTTTCGGTTAGTGCGACTTACTTGCTTTGAGAGTATAGTGCTGTATAAAAACAATGGATCATCTGCCTTCTTCTCACTTCATACATATGACATAGTATTATTTTATCACGAGACGTTGCCAGGGATGGGAATACGTAGAAAATCTTCTGTAATTCGTCTTTTGTTTTTTACAAGCGAAAGGAAACATTGTTTATATCTTTGAAAAGATTAATTTTTCATTTGAAGAGTATTACCTATCATAAAAATATTGAACCCTTTTTTTCTCAATCACCCTATATAAGTTAATCATGGAATATTTATTTTTTTTACCACTGTAATTTGTCCTTCCGTACACGTGATAACATCGTCGCACGTAGTACTTGACATTAGAATATACAAGTGCTGTGCTTGAAATTAGAAAAGCTGCGACCATGTGATCGCGATCCAAACGCGCGAATCGAAACTTCGTCGTCATCACAAAACGCTTTCTATGGGTGTAAATCATCACATCGTTTAATACGCTGTAAATAATCTCTTAAACGTCTTAATCTTATTACGGATCTACGCTTACTATCACAAACTCTTCTGTAAAAAATGAAATAAGATGAAAAAAAAAAAACATATCGACCCACGGTCTCACCCTCGTTCTTCTACCCTTACGCATAAAAAAAGCAAGTCGAAGACGTCCCCTTTCATCGGCAATCGATAGCTGAAACGTGTGTCGTCGTCGTTGCTATAATCGGTCGTAGCGTCGTTCCTATTTTTTTTTTTTTCTAATTGCTTTTTCCTAAGCAAAATAAATGAAGGAAAAATCTTTTATATTATTAATTGAATGAGCAACGATAAAAAGATTGGGACGAGTCGGCAAAGTTTTATAAAATTCTCCACCTCGTTATGTTGGATAAGCATATTTAATTTCATCGAAATTAGATAACATTAATTATTTAATAATTATTTGAATACTTTCTCGAAGAAAACTTATAATATGTATATAAAAAAGATAGAAAAGAATTTATCGTAAAGGAAAACAATGAAATCGGTTACAATAAAATATAAGAAGAATAGAACGAAAGTTACAAATCGTTTCTCATTGGATTGACTATCCTAGAAAAAAGATACCTCTCACCTTTTTTGGCACACGCTTTTCACGCGAGAACTCGCTCGCTTCATCGCCGATAACGTTATACGAATTAGTACGTTCGGTCAATCGATACGACAACCCAACATTATTATCGTTTCTTATGCAAAATCGACGGAGCTTTCGTTAGTCGTTCTTCTTATTAATTAATTTACGGTAAGCCGAATCGAATCGCTTTCACTCTTGATTTATTTCCAATTTACTCACACATTTTCATTATAATCGTCACGTTCATCATTTCATAATCATAATCATCATAATAATCATTGTCATTGTCATAGTCATCGTCATCGTCGTTTTTATTATTCTAATAGAGCACGAACAATCATCACTACCGAGTGAGCTACGTACGATTATCGGTATGCATACTAGACCGTTTACAATAAATATAAATATATTGTCGATTATATCAGAAACCAGTATTCTCCATCACCGTCGTTTCGGTGAAACGCACTCGGCTGATGGTCCAGTTTACGAATTGATATATTTTAAGTGTCAAGCGACGAACACCCCGACGTTGCGTTCCATCTTTTCATGTGAAGCACGATCTGATTATGATTATATTACAATATAATTATATTATAATATATTATATAATATATAGGGTGAACCACGAATCGTGATCAGTAGAGATTACCGATCGAAAATGTTGTTATCAGCTTTTGCATGGTTTCAAGAAAGTTTTAAGTAAATTTTTTCTCGACCCAGGGAGATATTTTGGTGTCAAGTTTCTCGTGACTCACCTTGTATATTAATTATGTATAATATAGTATAATGTAAGAAACTATTATAATAACATTATATTACAGTTATATTATATTATAATTAAACGAACGGATCGTGCTTCAACATCCTTTTTTGTATCTTGAATAGGGTAAGAGCCGACGAGATAGATTTAACCCTCTGATATCCTATTATATTTATTATCTTTTAAATTTCATTTACTTTTTTTACTACCACAATTAAATAGGTTTTCATATGCAAAGTGTGTTACATGAATTTCCTTTTGATGAAATATTTATTGTTATTTCGTCTAAAATGATTAAAATCATACGCTTCGATCGTCATTGTTCGTTTTATCGCAAAGAAAAAAAAAAACTTTTTTATTTTTAGATATTTTTTTCCTTGCTCTCACGCTATTCAAGTTATTAATTCTCTCGTATAGACGCACGATCGGCGGACGCGTTGCTTTATGGCGAAATAAAAACTGGACAGATCAGGGAGTCGCCGCTGTGCGCGGGCATTGGTTTACTCGTATAAGCACGTATGTGTTTAGTATGTACGAATGTATATACTTAACTGTACGAATCTCGGCCATTCTTTTTCATACATTATTTCAAAATAAAAAGATCTCCGATCGTGCCTCCCGATCACGCCACGTTCCTTCCCCAAAGTACATACAAGGTGTTACTGTCGTACGCGACACCATCGCCTATCTATTTATTTACAGGACTAGAGTCTTAGTTTAAAATCCCAAGTTTGCCTGCTCGACTTTTACCGTTCCGAATTTTTTTTTCCTATTTTTTAAAATTAACAAGTAATCAAAACTCGACTCATTGTTTTCTTCAATAAAATTTGTTTAACAAAATTTATGTTAATTAACTTATGTACAATGTTGTTAATCGTTGATGAACGTTAAATTATTGATATAAAAAAGAGGGTGTTTCGTTCACTGGTAGGAATGTGTTCAGAATCTAAGGGGGAAAAAATGGATAATTATCTGGAATAAGGGTTTCCTCGCCGATTTTCGTGGTTTTAAAATATGTTGTCAAAATTAACAATGATTAAATTAATATTAATTGAAATTAACAATTAAATTACCAAACTTTGGTCGGAAGGATATGTGGGGAAAAAGTGGCGTGTCGCGAAATCGATCATAGTGGTCGTCGTCATCGAGCAGGCTGCGCAGATTATGAATACAATATATCGAGTTTATTTAGCTTAAACGTTACTTTAATCTTACGAGCTACGAAATTAGCGCCCACGAGAGACTCTACGATAATCTTCTCGTTTTTTCTTCTTTTTTTATTTATCACCCTTCCCAGCCCTTCTCATGTTTTTCGTATTCTCGCAATAATCGCCATTTCGGCATTAGATGGAGCACCGTTTCGTAGAGCACCTTCGAAATTATGAAAAAAATGTGTGTGTATGTATGTATGTTGAACAAACGCACAAATTTTTCCCTCCTTTCGTTTTTTTTTTTTCGCCAACTCCGTCGAAATATTCTTTTGTACATACCAATTCGCAATTAACAAGTGTAACCAATGCTTGTAACATTTTTTTAAAGAATTAATAGCGTGTACCTATGTGCGTTTGTGTCAGCGATGGGCTACTATGATTAATTTTGGTTATTCGAATTTTATTCAGTTACTAATTTCAATCGAAAAGTGAAATTAGTAAGAAAGAATTTTTATAATCGAATTTTGGTTGGTACGAATAACCATCATAATCAAATAATTGATATCAGTATTATTCACAATCGTCCATCGCTGGATTGTATATCTGTGTATATAAAATGTATATTTATATGTATACGAGATGAGACATCTAAGGCAAGTAGCTTGAATAACTTGTACAATTTTTTGGAAGATAGGAAGAAATGTCATTGATTTCTAAAGGAGGGCTTGGTACTATGCAGGGAATGAAACTTTTTTATAAGTCGAGGTTCTTAAGAAATTTGAAGATCATCATTACTTTTTCTCAAAGATTGTATAAGTTATTCAGATAGCTCTTTTTAGGCTACTCACCCTGTATATATGATCGATCGAATTGATGAAAGTGTCTTTTCACCTCATTTTCTGCATTTTACCCAACTTATCTCTCTCCCTCTCTCTCTTTTCTTTCTTTATCGAACATCTAAACACTTAAATATTAAGTAAATTACGTTATCTCTCTTTCTCTCTCACAAAGTTCACCCCTAACTCGCGTCTCCGTCATTCGCAATCATATTTTCCTTGATTAATTTGATAGATTTCAAATATGTGTTTATTCTTTTGACTTTTTTTCTACTTCTGTTCGTTTCACTGATCGAGCGACTCGTGAAAATGAAAAAAGAAAAAATTAAATATATGTATATCGGAGGCTCGCATTTTTTCTCTCCTCTCACATTTTCATTATATTTTTTCATCCATTCATTATCCACATTGACGCACACGGCCTTTGCATACATCGAGCTTCAACGCTTTGTTTATATATTTATTTGTTTTTTTTTTCAAACATTCACGATTACAATCACCGCTTCTCCGTCCGCCCGTTAGAATCGAACGTGAAATATCGCGTCGCGTAGGAAAAACGAAAGAACTCTCAGTTTTACCTATCGATATGGAATAATAGTAGTAGTAATAGTAATAACAATTATAATAGTAATGATAATAATACTAGGAATCGATTAATCGTGATAGTATCATCGATTTAGTCGAGATTTATCGCCGAAAAAGAAACGCTCTTTCCGCTATTGTTCTTTGGTAAGGTTCATTTGCTTTGTGTTTCTTCTTCCTTCTATCTATATTTTCTTTTTCAATTTTCTTCATCCAACCTTCCTTTCTACGCTGTTTTAGAGCCTTTTGACGATTCGTCCGTCCAATCGGAGGGACACGAAGAAAAGGTAATGACGAGATTGCCTCGTCTTGGTTAAAATTTCACTTGAAATTTCTTCGAAGTACATACGTTGATTGTCGTACCTAAATTATCATTTGTTGGAATGTTAAGCATTGCACAAAAATGATGTCGTTCCTTTTTTTTTTTTTTCATTCTCTCGTCTAGTGCCTTTTATTTCTCTAGGATTATCAGCCGTTCTCGAGATATTTCGAAAAGAAAGATAGATTCACTGTGTTAAACTGGACGAGGAGTTTCTATAAAAAGTGTCGACTATTATCTCATGGATAAAGGAATTCGAATGAGAGACACGTACCCTGGCGATTGAACGAAAATCTAAGTATATATTATAAAATGTAGACGATTGTCTAAACAAACTATAGTTAAAGTTCATATCATTCTGCATTCATAAATTGTTTAAATAAAATTGATTCTTTCGTTAAAATATTGAAATTTCGCAGATCCTTTAAAGATCACTCATAAATTTTTTCTAGATACGCGCAACACGTATTTCGGAAACACCCTGTACATTAAATTCACGCGAAGCATATACGAATTCTGGTCACATAGGCTATAATTTGCGGTAGGCGGATTGTCAAGAAATATATTTCGGTTTTATCGGCTTTCTCTCGCTTCTTATCCATTTTTCCCCCTTTCTATTATTATTATCCTTGTTTTTGATTACGGAGCCAACGACTCTTATCGCGCTCTTTTTTTTTTCCATTCCAAGTTTGTCCCTTTTATTCCTATTGTATTTTTTTTTATACATCTTGGAACGATGGCCACGTTCCTTTTTCTTTATACACGATCTCTCGATTTTTAGGGAAAAAAAACCTTTTAACGATCTCCCGTTTACTCCAATAAGCAATAATATCGTTTAATTAGGTATTAATATATGCAAAGCAACGCGATGTATGTTTCTAAATTGATTTGATTATAATCGAATAATTTTTTACATGTATATATACATATATACATATACATATGTGTATTTCTCACTTGCAGGCTAAAATCATGTGCTTGTTTTTGCTTTAGTTACCAATGATCACGATAAAAGTGAATAGAAATTTTTTTTTTATTCGTAGTCTACTCATTGATTGTTTTATCTCAATAATTAAAAAAAGCTCCTTTCATGGAGCAATATTATTTAAAATAAATATACGTGCTATAAAACAGCTGATCTTTTTGAAGTAAAAATTGATACTGTTTTTAATTCGTATTGCCGTAAATGAGAAAAACTCATATATTTATTTACTTGTTTATATATATATAAATTCATGTACGTATAAATTCTATAGAAGAACGAATCGAATATTTTTATAAGGATACACTTGGCAAAAATCTATCGCGTACCGCGCCCAACTTTTCTTTCTTTACTTCTGATTAGTTTTATATTCTACAAATACCGTCTATCTATAAAAGTAGGCAGTCGTATAAGAAATGGATGATTCTTCTTGTCACTTATTAAAAAACAAAGAAATAGAAAATTAATGGAGTATCGATGACGGACGAACAAATGGCAACTCGATAAAATCGCGTTTCGTCACTATTGGAAGGTTCCTTTTATTAATTTCCTTCGCCTTTTTAATTTCACTATACTCGTTAATCGAACTCTATAATCTAGGCTGATCATACTTCCTAATTTTCATTACTTTTATACCACTTTGAAGAAAATTCTATCCTCTCTCTGATTTTCGAAATTTAATTTACTTTTTTTTTACTTTTGCTCGATATATTTGAATTAAATATTGGAACAACAAGAACCGTGCTAATTACAAATGGTAATTAAAAACTTTTCTTATTAATTTCATATAATACCAATTACTTTTTCTCTAATGCAACAATTCCTTTAATACAAACACCTCTAATTTTTTCAAGCAACCTTGATTTAAAAAAATGACATCCTACATTACATCTCGATGTCATAAAGAACTATCATCAGCCTACTCAACAAGAAAAAAAAAAACATTCGATCATCCAACTCACGAAGAAAATAAAAATGGCGGACGGTGGTTGGTCGGACCTAACGCTACGACAGGAAGAAAAAAAAAAAAATAATCGGAACCGTCCATCGAATTTTGCCTACGATCTACGCTTTGCCATGTTCGTGTGGCGCTCTCACATTTTTTTTTTTTTTCTCATTCGAATCCCATTCACGGAATACCTTTCTTTCGCTCGCCTCTTTCTACGTCATGGCAGAGATCCAGGAACGAGAGAACGGAGTCGTCGATACGGCTTCGTTCTCTAGAATCCATTTTTGTTTATCCATCTCTCTTTTCCTCGCTAACTTTCTCAGCCATCTCTCGTTTTTTTTTCCACTTCTTCGATCTTTCTCTATCATTCTCTCCCTCACTCTCTCTCACACACTCTGGTCTTTGTAGTCAGCATCGGAGCACGGAATGATCTCTTCTTATTAGATGGGTAACACGTGCACAGCTACGACGAGTTTCTCGATTACATATCTCGCAGGAGGATGATTGGCTCGTAATAAAAGTCAAACTGGATAGAAGAAGTCCGTATCATTTCTTCTTTCCCTCTATCCTCCTGTCCCCAGTCCGATTCTAAATCGGTAGGGGATCGTCGTCGCAGCGATGCACGAAACCGTGCTGTTGGGGTCATCCACTGCTATGTTCCGGAAGTAATATGCTCACGGATTTACGATTCGTCGTTGTCGACGTTGTTGATGTCGTTGTCGCCATTGTCGTCGTTGTCGTTGTTGTTGTTAACGTTGTTGGCGATGCGACGTTGTTTAATGCGTGACTACTCGATAGACTATTGTTGTTATTAGTCAATATTGGCGTCTGACCTACGAGACCGGACTGAGGCCGATGAGCTGGCGCGACCACGCGCACTTCCGGTCTGGGTGAGGCCTCTCGCAGAGGGCTACCTACGAGGTCCTCGGCCAGCAACGATGGCCTGTAATTTTGAGAGAGTATATGAAGTTGTGTAGGCTTGGTTACTTGATTGTAGGCGGTAAGTAATCGTGTTAGATCGGTTCGTTGATTGGCTTTGGTATTGGGAAGGACATTTTTGTGACAAGTAGTTGGTATTATTTTAATTAATTGTGTTTTATGTTCTGTTGGATTTTATATTGTTATATTCATCACTTTTGTTGGCAACAGTCGACTTAAGGTCAGTGGCAACTAAGAATTGCATTTTCGTGGATTTACGTGGGAAGTATTGGAAATGGAATCCCTTTATCTGTGAGCTATTTCTGTCGGAGTACTTGAAAGCTTAGGTGCTTTTAAAGCTTTCGAACAACGGCAACCTGCGGTGAATATTTTATAGTTACGTTTTTATTTCCAAGACTGTCCCTTGCTAGTATGTAATGTGCTATTTAAACCATATGTTTCTTATTTTTTTTTTTACATTTCTGTAAAGTATATGAAATATTAATTATTAATTCTAAATTTCTACATTTTTCGGCACAATTTTTGATGAACGTTTGATAATACACTAAGTTAAAAATCAATTTTCTATCATGAAATGTAGCAAAGGTTAAATGTTTCATAAATGATATCTTTTAACAAACAGAAAAGAGAAAACCCGGTCAATGGAAACGAGAGTTTTCAAAAGATATCGACTAGAGAGTCTCGTTACGTTTCTCTCCGTCGTTGTCTTCGAATGAATCGAGTGATTATCTTTTAATCCGTTTGATCAAAGCGCACACTCGTTATAGTCTACGATTTCGATTGCTGACGTGTTAACGCTCGCGTTTTAATGGCACAACATCAACGATGTCGTTACACGAATGGTTGAGAAACCTACATACGAGATGATCTAACAATTTTATATATTCCAAAAGCTATGAAAATGCATAAAAGTGCATAAAAATCTGTACAACTCATTTCTATCACCATATATGTATAAATATTATTTGATTACTTGTATAATTATATTTGAATTTATTTAAAATCCTATTTGTAAAATACAAGCAACTAATTATAACGTATTTATTTATTTTATTAGTAATTAATTTGATTATTATTTTAGTAATTAGTTTGTAAATTGAATAAATTCACAATTGATATAAAATGGACAGAACTTTACAGTATACTATATTGTATTATTACATTTATTATTATTCTATATTTTAGAGTATTATATTCCTTTCCATATACTTAAAGTTTAGTATAAAAAAAAAAATGTCTCCGTAACTTAAACCCTCATAATTTTAGAAACGTCGGAAGATATTTCGAGGATACAAGGTTGTAAAAGCTCTCGGAGCACCCGGTGTATATATAAATAAATAATAAAACGGACGATTTCCGTCGTACCTGTGCTGTGGGGGCGGCGTGGGCGTTCGTGATAACGGAAAACTCGCGACTTCTCTCGTCACTGAGAGCGATCGGATCGATCCAAACGTTTGGTCTGGCGACAAATTGGCCCCGACGCTTTGCACCATGCCGCTGCTGAAACACGCGATGGAAATTAACCAGACGATTCTCGTTTGATTTGTTTTTTTTTTTTAGAGGCAGATTTTTTTTTTTTGCTCGATTTTAAGGCAGGTACACGAATATGTCTGCGATTTCGGGGCTGCCAGTTACAGCTGACTTTTTTTTTGAACGTTCGCCAAGCGATTCTCGGCTGGCTATCCGGACAGATTTCTCAAGTTAAAGCAATTAATCCGTGATAACAAGTTTTTCTCTTTTTTTTTTAAAGCAGCTTGGAAAAATTGAGAATTCATTTATTTTGTTATCTCATAGGCCACGACAATGTGTGTTTTGGCAGGTCTAGAGAATATTGACCAATCGTATCTCGACAAATTCTGATGGCTCGTGACTATTTGGATGCATAAATTGCATGTCTCGTGTTTCCAACTGGAAATGAGTAACTTTATACGATGTTGTGAAGCATTCCGTAGTTTGGACGTGCCACAGGACAATATAATAAGCAAAACAGTTGTTATTGGGAATATCAATGAATTATTTATGAAGGAACATTAAAACCACTGGATGGTACAAAATTTAGTCGAAAGTGATAGAGCCAATGCAGTAACTGTAATATATGAGTGCTATCGTGCTTGTCTTTGATTTGAATTCGTTCGATTAGGCTAGTAGAACATGTGGCATCAACAAGATAGAGCTACAATGAAGACAGAATGTGATACTATTGAAATTTGTGCAGAAATCCCTGAACAAGGTGAATTGTAAGATGCTCTGATTTGAAAATACGATATTGTCTCCAGCTACAATCGCCATACATTGTCGCCCGACTTTGCCTTTAGTCTGTACTAACTTTGAGAATATTGTCGATAGATCGTATTTTTATTCACTTGTATAACATAAAATTGATTTTTGAACTGTTGGAAAATTGATTGTGTAAATAGTGGATCGTTCGATAAGTTTTCACCGATTTTCGATACATATATTCATGAGAAGCTAAAAAAGTGTGCAGTAGAATTTAAAAATTATCAGAACGATAGCAAAAAGATCATTCGACAAAATGGGATATACGTTTTGTCTTGAAAATAAAACTTGTCTTTGAAATCGGCAGGAATTTATCGAACAACCCAATACAAATTGAATTTCTTTTATTATCTCTAGAATATTTGGTTGTTCCACGTAAAGGCTCTTTAAATAATAATTCTTGTCATCGATAAATCGACTGTAAAACTATTTAAATACCAATTTTACAAGCATTCATCGATCGTTCGGGAAAATAGTTTTTTATAATTTACCAATAAATAGAATTCTCAATTTTTCACAAACTTTTCAATTATGGCAAAAGAACAAGATAAAAATGTCATCATCCTCGTACACGCGTATCGATAGCACGAATAAAAATTCTATTTCTTCTCCACGTATCGTGACACGATACGGTAAAAACCGATCTAGTCGGTCGTTTAAAAATAATAGAAAAAAAAAAAAAAAAAGTACCGTCTCGCATTCGGTCGATCGAAATAGTTTGCCGACGGAATATTCTGTCTGTTAGTAGGTACTTGGAATAGACCGTGGGTATTATTCCTTAGCGAGAGAAATAAAGCGAGAAAGAAACTACGTTAAATATTTTATGGAATGGAATTGAGGAGGGATAAAGGCGAGGGTAAAATCGAAGATCGATCGTAGATTTACGTAAGAACGTGGTTGGCTGGGTCAGTAACTATCAAATTAGGAGGGGGGCGTGGGGAGTTCTTTTGTTATCCCGAAGAGGTTTACGATCTCGTTCTACCGTTGGATATACATAGAATCTAATCAAATATGAACGAGCTAAGGGAAATTATTTTTAGATTCAGTTGCCTTTACACATCGGGGCTCGTAACCGTTTCGGTGTTAACCACGATACGTTGACTCGAATTTTTCGAGTTTACTTTTTCTCCTACAGTAATACCCCGAAGTTACGTGATAGGTGGGATTGACAAAAATTGAGTAAAGTGGGATACACTTTGTATTTAAATATAACAACAAAAATATAAATTTTTTTTAATATTGAACAAAAACAATAAAAAAAGAGTTGTAAATCACATAAGTATTATTGTACTTCTAATTCATTGCTAATTATCTATTTTTGACCAACGTTAAACGTTACATTATATTACACGAATTGTGGTACTGTTCTTTCTACTTGGTAGATACGGGTTTAATAATGGACCAGTAGAAATTAGTTTCTGGTATGATCGACCAGCATATATGCGAGACGATTAAATTAGAACGGTAAAGCATACCATTTGAGAAGTTAGATTTAGTTAGGTAATAGTGAAAATTATCGAATTCGTGCTACCGATCGTATATTAATAATTGTTGTGGCATTTTGATTGGTACGGATGAAGAGCTTGGTAAATGAACATGTTAAATAAAATTTTTAAAAAAATTCAGATTTCTGGGTGGAAGAATACTTTATGGTCTAACATTTTAATAACTTATTATTTCTAATATGAAAAATTTGAAAAATTTCTAAGATGACGTAAAAGATCTATTATTATCCATTGCTCACCTGACAGAACCGGAAGTAACGAGAAAGGGCATTGGCGTAGGACACGGGCTCAAAGGGGAACTGCTGACCGAACTTCGAGTGCTGCTTAGAACCGAATGCGGGCACTGAGGTGGACCTACGTGGGAGCCTGTACCACCGTTCGCACCTGCTTTGTTGGTTGTATGGCCTTTCAAGCAAGGTATCTTTGGCCAGCCGCTTGCGCTTTTCCCTGAGACACCTGTAACAAAAGCGTTAAGTGTTTTGGATGATTATCTTTGAAGCTACTTGAAATTTTGAAAAATGTTTTTGAGTTTCTACGATTCATATAAAAAATTTAAATGTGTATTATAATGTTTATCCAATTTGTCGACTGATTAATTGCAAACTTGTCTCTTTTCTTCTGTCATTATTATTCCATCCATCGAATTACTCTATCCACAGTCTCGAATCTCACAGCTTTTGACGTATTTCGAGCTGCTGGATCGATAAATGGTTTGGCCAAGACACGAGATTTAACTGCTTTTTTATCAGCTTTTACGTTCTCGCTCAAAGAATCCTCTTTTTTTTACGCCACGTTTCTTTGACCACGAAATTATTTTCGACGTGAAAGGGCACGACCTAGCTCGGACTACTATGTATACACCCTTTATCGTCGACTCTTTTATTATAACCCTCTTTGCTAACTCCATCAATTTTGAATTTATTCCATTCGTTCGATCACCGATATTTATTCGAGTTATTAATCGAATAGAGATTGAATTGAATTGAATTGAATTATAATTTAATCAAAATATTCATAAAACTATCATTTTATAGGAATACTCATTAATTATCTAATGCTTGTCGTTTTGTTTAGAGGATAAGTACGAGTTTCTTGTAGAAAAGAAAGAGTTTTTCATAGTATGGTTACAAAATAATTAATAATCAAAATATCATCATGGTTTTCAGCTTTCAATAATCACCATTACATCGTTCGCAAACGTTTACACTCAATATATTTATAAACATATGTATGAATATACACTGTCGTGTGACAAAATGACGGCTATTCGAAGATCATAAAAAAAAAAGACTAATGGACATGGTAGGTCCACGTTGTCGTGATTGTATCGGTACGATTATCACCGTTTTCCTTTGCACGCTACGGATAGAGACAGAGAGTATAGAACAAAAGAGAACCGAAAAAAAAAAAATACATTTTCTACATCGAGGAATTCATTAAATCTATTCGAGAACTACTTTGGTATCTTCGTTAAATCTCCAAGCTTGGCTTTTCCAAGATATCGAGATAGAGAAAAAGAAGAAAGAGAGGAAGACAAAGACTGAGATATCTCGAGGAAGGAACTCGATATCGGAGTGATCGAACAATGAAGCTATGGAACAGTAAAAGAATGTAAAAGAAAGAAGAAGAGGAATAACCGAATCCATCGGGAAATCGCTCGGTGAATGTCTTACAGAAATCTGGAAACGAAGATTTTCCTGAAGGCTCGAGAGAGATTAAATTTCGAATTTCGCGTGATTTATATACCGACTTCGTGCAATCTAATTTCTTTTGACCACTTTCGCAATAATTCTTGATTTCTATCGAGTAAACTTGACGGCTGATCTCTTGTGGTGTTTCGTGAGAAGGGGTTCGCGCGAAATTTCGTTCGCAATTTCTTCGAGAAAGTCCGAAGCTTTAAAACATAATTAATTGAGAGTCAGCTTCATTTAACGAATTTTAGAAACACAAAATGTAATATTAACTAAAGATTTTGAAGTTAGTTTAAATTTACTCCAATTTTCTAATACAAATTTTACGCTTTCAAAATAATTTAATAGACGTTTATTGCCTGTAGTTCGATTAACTTTGTAATTCTTCGTTTATGTTTTTTAGTTTCTGTGTAACCTGCTGAACTTTTTTTTTTATAATATAAATTATTGGTACATTTACTTTACTGTTTTTTACTGGACACTCTGTATATCGATTGGCCTATAATCGAGGAGAAAATCGGTCGAAAAATCGATAGAAACATACGCGTACCTAAATGATTAATAAAAGTCAACGACGACCCGTTTTCTCCGTTTATCGATCCTTATCCGTACATAGGTTCTGTAAAAACAACGGTAAGTAGAGGAAAAAGAGGGGTAAAAGGAAGCAAAAAAATGCAAAAACGAAGGAAGCCAAGTGTATCGCAATAAAAAATGGTGACCGAGTGGTTTTAATCGTCTCGGTGGATTTGTCGAAACATCGGACGACCCACTTTTCGAATAGAAACTTGACTCTACTTATACGGTGTGCCGAGCGACGATATCAATCACGACCCTTATCTAATCACGCTGTATAACAGAGTGCATCGATCTTTGACAGCAATCTTACGTATCTCCGGGGCTATCGGAAGTCGCAAAAAATTTTTAACGACCCCTGACATGAGACCTTTTCAGATCGTTGTATACGTTTTACAAAAAACTATTTATTTTTTTATCATGAAAAAAGATGTACCGTTGAACAAATTGATTTTGATACGTTCAATTTGAATATTTGCTGGTTTCACCAGCAATTCCATTCACTCGACAATTTTTTTTGACAGTTGACTACTTTGAAGGAATAAATGAACTCTTTCATTTGAGCAATTAAATACACGATACCAATGCACATTTTTTTTTAGAACAAATATATGTCTATATGCCAATTTATTATTTATTGTATGTACTACTGGTGTCATTGGTGGCAAAAAGTCTACATCTAGTTATCACATATCCATTCTGTATGTATCGATCGCCGTGTAATGAGATACCAATTCGCGATAAAGACAATGACTATTCTTGTAAAACGTAAACACTTGTTTAACCATTGGCCATTGTTTCAATATTTTATGTTCTGTCATTTCCAGAATTTTACATTCCAGATCACGAACGAATTTATCTTTAATTTAGGCATACTTCCTAGAATCATTTCCATTAGGTTATCGTTAAGCTAATAAATCATGAAGTCATTGTTATCTCTCTATTACGTCATTTCTCTTTAACTTTTATAAGTATATTTTGATTTATCACTTAGCTGCTTCTTGTTATAGTTTCTATAATTACATGTATCAACGCATGGCTGATTTTGCGTAAACTCCTATGTCTTTCTAATTTTTTTTACAATTATTTTCTGCGTAGATATGTTAATGCAATGCAATGTTATCGAAAGACTTTTTTTTGAGAGTAAAAGTGATTCTACTTTTAAGCTTTGTCATTGTTTTGACAATGAGAATTAAAAAAAAGAGAATCTACTGCATAATGCAATCACCACCCGAACGTAAATACTGCATATGTATTAGCCGTCCACGAATATATTAACTATAAGTATAATGTATATTATAATATTTCCTTTTCAAAGTCTATAATATTTACTAATATTTATTGTTATATATACTAATTTAAAAAAACAGATTTCCTACTATATCTGCCTGTAAAATTGAATTTACACTATCCAAGGATGGATACATTTCGATCGCGTGGTTACGCAAACAATGAATTTCATTGATTATCCATCCTTCGGATCGAAGACTCGAAGAATGGAAGAATAAATGATTATTTATGATTTGATGAGATGCATAATGCATAAGCGTGATTAGTATTCGGGTTGAAACGTACCTATGTACTCGCGTACTTGTAAACTTATGTATGTCATCGGTATTTCCTTTGATATTATAAATTGCTTCATTTTCCTAGAACGTATAATTAAAACCTAATCGCTTATAGGTGATTCATGCACGAACCTACATATAATTTTGAAAATTCGCGGTTGACTTTAAATTAGCGTTCGTGTTAGTCGCCGTGTCGCGTCTCGTCTCGCCACGGTACGCTGCCTGCAAACTCAATTAACGCTATTATCTAACCGCGAGAACGATAATTACGTGATAATGCGTAGTAAAAAAAGGAGAGAGGGGGGTGAGGAATAGACGGGTCATAAAACGAGATGAGAGAAGCTGCTGGCTAATTGATCGTGCGAAACGCGTGAGAAACGTACTTTCGAGTGTTTTTGATGCATGGCATAGAAGCATCGTGTCTTTTATCGACTCGATCTCGTTAAATTGTTTGGCTGTCTCGTAAGAGATCATTAAGGATGGCTTTTTTTGTTCTTTAATGACAGAGTATTCGTTGCTTGCAATTTAATTTTTGTGTTGCATGGTACGGGCTGGTACATGTTAGGAAATTGAATTTTTTTTTACTTGATTTTTAGTAGTAGAATACCAAAATTTTATGATTGTTTTCAGTATACTAAGATTTTGTTGGATAACGGGGGATGTTTCGGGATTAGTGATTCTTCTGTATCAAAAATGCTGTATTTACATGTAGTGGAGAAACCGAAGTTAGTAGAATCACCAAAATTTTAGTCAGTATATGTATTGGAATCCTATTAGAATCCAAGTTTATTCAAAATGTCATAATTTTTTAAATTTTTATTATTTTCGGCTAAAATTTGGTTCTTATATTACTGAGATAACATAAATCAAGAAAAAAAATAGTCCATCCTAAGATGATTCGAAAAGTATAATAATTTTGTTAAAAGAGCTAACTTCTTAGAGACTCTAAACCTCGTAGATGTAGGTACCAAAATATTTTTCTCAAATTCAAACGTGTAATAAACAATCTTTGCTCTTTGCCATCATCATTATCTTCTCTTTCTTTCCTCTCTTTATTTCTTGTTTTCTTTCTTTCACTATACTCAAAAGCAATGGCTGGCACAAGACGATTAAGCTTCCGCGAAAAGACGTCGTAATGACGTTAGTCGAGGCTGCGCGTCTCTTCGGACGAGAAGAGAAAGGGTGAAAAGGTAGCGAGAGGGTTAAAAGCAAGTGGAGATGGCCGAGGTTGAGAGGAGGTGCTCGAGGATCGAGGGCAACAGATGTCATGGACCTCGAAGGGTGGTGGGCTGACCTATTTCGTTCTTCGAGAACTCTGACGTTCGTAGATCCTCCTGTTCTCTCGTCCTCCTCCCCTTCTTCCTCCCACTAACCACCACGTCGTCATCGTCATCATTAGGAGTCAAAGCCGTTAAGTAATGGCGATTAATCTCTTTCGTCGCTTCCGTACGTTCCTCGTGCTTCAATTCAATTATTATAAGCGAGAACAACGATCGTTAGAATATTTTTAACGCGGTCAACGGTTGTGACGGTCACCAGTTATCCGTGCAACTTATCGCTTGCGAATTTATTTTTAAAGTAGGGGAGACCGGGGCTAGTTGTCCCAATTTTAGGTTTTTTGTTTCTACAGATTTCTGTAGCTTATATTTTCGAATTTTTTGGTGACCATCATAAAGTTCAACTTCTTAGCAATACATGGACATTTTTCCTGATGTATGCATCATGATTTTTGCGAAAATGGTCACCACCGCCGATTTCAATGTTTAATGGCTCATTTTTAAGAATAAACCATGCAGAATACTGTCCCGTTGTCCGTTTTTCGATATCGTTACGCAATGATGAGAAATTAATCTTTGAAGTGTCGGAGTATGGGTCATTTTCAAGCTTAAAACTGCTGTATCTTTCGAACCAGTCATTCTATCGAAACGCGACTTGCATATTCGTAAATTAGAGACTTTCCCCTTTCGAACGAGTATTTGATCGGGCAAATCCGAGATACTTCGATTTTTGACAAAAATCCTGACCTATGCATCATGATTTTTGCCAAAATGGTCACCACCGCCGATTTCAATGTTTAATGGCTCATTTTAAAGAAAAAAGCATGCAGAATAATGTTCCGTTGTCCGTTTTTCGATATCGTTAAGCAATGATGAGAAATTAATCTTTTAAGTGTCGGAGTATGGGTCATTTTCAAGCTTTAAACTGCTGTATCTTTCGAACCAGTCATCCTATCGAAACGCGGCTTGCATATTCGTAAAGAGGAGACTTTCCTCTTTCGAATGAGTATTTGATCGGGCAAATTCGAGATGCATCAATTTTTGACAAAAATCATGATGTATAGATCAAGATTTAGAAAGAAGAAAGCATGCAGAATACTATCCCGTTGTCCGTTTTTCGATATCGTTACGGAGTGTTGAAAAATAAATTTTTTAAGTGTCGGAGTATGGGTCGTTTTCAAGAGAAAAATCGCTGTAACTTTTTAACCAGTCATCCTATCGAAGCCACACTGCCATATTCGTAAATTAGAGACTTTCCTCTTTCGAACGAGTATTTGATCGGACAAATTTGAGATGCATCGATTTTTGACAAAAATCCTGATGTATGCATCATGAACGAAAACCTGAATTCTGTCGAAAACTAATGATAAAAATCATTTTTTTTACTCACTAAGACCTGTACACCATGCACCGGACGCGTTGTCCCTTCCACCCTAAGATATCAAAACTATGACAGGGACAATTTGCCCCTGGGACTTTTAGCCCAGGTCTCCCCTACAGTAGTCTATCAGTAATTTATTTAAGATTAATGAAAACGCTGATTTAGTGCAGGTTGATTTTAAAAAAAGAAACATTTTAATAGTAAAACTATATTTCAAATGAAAACTAGTGTTGTAAAAAAAAAATTACGAAAGAGCATATTGCATTTTCCTGTAGTTTACGTAACTTTAACTAGACTTACGTTTGGTTCACGTAATAAAAAGAAAAAAATGTTTTCAATCACATTTCTGCACTGTATTTGTATGATTTCTTTATGGTTTCCTTTCTGAAAACGCCAGACTATTGGACTATTCCTTTATAAAAGCTTGAAATTAGTTTATCTATATATTATATCAATAAACCTAGTAATGATTATTTATTTGCCCTGAACGTTCTTATATAAGGAATAAAACTGCAGATATTTTTAATCGAACGCTTGAACATCGTACAAAAAGGACGCGTGCTGATAAGAAAAAGAATGTTTATCTTGTACCCACAACGATCATTATTCATCCTCGTCGTAACGACGGACATATCGATCGTTAAACGTCAACTTGGATTTTAATAGAACGACAACGACAGGTCTCGATGATAGACATCAAAGCAAATATCTCCTGTGCATCTTATTTTTCCACTTTTTC
The DNA here is from genome assembly GCA_916049575.1 of Ancistrocerus nigricornis. Classification (NCBI taxonomy): domain Eukaryota; kingdom Metazoa; phylum Arthropoda; class Insecta; order Hymenoptera; family Vespidae; genus Ancistrocerus; species Ancistrocerus nigricornis. The sequence goes on along the minus strand of OU696669.1, from coordinate 3,283,800 downwards.
CACTTGATAAACAAATTATGCATTTTATTTATTTATGTCACTTTCGATAAATAAACTTTGTTTGTCCTTAAAATTTTATGCTTTCTCTCTCTCTCTTTCTTTCTATCGTTCGCAATATAAAGCTTCTAGGTTTTAATACCGAAGAAACGCGCTCGCACCGGAAATGCAATTTCGCGATAAATGAGAGAGACGGCGCGAAGTCTCGTACACGTTCCGGGGGAGAGAAAAAGAGGAAAAAGATGTCCCTCGTTTCAAAGCTGCGAGAGAACTCGTCCTTGAGAGAATGAGAGAGAAGGAGAGAAAGATATATAGCTTCCTTTAGAGCTGTGAACTACTACCTACGTATGCGAGTACGGAGTCGACGACCAGCGACGCGACTTGCATGTGGGAAATCGTCAAAAAAGAAAACTACTAACGTAAGATACTTAAACAACTACTTTTTAACACGAACGTGCTACTAATGATTCTCAATATTAAATGAAATATAATTATACCTATTAGTTTTTAGTGAAAAAGAATTTTAAAAAAATAAATAAAGTTTTCTATGATAGTGTATGTGTTAAAGGGTCGAATTTAAATATGAAGGGAAATCTGTAAGAGTCACAAAAATTGTTTATTTCCTGTTACTTTGTTCACATAAGCAGGATTAGAGTAAGTATAAATTAGGGTCTGTAGGAATTGTACAATTTTTTTTTACATAAAATACGTGAATTCCTTTTCACGAACATAATTCAGCGAGATTCTTATTCTGCTTTCCCTTTTCAAACTCGACTTTAAATTCAAGATGGTTTCTCGACTTTAAACTTGAAATTCTATTGGTAGGTTCTCAGTGAATAGGGAGTCCACGTTTTAAACGAAGAGCATCTTTCTATGAAATTTATCGAAGCGATCGATATAGTCTCAGAAGTTTTAAGACTTGCTCGTTCATAGTTAAGAAATAGAATGAGCCAACGTTTGAACAATTTAGGGGGACGAAATGAGAATTTTAGAGTAATTTTCTTGATGCCTCTGTACCATTATATTTTATTAAACAAATTATTCTTCGAATGGTAACAGTTATTGGTCAATTTTTTATATAAAAAATATACGTGCTCGTTCCTTAGAAGTCCATGTTATTCGCGACTATTTTTCCCGTTGAAATTCATCGAGTTTCTCGAAGCTCACGGCCTTTTCCCGTTCTTCAATCGCGCGGTCCGTTTAAACTTTTACGCTTGGCGACATTGCCGTAGTTTTGAATGTTTAATGTCATCCTTCTTCCACGCCCACGTTGTCCTAAAGAACGATATATGTCGGAGGTCAAGTTTCAAACGAATCTCTGCAACGCTTTTGCTCTTGCGTCCCGCGAGTTTTCAAGAAATGCACGCGTTGGTTTGTTTTCTTTCCCTTTAACAAACGTTTCCTGCCTTTCGTCTTCAAACGCATCGAAACGAATAATTTTGAAGGGATGACATATATTCGTTTGCTTAAACCAAGTTAGAGTTATGAATGATTAAAGGAATCAAAAATGTACAATGGCTTTGAAAAGCATAAATTGTATGAAGGTAGCCATTTTTTTAACTGAATTGAGACATATGTCTTATGGTCCGTTTAAAAAATTTTGGAACAATAAAAACAGATAAAAAACGTATCAGAAACTTTGCTTTATCAATTAAAAAATATCAATCTAAATATAAATTATCTAATTCCAATCGTAATGTGAAAATACTATTGATTCGATAAAAACTAATTATCAATTTTGATTGTTGTCGATAAACACCACGGAAGCGACCGAAAGTACATTGATAGAGTTATAAACAAAGGAAAAAAAAATAAGAGGAAGAAGAAGAGGATCTACTCATGGTAATCCGAACGACGTTAAATCCTCTTAGCGATCGAGCGAGGTAAGAAGCGTTGCGATGCACGATGCGGCCAAGCCGAGGAATAATTTGATAGACTCGTATTAGCCTGAATACCGACAATTCAGTTAGCTACCCTCGGATAGAACCAACCAGCCTCGTCCTGAATTCGGAGCAATTGGCACAAACTAGACCGTTGCCAGCAAGCTGATATGCAGACGTACCGATGAACGGTTTCACCTTTCCGTAGACGAAGTTAATTCGTTTCCTAATCGCCATATGGAGTCGATGCAAAATCAGAGTATACGGAAAACACTTGTAAGCTATTCAAAACCGAATGACTTTTCTTTTTTTAAATGACTTAAGAGGTAGGTATTGTCGAAATGTCGAATGTTCACATATGTTTCACTTAGGGTATTTATAATTCTTGAAAAATAAGAAACAGTTATTTAAGTCTTATTTAATCGTGTATGTGACAAACGATTATACAGGGTGTCTCAGTTGACCTTCTCCATCCGGAAATGGCATATGCACCTCATTAACCTGAGTCGAAAAGTCTAATACCATTTTGAAAAATTCGGAATTTGAAGAGGAGAAATCCACGAAAATGAAATACGAGCAGTGACACGTTGTTTTTCATGGAAAGCTTCTCCTTTTGCTTCGTCTCTCGCGTAAGGACGAGCTCAAGAAGCCGTCTTTCTTCACCTATCGCTTCTGCCTGCCTGTGATTGGCTAATCTTTGGTAGGTAATAACTCGGTAATGAGGCCGAATTTCGAAAAATGGTATCACACTTTTCAACTCAAATGAATGAGGTGCATGTGTCATTACCCGGTGGGTTAAGTCAACTGAGACACCCTGTATAACTACATTTTGTGACCTTGAAATCTGGTAGGCATCTACACTCGGAAAAAAAAAATTTGTTTTTAATGGCTCCCTAGGCATTAAACAACTGTAATTTCAGACGTTTCTTCCTATCTCCAAAACTGTTAAAGTTATTAAACTAACGGGTCTTGGGTAACTCATCTTGTATAATGTAATAAAAGAGTGATTAAGCGAAAGAGATAGAACGATTCGGACATTCGTGGGAAAGAATATGAAACGTCGCGTTAGAAAGAAGGGGTAAATGGTAAAGTGGGTCAAAATGTTGGTACGTTAGTGCCGTAACTGCGTATTAAAGGGAACTTCTGCATTATAAACGAACTCTCCGAGTGACCTGTTGCGTGAGAGGAGTGAGATATCGCGCGTTAGACCAATGCGGAAAGATAAATTTCGATGGTACGGTGGGTGGATTTGAACGTTTAGACGATAAGGATCGTTGAACATAATGTCCAACGAATCTCCAAAGCTCGTTTGCATTTCTCGTTAGGAGAAAGCACCAAGACGATGGATATACCACTGATTTCGTGCTTCGAATTGTTGTATCATATTTTTAGGAACATTTTAAAGTATGTTTTTGTCTTTATTTCACTGATATTTATCCAATAAGAAAAAAAAAAATAATAATTCGTTTTTATTCTCTCATTGATATACATTTTTTTTTTTATGGCTTAAGAATTTTTATTAATCTTACTAATTCTTGATGTATTATGGTTACTACTCTTAAAATGTTTATTTTTCCTAAAATATCATTCTTGAATATTTTTTTTATTGAATTCTTAAGATCACATGCACCTTCTTAGGTTATTAGTGACCATAGTTTTACAACTATGGTATAATTTGATCTTTTTTCTCTATCTCAGAGATGACGAACTATGCTTATGATTTTATAAATTCTCAAGATGATAATCCCTATGATGAAACGGTCTTGGTAAGTAAACTTACCGAACATCTTGACACCCTGGACAGGACTGAGAGGGTAGAAATCCCCGTGCAAGGGACAGTGGAAGCCCACTCTGCGTTCCCTTCTTCTCGCACGTCTCGTCAGCATGCAAAGGAGTACACCTAGGGCGAGCATAAGGGCACCAACGACGATGCATATCGGCCCGAGGATACGCGAGTTTCCGGTGAAGGCTATGCGCGCCGCGTACGAATCCTTATCCTCGTCTTCTCCCGGCCCGCGATACGAAGCGGCTGGAAAAATAGAAGAATAGAAGTGTAGAGAATGGAAATTAGATATAAAAAAAATTTCCCTAAATATTTAATATTCAAAATATTCCCCTAACACGGGTTTAGTGTAATAAGGTTCGTGCAAATCGAGTATTATCTTCCAATCGGTTAATTTAATTTTTTAATTACCTAATCGATTGGAAAAAAGGCAAAACAATCTCTCAATTTTGTATTAACACAAAAGATTCTGTCGATAATACCTTTTTTTTTGTACACAAACAAGAACCACTCGTCCTTATATCTTCTTCCCGCAGAAAGTACTTTATCGAGAAAGATATCGTGAAAATGATGGAAATTCAAATAGTCTCAATTAATTTTAATCCCTGATTTAAATCATCGATTTATTTATAAATGAAGTTTTTAACGAAATTTATCGCGCGAGACGAATTTAATTAAACGTTCAGTTTTCCCTTACAGAATATCACGCTTTCCGTATTCAATTTCATATTCGGATAAAAAAGTTACAAAATTATTCATTCGTAAAGAATCCTATCATTTCATGTTTCAAAGTAGATATCATTTTTGTTTAATTACACAAAATCATGTTCCATTGATTGATCAATGTCACTAAACACTATCTTTGTCATAAAATTGAAATACTTTATGAATAAAACTATCATCTAACTTTCGACCTAATCAATTAAAAAAAAAAGACATTGTCTACATCTTCGAGCATGTAGGTATCTCAAACCGATATCAAGACACGATTTTAAAACAATCGATCGGTCTTATCTAACAATCGACGAAACTAATCCCGAGACGGAAATTAATTGCACCTCGTTTTGTCCGATAATTGCGAGTCCTCCGTTTCTTCGATCCTGGCACGGCTTGGACGAGTTACCGACTACATGGGGAGCAGGAAAGTAGAGAAGAAAGAAGCAATCGTTTTCTCTCTCTCTTTCGTTCACTCTTCGTGCACGACAAACTCACAAACAAATGTCCGCCTTCCACGCTCTATTTACGGATAATGCAGAAGGAAAATGGAGAAAGGTCGTAATGGGCTCCGAAAAACGATCGATCGAATCCGGGCAAACCTTGTTGACGACTACGTTCTGTCCTTTTTTTTGCTAAAGCATTCGATGCCAAATAAATGCGGTATGAATCGATACCAGTCAGGGTAAAGAGTATTGGTATATTTTTTAAAACTGAATAATATTGGTTTTATTTTCTTAGATAAACGAAATAGCCATTAACTCTGAAGAGATTGATAATGTTCAGTAGGTACGATAAATAAATGCTTCGTATATTCATATCATAAAAACCAAGTTACTTTCGTTGAAAACGTTGAACTACTCCATTATTATAATATTATGTGAATTAAACATTTTATTACTAATTGTTATTACATTTTGTTAATAATTTACAAAAACTGTTAAACTATAGCTTAGAGCTCTTCTTGTGGTCTTAATAGAATTATGAAGCATCTTGATTGGTGACGTCGATATCACCAAAATTGGCTTGTCAAATTTAATTATAATAATGCATTTTCGTGACACGATTTTCGTTACACGAATGCAGCTCATTTACTTAATTAATGTAGTATCTATAATACACGTCTGGGATATACTTAAAAATTTGATAAAATTGATTAGTGACAGATCCGTTATGTAGGATCCGTTATGTAGGATCTTATGTTTCTAAAATGATAATAAAATGGTAATGGTATTAACAAAATCCTTGATTTTTCAATATCAATTTTATGATAAATAACAATCTAGGTACACATAAATTTTGTTTCACGGAAACCACATTAAAATCCCATTCTCTACGATTTCCATGACCCCGGTATTACCGTATAACAAAAACCAAGTCAAAAAACGATACAAGTGCATCGTAAAATCGGCTTTCACGCGGTCAAAAGCTGTTTAAATAAATGTGTGTATGTGTGTTGGGACCGGTCCCGGCTGTGAGAACCACAAGAAAGATAGAAAAAAGGAGTAAAAGAGAGAGAAAGGGGGAGGATGAGAAAAAGATGGGTAGAAGGAGAAGCCGGTTTTGATAAATCGACTGGCAAGAAACAACGGAACGCGATGAGGGCCCGCATCTCGAGCACTAAAGACGACGAATACAACGACGATGTAAAACGGCCAGCTGTTGCCCGGTGAATGCAGCCCTTCTATCTAGAACCAAAGTTGAAGCGACTCTGTTGCTAGGGTCGACGTACTCGACTATCCTCTCGCGACCTCTATTTTCCTTATATACTACGAAAGGAGGACGTGATGGCTATTTTTTTTTTTTTTTATTAAATAATCGCACGATACTCGATAATAGACCTGGGCATGTTTGAAATGACATAATTTTTGTAGTATTGCATAGTATTTTTAGTATTGTTTTATTTCAAAATTATTTTTATGCCTGATATTATGTTTGAGATAACATTATTTAAAATATTATTTGAAATAATTGTGAGATTGTTCTTCGAAATTATATCAAATGTCGTGATTATCAGGTCTGAGTCTAGTTTATATTGCATCTTACTGCATCTTATTTTTAAGATTTTTTTTTGTCAAATTTAAAATTAGAAAAAATACAACCAAAAATGATAAAGGTACGCTTGTTTCGAGACATTTCCATACATTCGGTAAAAAAAAATCAATGCCAGTGATGATTACAAATATGACCTAAAGATAAATCACTTATTCAATTTGTTCAATTATTAAAAGATATATATATATCAAAGTAACATAAATGTAACTTGATTTTTCTTCTATCATACTTATGATCTTGACATCTTTCGGCAAGTGTAATTGAAAAATATAGAAGCAATTTTGAAAAATAGATGACCAGATCGAGCTGCAGCTATACAACATGAAAATTCTCGTTGAACGAGTAAGTAGACGCGACGTTGAAGGTATGGCTTCGCGAAAGAGAAATGAATAATCCGCTTGTACGGAGCACAAACCAAGGGCTTCTATCTAATCGCAGTGCGTAACGCGTTCACACAGATACATATATCCGCGAGGATACATATGTATACGTAAATTACAGCATTGATCCGCTTTTCGCGCGAGTTCAGACTCCATCACGTGCCGTCGTCACGTGTTTCGTCTAGCACGAATTACGTTTAAGCTGGGATAAGCGCGAATTAGAAGCGAATCTCTGTCACTTTTAATGGATTTTCTATTTTATTTTTTTTTGTAAGGTCATTCTAACATTCGTTAGCACTAAAGCTTACAAACAAATTGTGAATCTGATAATAATTGAAATACTTCATAATATGTATTAGATTATAGATTTAAAATGTAGTTAGAATTTCGAATACTCGTGGGGGAGCAGAGTCCCCTACCATACACATTTTTGGAAATATTTGACGCTAAAAATGTTTTTTTTTTATGTTTAAAATTTAAATAAAAGTATTTAATTACTATTATATGCTTTTAGTTTTTTTCATAAAAAGAAATCCAAACTTTTTCTACATTTCACGTAATGTAGATGTCTGGAAATAGCGAGTGGTGCTAAAGGTTAAAATTGATTGTGATATCATAATGTTAAATTAGAAATGAGTGACCGCTTAAAATGATAAATATAATCTATTTCGGTTAGGACATAATATTAATAATAATAATAATATCGATCAATAGCAGGAAATAAAAGCGGGTTCTCGATATCCGCTGTTTCTGTCAACAAAAACGACGTTCTTATCGCCCTTAAAATACGTCACAGCTCTTCATGGACCATCGAAATGCCATTTCACTCGACTTGTTTTTAATATCCGTCCGAATTTTATTCCAACGTTGCAACGATATTTTCGTCTCGACTGCACATCATGGAATATTAAATACTCCGTTAATTTGAGAACTGCGGACCAAGGCTTATAAAATTATCGCGACTAAATCGCACGAAGTCATGAATACGAGTTCATTCATAGGGACTTAACGAGTTTCGAGTGGGGGAGTGAGAGTGACGTTTGAGAGAAATCTCATTTTCGTCCTTCTCCGAATGCTTCTACATTTAGAAAGGATCAATGTCGCAGTCGAAGCAGTAAATTATTTTCTCGTTAGATTATATTTGAAAAATATTTCTTATAAAATTAGTAGGATTTAGGAATAGCGATACCAACTTTCTAAAATGTATCCCACATTCAGAAAATTGAAAAAAAAAAATAAATAAATAAACTAATATTTATTTTTAACGTTTAGTAAAATGCATTTAATTTAATTTTTTAATTATTATGTGGACATTTTGACAAATGCAGGCATTTTTAAATAGTTCACCAAAAAATAATATTCTATAAAGATGGCGAAATATTTAAAAAATATCAAGCGATACGGACCTAACCTAAAATTTTGGTCCGACTGGCAAAAGGAAAGGAAATCCTAGAAAATCTTTTCGAGTTTACCTCTGTAAAGAGATTATTGTGACAGTGGTAGGAGAGAGATGGTGAAATATCTAATAAAATACGAACCAGTGAGCACAGCGCCGACGAGCATGAAGAGAAATCCGAATGCCGGAAGAGCAATCTGGCAGTTCGCCGCTATTACAACTCCGGCCACCATGAGTCCACCCTCGATCTTTTCTACTCTTAAACGTGAAATCGGGGTTGGGCATTTCAATTTCGAGCCGAAGCCACCATTCAGTATTCCTTCTTCAGCCGCCATAGCGCTGGGCCTGAAATAAAATATTTATTTTTTATTAACGAACTCCATAAAAAAATATGAGTTTTTATTCGTATAAAATGTTTTAATAAATAGGTATAGTTTCTTTCAATGTGTGTTCGCATTATATCGTTTATCTAAAACTAGTTATAGTATCTAGCAATCAATTTATCAGTGAAGTGCCTCTTGTACGTAGAATGAAAAAAAAAAAAAAAAAATGGTAAATGTTTCCGTTCACCGTACAATATAAATGTAAGACATACAAAAAGTGTACGAATATAAGGACAAGTTTATTTCTATAGATCAAGTACAAAAGATTTAAACGTAAATGATTTTTTTTTAAATAATCTGCAAGTGACACAATTAATATTATTATTAATTATAATATATCTTCTAAATGTTTTGTTGCTAGGCAAAGTAAAAGATTGAAATGAAAAAAAAAAAAAAAATTGGGCTCAGCCGGGATTTGAACCCGGGACCTCTCGCACCCAAAGCGAGAATCATACCCCTAGACCACTGAGCCAGGTTGGATGGTCTGCTCAACAGGAGCGTTATAAATCGGAGCCGATCAACTGGTAGAAAGTAAAAAGAACTCTGCGGATTCGTCTCTATAAGATATCCCTTCTCTTTTCAGTAGAAGAAAAAAAAGTGGGCTCAGCCGGGATTTGAACCCGGGACCTCTCGCACCCAAAGCGAGAATCATACCCCTAGACCACTGAGCCAGTTCGACTTGTGAAAGTCCAAGTGCATTGTTCCGTTATCTTCCAATACTTCGTGATTGGACTTTGGACTCCATAATCGTATCAATCAAACGCGATTTCTCTTTCTCGTTATCCTTAACTCATTTACACGGTCATAACACAGTGAAATGGACGAATCAGTACACAAAATATTCGTAGAAACATGACGAAATCCTGGAATATTGAAACTAAACGTCACATTTTGCTATGTTATTGATCAAAACTGTCTAATCATTCGAATTCTGATGAAATATCACTAAAATTAATAGAATCTTTTGCCATCAGACATATTTCGGGCTATATCATTTAATACATTGTGAACAAAACTATGATAGGTCAATTGCAGAAAGGTTTGGGAGCACAAAAAAATGAGCATCCAGTGATACTCGAACATTGTATTATCATAAAAATCGGATTTGTCTACTCACACTCCACACCAAGTCCATAGGGTTAATAACAATATTGTTACAACACACGTATTGTAATAATATTGATATTCATTAATAATTCATTCAGATTCATTTCTTGAACCAACAAACTCCATTTACGTGATTTTCAATCTACCGTGATGAAAGCTTACACATTGGACGAAAGCTCGGCGCAAATCGATGACACGATTGTATTTAGAAGCATTTATTTTTCTAATAGATAAAAGACCAACCGGTGCGTGAAACTGTTTCTCCATGCGATGGCTTTTATAATCGGAGTGTCCGATCATCGCGTGTCTCGTCGCGCGCGACGGCTCGCCAACAGCAAATCGCATGAACCTGGGTGTATTTCGTGCCGTTCATTGTCCGACGCTACGGTGTGTTTACAAGCTCGAATAATTGAATCAGGCAGCCTTGGTCTACCGAGTCCGCAGAGAGAGAGAGAGAGAGAAAGATGGTCATTGTATCTCCATCGGGGGAAAGGTAATTAGTGCGGTTACCCTCTTGCGAGTAACCCGTGCGGCAAATAACGCGTCGCTCGGTGTCTATGTACTTGAACAAACCTGTGTACTGTTGCTTGCTAGCAATACGAGAAATAATTCATAATTAACCAGTAGAAGAAACGAGTCGCCAGTTGGAACGTTTGTTAGCCGTTTACGTTCATCCAAAAGGGTTGGCAATCGTTTAAATTTCCCGCCCCCAGGAGATCCGAGTGTCTCAACTGTGTAGATATCTAGAGTTACCGCTTTGACGGGGATGTTAAAAGCGTAGAGTTTTGGTAAAAGAATAAGTTCATTCTTGTAATATGTCTGTTTGTCATTAACTTTTGAGTACTGGTTTAGCCAGGTCATTTATTATGTAGTAATAGTAGCATTAGTTATTTAAAATATGTTCCAACTGTTAATCAATTCATCTTTAAAGCTGATGAAATAGGATTCAAATTTGGTCACTCACCGTCTGTGAGATACTCACGTCAGTAGTTAAGGATTAATAAAATAATTTCATTTAGAGATATAACTAGTGTACTTATAGGCAATTAGTAGATTTAGGTCAGTTGATAGAGTGAGTTGTAAAATAATGTTTAGGTACTGTTTTGGAGGTAACGGGTTTATAAATAGAAACTTTTGGTGTTTCGTGTGAATCATATGACTACTAGTAGTAACCGGTTTTTTGAAACCTTGCTTACTGTAATTTGCATAGAAATTCGCGAGCTAATCGTGAGTTCATTTTGATAAGTGGTCCTTTTGATTCCGAGTTCGTGAAATACTTTTGTATGTAAACAAATAGCTATGAATGATCAATATTGGCTAAGAAATCGTAAAACGATCGAAATTTTTTCCCAACGGTCCTCAGTATAATTATATCCATAGTGGTTCTTCCTCGGGGTCGCGGTTTGCCCAATTAACGTCTAGGCGAAGGGTGAGGAATCTACCTGGCTCATGCCGCCATTAAAGCGCACGGGGACCTTGTCGCGTCGCATAACGAAGGGGTCGCCTCGTTAAATCTGCCTCGTGTAAAAATCTCGGTGGATGAACATGGGCACCAGGAGAAAAAGCTAAAGGGAGAGGATAATAATGAAAAATTTCCCACCAACAAAGGTTACGCACGCAGACTTAGGAATATAGAACACGTACAGACGTAGAAAATGAAGGTATGCAGGAGACCGATGATGCCTCTTCGTTGATTTCACAAAGGAGAACGGATCGCTTTGTGGATTCGTCCTTTTTTCCTGCGAATCCTTTTGCTGGTTGCTTTGGATACTCGTTTGTGACCTTTTCTTCATTTATGGTCTCTTCTTGTCCCCTCTCTGCTTTTCTTTTTTTCTTATTTCTGTCTGTCTTCTTTCGATATCTTTACCTCTTTTTATTATTATTTCTTATTCCTCTGACTGATCTTGTTTAATTTCTTTTCTGTTTTATAATCTTCTTTTTATTATTTATTATACCTCTGACTGATCTTGCTTAATTCCTTTTCTTCTTTCTGATTACTTTTTCCTTATACCGTCTACTACATCTTCTACCACTTAAATGTTGGTAGAAATCTACTCCATTTTTGAAAATGAACGAAATGCCTCTCGAAAGTTTACAAACGCAACAACATTCCCGTAAAAGCCCCGGGGAATAAACAGAACGATACACGCCCGACGGGAGTACGATAGTTCACTGCGTGATTTTCGTTAGCTCGTGCGAAACAAACATTTCTCTCCCTCTTTCACACGCTTGTCTTCGGGCCAATATGATAACGGCAACATTTCTGGCGCCACATGCGCGTTTTATCGCATTATTAGGCGTATATTTACGTTCGGATGGAAAGGGAAGGAAAGGAAAGTAGGCATTTCGTACGGGGAATCGTAAATCAGACGGCACGATAATATTTTGGGAATTGCAATGGAATGTGAAACGATCCAAATTCTTGATACTTTCACATTTCAACTAGTATTAAGTACTATAGCAACTATGATGATTGATCGACTTTAATCGATGAAAAGTCGTCCACGTTTTTGCAAAAATTCAAGTCACTTTTGCTCTTTACTGTATTTCCTACTTTCTACACGTTTTTATATGCGTCGAGAGATAAGAAATTCGTGAACGTCGATGAAAAATTTTCCATCCAGGAATGCTATGTTCTGTCAACAAAACGTAAATAAGAAGAGAAAGAGTAAGAGAGACGTAGATAGAACATTAAAAAATTGGAGTAATTACGAGCACGCGATCGCAATCTTATGTATGATTTTGTTTGCTTTCGTGGTTGTGATACACGTGTGCCTTTCTTTTTCTGTTACTGTTCGAATGCAAAATATTTCTTATATACAGCAAAATGGTTGCAATATAATCCATAATGTTAAACGAAAAATTGGATATTTCTTCTTATACACTTTCACAAAAAAACTGCATGTCCATCTAATTTTGTTTATAATTCTTTTCAGAATAAAGATATAGAATAATGTACAATCACATTTTTTATATTACACTTTACACCTCTTATAATAAATAGTTACATTTTCATAAATATCAATAAATGACTTTTATGAACATTTCGAAAGCAATCTGAAAAATAGAATGCTGGTCCCCAAAGACCGACATAACAGTTAACATGTTAACGTAATGAGTGTTATTTAATATCTTCCATGAATGAAATGAATTTTAATTATATCCCTCTGGGACCCTTACTGAGTAAAATGGTAATATATGGAAAACAGTGATATTTTTCAACGTTATTTAATATTTACCAAGATTCAAATCACAAATCTATGATTTCTGTCATTACCATGTCGATAATTTCAGCAAATGTGCTATACTTAAATTTCATGTTTTTTGACTCGTAGGAGTAATAATAATAATAATAAAGGGAAAACGATCGCACTTCGAAGAAAAATCGATAAGACAAAGGTACCAGCTGTAACATTTATCGAGCTCGCTATTTTTTAAGAGAAAGATAAAAAGGCAATAAAAAAGGAGAGGGATGGGGGAAAAGGTAAAGAAAGACGATACGAGTAGAAAGCATGCGAAGTTTTTCCAAGGAATGGGAAACGGGTGTCCTCCTGGAAGCATACCGGTTGCTGCCGATAGTTTCGATTTTTACGACCTCGTTCGAAAGATCTCGATGAGATAACCCGTGTAGCCTCGACTCTTGACTCCCTCTTTGCTCCATTTATCCAGACGTTCGGGTCATCGCGACTAGTGGAACACGATTATGATCGTAAAAATATTAATGGTGACGATTGAGGCAAAAAAATATGAGACAGTTGGAAAAATGTTATATTACATGAGGTTGTCAAAAATGGTACTGACATTTTAGTCTGAACCAGCCAGATGGATAGTAAAACTTCAAAACAACGTTTCAAAACCGGTCAATGAATTGCAGCACACATACATATACTTTTTAAATGATTAATTCGACAATCTTAATATACATTTATGTATATAGGTGAAAGAAGGGATACAACAAGCTTATGAGGAAGTTATTATACAGAGAAATCAGGATGTGATAGAAAAAATTATTAAATCTAGATGTAAAGATCGGCCAAGTCTAAGGAATCCTAATTAGTAATTACTAAAGCGTGAATATTAGAAAGACGGATATCCCGGAATTTTAATAGGACACGATAGGTTTTTATTTAAATAGTGAGGAATAAATAAATTAATTAAAATGAAACGTTAATAGTAGATAACAACATTTATTCAAATTCTTATTCCCACTTAACTAATACATTATTAGATACTCATCTTCTTTTCATTACAAGCTTTTATTTAATTTGTCTTCCATGTCTGGTACAAATCTTGTAACCTAAATTTGACCCACTTCTACATACCCAATCGACTTGAAACTCTGCACACATACGTAAGTCAGCTGACTATACATTAAAAAAAAAGACAATCGACTCATTAAATATTCTTATTAATGTCGTTTTAGTACACATAATGAAAGCTTGTTTATAATTTTATTTATTTAAATATTCAAATAACGTAGAACTTAGATTACCATTCAAAATAGTAATTTATTTCGCGAACTTAATGAAATCTTCGTTCGATCTCGAATTACGTCGTTTGAAGGAGCCACAGCTTCGTTCGATTTCGTTTAGTTTAAGACCGCAAACGAGTTAGAACATCCACCTGACGAGTTTGCGTAATGAGCGTAACTAATGAATAAAACGGCAGAGCGCATACGTGCTGACGCGTAACTTCGCTTTGGTATGTACATATGTATGTATGCAGTGTACACATTACATACGCTTGCGATCGCACGTCGATGCGTTTCCTCGAATTAATTAGAAAAAAAATATTAAAAGGCCAAACGGTAAGGAGGGCACTGCGAATTATTTATAATGATTTTTTTATAAAACTATAACGGGTAACGAGGACTAATTAATTCGATCGATTAAATATAAATGATTATTATTAATGGAATTAATATGAAATTATTAATGAAATAGACAGATTATTTAGTTAATTAATGAATCCTGGTTATTTAAATCCACAGGACATAGATGACGAAATAATGGGATGAATAATATATGCTGCTGTTAAATATCACGCATCATACCTCTTTCAAATCAATAAAAAAATTCTACTGTAAAGTCAAGTTAAGATTGCAGAGTATTTAAATGTGAAAATTGGAATTAATTAAGAATCAAATAAACCCCACCCACATACACCAATTAAAATATATAAAATTGAGGGTAAAAACTGTTTGAAACTGCGAATTATTTAGAACGAATTTCGACCAAACAAGTAAAAAAAAAAAAACGCCTACTCTCAATTCCGACTACCTTTGACTTTTCCATTTTTTAAGGGGAAATGAACGGCGTTTGCCGGCGCAATTACTCCCATCTATTTTTTGCTCGTTAGATTTCTGACGAACGATGATGAAGGATGATTCTCCTGCAATATTCAACTTTTACTTCCGACGCGGGTTCTCTCCACGACTCGTCCAATGCGAGCTCTTCTGGAACGCGTTTTATCGCATTCATCGAAGACCGCACGCTTATTATCGCTTCTCCCAATCGACCCACACTACTGTCTGAGGGAGAATGAAGCGAGACAATTCTACCGTTGATTGTTAAGAACTGGTCTAAAAAAATTGCAACAAATTTGTCACAATTTTTATCAGAACTATGATTTGTATTATAATAACGCTGAATCATTATTCAAAAATTGCTAGAATTTCAACCAATTTGTTTCTTTTTATTTGAATCATTCATTCTGAAAATAATTTGAGTCGATAGAATTTGTAATTAATTACTTTTAAACAAACTATCTTTAAAGTTTTACATTACAAAACTGAATATTCCCGAGTGGACACATTTAATTCTTTTTAAGGCCTACCCAGCCCCTTTTTTACATTTCTTTGCAAGCGACACCCTGTAATTAATCTAATCGACAATTGTAATTAATTCTAGAGTATTTTTTTTTATCTATTCCCGTAATTTTGTCTACATTTCGTGTATTAGGGTAGATCTAATCGTTGTTCACACCTTTCTTATGGGGCTGACGGTACAGACTACGATTAATTGTGTTATAATTAAATTGTTACTAGAGTGGGCTTGATATTACTATACTTTTTCTTACTCGTATTAAGTACCCACCAAATTTCCTAAATATATCCTATTGTAGAATAAATTAATTTCGTTTAGTTTATCCCGTATTTCTTCTCATTTTCCTGCCTATTTTTCGGTTCCCGAACGTCAAACGAAAGGAAAAGTAGTACCTTAATGTTTGGCCCTGTAAAAGTAGAAGTTCCTTGGGCCATGTGCGCGCGGACGCACGCGAGCAAGCGACGTCGTCGTCGTCGGCATTGTGCTTCTTTAAGCAAAAGAGCGGAAAACTAATTAAGCTAAGTGCACCCTCTCCCGTAGCTGTAGTCGTCGTCATTGTCGTTGACTTCGCAGTAAGTCGAGACTGAATTGGTTAAAACTCGACTACATGCATGTACGCACGCACTGGTGCAATTGAGATGTTCGCGAGAAATTGCGAAAATATTTCGCTGCTTTGACCCAAAGATCTCTATCTCTCGCAGTCTTATTCCTTTTATTTCCTTTCTACATTTCGTTCTTTCCTTTCGCTTCTTCATTATAAATAAAATACACGGCTTCGATAGGATGACTGGTTAAAAAGTTACAGCAATTTTTCTCTTGAAAACGACCCATACTCCGACACTTAAAAAATTTATTTTTCAACACTCCGCAACGATATCGAAAAACGGACAACGGGACATTATTCTGCATGCTTTCTTCTTTCTAAATCTTCATCCATACATCAGGATTTTTGTCAAAAATCGATGCATCTCGAATTTGCCCGAACAAATACTCGTTCGAAAGAGGAAAGTCTCTTCTTTACGAATACGCAAATCGCGTTTCGATAGGATGGCTGGTTGTAAAGATACAGCAGTTTTAAGCTTGAAAATGACCCATACTCCGACACTTAAAAGATTAATTTCTCATCATTGCTTAACGATATCTAAAAACGGACAACGGAACATTGTTCTGCATGCTTTTATCTTTAAAATGAGCTATTAAACATTGAAATCGGCGGTGGTGACCATTTTGGCAAAAATCATGATGCATAGGTCAGGATTTTTGTCAAAAATCGAAGCATCTCGGATTTGCCCGATCAAATACTCGTTCGAAAGAGGAAAGTCTCTAATTCACGAATCTGGCAGTGCGGCTTCGATAGGATGGCTGGTTTAATAGTTACAGCACTTTTTCTCTTAAAAACCACCCATACTCCCACACTTAAAAAATTTATTTCTCATCACTCAGTAACGATATCGAAGAACGGACAACGGAACATTATTCTGCATGCTTTCTCCTTTAAAATGAGCCATTAAACATTGAAATCGGCGGTGGTGACCATTTTCGCAAAAATCATGATGCATACATCAGGAAAAATGTCCACGTATTGCTAAGAAGTTGAACTTTATGATGGTCACCAAAAAATTCGAAAATATAAGCTACAGAAATCTGCAGAAACAAAAAACCTAAAATTGGGACAACTAGCCCCGGTCTCCCCTATATGTATAAAATAATATACAGGGTGTCTCAGTCGACCTTCTCCACCGGGAAATAGCATATGCACCTCATTAATTTGAATCGAAAAGTGTGATACCATTTTTTGAAATTCGACCTCGTTAACGAGTTATTAATTAACAAAGATCGGCCAATCACGGGCGAGCAGAATCATAGGCGTGGCACATAACGTTGTTTTTCATGGAAAGCTTCTCCTTCCTCTCCGGCTCTTGCTTAGCTATTATATTCTATATAATATTCTGAAACTTCATAAGCAGCAAACAAAATTATTGTTTACAATACATTTTTAAACAAATTTCGAAAATACTACCTCATAAAAAGAAATCACACGAAATCAGGTTCGAGTGTATATTTTTCTTAATAATTCCACATTGCATAAATCGATACACCAGGAATTAAATTATCCATTTAACTGTATCCGGTATTTGACTTAGGCCACTTTTTTATAATCACAGGTACACGAATCGCGATACCAGCCTGGCGATACGATTCACGAAGCAATTATCAACGACGAAAGAGCGGAACAAACGCGAACGCTATAGCAGTTATTAATAAGCCCGCTTGTGTTTATTTCTGTGCAGGTGCACACACGTCGTCGTTGGCGTTGTGTTCCTGCTCTTGACCCTACACACGTCGCGTGAGCTTCGCCAATGAATACAAAAAATCGACTGTGAACGTGTACATATGTATATTACGTATATACGTACAACGTACGTCCGCATTTTTAATCTAACTTCTCCTATTGCGTTACAACGAACGATGTAATCGTATTCTTTCGTTGTTTCAATGATAAAAGATACAGACTTTAATACTTCAGTATTTCTTTTCCTTTATCTGTTTATTAGTAGGTATACATAAACTTGTTAACACTTACGGCTAAAACTAGAATCTTTATGAAAATGATAGTATGTACAAGATTGATATAATTGTATAATACATACAGGGTGCCACACGAGTCTAACCTGCATAGAATAGTTATAAATAATCTGGTATATAATAAAAACAATAGTGTACTAATTATAGTTTAGAAAAAAATTGATGTCAATTTGATCATATATTGTAACTCATGAATTTAATAATAAAATGATCTTCTTTGATACCTTTCCCTTGCAACTTTTAGGATAACCTTTATATTTGATATCTAATTATATTAAATTTATATAATATACATTATATTTTATACAAACAACCATAGAAAACTCAAATCACGTTATATCAAAATCTTGTTAGACAAAATCTTATTACATGATGCGTATTGACAAATAACTAGATCAGCTGTAAGGTTTTAAATAATTACAAACAACATATTTTATTAATTTCACCCACAGTTCCGTGTTATAGGACAGCTTCCTGTATACAGTTTCTGAATTATTAATATTGCATTAATCGTTAATATATGTACATATTTGATATTTCTCTTTATTCAAGGAAAACAACAATGCATCTACAAAATGGAAACAAAAGGAAATACGAGTCCCTCATGACGAAATTGCTACGGTACATCTAGCAAATACTGCGGATATTACGACTAGAGAGATTGGATTCTAAAAATAAAAAGAAAGAAAATATAAAAAAAAGAGGTGAAAAAAAGAAGTTCCACGAAGGAGGAATATCTTCCTCGTTTTCACGGCTCTCAAGAAGATCTAGAAACCTTCTTCGTTTCTCCTTCGACTCTTTTGTCGAGCGAACAAAAGAGACTGCACGTTTAAACGTAGTAGTTCGAAGTGGATGGTACTTCCGGTCGCGAGATGCGTTAAGGAAAAGCATGAGTTTTCTATCTCATAGTCGTTGTCTCCGTTGCTTCTCACGTGCAACGGCTGTATTTCACGATGTGTTTATACAGAATAAGCAAAAATATATATATGACATAAAGGAAACTCTTACCAGTGGGATACGATTACGTCAAGACGAACGATATCGAAGCAGAAATTCGAACGTATTTACCAGATCGTCGGTTATGAAAGTATTTACATGGATATTTTTGGAAGGTGAGTAATGTATTTGTTCCAATATGATAGAATATATAAAGATGTGCAATAAAATGTAGGAAATTGCAAAGTTTCGGTAATAGTGTTGACTCTGTTTGCGTGTCTCCTCTTTTTAACAAACTTCGAACAAGGAGAAAAAATAAAAAGACAGTGAGATTTTTTTTTAGAAATAGAATTAGGTCTCTTTTAACAAGAAAAAAACAAAATTATAATATGACTGAAATAAATCGTATTTTGGAGCAGGGTTTCTCAAACTTTGTCTCCTCAGGGACCTATAAATGACTGGATAATTTAAAGAGAACCGGTATATGAAAAAAACAGGAAGTATGAAGAAGGTAAGAATAATTGTATCATTTTATACGTATGAATCAGAATCAATAATTATAATTTTATAATTTTAATAATATATTTTTTTTATGGACTTTGTGAAATTTGTTGAAATTAATATATCATTAATTATTCATAATAATAACAATATTAAAATAACTATAACATGATTATTGTGATTACATCGATATGTAAAAATTCTTACGAAGAAAATGTAGGTATGGTTTAGGTCGGTGACCTTACGATCGCGCTAATAAAGGAAGAAACGTCTCCTTTCACAGTCTTCATTCTACTAACATAAGCACTACGCGCTCTCGAGCCGGCAGCCTTGTCACGTGCGACCGTGCATCGAATGACGTATCATCACTGGTCGACAACGCTATCCAAGGTACCGCAAAGACGAATATACCCCGTGAAAATTAATTTTTTATACGTGTACACGTATTTAGGCCTAAGTTGCCAAAAAATTATATAAATAGGGTCCTATTTACTAATTAAAGAAACACTGATGATATATAAACAATCCAATATATAAAATAGGATATATCTAATAGAATTTTATGAGTTAGCACGAGTACGTAATCGGTTTCTCTAAGATTATACAATTTTCTCAATCGTTGGCTCGGATTTCACCACGAGAATGCGATGTTTTTAAAAAGGCTAAAAGAGTTCACGGTAAGTCGAATGACGATGAAAAGAAAACTCGAGGGTTCGCGTATTATTACACAGTTCCACGCTCTTATTCCTTTTTTTCTTTCTTTCGTACGCACCTGCACGCACTTAGAAAAGGAAAGTCCTGGCTTGACGTGAGTCAGTTTGCAAACCGTGTCACGTACAATTGTTGCAATTGGGATAAAAAATATGTGTATGAGTGTAATGTTATATGGGATATATCACAGTGAAATTGTGAACACAGGGATTTCGACAAATGTCTAGAGATTTACCCAAATCCATTGTATAGTAAAAATTGTAGTATTCCTTTGTCAAAGGTTAACGTGATTAAAAAATCAAATGTTTTTTTAATAACAGCTTATTAATTATATCAAAATAATTTTGTCTATCTGGTTAACCTTTTGCAAGGGAGTAAAAATATTTCTAGTACCCATTGACCCTCCATAAAACTGCACTTTTTGTAAAAAACATTTTTTTTCCAAATTTGTATCATAATAGAAATATTTCAGATGATATGTAGTTATGTGGTACGTTAAGTATACCTATGAGATAATGAAAGACGATGACAAAATTAGTTCGTATACAACGAGACTCCCATTTTTGTAAGATCTACTATAATTTTCGAAATTTTTAACCACTCACGCTATGCTCGAGAACTGCTCCCCTTCTTATTTGTAACCCTCGTGACGAGTTGTCGCCGTCACGCGATCCGAGTTTCTCGTAAATTTTCGCGTAATCATTCTGTCATTCGCACACGCAGCTCGTCTCGATATCGCATGTGTCGTTCTTCCTTATGGAAAGGTATTTCAACATTAGGAAGAGTCACACGCATACCTTTGTCCTCCACAAGATCTCACAACACAGTCCTCTTGCTATTATTAACTCGTTTCCTGATTTTTATTGGCTCTTACGAAAAACAAGAGGATGAATTTCAAGAAAATTTAAAATAGATTTATTTTGATATTCCAACATCGTTGAATGAAAATAAATGATGCCAATATTACAAATTATTCTATTAACCCTCACAGTAACACCCTTTTTTTATTGCAAAGCAATATTTCGTGCTAATCTATTATTTTTTATCACATTAAGCCAATAATAATTTTTGGGGATGAATTAAATTAGTAGAAGATAATAAAAATTATTTTTTATTAGACCTCTTAGGCCTCTCAGGCCTCGGGTATTACTGTGAGGGTTAAATTTTCTAATCATCATAAAAAGATGATGTAGTTAGATAAAAAAATGTAGGTAACATTGAATTATTCATGGTCAATAGAAAAAAGAGATCGAAGTGTAAATTCTCTTATTATTCGATCACCACTTAAAAATGAATTACTTGACAAAACGCTGTTCGATATATTGAACTTCTACCAAAAAAAATAAAGAGAGTTGGAAGAACGTACATTGTATGTACTTATAATCGACCACGAAACGAAGTGCTGGCCTACGCGCGAAAGAATGACGTGGACGGATGTAGAAGTGAATTGGCGCAATGACCATAACCAGTCTCTAATGCGACAATGGATGTGCGACCTTTCCTTTCACGATTAGAATAACAAAATGGTGCTCTGAGAAAAAAAAGTTCACGTTAAGCGAACGATATTTATCATTTTCAATCGCATCGAAATAAAAACATGACAATTTTTATGCGAAAGTGTCACAAAAACGACAGAATTCTAGTTAGAGGAAAAATGAAAACATAAGTGCTGAATATACTCGGAAAGTTTACTTAATCCTTTATGCACACATTTTTTTTTTTTTTTTTAAATGAATGCACGTAAGTTGACTATTTAACCGAAGTGAAAAGAAGTATGAAAAGTATTAAAAAACTTTTTTGAACACAAACTTTAATACCAAAAAAAAAAATCTTTGTTTTATATGAAAACAGCACTATTATAAAAGAAATAAAGAGAAACGAACGATCATTATTTTTAATTACTGTCTCGTTACCCGAACCTTCTCCTTTAACGTTCTCGATAAAACACAAAACTTCACGATTTCATCCGGTGAGTCGTCGGCCACTGTCACGCTTTCTAAAACAAATCTGGATTGCCATAGTTGGGAAGGAACTGTTCTCGAAAATCTCATAACGAGTTTACGTTCATTTCGATTCTTTATTAACGAGTTGAGTATCCTACACATTTTTCTAAAAAGTAAAAAATATAACCAACTCGATCGAGGAGAAAGAAATTTTGCAGAAATGTTCTCTTTCTTTTGATGCTGGTCAACATATTAACAGCGTAAGGTTGAATACATATAAAGACAGTACAATGCTTCTCCAGTACGAATCAGTCGCGAGCGTTAATTCAAGAGCAGACAAATTGCCGCTAATTTAGTAAATTTCTCTTTCTCTCTTTCTTCTTCCACCGATTATCCTATTCTCTCGCTCGAACAAAGACACGGGACTTAAACTTGCTGAAAATTCCTACGAAGTACCATATTCACAAAATATAATGTGATAATTAATATGAAGTTGTTCGATAAGGTCATGCCAATTATAAAATCTACACAAAATTATTGTGCATAATAGTGTTACTTTCAAGACAAATTGTACGTGAAGTTTTGTTAAATGATCTTTTTCTTTCATTATGGTATTTTCAAAATTCTAGTATCCCAAAATTTTAATGATTTCACATCAATAAGTGTGTCCTATATAAAATTCATATGAAACGATTTTAATAAAAATCATATAATGCGACAATTGATATTAAGATAATACTATGTAATACCAATAATATATAATATAACAGTATAAAGTGGACTTTCAAGGTCCCTAGTCGGACAATAATAAACCCCATAACGGATGTCAACGATTACCATACGATTATTAGGGTAAGTGTGGCAAATATGGCCCACGTGGCTAATATGGACCATTGTGCTACCTCCTTCTTGGTTAGGTGCATGAGTTTCTTGTCTATCGCGGTTGAAATATATTCCCATCGTAAATACCAACTTTAATTGACTTTCACAGCCTAAATATACCTTATACCACCACAGTAGTGTTTAATTTGAAAAATCTCACCTTTTTGGGACTTTTAAACAGGCTTAGAAGCTATTACTTATCAAATATGGACACATGTACCTTATAGGTGATCATTGTTCTCAAACTGTATAGGCAGTATGGATATTGATTAAAAAAAGTTATACAAAATTTCCATTTAATTTTAGTGCAGTCACGCTGTCTCAAAATGTACATAGCATATGTAGCCAAAATAAACAACAGTCACATAATTTTAGCCTACGGATGAGAAATATCCACATATAAATCATGTTCCACGTGTTCGTCGATACTATCTTGATCTTTGATCACGATCATGACACATGAAATGTTTTAAATCATTGTTTGGCCTCAACGAGTCAGTAACATTGTCTTCTTTGTTACCAGCTCGAAGAACGTCGACAGTTCCGTACGATCTCACGATTTTCTTGGGTAAAAAACCTTATTTGGTTGAAAGATCGAGTAAATTCAATGAGCGTATAAATTATTTATGTTTTTATGCAGTAGATATTTTAAAAATGATTAAGTGTAGGTACTTAGAACGCATTTAACAAGTTTTTTATTGAATCTCGTGATAAAAATCGAAATATACATTTAAAAAATCCTGTTAACTGTATTAATACTTTAAAACATTAGTCAAAACCTCTAAAAATTGTTAAATTTTACAATAATAATATTTTTCACACCCAAAGTCGAGCCAAAAGCGTCTATAGATCAACTATCATTTTTTTTTCCGGTGTGAATACAGCTTAACGATCTCTTTCTCTCGTTATAACGCGATCTATACGAGATACTAGATCGGGGATAATAAGGTCATAGCAATCTACTCTCCTCGGTAACGCGACCTTGTCTACTCGTTTCCGCGCTTGAGAGCAATATCGTCTCGAATTTATCAAGTTCATCGACCAGACCTCATCTTCTTTCGACACTGTTCGTTCCGATCGCTGAAAAGGTTTCCTCGAGACGTGTTACGAAATGTAGAACGCCGCCCTCGAATTGTCAAGACGTCGTAGAAATTTTCACAACTTATGTAAATGAGAAAATGAGAAAGAAAGCCACCAAGGTGTCGCGGTTATATTGTGTAAGGACCTTTAACGAGATTTTCTTTATTACATTACCCCGTTATCCCGCTACTTACAATCGATGGTTAATTTAAGCTCACGTTATGGACACGAAGTATATAAGAATTTCATATTCTGTTATCTATAATTTATTTAATAAATATATAAAATAAATAATAATTTATTTAAGAAAAAAAATAGAAGCCATGATACTATAGGTAGGTAACTACCTATCGTGCCATTTTTAACAATTTTATACACTAAGGTTTGATTCTTCAGACATGATCATTACCTGAGTAATACTGGCCAATGTGTACCAGCCAGTCACATCGTGTAAACAATCGGAGTCAGTAGCACGCGTGTCCAGCAGCTGACTATCCAGTTAGTAAACCATCTTACTGGCTATTAAACTACTCTCACCGTGTAAACTTGTATTAAGAATTGAAAATACTTCAAAAGTAAATATATTTATTATGATTTAAAGAAAATTTTATAAAATTCAATTTAAATAAACACCGTGGTCAATCGCTTTGAAACGATCGATAACTATATTATTTAGTATGATTATAAAGAACAGTTTTAACGAACACGATTAAAATCAAGAAATTATTTATTCAACACTAACGATAAGAGTACGTATTCACCGTATCGTTTTACAAGATCAATTGAATTCTAATCGCGTAGTTGTACAAAACTGTTCCCTCTTTGCATCACCGATTACAAAACTCTCCATTATTTCCTGCAAGACTCGATCTATCGAGCGACGTCTGCGAGGAACAGGCGATAACTGTACAATTACATTACCGTACAGTTATTTGCATACAATCGATAGGAAGCTGCAGATCTTTCTCTCTGTCTGTCTCTCTACTTTTTTTAGCCATCCCGTTAAACAGTTTTTATTACGTACAGCTCCTATTATCATTATGAATGTTGAAAAGCTAGTATTATTCTTGTTATCGTTGCAATACGTTATTACGATTATTGTATTATGCAATAGGTTATAGAATTATTGAAGTTGATATTAGGGATAACTAATGGACAAAATATTTTATACAAAGTTTGTCTCGTTAAAATAAACAAACGATATTGTAGAAAATAATATTTAGACATGTTTTGTATAAAATATTACTCATTATACGAACTCAAATTAATCAAATTGTCACGTTCCCGGTAATTTTATACTAATTATCATTTGCACAGTATATTATACATCATCGTTGTATTAATTATCACGGGATATAATTTTAGAACGAACTTTTGACGTAGATAACACGTTCTAGAAATTGAAGTAATTCTACTACAACATAAAATAGTTCAATTAACATAGTTATTTTTACCATCTATCTAACAAAACTTAAAAAAAAAACATTTCATTCCCTATCATTTATATGTTGAATAAAGAAGTTTCTACAAAAAGTGAAACATAGAATCCGTTATTTTGACTTCTCCAGTAGTTCTAGCGTAACACTCTTCATTCAGCAAAAATAAAACCTCTCTCCCATCCAATGATAATTACTTCTCCAACTTTATTTATTTATCCTATTCACAAAAAAAAAGAACCTAACGGCAAACCTCGTTCGATAATTTCGTTCCGCGGAAAGGAGAACACCCATTCGCCGCTTTTCTCCTCCGCATTCCTACTTGTTCGCGACCTTTTTTCCGAGTAGAACGCACGCGCCTACGTATACAACCTATACATGTATTTCACTGATATACAGGGTGTCCGGTTTCAAGTGTCCTAGCACAAAACTACATGCACAGAAATGTATCTTGAGACGAAAAGTCTAATAAACTTTATCAAAATTCGGTCTAGTTAACAAGTTATTAACAAACAAAGATCGACCAATCACGGAGAGCAGAAGCGAAAGACGAAGCTTTAGAAGGAAAATTCCACGTAAAACAAAGACGACCAACAGCACGTAACGTTGTTTATTATAGGTTGCTCCTCCTACCGCTTTGTCTCTGGCCTATTATCGAGTTTGAGTGGACCGCCTTTGTTAGTTAATAACTCGTTAACTAGATCGAATTTCAAAAAAGTTTATTACACTTTTCGACTCAAATTATTGATGTGCACATGTAGTTCTCCGCTTGGACACTTGGAACCGGACACCCTGTAGGTACATATGCCTACATACGTAGGTAAGTAGTAGCATTGACTCGCGGAAGCGTTCGATTAACACGTTAAGCCGAAGATATTAAACACGATAATATTTCAATTTACGGAAATGCGTGCGATAGTGATCACTATTTTTTCTTGTTACCATTATTATTATAACTATTATTATTATTATTATTAATGTTATCGATATCAGTAAAACATTATTCGTACCCATTAATCTCACGAACGTCGACCTCATCGCGAATGTGTTCCCTGTTTAATTTCATATCTAAATAAAAATTATTTGATCGATCATGTCAAAAGAGAATGAAAAATGTTGGAAGAATAAAAGTTGTATTAATTGGACGATCGACAGGATAGAAGAAATGTTGGAAGATATTTGAATTAAAATATTTTTTACGCGCGAAATGGCACCGAAACATATTTCCCTTTGAGAGCGAGTAATTTTTTTCCAAACGAGCGAAACGCTACCGCGATGGAGAAATTAATATAACGAGTGACCGTACGTCGAGAATTTTCGTGAAATAACGCGAATAGTGATCGTAGGAGCGTTTGGAAGAAAATAAGAGAAGTTGTGGTTATTATGAATTTTCCTTTTGACGACAATAGTAACAGTTATTTTTCCTTTCATATTTTCTTTAATTATATTATTTATTATAATTCTTCAGATTTATCGGGAGAGTGATAAATAATAATTGAATTGTGGTTATTACGAAGATTTGTAGTCATTCGGAGTTGGATTTATTGAAAAATTTCTGACACGTTAAGTTGACATCTATACAGAAGTTCAGAGAACTCTTTATATAATCATTCAATTTCTAGTTATACGTACTACGTTTCTTCACTTAAGCAATAATCATTTAAAATCATTCTTAACCTCCCAGCTGATACATTAAATTGTATTGATTTAAATGACAGTTTAAAGTACATCATCTTACTTTGGAAGTAATATTTACAAGATTTATGTTAATCTTTTCAAGTCAAGTCAGGCTCTACAATTTACTTTGAACATGCGATAAAAAAGTTTTGTAACTTTGTTACATAAAGATATGTACATATAAAAAAGATAACGATAACCAATTATTAACGAATCATTGTCTATAACTTGGAATTAAATGTCTTCAAAGTAATACAGTAGAAACGACATAAAATATTATAGCTTTTCCTTTGATTAAAATGAATTAACCGAAAACAGTGGCATGTATTCTTTCAACAAATATTTGTGATCTCTACGAAACGAAAAAATGGTAAAATAAAAGATTGCTCCTTTTTCCACAACTTACAAACATATCCTTCCTTACTCTTTTCATCGTATTATACCATACTATAATTATCTGTGAATTAGTGTTAACCAAAAAATAAATCTGAATATAAAGCTGAAACGTTAACCTCCTAATTCCCAAACAAAAAATAATACCAACAAATTCAAACTGGATTAAAAACATGAAAATCTGAGGATATATATATTATAACTGACGTACCTATTGGCACTATCGGTGGCAAAACGAGACTTCTCGTTGTGGAACGGTGTGCCGAACGTCATGACGGAGCAGCTCGATAGTCTCTGCCGATCTTGAGAATTCTTGGCCGGCTGGCGTCCTCCCTCGTTCCTGGCGTTGCCCGTCGTCACGGCGAAGAGTTCGGTTAGTCAGCTGATCGCACGATTTTTCATAGCTTCGCTCACCGTACGCATCGTTGATTTTTCTCGAAGATTTATCCCGTCGATCAATCGGCTCGAGCCGATTTTAAACACTTCTTCTATTCCTTACACTCTCGAGACGCGATCACACTGCTTGTCACTTTGACAGTTCAAACCAAAAATCTCTTAACAATGACGTTTCAGCAGTTTTCTGACGGGGTTTTAGCTCTACCGATAAATAGAACCGGTATAAAACGAAGTAGGTACGCGTTGGTGTCACAGGCTAACGGTACTCGATCCTCTCATCCTGTGTACGAAAGAACGTGTATCAAAGAGGATAACCAAGGAGTGCAACGACCCGCCTTGCCGACCGATTTTCGATCGAATTCTTAGAATCTTAATTTTTTTTTTCGTGCTTTCTAATTTTTCCAAATCCACAGATGAAAACACGCTTAAAAACACGTACGAAACGATAACGAACGAACGAGGTACGACGGCTGGGTCTCTCTCTCTCTCTATATATCGAGTGGGAAAATCAGAGACGCAACAGTCACGCAACGCTCGCGCCACGGCGTCTGTCGGACGACTGGCTGCCGAAGAAAACCGAACGCGGCGACACGAGTGATCCCGAACCCTTCGTCCCGCCCCCTCCCCCCACCACTGACGCGCGTGAGCTACCCTTCTGTCTGACTCCCCCCCCCCCTTTTCGTAGATACTCGTCGTGGCCGACCACACTCGGGAGATATATCCTCGACCCCTTGTGTCCCGGTTCATCCTTTTGCGTTGCTGCCTTTAAAATCGTTTCGAATTACTTTTAACGCGTAATTGGTGTGGTATACATTTCGAAAATTGTTGCTTTCAATTTTTAAGCTGTTCGTGTTACAATTTTGTCGAATTGAAAAGAATGTACGTTTTAAAAAATATTTTGTACAAATTATTTGTTTGTCGAATTTCGAAATAATTTCAAGTTTTTACTGTGTTTTTACATAAAATATTTACGTATGGAAATTAAATTAGATAGTATGTATACTGGGTGGTCTACCTAAATATGTTTAATCACTTATATCGGAAGAAATAACATTTGCAAAGGATTCAACTTGTGATACTATTTACATTGTTGTATAATGAGTTGGATGTAATAAAAATAAAAGAAAGACTAACAGATAAAGAAGGTATGAACGTGGTTATATTTACGTGGAACACCCCGTATAGGTAGTAGTCAGAAAAAAAATAAGCAAGAGACGTATCCTTTTTTACACACTTTCCACTGAAATGTATCTCCCGTATAAAAGAAGCGTCGAGTATATATCTCTCATTAAAATCCGTCCCATCGTATTTCGACCCTTTCCCTACCAAATGAAAAATTTTCTAAAGTAAAACTCCTTTTAACCTGATCAAACGAAATCTAAATAACGATAAAATCTCGACTCAGTAAAATATTATTAGCGACCCTTTAAATCGCACACTCCGTTGATCAAAATATAATTATTCTATAAAGCACATCATCTCGTTTAAAACGCATTACGTTAATGCAAGGGATAAAAAAAAAAAAAAAAAGAGTGAAAAAAAAGGTTTAATTAAGAAGGTCGTTGTCGGTATGACGGAGGCCTCGGAGGTCGATGAATATCGGTGACGCAATTCCGAACGTTTCACCCCGACGTCACGCTATTATTTTCAACCCCTTTTCCAATGTGTAACCTTTTGCACTAGAGAGAGAGATCTTGAAGATACGAAAATATTTTCAGGCTCTCGATAGATTAGTGGCCGAGCGTGTGCCCACACGGCTTTGAAAGATCGACGGATAACGAAAAGGAGCCTCGCGGGGAGTCTGAAAGCCGTCTATCTCTATTTCTCTATCTTACTCTCGCGACTGGTCGCAGCGATCGCTGGCACGACCGTGACCTTGTCTCATATTTCAAGCAAGTTGTTATGCAAGGACGAAACTCCACGAGCAGTCGAAGCTTTTAAAAAATACTTTCGATGATCCTTTCGAACGTTAATTAAGAAATTTAATGGTTTAATCAGTTGGTACTTTGAGAACGATTTTTTTTACAAAGAAGATCCCCTGTTTATTTGATCTAGAAGTTGTGATATATGAGGAGTCTTAACTGTAGTTTTCTTTGATTAAAAATAATATTTAAAATAATATTTTATCAGAAGTTGTGATATATGAGGTGTCTTAATTGTAGTTCTCTTTGATTAGTGAAAAAATACAATCTGTCATAATAATTTGGTACTACTATCGAATTGATCTGATTATGGAACCAATAGGTAGATAGCGTGTTTTTAAATTATTTATTTATTTGTATTAAATTAAATTATATTATTATAACTCTACATATTCACTACTGATACCCAAAAAGTATAAAATCTGTCACAATCATTTGGTACCACCATCGAACTGATCTGATTATGGAACCAATAGTTGCATAGTGTGTTTTTAAATTATTTATTTATTTGTATTAAATTAAATTATATTGTTATTAACCTAGATATTAACTACTGATATCTAAAAAGTCCCAATATTAATATTCTCGATCCAGATTCAAATCTTACATCAACTATTCGCATCTGATATCACTACCACGAAAAAAATAAATTAACACGTCATAGCGTGGGTTCCAGGAACTTAAATAACATCACCGGACGGTGTTACGTTTTTTCAACGAATGACTTCCGAGATGATTTTGGAAAGGTGACGCGAGTATCGCAAGAAAGGCGCCAACCACGAAAGAACGCGCTATCGTACGTTCCACTTAATTCGCTCGTAGTTTTTGGCGCCAACTCAAAATAAATCCGACACTCATCGTATCCGATCTATTTTTTTGTTTCTCTCTCACCTTCCCTTGTTTTCTTTTTTCACTTGGAACTTCCTGCCTCGATCGCGTTTATCGTATTTTTATCGAATCGACGACCGGTAGCTAGGTACACGTGACGAGAGCGGAAATTGCGAAAACGAAGAGGCTTGAAAATTCTGTTCGGTTTATACCGAGTGACTCGTTTTAATCTATCAAGTACGTTGTATTGAAAACACTGGACAAGCGGGGATTTAAAAAAAGATTCGATGGAGTTACGAAGTGTCACTAAAATAAAATCATGTTCTTTAGTTTGTATGATCAATTTGTTCGATTTTAGAGTGTCTCTTTAATTTTTTTAAACTAGGATTTGCAATCATGTTGATATGATTATTGATCAAAACAATTATAAGAAAAGCTATGGAATGTGTGAAATTCGATCAATTTTGTTAATTAATCAATTGATCTATGAAAGACTTTTGGAACGATATTTGGTAAAAATGATAAAATCTAATATTTCGTTTACAAAGTAACAAATTAACTGCAAATATTTCATAACAAAATTATATTTCAAATCGCCAACTTGATAGAAGTGAACGTTAAAATATGGAGTGCAAAAGGTTAAAGTAACTAGTTTCGTATAACCAATTGATATACATAATAAAATGCTAAAACGTACCATTAAAACCATATATAAAAGTAATAAGATATTAATTACTATCTTTCCAAACGCATAACAAATTTCACATCACTATTTTCACATACATTTCAAAGCAAAATTCAGTCATAAATTCGTTCGTTCGATTTCTATTTAGAACGAACGAGCTAATTTACAAAATGGTTACCCCCAGCAACCAGTTTCCTTTATGTTTGGTCTGTTTGCTATATTTTTTTTTCCCCCCTTCTTCTTTCCTTTCTTTCTCGGACAATGATAAGCAGGGTATCATCAGGGAATACGTACATAGATCGTAGAGAAGCATCGCTAACCATTCCTAACCCTAAACGTATGCACGTGTACGTCTGTCCATGTATTTCTCTCCATAGATATTTGGCTCGAAGCCGAGAGCTGCAAACACGGGAAACGATTCGAAGCGAAGGCCTTTCGAGTGGATTTCGAGAGGATCGGTCGAGTGCACTGCATCAACGTGAGTTGAGAGAGATAGGGAGGAAAAGAGATGCAGTGTGTTCATCCAACGGTTCCAGCTGTGCCTCCGGACCACACCGGAATTCGGATGATAAAGAGTAGGACTTGGGTTTCTAGTCGATGTTATCGACGTAAAGTATACCATTGTTGATACCACGTGCCCCCTCACTTTTTTTCAAATTTCCTGTATTTTTCAAGCTATAGGAATTTTCTCGCCTCACGATTAGGGTTACCATCTGTTTAAATTCGTCCGGACTTTGTCCAGATTTTTGAGTTATGATGGATGGACAAATTTGGAATGAATGTTTTGAATGAATGTATAAAATATTTAAAAATTGTTGATCAAGTTTATGAAAAAAATTAAATTTCAAACTTGAGTCGATATTACCGACGTATTCTATGCCAACTGTTGATGCTGCGGGGTACTCTGTTTGTCCGATATCCTATATTTTTCGATCAATGCAATTGTTTCCGATTGAATGCATAGAGCCATCGGAGTTTAGAGATTATTAATTAAAAACTAGTTATGGTTTAAATTTAAATTATGGATATTTGTGGTGTGTTGGTAAAGAAATTTCTACATTTCTATTCGAATATAGTATTTAGGTACTATTTGAGTAATATATATGATCCAAGATACCCAGATCGATCTATATATAAAAATAATACAAAAATCTATCACCCATATATTATTAAAATTATATTCCATATTTAGTATTCCACAACAATATCTACCACCACGTATGTATAGTCTAATTTACCCCAATGAGAATCACTGAACAAACATTAATTATAAACAACTCCAAAATTATAATTTCTAAACTTAAAAAATACCCTAACAATAGCTTCTCATAAAAGATTATAAAACAAAGATATACGTATGATGTAAACCACGTTAACATACCTCTAACGCAGAAAATTAATTAACCTTTCATATTATTCTCGAACAAGTATAACGAGGCAAGTTGTAGTACCGAACTCGCGGTAGAGCGAAAATCACAATTGTATTTTACGATTAGGCTGTTGCAGAAAGAAAGAAGCCTTCGACGAGTTTATTAGACCATTTACAAAGTTTTTCCTGATCTAACAATGAGGTAAAACGAAGAAGAAACCCTGCAGTATCCTTGAACCTTCGATCTCGCACAAAACAAGCGTGCGCGTTAAATTCATTTAAAATGTCGAATTCCTACATCACGCGAGCGTATGGTTATACACCGTGAGTCGTAACTAAAATTGATCATTTAATATCTATTCTAATAACGAGCAACATATGTTCGAAAATTCCGAGACAAATCGTCGGACATTTACTTGCCATTTAGCTTCGACTTCGGCCAGGCACGCATGCACACATATGTATGCATATGCTTGGTTATCAAAATAGTTTGTCATCATATTTCATTTTGAAATTTTTTTAAATTTCCTATATGCCCAAAATAGATACTAACTTATTTGGATATTGCTACTTTCCTACTTGTCCACCGAAATTTGTTAGTTCTGTTAATTGAGTAGATTATTTCGATAAGTACAAAATAATTCGTTTTTAATTTCTCATAGTATGGATCATAAATGCCACTGCAACTTTAAAATTAATTTTTTCCAGTATTTTATATAATTTTTATTAGATTTGCTATAATAGGTAAAATCCTGATTTCTGGGGAAAGGGAAACAGTTTTTCTGCAGGAATAAAAAATTGTTTCGTTATTAACATTGCATGAGCTACATGTACCTACGTGAAGTTTCAAATTTGTTGAATTTTCGAGTTACCAAACTTCTCTTGTTAAACCAGTTTCGTATATACTATGTTCAAATATACAAATACACGTAGTTCGGTCAGGAAGTAGAAGTGCACTTTAAATTATTCGTTATCGCAGGCTGGACGACTATTTTCTACGTGACCCAAACCTATCGGATTCCGTGACCTCGCAAGAATCTTCACGGTATATTCGGATACGCGATAATAAATTTCTTAGATGCTTCCTTCGGAACACAACAACGATCCTAGCTAGGTCGATAACTCGCGATTATCTCGGAGAATGTCCTTACCTTGTTTTTTTACCATTTTATCAATGACTTATAAACACAATTTCTATATAACTATAATAATTCTATATTTTATATAAACGTAACTTCATTCATAACAGAATATAAAAACTAATAAAGAAATGGTGGAGTAATAATTTCAGTTCATACTGTGATTCAAATAAAAGGTTTGGAAAAAATTGGAACATTTAAATGGAAAAAAATAACCAAATTAAGAATTAAAGAAATTTAACTAATTATTCTAAATGACAGAATTTGGATTAATTTAATTTACAAGCAGAAATACAAGTAAAAACTTAATTCCTGATTATTCCAACCGATTGCCTAATTCGGGAACAATTAAATGATCTACTACCGCGTGTACGTACTATTGACGTACTTACGTGTATAAATAATTCATGATTTCTGAATAATACAGATCTCGCCAAATCTAGTATTCACTCTTCCTTATTTTGCTGGCACGTTTTTCCGTGAGGCTCGCGGCCATTACGCGGACATTAAAGCGAGTAAACTGAACGGTCGCGTCTACACGATCGTTAATGAGATCACGAATACTTGGAAGGAACATCTGAAAGAGAAAGATGTACCTCTTAAATGGGAGTACCCGGGTATTTCTCGTTATTTATAAATTAACGAGACTGTTCCGTAAAGAGAAATGATCTTTGTAACTGCAATTATCCTTTCAAACTCTCGAATTTTTCTCTAGAAAGAAGAATTTTATACGAATAAGTAATCGAGACGTTTAAATGCTCTTATTCGCGTAAATAATTTTATAGGTAAATATGTATGTAATTAAATAAGGAAGTAACAAATTATTTGTAATTAATTTGTATCGGATATAATTTTAAAAGTTTTGTTAAAAAAATTAAAAAAAGAAAAGCAATGTCTATAATTTTTTTTTATTCTAATAAAATAATTTTATAGTTATATATCTATTAGATATAATACCACAGACGGTATTACTAATAATACTTATTAGATATTAGACGTATAGGTATATAAGAATGATAGACTAGGACAGTTAGGGATTTTAAACGAGCCTAATAGCCGGTAATTAAGAAAGCGCATCGAACGGGGCTGCGGTTAATTGCGCGCACCAGCCGAAGGGTCAATCGCCTCGAAAAGACAGTACGATACACGGCAGGGTCAATTAAAAGGGCGCCGCGCTTACAGTACGACGATTAACTTCTTCTCCTTCGGGGTCGATGCTTTTGGCGCATTATTTATTACGAAGAAGAAGCCGG
Organism: Ancistrocerus nigricornis; assembly: GCA_916049575.1. NCBI lineage: Eukaryota > Metazoa > Arthropoda > Insecta > Hymenoptera > Vespidae > Ancistrocerus > Ancistrocerus nigricornis. The sequence goes on along the minus strand of OU696669.1, from coordinate 3,248,543 downwards.
TGCACTTCAACCTCGCTCCATCCTTGACTAGACGTCTCGATTTTTTTACGTTATACCCTCGTTTTCTGAATTACTTCATTGGGAATTAGATTATCGTTCTGTTTTAATCAGATTTTTTCTATTCTTTTTATCATTTCAATAAATATTGTAAAAATACGTTAGGTTTGTTTATTACGAAATAACTACATTTAATCCATTTTGAGACGACATATTTCTAATATTATATAATTTCATTTCAAATGATACATCACTGGTTAGATTGTGGAAAAAAAAAATGTTTTACTTGCTGGCAGCTAAAACAAAGATAGATAGATTTGTGAATATAAAAAAATGTCTTGTCGAGTGATACTTGATAAATTAGTGAATCTTTAAGCTTATGTCTAGATTAGTGAAAATTTCACTACTTCAATTTATAAGTATTCATTATTTAAATCAGTGACATTTTCACTAACTCAATATGTAATTATTTCTACTAATTCAATTTATAAATATTCACTATCTGCACATAGTCTCTTTTTGACATTTCAGAATAGTGAATATACACTGTCAATTAGTGACAAGTTCTCTTGACAAAGCAGCCTTATAAAAAATAAAAATTATAAAAAGTTCAATGACTAAACGATTCAGCGTATTACCCCCTGAAACTTCTTTCCATGTAACACGAAAGGGAACGCAGAAAGGTTCAAGATCAAAAATAGTGAACCGAGTCACGTTTCTTTCCAAACAGTCTCGAGATCCAAACGAATCGTGGTACGCGATAGAGTTTTAACGTAAGGAAGACGACGATGACATAGGGTTGGGACCACCACATGGTTTCCTTCGTACGACCAGACAAAATAATCATAATAAAAATGCGTAGGAGAGGAGCACGAATGTCGCTCTACCAAGAAGAGACCCAAACGAAATATTGTCTCGAATTCTCGACGTATGATTCATCGTGACTTCTCGCGATATACTCGACCGTATTTTCGGTACATTGACTCGCATCCTACTCGTAGAAATATGAACCATTTATTGTGAAAGTGTTTAAGTAACTCTATGTTTTAATTTAATATGAATTTTTTTTTCAAAAAATTATAGTATAGTATCGAGTTTAAGCAGAGATGTATAGATTGATGCAATTCATTGTTTATAATTTGGAAGAGAGAGCTTTTGTTACAAAATAATATTGACCAAGTGTCCATTTTCAGCTGTTGTATACAAACTGACTCTTTTATTGAGTTTTCCATCACTTTTCTAAACATTTCAACTCGTAACTTAATCCAGTCTGCTGTGTCCTCGATCATCTTTGTTGAAGGATGATTTATTTTTTTTTAGAATTATTGTATACACAGAATAATATTCCATAGGGGTTTAACGAAAATTTTATTATGTTTTTACACATTAATTATCTGGAAATCGTAAAATTCGCTGTGCATTTATAGAAATGTCTATTCGTCTTTCGATTTATTCCACGTTCGAACCCAAAGGTACATTTAAAAGACTCGGTATATTAAATTGCAGAACGTTAAACATCGAATCACGTCTCGTACATTAATTTCATTTAAAACTCCCGCGATTCCACACGTTCATCCTCTACGTGGTTTTAAAATACGTTCGAAGGTCTTTTCGGAATCTCGTTTCTTGAATTTTTTAGCATGACTAGCCAGGACGTTTCTAATAAGAATTTCTAATACCTGGTAATAATATTAAGTGAATTAATATAACAATCGATCTTAATAATTAATACCAAATGTTATCTTACCATGGACATGAATCCATTAAATCAAAATATGTACAAAGCTAGCCTCGTTAAGGTACTATTAATTAAAAATAGAAAACCACCACCGGTCGATTTGGTGGGAACATCGTTCTCTTAATCTCCATTTCCATTTATAAATCGACTGCATCACCTTCTTCCTAGCTTTTCCTGGCCAGGTGCCCGAACCGATCGCCCTCCACCATGACCCTGTTTTCTTCTCATTCTCTGATTATTTCTTCCTTCGTTCTTGAACGAATTCATTGAATTCTACCACTCACGGCAAGAATCCATTTAATGCATTTAAATTTCTGATCATCATTGCTCTATTATATCATTAAAATAGGATATTAAACAAAAATATCTTTCAAACTTGAAAAATTCTTTTGTTTTCATCGATCAGATGTAAAAATGTTTATAAAATTAAATTTCTTTATACGATACAATACATGGGATAACGAGTAATTCCTATTTTGATTTACATTAGTTTCTGTAATCGATTCTATCGGTGTCACGCTTCGATCGACATAACAAACATTTAATAAGCGACGAAAGCAATTAGCATGCTCGTCCAAATATTGTTTTAAACCCGTATCTCCAGTATAACATCCATCTAATCAGGCACCAGAACGATATTAACAACAGATTAAATAACGTTACACTAATAAAAATGATACTGCATCGAACTAAACATCCTTTACATCTTCCATTATTAAATTTCATTGAATTATTTAAATCTTTGAATCAAATATCACAATATTATCGAATAATTTAAATAAACACTGTGAAATTAATCCCTCTGACGGTGACGTAAAAAAAGACGAACTTATTAATCGTGCAAACGATTTCGAATAAATCGTGCTCGGTGGGTACACCCTGAAGAAGATCGCGTAAATTTGGCTCGTCGGCAAGGAAGGTTTCTTTCCAGGGTTCGTCAGAAATCGGTTTTCTCGTGTAATTCTCGTTTTCTCGTTCGTTTTTTTCCGTTTTGTGATCGAATTTCCTCCAAGTGTCTCGCACGAAATCGAGGCACGTACGAAGAATCGAAACGATGTCGGCCATTTTCTTTAACGAAAATCGATTTTTCTTTCTTTCGTTACTCGCGATCGACGGACTACCGGACGATCGTTCATCGAAAACGTCGCACTGACAAACGACAGTCTCGTCGTTTTTGACTGTTCTCTTAAGCTCTTCGAACTGCCAACTAGGATTTATACTGACTACTTTTCGGTTACCTAACTTCCACGGTATATCGTCATCGGTTAAAACTATCGCGCCATTACGAAATCGCGGAGAGTTCCAATTGCGCGTGCGAACGAGGCGCCTCCCAGTGTTTCGTTGTATTCAAGGGAAATTGTTGTCAATGAGTTGGACGATCTTTTGTTTTTTAATTGATCCGATCTCACAGAAATGTGTAAAATAAATATAATTAATAAAAATAAAAATATAATAATATTTAAAAAAATTAATATAATAAAAAGAAATTTGTATTTTAAATATATTAAATATTTATCTCCTTCGAATATAAATATAGTGAATAAATAATGAATATAATTATTATGGCCACGTAAAAAATTTGTTAGGTAAATGTTTATCTCCCGTCGAAAACGGTTTGTCAAATATATGCATGTTTATCTTCGGTAAATTTTACGTAATTCTAAGGTACACACCTGTCATAGACGTATATTATTCGTATGCATATTTATAGTCTAGTATATTAGATAAAATGCACGAAAAATAGGAGTAGATTTAAACTTTTGAAATATGCAAAATAAAAGTTAAATAATAAAATTTAATTTAAAAAAATACTTAAATGTTATATGTATAAATGAATAACACAACATTTTTATACAATCTCCATAGTACCAAATCAAAACCCAATCTCTCTTCATTTTCCATTTGGTTTTATTCGAAATAAAAATTTCGATCGTCCTCGCAGATCGAACGAGTCGACTTTTCTTCATTCTTTACTATAGAAGAGAACGAAAATTTATGTTCTACGCTATCGAATCATCGTCTTCTTTTTTTTTTTGCTTTTCTTCCTTCGTTTTCCCTGAAGGAAAGGAAGAAGAAACGCGATGGAAATCGCCTATTGACTTGCATCGCCGTCTCGGCGGATAAGACACGACGTGTCCGTGATCTTGACTACGGTCAGACGCATAAATCAAAGAGGGTGAAGAAGGGGAAAAAAAAGAAGAAGAGAGGTGCAGCTCGTAACGCGTTTGACGTGAGAAAATTGAGGACGATAATTCACAGATGTATCGATCTTTCGTGCTATATGCATAACCACGTAGGAACCACGTCCGTAAACCTCTATGTATTTCAGTTTAGCCGCAGTCGAGTCGATACCAGAGTGAACTTTCTACTAAAGGCGCTAATATCGATATCCTTTTTTTTTTATTTTAATCAAATTGATTTTGTTTGCCTTACAAATTTATTTTTTCTGGACGTATCTACATGGTGAAAGTGACCTAACTCAAAAATTTGATAAGTTTAATTTATTGCTTTAGCATTTTTATGTAAAAAAAAAAAAAAAATAAAAATACTATTCTGATTTTATTTTATCTGAATTTGATATTTTATTTTGGGGATTTAAAAATTGTTTGCAGTTATCCAAAGTGTTTTTTATTAGTTATACACCCCTGGTTAAAAAAAAAGTCCGAAATAAGAATTTAATGGTCTTCAGGTACCTATTCAATTTCCCTAATAACCCTAGGTTGAAAGGTGGGGTAACTTTGGAATTTCAAATGGGAGCCCTCTTTTTTATTAAATATTCTCATTATAAATTTGAAAGTAAGAAACTTTTGTCTAAAACATTCTCTTCGAATCATGCATTTGTCGAAAGTTATGAGAATTTAAAGTTGCTATCCACCCACACAGGCGCTATTAAGAAAATAACAATTTATCACGAATCTATGCACTAATCTTTGAATAACAAAATATTATTCTTGTTAATTACTAAAGTTTTTCTTAATATATAGTTAGGTCGAAGAGAAGCAATTGGCCAAAATCTAAATATTTGCAAACGAACAATATATAACTTGGGCAACTTTCGCAATAATCGGTACACGTGGAAACTAATTTTCTTGTAAAACATAGGTATTGTAACTTATTTGAAACGATATCTGGCACTCAGATCTACCAAATTTATTCGATACGTATATAAAGTATTACGACTCAGCACCGGTGATACCAAATATTATAACTTCTACCATATCCCAGTTTAAAAATTACGGAAAACATAATTCCTTATAAAAAAGCATACATTTAATTCTATTTTATTCCCAATTTAATATTACACAACATAGTCGTCGTAATACTCACCGAGAAACGAAGACTGTCCTTTCAACATTTTCAAATCTTCCATTTTTCACAAATTATAACAAAAAATATTCCGACTGAGACAAGAAGTATACAAAGCTTATAAGAAAATTGATACAGGATCGAATTTCACATACCGAAAATAAAAATAAAAAAAAATGTCTTATTTAAATTTTGACCAAAATTTGTAATTGACAAATGGTTTTAAAGTCACTTGGCTTAGTCGATAGGATTCAGTTTCGAGCAACGGTTATCGTTAACATCTTTGGAGCATGAAAACGCGTGTGGTACTACTCTAACCGTCTAACTCGGTAGGAGGCCGTTGACATGGCTGGTGGTTCCTATTAATAAAAGGGTTGCCGACGAGTGCATTCTAGGTCCGACGGAGTTCCTAAAATAGCAAGAATACCGTCGCTGTCGCGAGGAGGAAAGTCCACAATCTGATTCGAAATCGTACCGTTCCTCTCGAACAACTTTGAACAATTAAGCTCCAAGCACGAAGATCGCAATTAGATGAACGAGTACGAACAATTAGAGTACGATGACTACCAAAGATACGTGAACGAGCTGAGACAAATCTAATGTAGAGTAAATGAATAGACACCATGTACTATATTTGGTGCTAGTTATCACGTCTTTTGAACTAAACTAAAATCGTTCGAAACTTCTTGGGTTCTGATTTAGTTCAGTGAAACTTTCTACGAGAATGATTCCATTTTTTCGAATTACTAAATAGACTCATAATTGTGACAAAAAAATCTAACTTATGTGATATAAAAGAAAAAATATTCTGTAAATAATATTCTAGAAATGATTACAATGTATACGGTATAATGTACCAATTTTCAGGTATTTTAAATTTAATAAAATAGTAGAACGAAAAATTAGAAATAGAAATTTGTACATTACAATTGTACATTACCATTGTAATTACAAAATTGAACTGAAATAAGCCATAAACAAAAAAAAAACAAACGTAAAATATACTTTCATCAATTTCTGTTTTTTTTTTTCTTCTATTTCTTCTTCTAACAATTGAATTCTTTCATTTATGTTCCTCTCAGAAACATTTCACTCACGACAACCATCCATTCTATTTGGAACAGTGAATTTCATCGTCTTCGATAGCAAGGATTCGAGCCAATTTTAACGACCGATTGGTAATCGTTCCGATTAGATATCGTTCTCGTTTCTAAACACGAAGAACGTACATAAATCCGTGCTTAGGTACTCGGTGTTCCGAAATAGAGATAGATGGACGACGATTGATACAAAATGATTCGAATTTCTAATACATGATACTTTCTGGAATGAACAATTTCAAAATGGTGTAACCAAAAGTACGTATAAAATGATAAGACATTCATTTAAAGTAATTACGAACTGAATATTTAAAGGACGCATCAAAGATTACATTCTCGAATAGACTCTTGAGATAGTCTAACCAAGAAGTAAAAACAGCAGGACCAAAGTAAATTTAAAAAATAGCTTACCATGTCATGACCTCTTTCTCTCTGGTTTTCTTTCTACAAATTGTTAATAACGAACAAAGTAAGAAAAATTTCACGAAAGAACCTACATCTATGACTTTAATGTCGCACCGTCGCGTCCATTTAAATTGATGTCTTCGCCTAGATGGACCCTGGCCATGAATCTTCGATGGACCAAGGCCACGATCTTGACCTTAGGTGTCAGAAATGAGAATACGACCTTTTTGCCTCAAGGTTACACAATTTTGGTGTGTTTATTCGACAGAGATCTCGGCTCACTCACATACATATGTATAGTATATCACAAACAGCGAAGGTCTTTAATTCCAATCGATTCTCGGCTGTACCTAATCTAGATGACCTTTCGGTATATCTTATTAGAAATTAGAAATGTTAACGGACTTTGTTCGAAGCTGTACCTATGTCTAAATTCACTATTAGAATTACTATTTAATATTTAGCCCTAATCTCTTAGAAAACGATTTTTATAAAGTCAGAACTAAATTATGTCCTTTTTTTGGTCCATGTAATTATATTGTAGTCATTTGAAATCGAAACAATTTTTTTGCAGCAATTATACAAGAAATTCTTTCAGAATTTTTCAGTATATCGTAACGACCAATTTTGTTATTTATTTGTAACATAATAATCTCATGCGTTCATATTATTACTTTTTCGAATTCCTTCTATTTTCTTGTTAGCTTAGCGATTACTCGTCACACCAATCCTGTTATCGCTAGGTAATGTAATAAGTGGTTGCGGTGAATCTCGTTACAATACATACTGATAAAGTATGTAAATTTATTCATATAAATAAAGAAACACGTAACAACTAAAAAACATATAGTACAAAGCTTGAAAAAAAATCCTACGTGGGTTTGACTCTTATCGAAACTTACCAGCTCCATTAAGTCCATCCCTTATGCTAACTATGCCACGCGGGGGATGTAACGATCTTGACCTTAGGCATCGGCAAAGAGTTTTTTTCGCTCTTTTGCCAATCTTTTCAAGGGAGTGTTTGCACATAGCGAATGACTGGCCCTCTCGTTCCTTTTTTTCTATGAATAGTCGACACTGAATGCAACAGCTCGTCCAACGCCCTCGCGAAAAATCTCCCGGCATTATCTTCAAGGCTATCGAGTGATGACACGTTGAAGTGTCAAGGTCAAGTTTCTCTCTTATTTTACAGAAGATGAAAGAGAGAAGAACAAGAAGAGAAAATTATTTGCACTAGATTTTTCTCGTTTTTTATGGCTTAATAATAAATCCTTATTTTCTATCGTAGAGGAGACCGGGGCTAGTTGTCCGAATTTTAGGTTTTTTGTTTCTACAGATTTCTGTAGCTTATATTTTCGAATTTTTTGGTGACCATCCTGATGTATGCATCATGATTTTTGCGAAAATGGACACCATCGGCGATTTCAATGTTTAATGGCTCATTTTTAAAAAGGAAGCATGCAAAATACCGTCCCGTTGTCCGTTTTTCGATATCGTTGCGGAGTGATGAGAAATAAATTTTTTAAGTGTCGGAGTATGGGTCGTTTTCATGCTTAAAACTGCTGTATCTTTCCAACCAGCCATCCTATCGAACCGCGACTTGCATATTCGCAAAGAAGAGACTTTCCTCTTTCGAACGAGTATTTGATCGGGCAAATCCGAGATACTTCGATTTTTGACAAAAATCCTGACCTATGCATCATGATTTTTGCCAAAATGGTCACCACCGCCGATTTCAATATTTAATAGCTCATTTTAAAGATAAAAGCATGCAGAATAAGGTTCCGTTGTCCGTTTTTCGATAGCGTTAAGCAATGATGAGAAATTAATCTTTTAAGTGTCGGAGTATGGGTCATTTTCAAGCTTTAAACTGCTGTAACTTTTTAACCAGTCATCCTATCGAAACGCGACTTGCATATTCGTAAATTAGAGACTTTCCTCTTTCAATTCCTGTGCATACATCAGGATTTTTGCCAAAATGGTCACCACCGCCGATTTCAATGTTTAATGACTTATTTGAAAGAGAAAAGCATGCAGAATACTGTCCCGTTGTCCGTTTTTCGATATCGTTGCGGAGTGTTGAAAAATAAATTTTTTAAGTGTCGGAGTATGGGTCGTTTTCAAGTGAAAAATTGCTGTAACTTTTGAACCAGTCATCCTATCGAAGCCGCACTACCATATTCGTAAAGAAGAGACTTTCCTCTTTCGAACGAGTATTTGATCGGGCAAATTCGAGATGCTTCGATTTTTGACAAAAATCCTGACCTATGCATCATGATTTTTGCCAAAATGGTCACCACCGCCGATTTCAATGTTTAATAGCTCATTTTAAAGATAAAAGCATGCAGAATAATGTTCCGTTGTCCGTTTTTCGATATCGTTAAGCAATGATGAGAAATTAATCTTTTAAGTGTCGGAGTATGGGTTTTTTACAAGCTTAAAACTGCTGTATCTTTCCAACCAGCCATCCTATCGAAACGCGACTTGCATATTCGTAAAGAAGAGACATTCCTCTTTCGAACGAGTATTTGATCGGGCAAATTCGAGATGCATCGATTTTTGACAAAAATCTTGATGTATGGATCAAGATTTAGAAAAAAGAAAGCATGCAAAATACTGTCCCGTTGTCCGTTTTTCGATATCGTTGCGGAGTGTTGAAAAATAAATTTTTTAAGTGTCGGAGTATGGGTCGTTTTCAAGAGAAAAATTGCTGTAACTTTTTAACCAGTCATTAATGTAGAACAAAAATTCAAACTTTGTTAAACATAACCTTATTCAAGAAAATATTGGCTTCAAAACATGAATAGAATCCCCTGTTAATATCATTCCGAGGTTCGTGTTATACGAGGGTTCCTGTAATCTTCGGATCGTATTCTGTCAAAACCGTGTTCTCAAAATATTCTATTATACCCGAGCTTCCGCAATTTCCAGCCCACGTTGTGTCAAAACCATGTTTTCAAAATATGCTATTATAGCAAGGTTATACCCATGATAATCCTTCTTCAAGTCCTCTGACAAGTCTTATAAATAAAAAATCGTAAAATTAGGAACTTTCTGCAGTTTATCCTAAATCTCTAGGGTGTTGCAAACTTTTAACTAGAAGTTACATATTTAACAAAATGGGATTTGATATATTAGATTAGAGATTTTTAACCAGTCATTCATTATCCTATACATAAATATTTCCTATATCGAAAAAAACATCGATATCAATACCCCTGTTGAAATTTTAAACGTATGTCAATGGGATCGTTTCAAGAAAATAACCCTATGAATTCATCGAGTGTGTAATACCAAGATATGAAAGTTGCATTCTCACGGAAGAGGACGTTTTACCGAGCAACCACGGGTCGATTTTCTCTTTCACCTTCCTCCTCGACCTAGCCCCTCTCACGGTTGCATCTAAAACCATCCCCTCTACTCGTCTTACCTAGCCCTTTGTCCGCACCTTTCCATCCCTCTCGGATGTCTCGACGTAATAGAATCTCTCTTAGCGAGTCCCGTCACGAACGTCCGAATTGATTTCGTGCCACTCGCTTCCGCATTCCCTAGTGACTTTATTACTAGCATAGAAAAAAACACTTTCAAAGTTACATACACTTTTTACTTTTGACCCTATTGCTACCCAAATTCGAAGAAAAATCGATTTCCTGACCCTCTACTGAGTCCCATTTTTGTTAGTTAAAAGCTCGTTAACTAAGCCGAATTTCGAAAAATGGTATTAGACTTTTCGACTCAAATCACTGATGTGTACATGTAGTTTCCCGGTGTAGTACTTGAAACTGGACACCTTGTATACAGAAAGATCTCTTTTTATACATTCCACAAAAAATCGTTTAAAGAACAGACTTGACTTTCCTTGAATCGCATAAAAAGAGACCTTACGGTACTTATAATAATGAAGATTTGATTATGATCAGCTAGAGTAAAATTCGAGTGACACTCAACCTGTTATCAAAAATATCAAGTAACGCAAAATTCATATTCTACGTCCGGTTAAACACGGATATTACTCCTGAAACTCTCTCTGACGATGGTATATCATGTGGGAACGATCCGACGTTTATCGTTAGATGAAATATTACGATCCTGAAACAACGTTAGGCTAACCGACGGCTGCTTTGCGGAGGGCGACGCTCGGGGAACTCGCTTTTCTCGCTCGAAATTGGAAGAGGAAAGGATGCGTGGGTGTGTTAAAAGGAACAAGGGAGAGGATGAAGGAAAACGACTAAAGATGGGAGAGAGAGAGAGACGCGAAGCACTCGGCTGCTGCGGATCGATAGAACGGAGCTGCGTGATATGCTCGGTTTTCCACACGAAAAACCGATAGATACCGGCTAGCTAAAGGTTCTTTCACATTTGCGCGCGAAACACTAACTTGGAAATTAAACTATCGAAGATAATCTAATATATAAGGTGTCCCAAAAATCTGCTTTTATAGAAAAAGTATAAAAAAGAAATCATCATTTGTTTTATTGTTTAATTTGTCACTTATAATGAATATTCGTATTTATAATACTTTATACATATGTTGATCGAGTCATAAAGTGGTTTTAAGAAATGATGTCAATTTGAATCGCAGTAGTAACTAATGAATTACGTAATAAAGTATAAAAAGACTTTTGGGATACCTTGCATACGTATTAATCTGTCTATATAGAATATCTGTATGCACAAACTTTCATACCCTCTGACCTATCTATACCAAACTTTGCATAGTTACTCTGCAGAACTGTACGGAAAATATAAGACAGCATGGAACCTGGGCCGTAGTCCTTGATTTCATCCCCCTCTGATACTTTATGATAATAGAAATCATTTTCCATGATTTCTACCAAGATATCGAGTTATCAATGACTTCTGACGATCCAAAGAATCTAAAAAAAGAGATACCGCTATTCGCATATATGAAAGAGCAAAAATATCGCAATAGTAGCGATCTTTCAACCCCTCATATATAGAAAGCGGAAAAAAAAATGAAGAGCAGAGAAAAAAAAAAAAAACAGTAAAGAGTACGTACGATTCGACATTAAAGAGTTCCAATCGAGGTTCCCTCACTGGTGACTGACATGATAAAATTAGAGAGACCTATAGACCGTTTGATATTTCTAATCGTAGACCTTATGCCTCTTTCGTCGGTCGATGACGAATAGGTGGCTCGGCTATGGTCGAGCACGAGTGTCGCAAAGCTGACGTAGTAATACGGAAAACGTCGGCAGCAAGGGGTGTATGGTAGCGTCTTTACGACATCTAACGACTTTGACGCAATTGGTACCTTACATGTACAGGGTGTCCCATTCCAAGTTACCCATCGGGAAACTACAAGTAGATTGGACAAATCTAAGAAGAAATATCGAAAATTGTTTAAACAAATTCGGCTTAGTTAACGAGTTATTAATTAACAAAGATCGACCAATCACGTAGAACAGAAGAGACAGCCACTTGAGTTTATTCCTACATGCTAGACAAAACGGTAGGTGATTGGTCGATCTTTGTTAGTTAATAACTCGTTAACTAAGCCGAATTTGTTTAAACAATTTGCGATATTTCTACTTAGAATCGTCCACCCTACCTACAGTTTCCCTGTGGATAACTTGGATTGGGACACCCTGTGTACAATCTATGTGAATATAAACGTTTATACATGTAGGTATCACGTGTGTGTGATTGAGTGTCATAGATGTATATACGAATATATAGGTAAGTACATGTAGGTATATGATATGGATACTACACATAGCTGAGTCTGTGTCATAGATGTATATACAGTATGGTTATAACGTATATGATACGTATATACGTACAAAGTTACGGGGTTAAAGACCACGGACGCCTTTAGGAAGACACTACAAGATTGTATAGGCGTTCAAACGCGAAAATAAAGTCTCTGTGTCAGGCTAGAATCACTGACGTCACACGAGTCCGATATCGCGACCGAAGGGTCAGCGACCTTCGCATCTCGGCCACCTGTCCTATGCATACGTAGGTACATAAACTGCTCGATATACGTTCAACCATGTACAAGTACGTTTATGTGCGTACATGATGCTATAACCGAATGGATCCCATTCTGGTACCTTTCACCCTACTTGCTTAGACAAATATAGAATTCTTACGTTACAACCCTATACGTCTTTTAAAAGATGGGCTTGACGTCTTGAGACCCCCATAGAAGTTGATATTCGTATGTCGGGTATCGATCGACTTATATGGACATCGATAAACCCAAAAGGAGTCCCGTTCCTTCGTTTGTGACTGGAATGGAAATGGGCGTGAAAAATGAAGTGGAGAATTTTAATTACTTGGATCGAGGAATTAAAAATTCTGTAGTTTGTTCTATTTGTAATTGTTCGAATTATAAATATTGTTATTGTTTTTAGTAATTTGATAAGTAGGTATGTGTTCTTTTCAGGAAATTGGGTGTGTGATGAATATGGGGTTATTTTATCAGTAATTTGATATGTTTTTTTTTTTAGGAAATTGGATATGGGTTGAAACCTTTTCCTACAATTTACATATCAAGTATTTTTCTAATATCCCCTTAGAGTTGTAAAACTTTCACCTCTATTCCCTTCCTTAACACATTACAGTCCAGATTGTTTCCAAGAAAATTGATAACAGTTAAAGTAATCATTTGAATATGATCAAAGTACACAGTATTATTCTAGTCGATAAGAAATACTATTTTAAGCATACAGATGCTATTTATATGTCGCCGACCTTTAGTGCACAGTACATACACCCTATTTATATGTCACTGGCATTTTACTGGCAGTCAGCGAAAATACTTTTATTTTTCCGAACGTTAATGTGTTAACACAAATTATTATCATAATAATATTTTCAACGATTTAACAAAAAGCAAAAAACGTATGTCAAATACAAAATTATTAAGAAAATAATCCTTGGATACCTCTATTTTTTTTTTTTTAAAGAAAGATGGCAGGGATAAGAAATCCTAGTCGACGCTGAGAATTTCGTATTACGAAAACGGAAAATAAGAATGAAGAATGGGATATGCAAGACGATTCTCAACGGTCGCTTAACGGTATACGAAATAATAAGCCCACGAACGTTATTACAAGACTGCCAGTAATTATACAGGCTGCTTCCTAAGAATATATCTACAGTCACCACGAATGGTAATTCTATGCGTCGTTAAAATTGTTGCATTAAAATAAGCTCGATATATGGGTCTGTAATTATGAAAATTGTATAAATTAAGAAATTAAAAAAAAAAAAAAAAACGGAACATACCAGTGGAAAACCTATTTTCTCAAAAAAAATTTATTAAAAGTATAAATCGAACATTTATCATCACAAAATCACTTTTAATATTTACGTGAAATTAAATGTACCTACGATTTCAATAAATCTGTAATTAAAAAAATGTTTTTTACGTAACAACTTCACCGTGAAAAAAAAAAACATGCACACAAAAGAACGTTGTTCAACTTTATCTCGAAAACTGTTCGAAATTACGTAAAAAAGTTTATAAGTGCATCTCTTCGCGGAAATGGCAAGGGATCTTTATTAGCCAAGAGTATCTCTTTTTTTAAAAGCATCGATGCATGTCGAGTGTAAAAAAAGATAGAAATAAAGTAAGTAGATACACAAGGCGAGATCCACGCGTTCCACGATTGATGATCAAGCTAACCTAAGGTTACATCGAACGCAAGTACGCGCGACTAATTGCAAACACGCCTTACCTCCCTAGAGACGATCTCTGTCTCTCTCTTCCTCCCTGTTGGCGAAACGAGCCTTATATCGTTACTACTGATCTAATTAGAACGCTACAAGAGTACAGTTTAACCGTATGGAAATACTCCATCTAACATTGGATGATACCTAAGCGCTGTTTACCTTAACCTCGTGTTACCATTTACTCGTTTTAATACTCGAGCGAAAAGATTTTGTGTCAGCGAAATCAAAATGAGTGTTTTCCTTTGGGATTAAAATATGGAGGAACGTTGAATGTTTCGTAAATGAAGCCAAGTTTGTAAGTACATAAGCAAATAACGGTTTAAGATCAATAAGAGATCGTTAATAAATACGGGTAGGTTAAAGGCCAAAAGTTAAATAGAATAGAAATACTTTTTCTGTGTCTAGAAAAGTTAAGTTAATGTGAAATTAAGAAAAATTAATCTTGTAATATATAAATAATAATTAATTTATAATTTGTTTGATAATTTATTGTGAGAAAAATGATTTAGAATTTCAAAATTGTAATAAATAAATATTTCGGTTTTCGTTACATTTATTTTAAAAACGTATTGACTCTGCTTTCTTTTTTATAATGTAGATTTACGGGATAAATCCCATCAAAGCTAAACGTGGCACGGAGACCCAACTTGGTTATATTAACGAAAAATATTAATAATATTAACCCCTTTCACTCATATAACAGAAACAAATAATATATTGCTTCAAAAAACTCCATGGTGTGATAAATTTCGAAGCAATGATCAATATGTAATTCTATATAACAGGATAATAACTTGGTAATAAGGCACTCGAGTGCAAACTTTTAAAAATATACAAATTATTCAGAGTGGCTGCAATTTTATTAACACATATATAACCAAAAAATTGGTTAGACTATTCTTATTAATTAAAACTATTTTACTCGAGATTTTATTAAAAACCTCAAGAATCTATCGAACAAGTAACGAGTTTGGAAAACTCGTTTGGAATTCCCGCGAAAACGCGAGCACCCTCTAATGGCGCTAAATTCAAGATCGTTATGATTTCGCTGGCGGTAACTCGCTCGAAAGCTTGTTAAATGTCTCGAGAATTTTGTCGCATAGTTTTGGCAAGGTACTCGAAAGCCTCTCATCTCTACGATCGCGCCTCGACGGCAATTCGGTACGAGGGCTACAAAGCGAAGCGTGGATGGCGTTCGAAAGCCTTTCGACGATCTTATCGACGAGCCGTTCACGATGGAATAGTCGTTCCGTAGGATGAAGAAAAACACCGAGGAGTCGATCTTTTCATTTTCACACGGCCAAGAGAATAGATTACGATCTTTCGTGGCTCGTTAACACGATCGTTCGATTCTTCCTTGAATTCTTCGTAATATCTACCACGTGATCGTTACGTGAAAAAGAAGGTCATGCATCTTGAAATGGTAAAAGTAACAAAAGAATGACCATATTTGATTGAATTCAATTAACTAATTTAATAGTGTCATACACCAATGTTTTTTATACTATTCGATATGGCATCATACTTTGTAAACAGAAATCTATAATATATTTAGAAATATTGAAATAATTGAAGAACATTTTAAACCATATCGTAGACTTACTGCGGAAAGTGACCCAGTATAACATTCATACAACACATTCAGTCGCTAGTAAAAGTAAAATCGTAACTTTAAAACTAATTTATGCAGAATCGATTTTTTTTTTACTTGGTCATTTTTTGCAGTAAGCCTACGATATACAGGGTGGTCCACGAAGTGTACTCAGCTTGAATTATTCTGTTACTAGTGTACTGATAAAAGTTTGTTTTTTTCTAGTATAATACACTACATATTACGCAATAATCTATTACCATAAGTCTATAACCCTGATAACGAGCATAAACGACAGAAAATTCGCTATATCTTATGTTCGAATTCAAAATTACCGCCAACGAGACACCGACGTCTCGCCCACAACAACAAAAAAGCTCTCATTACTTAAACAGTTTATGATAATAATAAATTTAACCCTAATAACGAGCATAAACTATAGAAAATTCGCTTAACGAAATATAATCACCATATCCAACCCTCCATAACCTATGTTCGCGAATTCAAAATTGCCGCCAACGAGAAACGACGTCTCGCCTTCGACAAAAAAAAGCTCTCATTACTTTAAACAGTCTTAAATGAAAGGAAAAAAGTGCATTTCCTCGAGTCAAAGAACGATCCTGAATTAAAAGCGTGTACGCCGATGTCATCGACCTCGAAGGAAGGAGAGGCAGAGCGCATAGAACCGAGAAATACAGGAGCCAGGAGCAGCGGATGCGATGAGTGAAGTTAGTGAAAAAGAGAGAGAGAGAGTGAGATAAAGAGAAAAGGAGAGAAAATAGGATTGGGAGGGGGGAGGACAGAGACGCAGGCGTAATCCCATCGAAAGAGTGAGACAGAACGAATGCAGAGGGGAAAACGTAGTACGACTCGTAAACACGCGTGTGCTACCGTGTAAATGACGTTGAATTAAAGAGAGAAGGGATGAATAAAAAACAACAGGAGGTAAAAAAAAAAAAAAAGGAAACTTACCCCTTGCGTTTTTTTCTTATCCTAACAGTAGACGTTGTTGATCCATCGCTGTCATTCTCCTCGGAGGGTTCTTCGTACCGTACGGTGGATGATTTCGCCGTCGATTCATGATGATTACTATCTTCGTCTTCACCTACAGGATTTGCAACCAGAGTGTACATCGACGACCCTCACGGAAAATTTGGACGTCCACCGGTAACGGTGGTGGACGACATCGCGTGCTCCTCTTGCTACACGTTCGAAAAAGGAGAGAGAGAGAGTAAGTATACCTGTCTCTCTCTCTCTCGAATTCACGATCCTTTTTTTTTTTCTTTTTGATTCACGAAATTTGTCTACTCTTCTTTTATAATAATCGTTGTCGAATAGAAAAACACACGGATTCTCGATCGGCTCGGAAGGCTAGCTGTTCTACTAAGGCCACACACACACAAACCACTCGGTTTCGCGGCCCCTACCAACGGGGATAGCTAACCTCACCCTTCTTGCCTCACCCCACTCTCGACCACCCACCCGTGCACTCCCGCGGCTTAAACGCGACTGCCGCGCACCTGCTTTTTTTTTTTATTGTTTGAAGAAGAGAATAGGCTTATTTAGAGTCACATAAGATTTTATAATATTTGGATGATAGTCTTTGGTTTATATTTGTTTTGATATGTAATAATTTAATCTTATAAAACTAACCTTTCTTGTTTCTATCTATATGTTATGTTCTAGGGAATTTGACTGTGTCCTATAGTGGTAAGATTATCGAGGAACTTTTTTTCTGCAAGTTTATATTCTTAGGTTATTGGAGATCATGAAGTTATGAATTATTTCTGTTGTTATTAGATTTAGGCTTATTAAAAATTGTGAATGTTATATGGAGGGTTCTAGTTTTGCTTACTAAATTTGTCTATGAATGTTTAAGAATTTGATTGTTCTTGAGTTGACTATAGTTTGAGAGCCTATGTCAAGGGATACTGTTCCTGGAAGAGTGCCTTTTTAAATATTAGAATTTTTGTGGTTTCTAAAGATAGGTTTAATTCCAGTATTTCCAGGTTTCGTTGGATAACTGTTGTTGCTTTGTCTATTTTTATCTTACCTTCTTATGTGGATGTCAAATGCTGCGACGACATACTCATTTTTGTTCTATGAAAAGTCAGTGAACGTTGGTAAGTTTGTAAGGACTGTGCAAGATGTCCCTTTCCAGAATCCTGATTTACACCTTAAAATTATCTTTTCTTAATTCTCGCAGTAATGGTTCAAGTAATGGCACAGAGTACTGGGCCTAGGTCAAATAAGATCCGTAGCCCGTTCTTGCATGTATAAGTATTTTGGATTGAATTTTTATTTTATCATAGGTTGTTATTATTTCTAAGAAAAATTTTGTATTAGTACAATTGAAAAATTAAACAAAAAAATAAATTGCAATTTATTTGTGCTCTTGATGTACACAGAAAATACTATTTTCTGATTTCAAATGTTTATAAAAAAAACATTTATAATATAGTAACATAAAGATATATATATATAGAAAATAATAAAAATAACAAATATAATTAGAACAAATAATACTTTTGATAGAATCAAACATTTTTTTCGTTAAATAAGCACTCCGAGTACAGTCGAAAAATAATATAATATAAACAAAACAAAATGTTTTAGGGTCAAAATCACCTCAGGCATAATATTGCGAGGGTTAAAACAAGAGTTTTAACTCTTTTACATTGTGATTAGTCTTGGCAAGTTGGAGTACCATTTATGATGTTATCAGAACTAATATTTGAAAGGCAGCTATTATCTGAAATTTTTTATGCCTCTGTTATTGAACTATTTGAAAGTTCTATTTCCTCTAATCCGCAATCCTGATCATCTAACATACTTTCTGACGACTTTACTGGTTTTGGCTTTTCATTTCTTTGAAAATAGCCACGAAATGTTAGTCTATCTGTAGTGTTGTAAAAAGAATCTAGAGGTATATAACTCCATCCAGGAACCGTAGCATTTATTTGTTGACAGGCAATTTCTTCACATTTAACACGGCATTTTAAACTTAAATTTGCTGAAATATTATATTCAACAATTATCATTGGAGAATTATGTTTATGTGCAATGAGTCTAAACGAAAGCTCAGGTGTTCCACTTCCTCTTAAAGCTTTAGATACGGTAGTTATTAAGTATTTACTTATCGAAGTCATACAGCATTCGTAACCCAGATCATCTGGCACACTTTTTGACGGCTTTACTGGATCTGAGTTTTTCTTTGCCTTATCTCTTTTAAAATAGCCATAAAATGTTAGTCTATCTCTATTATTGTAATAAGAATCTAGAGGTATGTAGTTCCATCCAGGATTCCTACCGTTAATTTGTTCAAGAGCAGTTTTCTCATATTTAATACGGCATTCGGAACTTAAATTTGCTTTGGTATTATATTCAATAATTGTTATTGGAGAACCATCTTTTTTAACCGCATGTTCAATGTATCTAAAAGAAAGCTTAGGTGTTCCGCTTCCTTCTAAAGTTTTAGATATGGCAGCTCTTAATTCATTATTTATCGACGTCATGGTGCATTGGCAAACCAGACTATCTAACACACTTTCTGACGATTTTACCGTAAAGTAGCCGTAAAACGTTAAACTATCTTTATTATAATAAGAATCAACAGGTATGTACTCCCATCCAAAAATCGTAGCGTTTATTTCTTTAAGGGCGGTTTCTTCATATTTCGAACGGCATTCGGAACATAGATTTTTTAAAGTCTTATAGTCAATCATCGTCAATGGAATACCATCTTTTGTACTCGTATGTTCAATATATCTGAAGGAAAGCTCTGATGTTCCGCTTCCTTTTAAAGTTTGAAGTATGTGAACTCTTAATCCATTATGTACAGAAGACATACTGTATTGATAAGTAACTAACTTGCAATAATATAAAACGCTCCAGACAGTAATTGCAAATTTAGTAATGGCTGAAGATGAGTCGCACTCGCTTCCGTTTTAGTTACTTTCATCGGATAGTTTAAGTGGAACAAAGTATAATAAAAAAAAATTTTAGATAACCCACGTGTTGCGTACTCTCCGTTCCATTTCGAAGCTCTCCCGCAAAATTTTTGTGTCGCTAGGGAAATACCCGCTACAATCGCCCAACGCTGACAACTGTTACGAGAAAAATCGTTACACATTCGCCAATCAGCTACGATCAAAGTGAATACAATGTACTTTTCCCTAGTTTATAGAAGTGAATGTGCATTGAATATTCCCCTCTATACGTACATTCGCCAAATTGGGAGGTGTGAGTGTACAAAGAGGAGGGGGGAATCCCCACCATGCACCATTAATGCTCCTCTTTGTACATTTACCGGGAAATCTGCACATTTTTACGATTTCTTTGATTTCAAAATATGACGAAATTGGTACTTTCTAGGACCTACAATGCCATTACTTAAAAAACCGCATATATGCAAAGTATGTTAATAAAAGTTAAGAAAATAAGTTTCCAGGGTCCAAGTCTTCCTACAGGATACAGGTAATTCAGGTAGCAGAGCCCTGAAAGGAAGAAGGAGGCGGTCGCCTGGAAAACGATGGTATATACTTCGATCGATGTACCCACCCACGCGTGACGTTTTGCGCGCCAAGAGGCCAACTGGTACATACACACATTCCAATATTTCGAATGATTCCTGGCGGGAAATATATTAACCTATAATCGATATACGTTAGACAATGATTACTCGCGTTAACTAAAGTATGAAAGCAATCTCATGAGTAGAAAAAAAAAATTATTTTTTAGGTTAAAATAAACTAGTCTATTGATCAAAACTTTCGGTGACGTACATTGTACCATGCCTTTTCGAAAGTTAAACGTGGTTGCCGGTGACGTGATATAACATATTTTCGAAAGTTACATGTGATAACCAGTGACGTCGTACCATGTCTTTTATTCCAATCGGAAACATACGTTATGACGTTAATGGTATCTCGGATCCAAAATGACCACGTGATATAATCACACTTTGCCCATATTCATTTTTAAAGCTTCCTTAAAAGAATATTACAACAATTTCGTAAATGATCGTAACGGTAATTTTTGACCTCGTGAAGTCAGGGGTTAATTGCTAAGTCCTTACTCGGTTACCAAAATCATTTAATTCAGAGTATCACTATCGGATGGATCGATATTACTACGATCTTTCTTTGCCAAAATTAGCCTAAATGGTAAACGTAAAATTAATCGAGTCGGACACGCGACTCGAAAAGACGATAACAACGAGACTATAACAAGCAGCTCTCAGCTAGTCTTTGGATTTTCCTCGCGAACGATGCGAATAATCGGTGCTCCAGTTGGAAACGAGCCAAGAACGAACGAACGTGCTCGCTTCTTCTTTGCCTTGTCGCTCGAGCGTGGCCGCGACCTTGAGGTCGACGACGCCCGCTACCAACGGCTGCTGCTACACGCGAATACAGGTGAATTCTTCTACTTAGTTGCCACCATATACAGGGTGGTCCACCAAAATGTAGCTAACAGAATATCTTCAGTCAACTAAATCTCGATGAAAACTTTAGAAGATATGACCTTAGAAAAAAAATAATAGTCTATAAAAAAACATGAATTTATCGATTATCGCATATATCCTAAAAAAGATTGTTCAATAAAACAAAATGCCTGGAAAAAACAATCTTCGCAAATACCAATCGTTCACCAAACTTAATTTTATCTCCCGACGAAGATCCTATAAAATTAGAGATTGATACGAGGAATAACATTTTTGTACAAATGTTTATACGTATACATTTTATTATACAACCAGGTGTCAAAACATAGGATTATGCAAACACGAGTAAGAAGAAGCCTTGCAACTTCGTCCATCGAGTATATTTTCAATAAGGATGAACTTTTTTTTACGTGCTTGCACATCGTGGAACATGTCGTCATATGCTATGCTACTATATTTCTTTTATATTATTTATATAAAGTGACGTATACAAAAATATAGTGTCGATAAGTCGTGACACGACTTACGCGGCCGCCATGAAGAGAAAAGAAGAGCAAAATGGACGGAGATGGTCCGTGGGACGAGTATATTGCTCTGAAGTTGCCTTCGAAAAATGAAGTGAAAATTCGAATGTCTCGGCGCGAAGATCGTTCGAATATTTTTATTATTGACGACATTCTACTTTGACTACTAACTATGCTTTCATAAAAAAAAAAATTCGGATAGTAACTTAACGCAGGTACGGTAAGACTTCGTTTAATGCTTCTTTTTTAATTCTATATTTTGCATTGGTCATTTCATTGGTCAAACCGCACGAATTTGATACTTTCATGCCTTCTTGCAGAAAATCTGATGAAATCTTTTTAATTGGTCCTCAAAATTATTGTAACATTTTATTTTACAGTAATAAAAATAAGAATTATCCATTTTAATTGTAAAGTGGCAAGAAAAAGCTTTTCCCTGGAAATTTCACCTATCCCCAATATTTACATGTTAAGATAACCTCGTTTTTTATTTTTTTTGGAACGCATATCCCGCGTTAAACGAAGTTTTACCGTATTAGGTATACTTGTTGGCGCAAATCAGTTCGAGATTAAAATCGAAACTCGATCGAAATCGAGGTATCAACCAAAACTCCACTCGAAAAAGAATCGTATTTTTAAGAGGACGTTAAAATGCAAAAAAAAAGGTTTCCTTCGAGCGCACAACGCTCATAAAGGAATGGGGTTATTTCTTGACCAGATGCAAGAAATTGTATCCAATCTATTTATCCTTCTTCTCTTCTTCCTCTTGTTCCATCCATCGATCCCCTTTTCGTACGAAAGTGACGGTACTTCCAGTTTTTTTCGGCGATCCGTTGAGCTTCTCCATCGAGCCGCCGAATTTATCCGAAGAGTTACCGATCTTACCCGAGGAGTCAACGAGTTTATCCGAAGATTCGTCGAAGCTCTTCTCGTTGCATTCTTCTTCGTGAATCTCGGTTATCGTTGCGCCATCCTTTTTTTCATTTGTCTTATCATTCTCCTGTTCCTCTTCATCGTCTTCTTCCAATAGATAATCCCAATCGTTTACTTCACCACCGTCGCGTACCTTCTTCAATTCACGTTTCAACATCTCCAAGCATTCTCTTCGTTCCTTCCATTTCTTCGTCGTCTCCTCATTTTGCTCGTCCGTGCTCTCACCCTCCAATATCATAGTCTTCTCTTTTTCCTCGCATTCGAGTATATATTTCTCGTAGCTATCAACCTACAAAGAAAATGAACATTTTTTTTTACAAATAATCTTTGTACATTGGTTCCTATGATAAAAAAAAAAAAAATTGATTCCTATTTTACCGACGGCGCGAAGTTTCTACCGCTAGGTGGCGACACCCGAGCAGTTTTTCTGCTGGAAGCGCAGTTTTTCAAATATCGGGCAAACGAAACGTCAAGATTTATCCGTTAAAATAATATATCGATTTTCGACCATTCCCGCCACCTATCCATTTTCTCCGACAGAGACGAATAAGCAAGAAACGATTTTCGTCCGACAAAAGGTTAATCGATACGGACTTAACGTCCCATCAAATTGATTTCACTCTCCCCACATTGCCTCCCTATCATTTATAAATCAAATACCTTGTCTTGTAGCATTTGCTGAACGTCGTTCTGTTTCTTCAGGTGACGCGGAAGCCAAAAGCAGGCTTGGAGAAGCCGCAAAAATATCCAAACGGCTCCTGCGAGTGCCAAGTACGAGCAAGCGGTGAACACCATGTTCGATAGGTCCACCGTGATTTGCTGGTGCTTCATGGCGATCGTTAAAAGAGTTATGTAGATTCTGCAAAGTCATGGTCTTTGTTTTTCTAGATAATCTTAACGATTTAGCGAGCTTCTCGGTCGCCTCGATTATAGATCGATATATTATTTGATATTTTATACGATATTAGATGTATACAGGGTGTCCTATTCCGAGTTACCCACTGGGAAACTACAGATAGAGTGGACCAACCTAAGCAGAAATATTGAAAATTTTTTCAACAAATTCGGCCTAGTTAACGAGTAAGGGAGAAAACAATGGTAGGAGTCTCCTCCGAGTCTTCTGGCTCACCGTGATTGGCCTATCTTTGTTAATGAATAACTTGTTAACTAGACCGAATTCGTTTACAATTTTGACAATATTTCTGCTTAGATTGATCCACTCTATCTGTAGTTTACCGCTGGGTAACTCTGAATGGGACACCCTGTATATTAACCCTTTACACTCGGTGTCGAGTGTGACCCGACAAAGACTGATTTCGATGGCAATACAACGTTAAATGGAACTCGACGTTTTTTGTGCTACTCGTAGATTTTTCTTTAATTTTCCTACCAACAAATCAATCGTACTATCTAATCACCTCACTAATAATATATCATTTCAAATGAAAAAATACAATACCCAAACTATATTTCTTCGAAGGAGACATCCGAGTTAAAAGGGTTAAAGGTCGTTACGTCCATTTGTCGGTGACATTATTACGAACGTCGGCTATATCGATCAAAGTTGACACGATATGGAACGACTATCGTAGAATGTGTTTCTTCGTAAATGCATAATGGATTTTGCAACTTGCCCATCGTAATGTGTCCGTAACAAACTTTTCGAATCCGTGCGAGAACAAATATGGCCGCCGATTTCTTCCCTCGTGCATGAGAGAGAGAGTGAAGAGTGAAGAGTAGAAAAAGGACAGGGGGTGTAAAGACGTGTTTTGTCAAAATTATCATTAAGATCATTCGACACTCGGAATTAATATCGATTCGGGAGGTCGTGCGACACATACGTGAACGTTGTTTAGACAGAAACATAAAAAGTTCGTCGAAGCAGCGTTACTTACCATATCGTAACACAAATCGATGTTAAACACTGTCTTGTCTATGTCTCTCGTACGTCGCGTACTCGGAAATTATGGAAGTAAAGTAAAGTATTAATTTCGAAATTAATTGGTAAAAACGAGTAAAGGATCGAGCGGACTCGCGAGCGGTGTGTTCTCTTCATTTCGACGGTGAAAACGCGGATCGAGGACACCGGTGTGTCGAGGTGAAAAAAAAAGTGAAGAAATTATTAAAAAATATTTTTATAATACCATCGAGTTGTGTATATTTTCTGAAAGTGTTTAACGATGTAACTAATTTCTTTCGATAGAAAATTTTATCGCTTACTTAAAACAACAATTGTGCCATTTTATTTGAAAGTGGGATAAGACAAAATTTGGAAAAAAAAGTTTTGAAGATTTTTGTGATTGTAATCTGATCTAATTTTTTTTTTTTTTATGGAAAGTAGAATTATAATGGAGTTATACCACTTTTAAAATAAACGGCTCATTTGTCTCCACTTGCAAACACGATCTCGAAATCGCGAACGAATTAAAAAAGATTTTTCTGTTTTTTTTTTTTTTTTTTTTTTCTTTTTAGAATTAGATCGAAATGAAAAAGAGAGGATTGTAAACGTAGCTAATGATAAATATTGTCTTTTTTAATGGATCTCGTTAATTAACTTACCTTATTGAAAAAGGGACATATCCGAAAGGAGGCCGAGCTCTATCTAGTACTACGAACTTATATATCGTATGTGTCACGGTACGACTCGAAGTAAAAGAAAACTACGATGTGTCGGACTGCCGGCTTAAACGCGACTCCACTACTGACCCCTATCACAATAATCGATATATGGATGAAGCCACGTATGATCGAGGGAAAGGAAAACACGAGGGCACCCTTTCTAACGAACGCGACTGTGCCGTTTTATCCTCTTCTTTATCATTTCTAATGCCGCCATTTTGTTTTCGTTAACGATCGGGGCCGTCCACCGTATAAATATTAGAAGTCGTGTAATTACAGCATGAGAAACAATAAAAATAGCGATAAATTACCCCTTTGCCTTATAATATCGAGTGAGGTCTCATGATTCAATTATTACAGGTTAATTTTTTTCGTTTTGTTTTCTCAATTTGGTAATATTAATTTCATTGAATGTCGAATTAAATCATAAGGCAATGGGTTAATAATGATCTGCACGATGACGAATTAACAAAATTATATTATTAATTATCGCGAAAAGTATTAAATATTTAATTATATTACCGAACCGATACGACTTCTACTATTGTCTCAAAGAGAACAAAATAAAAATAAAAAATATATTACAAATATTACAAAAAAATAGTACAAATAATACAGTACAATGATTGATTTGTGTCTATTTTTTTACCCTATGGGAGCCAACATGACGGCTAATGTGAATAAAAAAAAAGAATAATGCCAAAAATGAGAAGCGGGAGACACGTAGAAAGAGAGGAGGATGTAGTATAGTTCGAAAGATGAATGCCGTGGTCATGCATCGGTGCTACTGTCACAAACTGCGTTTATTTTTATCATTAATGTATATTATTTATTATAAATAAGTTAGAAACATTGATTTCCTCTTGGGTTTGGTAGGTGTTTACATTTTATACACACAGAAAGAATACCCAACATATTTTTTATGCTTTTCAGAAAAATTGTATACTTTTGACAAAAAATGATTTACAAATGAGCTATAGCCGCAAAAATTTACGCGTCGTACACTGTCTCACATCCTCGCACGCATTCTCTCTCTCAGCTTTTTTTCTGTATTTTCATTTCTTCTCAAAATCGACCGAGAGAACGACTCGTTTATCCCGATCGAAGTTTTTCATCATCTCCAAGTTAAAATGTTCGTACACGCTAAATACACGTACTCTCCTCGTATATTTGATTTCACGCGCCCTTCGATCCATTCTCACCCATATTTTTATCTCTCCCTCACGCACGCACGCACACACAAGCCCCACGCAAACCCTACTCGTTCTTTTCGTTTACCGCGAGTCACCCGCTCTACCTTTTTTTGTTTCCTTTCATTTCTATCTCTCTCTCTCTCACTCTCACACTCTTATCCAAACCCTCTTTCTCTCCTGCATCTCTCTCTCTTCATAATTTTGCTCACTACGCGCCGCTTTCAATTTCGTACGAACACTCGTGAACCTTACTACCAGTTCTCTCAGTACAATCATATTCTATTGTATCATGCACTCTCACTGAAAACCAAGCAGTATTATTATTATAATTATTATTTATTTATTATTATTTATTATTATTAATTATTATTAGTTATTATTATTATTTATTATTATTATTTATTATTATTATTATTATTTTATATTATTTGTTGTTATCTCTTAATATTATAGTTTTATTCAATGTATTTATATATTTATCTTTCATATAAACTCAGTGTTTCAACCAGGGTAGGTATGACATACGCTGCCCGTGTACGTGTTGAGTGTATGATGTTCGTGTGCGTGTATCTCTCTCTCTCTCTCTTTTCCTTCACGGTATCAGCAGTGCTGGAGTTTAGCATTCGATCTGCATTATAATCTCCGAACAGTGCACTTTTTCCTCTCTCTCTTGCATTCTCTCGGCAATCTTAGCGTACGATCAACACTAGAAAATTTCGATCGATGCAAGTACTCTCGTATAGCGTGTCGCATTTGATCGCGCATAGCTAGTTTCCATTTCCTTTTTTTTTTTTTTTATTCATCTTCCGCTATCTCACTCTAACTCTCTCCTTCTATCACTTTCCTCTCGACTCTGTCATCAATTTTTTCCTTTTTCTTCTCATTCTCAATGTTTTTTTTTTTATCGTTTTTTTTTTTTTTTGTTATCTCGTTCCTCTGCACGCGTCATTCACCTCCTCTACCTCTTTCCCTCTTTTTTAATTCTAAGAACGGGACGGCGCGGAAAGTGTTCTTTTTTTTTTTTGTCGCCGTCGGCGTGAAAGAAAGAAGAAAAAAAAAAAATGAAAAAACGTAGTAGTAAT
The DNA here is from genome assembly GCA_916049575.1 of Ancistrocerus nigricornis. Classification (NCBI taxonomy): domain Eukaryota; kingdom Metazoa; phylum Arthropoda; class Insecta; order Hymenoptera; family Vespidae; genus Ancistrocerus; species Ancistrocerus nigricornis. The sequence goes on along the minus strand of OU696669.1, from coordinate 3,220,908 downwards.
AGTGGTAGTAATAGTAGTAGTAGTAGTAGTAATAGTAGTAGTAGAAGAAGAAGAAGAAGAAGTAGAAGGTGCGGTCGTCGGTCGAGCCGTTTAGAGAATACAAGCAAGTGTGGGCAGCGCGCTAGCCGGCATGAGCGAGCGCAGGCAGTGAGCAGTTCATACATACGTACACTGTATAATGTAGATACGAAGCGCGATACCAGGGACACGAATATCCTCGGGAATCCGTGTCCCTAACCACGCGACGATACTGTGTGCCGATTAAGGGCTAGGGCCGCGCGTTCGACAGGTTACGCTACTGTCTCTCCCTCTGTCTCTCCCTGTCTCTCCCTGTCTCTACCTGTCTCTCCCTGTCTCTACCTATTCCTATCTCTTTCTAAACCAATCTCACCATCTCTCTTTCTTTTTCTCTCTCTCTCTCGCTCACTCTTGCACTCCCGTGGATACGTGTGTGTACATAAGTGCGTATAGCACACGCCGGTGGCGACCCCATGCGTCAACGACGAGAATTATTATAAATGTTCGCCACTGTTGGTCTCTAGGGTGCTGCTCCGTCTTCCTTCTCCGCGGCAGCCCTCGCACTCCGCGCACAGCCTATTTATAATATATATACATATGTATATATATATATACATATGTCGGAACATATATATATACGCGTCGGAAACGAGAGATAGCAGAGCGATCTGCGAGCTCTCGCTTCTGAATTTCCTAAAGTCACATCAAACAGATGCTGTTTCCTAAGATTCTTTATCATTTCTTTCATTTTTTTTTTTATTTACTTCTTAATACGAAATAGGGGTTGGGAAGTAGTTTCTCGGTTTCCTTTCTTCTTCATCATTCTTTTTCTCGCTTTGCTTGCCTTTCGTGCTTTTCTTCTTTGCTTTCTTTTTTTCCATCTCTGGCACAGATCTTTTATTTCTTTCTTTCTGTTGATCGGTATCATTCTCTTCCTTACTTCCTTCTCCCATAGTCTTCCACCGCTATCCTCTATGTTTCATTTTTATATATTATATGTAACAATATTTATATGATCAATTGTGAATTCGAGTCACATGCAGAAAAAACTTTTAGTCGTTTCTGGCACAGATAAAAAAACACTTTGGCTTTTTGCATCTAACAAAGGACTGCAATAAAAACATCACCACACTAGTAAATGGCACTAGAATTGCTCTTCTCACTTGTGTGTCACCGACTACTTGTGATTAAAAAGCTTTCTCCTTTTTCTTCCTTCCTCCCTCCTTTCCTTTGCTCATCGTCCGCCTTGTATCCACCTCGCTTTCGTCCCTGGGTTCCCATTTGGACGCAGGATAAACACTTGGACAGATTTTATGCGGCATGGCTGCGTTTTATATCTTTATATCGTTTCTTTATTTCTTGTTCATTATATCATTATATAAAAATCAGACGATGACGCAGTCAGCGTAGCATGATCGACTAAACTAAGCTATAAAAAGGTAACAAATTCAACAAATGGAGTACGAAACTAAATCAGTTTGTTGGTATTGACAGTGAAAAGGTTTAGGAAAGAACGTATAACGCTCAGATTTAGGTCCGTCTTTGTTTGTCGGTGGTAGTTCCATCATACGTATTTTATTAGCTAAAGTTGGTACTCCTGATGGAACTGCGATGCTTATCGATGGCACCACAAATTATTGTTTATTTCTTCTCCTCTTCCATTCTTATTCCCCTGTTTGTCGTTTAACAGCGTCCGCACTGATACTTTGGTTAGGATGTTAAAGAAATTGTCGACTTCGCACGATTATCCATACCTCCTTGTCTAGACCAGATTATATTCTTTTAAATTAGACTGCAAAATAGTATCCTTCACCGCTGCAAATACAAATCTGATGTTCTCCGTATCTGTCAAAAAGATTATAATTTCACGATCAGTGTTACATGTTTAGATGTTTACGCTTACGATAAAACATATATAATTATTTTAATGAGCGATGGCTTTCCATATGGAATGCTTTTTTCATTTGCATGGAACATAAGTACAAATTGATATTCTTTAAGCGTAAAGATAAACACTTACCATGACAATGAAATGTAGTTAGGAACACATGCAACCAAAATTCCATTTTTTATAAAAGCCCATGTACCATGTAATAATAATGCATTTGTTCGCATGCATTAATGCCCGAAACACTTTTGTTAGTGCATAGGAGTTATAACAAAACTCATGTATGTGGTAATAGAATAATAACTACTTTATTATTTAATTCTATCGTTTGTTATAATTTCTTTAAATCAAAATGATAAAGGAGGAGGTAGAAATTGAAAATGTTGAGAAGAAAAAGTGTCATGTATGTATGCGTGCTGAGTGGTTAAGGAAGTAAATGTACTTTTGTTAAAGGTAATGTTTCGATTGTATATAGCAAAAGGAAACGGATTGGCATTCTTAACGCTTTAAAAATAAACAAGTTGATCTGTTTGAATCTATGATATATTAATGCGCATGAAGATAAACATAATGTAAAAAATCTGCACGCATGTGAGGTACAAGCAACTTAACGTGTACACCAGATAACCTATGTATTATAGGCTATGATATTGTAATAAAATGTAATTGAAAAAATCGTCCGTAACCATATTATGCGAGATTAAATTCCTTAAGAGCACTCTGCATAATTGTATCCTTTACAGCACAGAACACAAGCTTGATATTTTCCGTATCTGATAAAAAATCCCACGCAAGCAGCATGCAATTATAATTTCCAGATTATTGTCCTGTCTTAATTTTCTCAAAGAAAAAATTAATTCGATAGAAAAACTTAATAATATATTGAACTTACACACCTGATAAAAGGATGCAGGCAAGATACACGCTATAGCACGCAACATTCCAAAAGCAATATTACAAGGCATACATCAAAATATACAATTATTATATATCTCGTGGCAAATGTCAAGTTTCCTACCTGTGGCACACGTAAAGTGAGAATAAATAATCTTCTCGCTATCTGGATTTAGATCGACAAACATCCTTAGAATAAATTCTCTAGCTGTCATGGCATCTCTTTGTGGGCCTGTGAAATTTACAGCAAGCAAATAGGCTAATATTACTTCTACATTTTTGGGAAGCAAAAAGATTTATGGTTAATTAAGGTGATTCAATCGTTAGTGGTACATTATTTATAAAATTAGTGATATATTACTTGCAAATCTGTTGTACTTTAAACGAGAGAGAAATTTCACAAAATGTTTTTTGTAATTATGTGTAAATAGAATGTGTATGAATAGAAGTGGTTTATTAATATACAAAGATCTCTGTTTGTAAAGTATTCTTTAGCGAAGGATACGTTTCACTTTAAAAAACTAGGAAGAAAATGATAAATGGTTTTTCGTTACCACAGACCTTTTTGCTGGAAATATAATTGCGAGGTCATATAGAAATAATGTTTCAAGAAAATGGCTATAAAGATTGTACCAAATAAATAGAATCCTGTAGAATACATCAAAATTCTTATAGACGGTGTAAATATATTGGTGAATATTCTAGTATTAAATACGGTATTACGGAAGGGAATTTTTAACAAAATAATCAACTTTGCTTAAATCCAATATGTGTTCCAAGGGCAGCTTATCTAATTAGTTGCAGCATACGTCAAAGAAGCCTTTCGAAAGCACCAGTAACAAGCTAGATGTCTTACGTAAAGGTAATAAATACTCTTATATATCTTAAGTAACTAAGAAAAATGTATGTGGATGTGCCTGCACGAATAAGTGTGTGTCATAACCCGAAATTCCTTTTCCACTGTGGACAAGTGGTTCGAGACAATTACAAATTTTGTTGTATCGGCTAAAAATACATGTACTTACAATTCGATTCTGTATTAATACTACATAATACAAATCACGAATTATATTAGTCATTAAGTAAAATCAAGACAAAGGAGATTTTGGTATATATTATTAATGTGGAAGATAGTGCCTAGATTCTCTTGTGCCAAGGGGAAAGCTTCATAACTGCACGTTTTACAATTACTGGGTCAATTGAAAAGTTGCTACGAGAAACTTGCTACAAAACAATTTTGGCCAGGACAAGTTGTACTTAAACAGACCTGTCGCAGCTGTGAAGTGAGAGTAGCACATGCGGTCAGGATCAGGATTTGAATCGAGATACACCTTTAAGATGAATTCCCTGGCCGGTACATGTTGTTGCTTTGGGCCTATACCACAAAACTTATTGATTGTCTAATAAAACGATGTGTGCTACATTCCAAGTAATACGTATAAACACAATACGAAATTTACTTTTCTTTTTGGCAAATGTCCACTCGTCTATCGCTTATCGTTCCTTGAAACCGTTTCATTTTCTTGCACTTTATAAATGATAAACGATAAATATAAACTAATCTCAAATAAAATTTTCTCATTAAATTGAAACAAGAATAATAATACGTCGATTGGTATATTCTTAACAGAAGCGACGTATCAAAAACCGCTGTGTCTTCGACATGGTGTGTATTTCATGAAGTTTACCATATTATTAATTTTATAAAACAAAAAAAAAAAATTCGGCTTACCATCGTATTCAGGAAAATAATCCACCAGATGAGAATACATTATCTTCTCTTCGAGTAGATCTTTTTTATTTAGGAACAAAATAACGGAAGAGTGTTGAAACCAGGGATATGTTATGATCGTTTTGAAGAGCGCCTTACTTTCTTCCATTCGATTCTACAAGTAAAAAAACGTGTATTACATTCGATTCGTCCATTCAAAATAAACTTACTCTTAAGATTTATTACTATTTTTTACCTCGTTCTCCGATTCGAATAGAATTTGATCGTATTCACTTAAAGCTACTAAAAATATAATGGAAGTGACGTTCTCAAAACAATGAATCCACTTTCTTCTTTCTGATCTCTGTCCACCTACATCTACCATCCTGCAAAATACATTAAAGGTATTAGTATTTTCCCTTCTTCGATACCTCAAACGTTGTACCGCATTTAAATAATAAAATAACGACTAAATCAAAATCAGAATATATCGATTCCTTTTTTTTAATTATTATTATTATATGAATATCGACACGTTACTAGTACACACTGTGCGAGAAATTAGTGGAGATTAGAGAAGAGGCATGCCAGTTTTTTGTGTTAAGGAAAATAAACTTTGAAAATTAAAGCATGCACGAGAGAGATCGACGAATACAAAATGCAAAAAGTTCGCCGTCAAATTTTTGTATCCAATAAAAAAAAAAAAAAAATAGAACAATGAACGATAAAAAAATTCATCATCGCTGGCATATGCAACGAAGCAAACGATCTCCATATTTCATAAAAAGAAAAAAAAAACACACCGAACACCAACAGCCATATGAGCAAATATACATATATAGCGCTTACTAAATTTTATCGAAACTCGCAGTAGATATTTTTCCTCGCTGCAAGATATCGCCAAAAAATAATGAAACTTTCCAAAAATCTACAACCATTTCGTTTCGTATAACGTTATTGCGATCACGTGACACAAAAATCATCACTTCTTCTATTACATTTAATTTCATTATCAATATATTCTTTTTTTTTTTTGTATTAACATTATCATTAAATTTTATCGATCACTTTATTATAATCATTTTTATAAACTAACGGAATGGTACTTAAACGGTAGATAAGATCAAATAAAAAAAATATATATATATATATATATGTACACATATATATATGCGTTAGTACCTAAATATGATGGAGTCCAGATCAAATGGATATTCTATAATGCCGGTAGTGGGAGCTCGAGCCCGAAGAATATCTTGCTCGGTAGGAAGAAAATCAGGCTTTTCAATACGTTCTAGGTCACTAAGATAACTGTAAAACAAACGAAGCAACAATCTGACAGTGCATGCCATGCAAAATATAAGGGTGTCGGATTTTAAAGTAAAAAAGGGGTGGGGTTTGACGGGGGTGTGGTCAGGGTGGTAGTGTCGACGGTCATTATTACGCTTGATAAAAATCAAAAAAAAAGATATATAAACGCGTAATATCGACATGCTTTGTTCCACGCAGTCTCGCGGCCTGTAAATAATAATAAAATTCTTCGAACATAAATCCACTGATTAATCTCGTCCAACCACGATGCCTAAAAAGTGTTCCGGGAATCCATGATAGAGAAAAAGAAGATCGATGGACTAAGAGAAAGAGATGAACGCAATTTGCTACGAAAAATGAAAAAGAAAAAAGGGGGTATAGAGAATGAATGAAGGAGAAAGAGAGGGAGGGTTGGGTTAAAAAGAAAACAAAATGAGAGACCGATCAAACTATGAGTCCTGTGTATAGTAGGCTGGGCTGATTTTGATCAGTTGCGAATTTTAATACAAGGGATATTTAAAAAGTTGCTTAAAAGAAACAAAATATTCGATATAACTTTTAGCCCTCTACCTAAGCTAAAAGTTTAGTAAAATCATCTAAAACGGTAATTTAGCTGTAGCTATCCGTACTAAAATTCAATCACGATCTGTGATGCCTTCATTTGATAGCAAGGCACAATACAAGTGTCAAAGTTCTTAAATACCAATATTTTCTACATGTCCAAGTTCCTTTTTTCAATGTATGCTATTAATATCTAATATCACCCTAATATTTCTGTAAAAAAAAGTGTTTTATTTATTCATTTTATGCATGCAAGATTTTTACAAAATATAATAAAAAAATCCAAGTGCCGGTAGTGGGCCAAAAGTCAAACTATGTAAAAACTAAATACACCATACAGAAGTACAAATGAAAAACCAACTTTTTAAATCCATTCACGTTAAAAAATCCAAAAAAAGGTAAAAAATCGACCCAGCCTAGTGTATAGGGAGGGGGGAACGATTAATAGGTTGCAAAATGGATGCAGACACAATGCAAAGAGAAAGTGGGAAAAAAGGAGAAAGAAAAAAAAAGGAAGAGGGGGGAGGGTATAGATGGATGGAAAAATAGAAGAATAAGAGAAAGAGACAGACAGTGAAACAGAGACAGCAAGTAGTTCGCAGGCACGCAGGCAGCTTCATCCTTTTCGTCGCAAAACGAGACATACCTAAATCGGATCTCTTCCAAGTCAAAAGGATACTCAATTATACCGGTAGTGGGTACTCTCACACGAAGAATGTCCTGTTCTGTAGGGAGGTACTTTGGCGCCGCAACTCGATCTATCTCCATTAGGTAACTGAAACATCGTGTTCTCAATACCTAATGCGCGAGGAGAGCGATCGTCCAGAAGGGAAGAAAGAATAAATAAATAAATGAATGTATGAGTGAGTGAACGAACGAACGAACGAACGAACGTACGAATGAATGGATGAATGAATGAATGAATGAATGAAAGAGTGAACGAATGAATGGAGAAATGAAAAGGAGAAAATGAAAATGTAACCGTACAATGCGACGGAACGATCGAGATTAGAAGGGTGGGTCGGGGGGGGGGGGCAGAAATAGACAAATTTGGGCCTTTTTTGTACTGCGTTTTCGCAACGACGATATCCCCTTGGTTACGCCTATGAAAAAATCATTTTTACGGCATTGAAATTGAATTATCCTGCAAACTGTCGATTTAAATGGCAGAAGGAGAAAGTATAATTATCGGAGTTTTTTTTATCTTGTTTCTAGCTGACACCGATTTAATCCTTACTGCTCGATAATAAATTATTTGATAGATTTTAGAAGTACATTTCATTTTTTTTTACTAACGTATTTGTCAATGATACCAATTTTTATCATTTTATTAAAAAAAAAAAAAGAAAATTGGTTACTTATTGTAATACTTATTGCTAAGTATCATAACTTATTTCAATTCAAGTCATAATTTATGTTACAATTTTTGTTACGAGCACTAAGGGTTAATGACACGGCTATCACAATTCGTAAGAACTTTCTGTTCGCTTAATTTCAAAAACAAAGAAAAATATGAAAAGAAAATTTCATGTAAAACATATTTCACACAAAAGTGTTACTTAATTTAACGAATAGAAAGTTACTTCGTCTCATGTATGTAGCATGTATCCCTTTTTCATATAAATACACGCACACATTTATATAATTTATATATATAAAAAAAGGGAAACAAAAGAAAAGATATTTTCTCCTTCCTTCTCCCCTTATCTTCTTCTCCCTCTTTCATCTCCTTTTCTATCATCACATTTATTTATTTACTTATTTATTTGTTTCTATAAATAAATAACGCGACCTGTTTCAAGGATAAGCGTAATCCGAACACAACGAGAGAGAGAGAGAGAGAAAGAGATAGAAAGAGAGAGAGAGAAAAGATAGAAAATAAAGAAGAAAGAAAGTAAAGGAAAAACAGACAGGAGAGAGGGGGAAAAAGATTTAGGACGACGGACGATGATCATTTTTTTTCTTTTCGTCTGTTTTCTTTTTTCTTAAAAAAGAACAAAAATACCCACTACTTAGCGGAGTCTGTTAGCTGATACTCTCGTCTGCGATCATAACACTCTTGAATACCGGCGTCTGCCCACAAATCCTTGATCGCTTCGACGTATGGACTTTCGAACGATGTGACTGTCTCGAAGTCGACGCTTCTGACGAGTTCAGCTTTTTCCTAAAAAAAGAGAAAGAAGGAAAAAGATGATGGAGGAAAAATATGGAGAGAAGTACATACTATACAGGGTGTCCGGTTCCAGGTGATCCAGCGGAGAACTACATGTACGCATCAATGATTTGAATAGAAAAGTCTAATACCATTTTTCGAAATTTCACTTAGTTAACAAGTTATTAGCTAACAAAGATCGTGGTAGGAGATTGGCTAATCTTTGTTAGTCAATAACTATTTAACTGAGCCTAATTTCGGAAAATAGTATTAAACTTTTCAACTCAAATCATTGATGTGCACTTGTAGTTTTCCGCTGGGACACCTGGAACCGGACACCCTGTAGAGCGAAGGATCAAATTTGAAGGTAATACTAACTATGTTCGACGATTCCCCGTATTCGATCTTGAGGAGCTCCATCGCTCGGATCATCGACTGCATCGCCATGAATATGTTTTGGTAAACCAGCTTGATGAATCCTCTCTTGTCTTCGTCCGAGTAACCGGAACCGTGAATGATTCTCATCTGTTTGATGAAGGTGGACTTGCCTGACTCACCAGTACCTGTGTATCAAAACAAAAAAGATATATTAAGTATGTATAATATACGTATTCGTGTGTCTGTAAAGTAAGAATGGGATTAAGTATCTTATAAGTAGGTTCTAATTGAATCTTTTATCAGTACTTTCCAACCAACCCTCTCCTTTGATACTCTAAACCGAAGTATTTATCGTTTCCTTTTAATTTTCCTTTTTTTTTTCCTCGATTTTCCCTTTTCTTTTTTATCTAGCAAGTACTTGCCGCCGATTGATCTTAATTGATAGATGAATTTATGACTTCCATTCATACGCGCCATAAAGCATCGCTAATGGAGCTGGACACATAGACGTATATACGGCAAAGTACATACATATGTGTATATATGTATGTAACACACTCTATCTCTGTCTCTCTCACTCTCTTCATTGCTACGAGCACCGACTATTATCGGCGATCATCTCGTTATTATCCGTGTCATCGTGGTAGAGAGACCCACGAGAGATATAGCCCCGTTTCTGTCAGCTTCGCTCGAAATCTTGGAAAATCGTACCGAACCTTTTTGAGGTATCTTCGAATTGGATGAGAAGAATTAAGTGTGACAAGACTTGCTATTGGATAACGAAAAATATTGGAATTTGAAAAATAAAACTGGTCAAAAGTCGGGCTCGGACAATTTAGGTTCTGTGCCAACACAACAAAGGGCAGTCAATAGACCTAGGATTTTATTAATATTTAAATCTTATTCAGATTTGCTTGTGGTGAAAAATGAATGGATTGTCCCATATAAAAAAAGTGTTTTTTTTTTCACATTGTGGAAAATTCCGGCAGTTTTCCAGTAATCTATGGATCAATACCTACTAAACCTGTTAAAATGAAAAATTTAGGTTCAGAAACCTAGTATTTAAATGGCATACCCAATAGTTCTCATTATTTAATCGTGGCTTAGCCCCATAGTTTGAAAGAAACAAAAACTCATTAGACTTGTACTAGAATAAAGGTGTCATGTAAATATTCTAAATACAATCGAGTTTAAAATTGGTTGCTGGTCACTGATGCCAGTGGTAGTGGTGACACTCACTAGCAGTGAACGCGTTAAAGGGGTTGCGATGCTCGAGGGAAATGACTTGCCCCTCTCTACACGAGAGCGTCTCTTTGAAGTTGAACACAATAGCTGGCGATGCCAGTCGCACCGGACGTGTGAGAAAAGAAACGTTAGCTTTCGTTTCTTTCTTGTGTTATCGTCTAATGTAACGGTCTAACTACGGAGTCAGTAATAATGAAACGAAAGCTTGTATTCCCAAAAAGTAGAAACATTAATTTTTATTAAGAAATCGTTGAAACCCTTATACAGGGTGTACTATTTTAACCATTTAAAAAAAAATTGACATAATATGTTTATGATATGATAATATGAATTATGACATCAACGTAGTGAGAAAAATAAAGACAAGATCTAGAAATTCTTGTCTTGCCACCCATCACTATATGGACGACAATTCAAACATGAACGACAATAAGCTCGCATTTGGTCATTTGACTACTGGCAACCTTGAGTCATAGCACGTTGAACTCTTAATAAAGAGGCTAAAAACGTAGGTGTTATCAAATTGTTGCCATTTAAAAAAATTAAGTGGAAACTTCATTGTGTTACGATGCCTCCACTCAAAATCAAATTTTGTTTCTCCAATTGCAAAATAAACTTATTCAAACAACTAACCAACAATTTGATTTGTGATTAACACAAAAACAACAATGCAATAAAAAAAAAAACAGTATCACAAGTTAAATGTTTTACAAATGTTATCAAGGTCATCGAGATATAAATGACTAAAGATATTTAGATGGACCACCCTGTATAATGTAACAAAAATGAGATAATAATAACGATAATACAAGAATTTATTTTTTCACAATCCTAACTCTTCTGACTTGATTCCATCATCGCAAAAACTTTTGGCATTCGAATGAGTTTTATGGAACTCTGATGAATGAGAAAAAAAAATCGATTTGCTTTAATTTCATCAATTGTACCGTATTTTTAGCGATAGTGTAAAACTTCACGAAGAAAACGGTACGATATAGCAGTTTCGGGAGAGGGGAGGGGGGGGGGAGATGGAAAACGGTTCCCGCTAAACGCGATCAACGCGAGCGAACACGCTCCACGCGACGAAATCAACTTAAAACGGTTGAAGTAGTATGGCGTGCACTCAAGGAGAGCGGCATCGAATTAAAATCCGTCGTAATTATCGTTACTGCCCGAGTACCCGGCCGGTTAAATGAATCCTATTAAAGTATGTATACCTACCGTGCGCGGACGTAACGTTTACTTTTCAGGAAGTTTTTCTCAGAAACTTAGTGGAGGAGTCATTTATTTTGACATCTTTTTTTTTTTTCCTCGAAAGAAAATCAACTGGATTTTTGTATAAAATTAATGCGTTCACTCGATGTCTTTCATATTTTTCTTCCTTTTTATTTGGATACAGGTATCTTTTCAAAGATTTACAAAAAAAAAAAAAAGGCCAGTAAATTCATCATTTTAATAAATACATTGGATTTCTCATGGATTTTTTTTTTTCTTTTTTAAGAGCAAAGATACAGACTTTTTTGTAAAGATTCGAATAACCTTTTTTATTTTAGAATGAAGGCACAGGCTGATTTTTAGAGATATTTATATCTTAATTTTAATTAATTTCGTTAATTCATAAACAATATTCTTATATTTTTTTCTATAAAATAATACAATTCCTTGGTCTCTTATGATCGCCATTACAATCATGAATCTCGTTAAATATGTTCGATAAATTTACCAAAATAAAATAGAGTGCTATCCCCTCCCCTTTACTATAGCCACTGCCCCACTACCGAAGAAATCATCGAGCCGACGAATCATACTCTAGGGCTGAGTTCTCTCGAATCTCAATTTCGATTGAAATTTTACGGAAATCCTAGCTCTCCTTAATGGCATCGCGTGCTCGCGTAAACCGGATTAATATCTCACCACGTGTATTCTCGTCCCTCGACTTTTGCGCGCTTGAAACGAGTGCCTCGCTTTTCTCGGGCATCGTTTACTGCTTCGATTCATGCTACTGTACGTGAGAACCTACCGTGAATTTTCTAACGATTCTAATCCAAACGTTATCGTTTCATTTTATTTTCGTTTTTTTTTTTTTTTTTTTTTTTGACGAAGTAAAACTTTCGTTAAAAAATAATCGAATGTTCTTTAAAGCTGATTTTTAAAAATGTCGAAACCTATTTACCTATTAACAATTTGGTATTTATAAAAAAAAAAAACATTGATTAATTTACTGATATTATTAAATACATATGTAATTTATTAAAATGATTAATCATATAAGAAACTGTTAAACATTGACAGTAGAGGAAAAGTTTCTAAATTTAAATTTGTATATTATATTATTGGAAATAAAATGTATTCCAATAAATTTGTTCGTACACGTTCGCTAGACGAGAAACGGATTCTTTGGATTCAAATTTCTCGAATATGTTGGTTTATTGCTGAGATACCAATTTGTGGAAAGTTACATAACGTGTCCTGCGCTTAGCAACCGTATGAGATATAAGAGAAACTTATATGTTATTTTAGCGAGTTTATCAATTTCGCCAAGACGAAAAATATATAGGAATGTTAGACTAAAAGTATGACGAATTTAGAGGATAAATATTCCTGAAAAAAAAAAAGAATTCCATTATGAACTTTTGTGATCGAATTTTGTATTACTTCCGTAGTTGTTCGGTCACACCCGTTTCTTTGACCAATAATGCGAACGTGTGTTGAAAGCTTTTAATTATAGACAAGGCCCAGCCAGCCATTGGCAAATATTAGTTTTCAAAGTTGGTGCTGCATTGTGTCTCCGAGAAATTAGATCTTAAAAATCTTTATTCAAAAAAACATTGACCATTGTCACAACTGTGACATCATCAAAATTGTAAGTATTTTTTATTTTCGATTTAATTTTTGTATGGATAATCAAATAGAGACTGTACAGATCTGGATGAAAAGTATTTGTTTTGAGGTTATGTTACAAAACATTGCATATTATTCTGTCATGATAGTATATGTAAATATGCAAGTATCCAGTAACAAGCATTAATATATAAATTTATACAAATTTATATAACGGAGCAGTAGACGAAAAGGTGGGCGCAGATGGCGCCACTGATATGTAAAGTAAACTCATTTATACATCAACATTATTTGGTGGATATACAAAACAACACAACGTCATTTTAAATAAAATAAAATGACAAGTTTTGGAAGTCTCGATTAAATCTCTCATTGATATCATATAAACTTTAAAACAAATAATATAAACTATCCTATATATCCGTAACAAACTACAATTCATTTTTTTTTAATTATCGAGGACGAGATAACAATAACAATAATTAAGTAAACTTCCTTGAAGGTAAAGTTCGATTGTAGTTATATAAAGTTGTTACCTCGCTCGAAGATTATGAGTTCCACCCTCCCCACGTGTCTGACTATGTAATTAGAGACACCCGGTGTTGTAAAATCGAAAAATATGTATTCTTAATTTAATTTTGACAACCTAAAAGATATCATTGATGCCAACCTATTAAAAAAATGTACGTATACATGCATGTCAGTCGATAGTTCACAGTACGAGCTAGTGGTGCCACTGGTGGCAAAAAATCGCAATCACCTGTTCCATTGTATACACACAATTGCATAATATGTACATAAGGATGTACAATGCATAATACAATTACAAAAATTAAATCCAAGTACCCCTCGTATAACACGGCATTTCCGTGTTATACACGGAATCCGTTCCAAGAAAACCTCCGTACAACGTACAGCACACGATGAAAATTTTGAAGTGCGAATGAATCATCATTCTATATTTGTTTATGTTTCATTCAAACAAGCACACGTGTTACATTAGTACTAGATATTTGATTAAAAAAATTCCACTTTTAATGGCGTCTAGCAGTAACGAAAAAAAAAAAACAACATTGCGTAATATGTTGTATCTATTAATCATTGTTTTAATAAACTATATTTGTCTTAATTATAAAAAAAAGAACGATGAACCTAGGTTGGTTCACAATCAAACCCTAATTTTCTATTAGTCATTTGTTTCATATAAAATTCTGTAAAAATCTCATGACCGTGTGACACGGGGTTTATTCGAATTGATGAGTAAGTATAAATATATTCAACGAAATAACGTCTGAAACTATTCGAAGAAATATATTCGTCGTTGGTATCGAAAGGATCGAAAGCATCTTGAGGGCGTCGGCAGGCGTCAGAGTCGCGGCGGCGGCGTCAGTCGACGCCGGCGTCGTCACGTCGCAACCATCGACTTCTCTCTCCTTCCCCCACTCTTTCTATCTCTTTCTCTCTTTCTCACGAAATCATGAATGAAAACGGGCGAGCGGCCAGCGTCTGTCTCTACGTACGCGCATCTAAGTGTACGTCTGTGTGCATGTATGTAAGTATCAACGTGCATGTGTTTACTGTCTTTGCGTTTGCACGCGACCCACCCTCGACCCTGTCTTCTTACGACAAGCATTTTGTAAGAGAGAAGGCCAGAGAACGTGCCGAAAGGGAGAAAAGGGGTAGAGTGGGGGGATAAATCACGTTTATTGAGATAATAGACCACCTTTAAATGTATACAGGGTGTCCGGTTCCAGGTGTTACAGCGAAGAATAATATGTGCACAAGTGTGATTTGAGTCGAAAAGTCTAATAAACTTTTTCGAAATTCGGTCTGGTTATCGAGTTATTAACTAATAAAGATCGACCAATCACGGAGAGTAGAAACGATCGACGAACGAAGATGGCTCACTCGAACTGGATAATATGGTAGGAAGACCAATTCATAATAAAGAACTCGTAAGGCTTTGTCTCAAGCTTAGTATCTGGTTTTGCAGTCCGTGATTGGTCGATCTTTGTTAGTTAATAACTCGTTAACAAGGCTGAATTTCGAAAAATGGTATTAGACTTTTCGACTCAAATTAATGAAGTGCATATGCCATTTCTCGATGGGGAAGGTGAAGCGAGACACCCTGTAGAATGTTTAGTTGTATAAAACATCAGAATGAAAGACTATGATATAGAGAATATAATAATTATAAAATTTCTAAGGTGAGGTGATTATTGTATTTTTACTATCCTACTATTTTTATATGGAATTGTTACGTTAAAAATATAAAATACAGCGAAAAATAAAAATATTATCTCTACGGCTTCCGTGTTTTCCGGAACTCGTATAATAGAGAAGGAAAAAAAATCCGTCGACACCGTTGTCCACGAGTTCACCGAAAGCTATTCCGAAATCGGGATAAACCGTATAGACGAGGGAACGCCGGCGAATATACGAGGAAGGAAAAGTCGACGGCCGAGGAAATTTTGGTAGGAAAAAGGAACCTTCTTCGGGGAATCGACCTTATCGCGAAAACGTAACGTACCATACGAAAATTACGATCGGCGATACACGCTTCGTGATAAATCGTTGCGAAATACTGTTTATGTGAGTTTGAGAGAGAAGGGAGAGAGAGAAGAGATCGACTGGTTTAAAAATATAGGACACATCATGGATAGGAGAAGGAAGCAAGAAAGAGAGAGTGAGTGAGAGAAAAGGAAAAGAGAGAAAAAGAAGAGACAGTCGAGTGCAGTGAGCGCTCGAGATGACTCACCAACGAGAGAGAGAGATTATTCGAAAGGAAGTGCCAGGGGCCGACCTTCTAGGCTCTTCTAATAAACGTGAAAGAGAGTATCGGAATCTCTGGGAGGATATAAATGGGCCGCGAGGTAAGTGGCGCGGAAAATTACGTTCTAAACTCGCGCGTTACGTTCCTTTTTTTTACTTTTTGCGAATTCTGAAACTCTTTTCTATCTCTCTTTTTCTTTTTCACAATTGCATTTTTGACGAAAACAACTCATCCTCGGCTTCGATTCTTTCTAAATGAAAAACCCGATAACGTGTCCGGGGTGTTCGTAACGAAACTTAATTTATTAATTTAATTATTTCATTTCGAACGAAGCAATAAGCGACGCATAAACACGTTAATAAATACTTGTTACAATTTATTATATCTTATTTTTTTACTCGATTCGTTGTAATATTATTTTATTATAACCGAATAACATACATTTTATTTTATTACTTTATCAAAGATTATACTCAATACATTATTACGAAATAGCGTTTGAATTATCAATTAATCGGATGGAATTTTTAATTTTCGACACAGGTGCTGGTCACTGATTTATGAAACAGGACTCCCAGGTGAAAAATGATCGAGAATCATTTTTTTGCTATTCTTAAACGAATAATGTAAAAAATCTAGCGGGTGTCAAATTAAGAAACATGGTGACTGTGTTTAAAACTCTGTTTAAAAATAAAACAAAAACTTGCTAAACCATTACAAAATCATGTACTACTTGATTTAAAAAAATTTGAAACAATCCTATTGCAGTATACCGTATATCCCTCATAATAATCATAAAATTCTTTAAAAAAAAACTTTCGAAGCAGTATGTACTCAAGCACGGAAGCCATTAATGTTTATCAGGAAAGAAAACAGTGCTCACATACGAATGAAAAACGAATATCGTATAGATCAAACATATCGAATCGAATATCGCATTTCCGAGGCGAACGATCGAGCTAGAAATTCTGGAAAAAACGTTTTTCCACACGTATATGCATTCTATATCTATTATATACGGTACAGTACCCTGTACATAGTTCTTATCTATCTCAACGATGTCGAAAAAAAAAAACCGCGAAACGAGCGCGATTTAATGAATGAACGCGAACGAAGAAACGAACAGGGTACGCTATAACGACGTGGGCGGGGCACGTTCTCTCACACACACACACAAACATATACACTCATTCTCTTTCACGAGTCCATTAACAAGCGACTTTTATCGTGCACGTTTTTAATCTTTAAATTCGCATTGGCGCGGAACCGTAATATTAAAATAATAAAAATAAAGAACATTGTTTTATTTAGAAATAAGATTAATGTCAGATTCATTATAATATTAGTTTAATTACCTGTCAACTATTTGTTGTTTATGGATTCTATTTGGTTGCAGTTTATTATTGAATAGTGTATCTAATGGTTAATAAAAAATTTGGAGAAAAGTGAAAGGAAGAATATTCTTTGAGAAATGATACGATATGAGTGAAAGGGATTAAATGAAACTAACGATTCGTCCGGATGTGTAAATAACGTTTTAGGGAGTCTTTCATATTTGCGCGCAACTTGCTATCACTCTTTTATTGGCCAAAAAAAAAAAATCGTTCGATCGTTCCATACATCGTTTCGCTATAATAAAAAATCGATTAAGAATTTTAAATAAAAATCAGTTTTATTACAAATTCTCAAAAACCGTATCCAGTTAGATTGAAACAAAAGCTGTAATTCCATATCAATTTCACGAGAATGAAATAGAAATGACAATTCCATATAAATGTTCAGATTAACGACAGATGGAATTGAATTTCCATACGAAGCAGTACGATAACGAAACAAACGTATCCGTAGCAATATCATACAATGACTTTCAAGATAATAAAAAAAAAAAAATTGTGATTTTGTACAAGAAAATAATTACAATTCTCTTTCTGGACCAACTTAGATCTACTGATATACAGACCCTATTTAGTGCCAAAAATTTAAGTAAGAACTAGGATTATATAGAATTTAGTATTATATAGGTTATACCTACAGAGCTAATATATTGTTGCAATGCTTCTAATACTAGCAAAATTTGTCAAAATAAGTCCGTCCCAAAACAGACCCCATTAATAAACAATTACACAAAGTTACATTTCTCTAAAAAAAAAATCACCTCAATAATAAATGATTGCCTTCGTACACTAATAATACAAATTTTACATAAAGAAATCTACAGAAAGAAACGCAAATCCCAAGAACAAAAAAAGAAGTAAGACTTCTAGGAGGGGTGGTAAAACGTGGGGCGTTTGAGATAGAGGAACGAACGGAAAGCTTTCCGGGTCGGTAGAGGAAGAGCTTCGGGGTAGCTTCGGCATCGGGGGTGGTGGGTCGATAGACGACGACTCGAAGGGGGTGGCTCGAAAAGGGGTGAGGGGTCGAGAAGAGGAAGCACGGTCGCGCTTTTGCTTCCCCCAGGCCGACACAACCAGCCAGCACCACCGCGCCCCGATATTTCCACCACCACCTTTCCTATTTTCTATCTCGTTCTAACCTACTCGCACACACCTGTCCGAGAGAGAGCCTATCCTACAACGTCGATGCCTATTTTCATTTATCGTCGAACCAACACACTATCACCACTATTAACTACCACTACTACTAGTATTACTATTATTACTACTATTATAACCAGTATAGACTCCCCCCCACTCTTCCAACACACTTCAAGAGAATCCTATTATCGCGTTTAACGCGTAAGAGGGTGCTTCAAGGTCGAAGCTCCTTCCCTTACGAGACACGTTCTCTTCGCGGAAGAGTTGTTTCGTTCCGTAAGAGATACGTGTGTTATATGTATAGGTAACTCTTTTATAACAGCATGATTAGAATCGTGAAAAAATGTAGTGTGAATGTGGGTTATATGGGATTAAGAAGTACTACGAAAAGTAGGGTTAGAACATTTTCATGTCCTCCAGTTGGCGGATAGTTTTGAAAAGAATAATTTTTAGCCTCATTTTTAATGTTCTATAAGCATACAATCATCAACAATAATTTTCAAGAGAGCTATTAGGTTAGTATCTAATCGATTAGTCATTTTACGATCTAACGACGGCATGACTCGCGTAAGTTTGTAAGTTTCCTTTGAAATCTTGTTGAGGGAATAAGGAGATTCCTAGTAACGAGCTGGTGTGAGGAAAATTGAAGAAAACGAGGCTTTTTATTTGACGCCAACTTTTAGGTTAGTCTGACAACTTGCAAGTCTATCACGTGACGTGCCATATTATTTTTGCAGGCTTCTTCATTGCTAATGAGATTAGAAATTTAATTAGATTAAGAATGCAAGTTCAAAATGAAAATATAATTAGTAAAGTTTATTGTAACGTGCGAATAAAATAAGTTATATTTTTACAGTATCATTTAAGAAGAAACTGTAGAAATTTACCGTTAAACGAACGATCGTCTAACGTTAATTTAGCAAACCGGTATCCATGACGGCTGTATCTCGAACGAAAATTTAGCGCCATCTATGCGAAAAGATCGAGGTACTATCGAATGACTCATCCATTTTCTATAAATCCTTTGCTTCTAATGTTTTTCTTTTCACGTGCGACGAGACCAGACCGCGATAAGCGAACCGGTTAGTTTATCGCGAACGACGAGCGGTCAAAGACCATCGATAATTTGAAGATTTGTTCTAATCGATTGAGAGAGAGGGAAATCCCAATTTTCCTCGAACTTTCCATGTCAAATCACTCGATTGGAAAGATAGAGAAGGGTGATATATACAGGGTGAGTCAGTAACGAGTGAACCAAGTGAAATAATATTTTATCTAGTACTGTGAAACAATATGCATGTTTAAATAAAGAATTCTTAATGATGTACTATCTCTGCTAGCCTAAAACGAATCACGAATTAAAATATTTCAAAAACAAACATAATCATTGATTCAACCTATAATATAAAATGTTATATCTATCTAAAAACCTGACTCAGTTGACGCAAATACGGTACACAGAAAAAAAACCTAACAGATCGAAGTTGACCATTTTTAGACGCCTTTCCTACCGTCCGCTCGATTAGTCTATCCTTCTGGCGGGCTTTTTTAAAAAGTTTTAAATAATATCTCCCATATTTTTATCCATCTTTGAAACTACATTCTTCACTTTTATTTTTAATTATATTATCAATATTTTTTTTCATTTTTTAAAATAGATTATTTCCTTTTTTTCTTTTACCCTCTTCGATGCACGCTCATCGTTACTTCACTCCCTCCCACGAGTTCCAGTTTATACTAGGCGTGTCCTAACCGTTGCACGTGCTCGTTCGCGAGCCGTTCGATATGTAAAACTAGATATCGATTTTCGATGCACCGCGATATGCATAATGCGTGCTTTAACGCACCGCCTTTTAAATGCATACACCACTTCGCGTTATCTCGCATTACGATCGCGTTCCTCTTAACGGACCCTTCAAAATGTTTATTCCGTTTTCGAGGAACCCCATCCCCGTTGGTCTCTTTTTCTCGTGCTTTCCGTCTAAGAATTAATGTTTCCGGTGTAAAAGTCGAAACCGTCCTCTAAACTCGGCATGTACATATGTATTTTCGTTCTCGGTCTCTTTTCCTCAGGCTTAAAAAAAAAAAAGACCTTAACGATAATATATTTTTATTCGATTGGGAGACGTTTCCTGGCACGAGGAATCCGAGGACACGATTGAATTAATGAGAATATGATAATATTATCAAGGAACGTGAGTAAGACTTGAGTAGGTGTATAGGTCGAGTTCTTTCAACGACTGCTATAAGTTTTAACCCTTCATACGGTTTTTTTAAATAACAAATTTACTTTCATAGAAATTTATTATTAATAATATTTTTTAATCATAGCAAAAAGCATGTTTTTGTTTAAATATCTGTCGGATAATCTGTGATATTATATGCCAGAGAATTGAAAGTTATAAAGAAGGAATTGGGTAAGAGACTCAAATTGTAGCAAAGTTAAAAATTGCTGGTGTATGATTTTTGTTTGGTAACATCTTCTTCCTCGTCGGTTTTACCAACGAAATGTAGAATTATGCTATAAGTTTTGTCCTTGCTGCGATACCAGGAAAAGAAGAAACCAAAAAAAAAAAGAAAAGTTGACTCACCGAAAGTGATTTTCATCGTGGAGAGAGAGAGACATGCTAATAAATCAAGTTGGCATAATTTACAAGATTTACTTCCGCGGGGGACTTTTTCAGAAGAAATTGAAAAATAAGAAGTTGTAACGATATTCTTTCTCTTTCCTTTCTTATTTTCCTCTTTAAAATCTCCCCAATTTGATTAGGCAACTAATCAACACGCGTTATTCCATTTGATAGAGGCGTGACTTATTTGATAAGACGAAGATACGAAGGTAGACAAACGATCGAGTCATTTTCTTTTGTATTTTTAAACTCGAGTTAGTCTCGAAGTCATCGAGACGTTTGATTAATGATAACGCACTCGTAATTAATCATCATGGCTTGTAAATATTATTCGTTATTAATTACTATGTCATAATTTAATAATAATTATTATAAACATAATTAATAACTTGTACAATGATTTAACTCTTTGCACTAGATGTCGAGTGTGACTCGACACTCAATTTTTTTCTGTATATGTATATTATCTTTATATATTATTTGATGTAAAATTATATAATGTTGAAAACATGTCGCCTAAGGGCTAATATATCATTATATGTGATAATAGTGACTAATTTTTAACAAAATTTAAGTTTAATTTAAAAAAATAATTAATTAGTATTAAAAAATACTATACACGATATGTGATTTCTTTCCAAGCTGATAAAAAGTGTGAAAAGTAAGAGCAAGATGCGTAAAGAATAAAAGAACGGAAGAATCGCCAGAAGAATCCTTTACGAGAAACGGTTTTAATACGATTAATCGCGGAAGCTGCGGTATTGCTTCACTTTACGTTTTGCATGCATGCTTGTATGTAATACATACGTATGTATATCCCGTGAGCTTCGATGCCAATACGGTTACATTGTTCGAATTCAACTGAATGACCACCGATCTAAAATAAATGCCCGTAACACCGGCTCTCTGACGTATTGGAGCTCGGAATGTACGACATGCGTGAACAAAGCTATTCAAAGGCGCATTACTCTTTTGAAAGAACTACCAGGACTTTTTCCTTATTAATTCATATAAACAAGAAGATTTTAAGATTTAGTAAACATTAACTCCTTGCTTTATAATATTCTGTGGGACTCTTGGTGTGACATGTAAAGCACTTGTACAATTTTAATAAATTTATATTTTTTATTGTGAATTGTATTTCTTGTAACTACATTCGTTTTTTTCTCAATTTCTGTGTGTCAAATTAAATCATAGGACAAGGGGTTAACTAGCATGATCATAAAGTGAACGTAAAATTGTATAACTTTTTGTCCGTACTTCGAGATAAATCAAATGCTAGTCTTTGTTTATTTTATTCAATCATTGATTATATGTTTCTAAACTAAAACTTCCTACTCTTATTACTGTTTTTTTTTTAGACTTCCTGGTGGACAAACTATGCAAAGTATTTGATATCCATATCATATTTCACCGTAAGTATACTAATTTAAAATAATAAAATCACTTGTCATGTTACTGATTCTTTGAAATATAAAAATAAAACAAAATAATAAGAAGTACGAAATTAAATTGATCGCCCTTCGATATGTCTAATTTTTTTCTTGGAAAAGACCGGAATAAGAAGAAGAGGACGAACTCGATGATTCCATTTCACACATACAGATATACTTCCCTCCTTAACATAAGTATACCGATAATGACTCGCTTGGAAATTATGTTAAATATGCCGAGCAGTCATCGTTTAATTCGTTTTCATGCAAATGCGACGATGCCATCCCTTCTCTTTCGATATACATATCTCTTTCTCCTTCTTTTTTCACCTTCAACATCGAAGATGGCAGCGATAAGGATCAATGAACCTGCGTGGATGTCGAAAACTCTCTCTCCTTCCGAAGAGACTCGAGAAAAGAATATTCTTTTTTCGTCTTAACCAGAAGAGTGGGGAGGAGACGTTTTGTGGTTAGGTTTTGAAATGATCGAAGACGTGAGATATTTTTTTTTCTCTCTTATTCAATGCTCGCTCGAACGATTCGCGAAGAAATTCGATTTCTTTCGGATTTCGTAATAACATTTAAAGCGCTACGTCAACGGCTAAGAATTTTGGAATATTTCCAGTAGGGCTCTACGACAAAAGGATAAAAATAATTTATAAGAAACTTGAATAGATTAGTATTTTTTTTTATAACGAATAGTTATTATTTAAGTTAATTTAATAAATTTTAAGAAGATACAGAAAAATGTCTATACTTTAGGCATGGAAATGGTATGCAATAATTATCGCCGTGAACGTAACGTGGCACGGAATTATAAAATTATTTACCATCTTTGATATATCATTCATGAATATGAGTTAAAGAACGATTCTTTTAATTACACAAAATTAAAGAAGGTATCTATAGTTTAAGTATGATTCTGTAATTAAGTTTTTTTGACAAATATTTTTGAAAGTTTCCAACGAGACTCGCCAAAACTCCTTTCGCAAGGACACATTTTGAAGCACTTTAAACATCATCGCGAGAGTCAGAGAATGAGCGAGCCTCGTAATCATGAATACACACACACGTATGCATACATAGAATGACTTTTATAAAGTCACTGATGCAATTATTCATAATGTTTGAGGTCACGCGAATCAATTTTTGTTTTATAGGAAAATATGTGAAAATATGATAGTATATAAACTATTTTTTTGGAATTTTCTTGTATCATTATCATAAAATCTTTTGATTTGAAACGATTTCTGAATGAAAACGAAATTTTTTTTTTCCAATATCCTCTACATATCCACCTATAAAAAAAATCTATTAACACCAGATTATGTAACTTTTGATATAAACCAAATTTAGTTCAACGTATTTTTCCATATCACCAATAGTAGCCAAGATATTCAAGTGATCTATTTTAAATACCTCACTCTGTATATAAAATAATATATTATAAAATATATTAATATATATATAAAAATACGTACTGAAAACTACGTATATATAATAAGTGTACACAGAGAATTTCGGTAAGACTGCATTAGTTTTATATTTAAATCCATAGTAAAAGATAAAGAAAGAAAAAAAAGAAGACAGCTCGATGCGCCAGTCAGCGTCTAAAACAATATTTACAAAGCATACACCAGCTTCGAATTTGCTCGCGATTCGTCGAACAAAAATCGAAAGATACCAAAAGAGTGGGGGGGGAAGGGAAAAGTAGACACACGTAATACGAAAAAAAAAAAAATAACTTTCGCGTTATCTCATTTGATTTCAAGCTTCGTCAAGTTTAATCGTCATCGAGCTAATCTCGAAAATTGAATAATTATTATTATCATTTCTGTTCGCTGTGGGAAAGATTTACACGTGAATTGAAAGTAAAACCAGAATAACAACTCCTTGTAACCATAATTTCTCATTATATTTGTATTATAGAAGTCATATGAATGGCAATAATAATAAAAAGAACATTGACAGAGGAAAAAAAAAAATAACACTTGGCATTCTAATTCCCCGATCTCATAATTTCTACACGGTTATTTGCTACAACGATCGTTATCCCTCTCGAGTTTTATATGCCTGTAGAAACAATGAAAACGAGCCACGAAGTTTCGCCGTCGTTAGCCGTACGACCGAATGTCATTAAACTCGGCGTAATCGTCTCGGAAACTTCGCTCTTTTTTTTTTTCTTTCCTTTTCTTCTTTTCTTTTCTCTCTTTTTTTAAAAACACCACCGAAGTTATGAACTACCGCCGAATACAAACATCCTCGGTCTAATTACGCGCACTCTTTTTTTTTCTCTTTTTAACTTCAAAAAGAAGGAGGTTATCAAGTCGACCTTTTTTTTTTTTTTCATCAATGTGAACCGATTTTAATTATTCTTTATTTATTGAATAGACTGTATCTGCAGGGTCCCATTTAAATTGGAAAAAAAATTCTACCCTTAAGGATGGAAAAATAAAGTAAATTTTTACAAAAAAAAAAAATATAAATCAACTTCGAAAATTTGCCTATATGTACAGTTAACATTAGATATGATAAAGAGGAAATCGAAATGACTATGGTGCATTCTGCTTATAAAGTCCTTTATTTGGGACAAAGCTCAATGAACATAATTTAATCGAGTAAAATGATACATCGTATAATTAGGAGAGTCGCTTATTCGGGAAAAAGGAAATTAGTTCCAATGTTTCCCACATAACTTCCCGTAAAATGAAAAAAATTGAATAACTTACTTATAAATGAGAGCAAAATTCTGACATCGTGAATACATCGCGAATATTTGTCATTTTAATCTACAAAATGATCTATGTCACGAATTTTAAAAGAATTAGGCCAAAGAAGCTTATCCAGTCCCGTTTGAAAAACATCCATCGTATCAAACATTCAACACGTTCCCTGTTAAGCTGATTTTGAAAAAGTGTCTTTATGAAACTTTTTCATAAAGGCAGTTTTTTAATTCCCATTGTAAGTTCAAACAAAAAAGTTGAAAAAAAAAAAGATAGACGGAACTTGCAGATGACACTTTCAAAATCAGCTTAACATGGTACGTGTTGAATATTTTTTAGACATTCCAAAATTATTCATTCTCATATCCTATCAAAATCCTTCACAATCACAATCGACTACCTAACCCTACACTGCATTAAATACAATCTTCTACACAGAAAATACTACTTAAAATTAACAGTGAAAGAAAACCTAGACGAAAAAATATTCCTCAACTCATACAGTTCATTAAAAAATCTCAATTAATTAACCAACTATTATAATATAATAAACTCAAGTCGTCTGTAATAAAAAAAACTATTATAGTAAAAAAAAAAAAAAAAAAAAAAAATGATAGTTACTATTTTTTTTTTTTCGATTTGTTTACGATATCTAGGATCCTTTTATCCTCTTGCAAAAATTCAAATAATTTAGTTCAATTATGAAAAAGTTATTCTGTTTGAAACAGTGTTCGTAAGTTTGTGTCCACCACTGTACATATATAGCATGCATACATATTATACATACGTTTGTACAACGAAGGTCGATGAATTTAATCGATGCGCCGAAGTTACGAGAGAATGTGACCGAGAAAATTATTCCAATTGTTCGTAACGCCGCTCACGTTCCCGCGGCCGGAAGAACAGAGTCCGAGTTAATGCCTCGAACTTATTTTCGAGCTTACGACGACGACGATGGACGACTCGATCGAAGGAACGGACCAAGCTGAAGAACGATAACGGGAGCCGGTGATTGTTCGGCAATAAATCACTCGATGACCACAATGACTACCGATTCCTGTGATTATTAGGTGGAACATCGTGAGCCGCGTGGATAGACACGCGCTCGAAGAAAATCGACTCGTTAAAAGGCCATTCTACTTTTCGATTACCTTAAACTTGTTCTCACGCGTTAATATTTAATTATTAACTTCGATTTATAAAGTACTGGTATTTTACAACACGATCAGAAATTTGTGAACACTCTGCTTTTATTATTGAAGATTATTTAAATGAAAATACCTGATGGAATTAGGTTAAATACTTCATTATTGGGTTGGCAAATAAATATGTGACATAAAAATCCATTTTTTTTTATAAATTATATAAAAATAGATATTGCAAAACATAAAAAATTAACATTGACAGAAGTCCTTCAAAACAGTTTGTAAAAATCGAAATTAGTTTCTTGCCAACCCAATAAATTTGGGTCTCATATAAAACAGCATTTTTTAGGAACCTATCTACCGTGTTATAGGAGGGTTACTTGTATTAGAAAAAGGGTAACCCTCGAACTGAACTTTCAATCCCATTGAAATGAAATTTGAAATGAAAATACTTTGTTATACACTCAAATCTGTTTTTATGCAATTTTTTTTCACGCAGTAGATATTGACATTTTTTTTTTTTTTAAATGTATTGTGAACAATAGTTTTGCTAGCTACTTATGAAGTTTCATCAAAAACAGGTTTGAGTGTATATATATAACGAATAAATAATAAATCAAGTTATTTATTTATTTGTCAATATTTTATCAGATGATATAGATGCTTTATTATAGAATGACCATTCAACGTAACGTATCCTAACTATCGATAACACAACGACCTACGGTCACACAAATTTAAAAGCTCGAAGAAAAGGTTTAGAAAGATTTAGAACGCGGCCTACTTTCCGAATGCGAGCATTCAATAACGCGAATTTCCCCGCGAAAAGAGAGTAGTCCATGCCGATATAGGAGTCTGTCATTTTAATGGCGATACTTTTGACAAATTTCGGACTTTTAGAGTAACGAGGTTTGTTGCTGGAGTTTTCGAGAGTATAGAGTGGAAAAAAAGAATGGAAAAAGGCAAGAAGTTTCAGAGGGTAAACACAAACCCATACACACATATATATGAGCCCCTTAGTGGACGAGTGACATAAGTCCCTTTTCTTAATATTGTAAAAATTGGACTTCCGTGAAATATCTTACAGGAAATTAAATACATAATATAAGTTTATTGTAATCAGATAAAGGGAAAGAATAGTAATTGTCATTATAACTTAAAATAAAATCTATATTTTTTTCAATAGTAAGATATTTTTACAGTTTCTTCATTTATGATGTGAAAATTGACTCTTATTTTTTATTAATATGAAACTAAGTATACACAAGTTAATGTGTTGAATAAAACAAGCATTTTTGTAAAAATTCTATTTCTCGTAATTTTGGACTTATGCCACTTGTCCACTAAGGAGCTCATATGTTTCTGTGAAATAGGAAAACCAGTGATTTCGGGGAATCCTTAGAAATTAGGTAAGATTTTGCTATTCTAGTGACACCAATACTTTGTTAATACCTCTGTACGATATTATACCATTTCCCTGAACTAATTTGATAAGATGCTGAATAAGTTTATTATTATATTTCTTTTAAGTTATGCTACAACCTTCCAAATCAAAAAAAGCTTAATTTGATCATTTTAAAGAAATAATTGATTAACAAATTTAGATCGATTTCCACTAATCAATTGCTAATCAGTGATTCGGATAAATGACTTATTCCAGTCAGCAGCAGCAGACTATTTATTATAGTCCGACGTTTAGCCCAACCTCTAGCAATTTGATAGAGATATCGATTTTATCATGTCCCTGCGGCATATATACATATCGCTCATTTGCTGTAACAACAGCTAAAAATTATCGGTTTTATGCAAATAGGATTATTCGTTTTAAGGTTAAGTGAAAATTCATGAAACTAAATGAAAATTTCATTATATCTTCGATCTACTACAATAATAAATAAAAAATATAAATATATTGTACAATATATTTATACAAATATGTATATGTAAATATATACATATCTATACACATACTCAAATTCATATTACGTTTCGTGTCACGCACCGAGAATGTACCAGGTAAATATACGCTCGCGCGTGCCGAGTACCGTGTTCTCGCGTGAATCACAAGACCCACAAAGGCGCGCGCGCGAAAGTCCTCTCTTAGCTTTGAGAGAAAAAAAAGAAAAAAAGGATTGAGAGATATAGGAACAATGCACGCGTAACGAGCGGGGACTTCGAAAGAAAAAACGATTTTCATGCTAGCAAGGAAAGGGATCTTGCACGATAGTAAGGAAGAAGAGAGAGTGAGAGAACGGAAGAAACGTATCGCGTTACCGATTTTTCCACCGGCGCCATCGCGCGTGCGACTACGCGCTCGCTACGCGATATTACCACGCGCTACCTTCGAACATATACCGGGTATCTCATTTCGAATTGAATATTTTTTCAAGAATAATTGACGATATTAATATTATGTAATGGAAACACGATTGTTTGACGTATGTTTAGGTCGTAAATACAAATTATAGAAATTTGATGAAAGTTAGTTATGGAACATTATATTAAAAGGTGTTAATAAATTGATTTTGCCTAAATCATTAACTCTTTCCATTTTGGCATTGCCACATGACAATATATAAAACTGTTGTTTACAAATCTAATCATATAGATATGCATCTTGCACATTGCATTGCATACAGTGACTCTCAGTAATATTCGAACACCCTATATAGTGGAATAACTTTTTTATAATTAAGCTAAATAGTTTTGAATTTTTGCAAAGTAGAAGGATTAATTTATTTGATATCGTATTTTCATTGTTAACAAACAAAAAACAAAGTTCTAGAATTACAAAAAAAATAAAAATTCATTTTCTGAATTTCGTCACTTGAGCTTATAATAAACATTTAAAATAGTTCTTTTGCACGAACTTAGGTTGCAGAAAAGATAGGCAATCAATGACTTCAGCCAATTTCAGCGATTTTCTTTATCACAATTATAAAAAAATTATTCTGAATTATAGGGTGCCCGAATATTAATGAGAGTCACTGTACATTTAAACATATTAGAAGAAAAGAAATTAACGAAAAGAATATCAATTAAAAATAAACACGATCGTTCGAAGCAACGTTGGCTGTTTACATATAATCGTGAAAAAAAAAAATGATACACCTTGTATATCGTCTATATAGTGCAGAGAGACACGATACTCGGAATTTCTAACGACGTCTAACGCGTAACACGCGATAACGCGTATATAATCCCATACATTTAATACGTTCACTGACATATAATAACATATAATAATGGCCGATGGGTTAAGCGTATAAAAGTAGTTTAGTAGTACACCGCGAGTAATGTACCTAGTAAAGTATATGTATATATTATAGACGGACACATGAACACGAGAGCAGGTAGAGAGAACGCGCGGGACTCCATTAAAGGCTTCGATCGTACACTATTCAACGTAGATTCCGTTAGAATCGATACACGCTCTTCTCTCTCGATAAATTTTTCTCAGGGGATACGATCGTTACGAAAAATGAATAGTCTTACAGAATTATTATAATTAGTTATTAAAATCATTTCTTTTCGATAGATATAAATCTATACCACCAATTATAGCCTTAAAATTTAAAAAAAGTGAATAAAACACCCCAATAGTAAAAAAAAATAACCTAAAACATGAACTATAATCAATGAAGATTGTAATTGAGGAAAAAGTAAACAGGAAGAAGAAACAAATCGATAACACCAATTATAACCTTAAAATCGATCAAAACGATAGAAAAACTGAATAAATCACCCCAATAGTTAAAAAAAACATAACCTAAAACATGAACTATAATCAATGAAGATTGTAATTGAAGAAAAAGTAAACAGGAAGAAGAAAAAAATTGATAACACCAATTATAACCTTAAAATCGATCGAAACGATAAAAAAAACTGAATAAATCACCCCAATAGTTAAAAAAAACATAACCTAAAACATGAATTATAATCAATGAAGATTGCAATTGAATAAAAAGTGTAAAAAAAAAGGATCGTTGCGTGCAACGATCGAAGGTAGAATCGCTCGGCGCACGCCGGCCGGGCCGGCCCGACTACGATCGTGTTCGATCGGTCTCGCGTACGAGGCGAAACGTACGAGTCGAGTGTCGTCGAAGGGGAGGGGGTACGGAGAAGGAAAGAGCACGAGCTAGCGAATGAGAGAGAGAGAAAAGATGGTCGAAGGGAGGGGGAAGGTTGAGCGGACCACTTCGTCGATCGTCGCACTTTACGGAACGTATGAATGAAACTGAACGATCTTTCGAAAGTCCGCGATTTAACTCGAGTATCGCTTCGGTAAAAAAAGATAAGAAATAACAAAAAAAAAAAGAATATAGAAAAGAGTATTATAATAACAGTGAAGAAAAAAAAAAAAAAAAAAAAAAAAAATTGAGAAAGAGATGAATAGAAGGTGTTCCAAGAATCCGTCGAGCCGTGGCGCGAGCGTCGTTACGCGGCTCCGAAAAAACGACTTAAAAAAAGCGTTCGGTATATGCCGAACCGACGGAAGAAGAAGAAGAGTCAAAGCCGGAAAGAGACGATGGAAGAGAGAGAGAGAGACGGAGTGAGCGCGCACGCGAGAGAGACAGACGTATATAGATAGAGAAAGAAAAAGCGGCGGGGAGGGGGGAACTTCGGTCGAAGTCGTCGAAGCGACGACGCCTTTCCATCGCTCGCTCTCTCGCACGCGCGCGATAAGGGAGGAAGACGATCTTCTAACCTCGTCTTCTTTACGCTAAAACCTATACGCGATATGTACACCTCGAAAAAAACCGAGACTAGTGTTACAATGATACATTATTTCGAAACAAAAAAAAAAAAAAAATTTGTCTTTCCATAGAAAATATGTAAAAAAAAAAAAAATAGTTGTACTTACCAAGTAGCAAAAGCTTAAGCTCTCTCCTCGCATCTCGTTTGTCCCTTCGTAGTTGCCTCTCGATCTCCTGGTTGATACGCTTCTGCTCTTTCGCCTCTTCCGATAGGCAGCACGCCATGGCTCAGGACAGCGGGATCCTCCGCGAAGGGAGGAAGAGGGGGGGGAGGTGGGGGAGGCTGGGGTGGGTTTGTTGGACGACAGGGAGGGTTAGGATGTCTCGTTGAAAAGGGGGGGTGGGAAGGAGGGGGGTGGCGAGAGGGTGGAACGAAAGAGACAGGGACAACTATACGAGTCGGCGAGCGAACGCCGGCCGAACGCCGATCGTCGCCTCTCGAAGATGACGACGACGACGACGATGATTTTGATGTGACACGAAGGAAAGAAAAAAAAAAACACACACACACACGATATTATCTCGGTAGGGCGGTGTACGAAAAGGAGGAGGGACGACGTCTCGTCGCCGTCCTCGTGGTCTTCGCTATCTTACTCCCTCCTCCTCCTCTCTCGTTAAGAGACAAGGACGTTGTCTTCTCGACGATGTTGAATACACTAATATAATCACCGACACAACAACCGCCGGCAAGAACCCTCGAGTGGACGACGTCCCGTGGACGATCCGTCCGCACCACCACCTCCACCACCACCAAAGACACTTCCAACACCCTTCTTCTTTTTTTATTATTCTTGTTATTATTATTATTATTAAGCTTTTCTTCTTCCACCACCAACAACACCACTGACACGAACACCGCGGCACTTCTTTGAAAACAACGCTTTTTTTATTCCCTTCTTTTAATCACAAATATTCTTTCTTCCCCCCTCTCTCTTTCGTTCAATCGTCTATATTTCACTCACTGGTAACTCTCCCGCGAACACCTCCGAAGAGGACGCGCTTTACTCGCCGACGACGAGTAGCAACGACGATGAGGATGTTCGCTGTTCCTCCTCCTTCACCGCCTCCTCCGCCAAACCCCGACGACGGTAGCGACGCATCCACGCACCAATCTCCTTCTTCTATCTTACTCAAACTTTTTTCTTCGAACCGTTTCACTTCGTCTTCACTTATATTCTTTCTTCTAGACTTCTATATATATATAGATATATAATGAGGCAGGGCCGATGGAAGAAGAAAAGTCTTACGCACGCACGCACGCGAGAGCACACGGTAGAAAAAGATAGAGAGAGAGGAGACCGGACTCGTAGCAGCGTCCTCGACGACGACGGCGACGACGAGAGATATCACCGGCTCTCTCGTCCGCCGTTCCGTCTCACTCACTCTTTCTCTCTCTCTTTACGCTCCTTTGCCCCGAGAGCGTACCAATCGCGCGAGGGATTTTCTACGGCTCGCTCGGTCGCTCCTCGCGCCGCGGTTGGGTGTGGTAACCCACCGGCGCTCTCTCTCGCTCACTCGCTCGCTCACTCACTCACTCTCTCTCGTTCTATCTTACTCACTCTCTTTCGTTTCCCCTTCTATCTCTCCCTCTTACTATTATTTCTATCCTTCTCTCGGCTCGCTTCGCTAACGTCGCTCGGTACACGCGAGAAAGGCAGGGCCGGCGCGGCCAACGCCGAACGGACACGACGACGGTGTTATGCGCGCGCGTGCATTATACACAGACACACAGAGAAGGTAATATTCTAACACTCTTTACACACGCGCGCGAGGAGACCGACTCTCCTGGTTACGAGAAGAACTACTCTCCTGCCACCTCTGTTTCTCTATGTATCTGTCTTTCTCTCTCTCTTTCGTTTCTTCACTATATCTCTGTTTTTTTTTTCTCTCTCTCTCTTTAGTATCCTATCTCTTTCTTCTTAGTATCGCTCGAACGCCAAAACGCGAGGGTTGGTAAAAGGGCCACCGGCGACACACAAGGTTCGAGCGCGGTGAGCGAACTCGAGCGATTCGCGGCGCGCCCGCTCGGTACGCGGACTTTTATCGACCCTCCTACTACTCCTCTCTCTCGTGGAATCCTGTTAAACCAAACCAGATTGGCGAAGCCCGACGAACGAAGTGACGCGAGCGCGCGCGCGGGTTAGGTCGTCGCAGCTCTCTGGCCTGTGCCTCTCTGCTTGCTTACTTATGTTCGCGGCGAGAGAGAGAGAAAGGAAATTGAAGAAAGGAGAAGCGTACACCGTTCGAAACACGTGTGTCCGTCGAACGTCCCTCTCGACGTTTTAACGAGATTAAAATCCACAGTTAAGGAGAGGACCGATCTCTTTGCCCGGCCGCCACCCGTCGGGGGAGGAGGCACGGAGAACGGAACGGCAAGAACGCACCGGCCGAGACACGACACGGATATAGGTTATATTCTATCTTTCTCTTTCTCTTGGTTGGTTGGTTTACCGAGCCCTCCCACCAATCCGAGACACTATACCTTTCTCTGTCTAGCTTGCTTTCGTTTTTAAGCGCGCGCGCACCCGCGAGCAAACTCTGTACGACCAACCGATTCTCCTAAAGCGATGCGACCGCCCTCCTGTTGTGTTTCTGTGAATCATAAGTCTGTTTTTTATGACACAAGTTTTCCATCTAAGATTTTCTGTTACTAACTTTCCTATCTTGTGATCGTTGCCTCGGTTTTTTTTGAGAAGGGTATTCTAGTTTTTTCGGTTATTTTTAATATTGGAGCGAGGTGTTGAATTTGGGAGAGGAAAGTATTTTTAAATGTATCTTTGTTAAATGTAGTGGATTGTATTGTTCGCGCGCGGGTAGAACGTAGAGTGTGGAGAAAAAATGGCGCGCAGCTTCTCCCGGGCATTGGGTTCTCGCTTCTTATTGGTCGCGCCATTTTGGTGGTTCGAGGCCGCCATGATGCTTCATGCGGTTTAAAAGTATGGCGCCAACGTAGGAATGTTGGTGTTTTTTTAAGTATCGATATTTGTTTAATATGTCAGTATTGCACATCGATATATCGATATTTTAGTTTATACGTTTTACACTTCGTAGATCTACTTTTGTAAAATATTTCCAAATAGATGAATTTGCTGCAGAAGACATATTTCTTAGATTAAGAAGATTATTAATAAAAAACCCTTCGTTGATTTAATACATCCCATAAACGATTCCTCCAGCTTTATTTGTCATGTATAATAAAGTACTAACATGGATAGAATCGTATCAAATGTAACCTCGAATATCGTTCCGTGCCCCAAAAGCGATTATCCGTTTCCCTGTATCATGATTTCACTTTTGTCGATGATCAGGGCACGAGCAAACCTTGGCACGGTCTGCTAAGAGGATTAACGCGCGATAATAAGGCTTCGTAACGTCTATAATTCGTATACAACGTTTTTCCGAGACTGAAAGACGCGACGCGAAGGGTATCGGAGCCTTATCCGATATTATTTTTTATCTATGCGATTTATTTTACACATTTGGCACGTTTCTGCGTTCTCTGTCTCACGAGTATCATTTTTTTCTTCTTTTACTGCGTGAAATAAAATTGTAATCGTGATTACGAGACTTAATAAAAATTACTGTAAAAAAGGCAGACTTTTTTTTTTAGCGAATTCGTTTTAAAAAATTCCTTACCAGTCCCATCGTTGCATAAATTCTCTCCTAATAATTGAAATACATTCGAAATTTGTTTGAAGTAATCTAAATCATTGAAAAGCTCGACGATCTTTCCGAAACCTTGGTACAACGTTACTAATCTCCTGTAATACCCCCTAAGCTTAAGAACGATCGTTTTTTTAAGGCATCCGATTATGTAGAAAAATTGTCTGAAAAAAGAATAAATATATCTTGCAAAACGTACGCGTTCACGATTTTCGGTAATTCCATGTCCAAGATTCGTCTACTTTGTTGATAATCGTCCAAAATTTCGTCGTACTGTCGACGTAATTTTTCCAATTGCGACATCGATAGTTTGGACGTGTTGAGAAAGTTTCGAAAATTTCGTGCGGCTATCGAAAAATCTTCTTTTCTGGATTTGTGTTCCTCCATTAGAATACGTAATTGTCTTGACATTATCATGGCTTTTGAACAGTGCTCGATTAAATCTTGTGAGAATGAAACACGGCTCTCTTTTTTATTCTCAACCTATTTGATTTAATTATGTACGATATATAAAAATAAAATAATAAAAAGAATCTCCTAAACACGTGTTCCATTTGAAATTTATCTCAAAGTTGCACCTATTCTACTGTCCAACTACCATCTACCTTTTTATCTGAAGAAAAAATATTAAAAATAACGACCTCTCGTCTAAACGCAAGCAATTTAGTTCAATGTCAAATGGAACACATGTTTCTTAGACCAGCCTTGAAGGGAGTCCCGCATTTAAGCTGCACCCTATATACATTCCAAAAGCCATTAGCTAATTTTAATACCTGTTCGAGTAGCATAGCTAAACTTTTCAAGGAAACGTTTCCCGTGGGAGAACGAGTGCCAATTAACAAATGTCCAACGTCTAAAGCTCTATACATTGCAAGATTTGTTACTCGTAAGGATTGAACGTAATGGATCAATGCTTCGAGCGCATTGCTGACCAGATCCAGCTGTTGTATCAAAGCCGCTTGTCTGTCATCGGCTAGGGCTTCCTCAACCTGGGTTCCAATCAATCTCAATTCCATGCTCTCCCGCATTTGCTGCGAATGTCGTCCGTTTGATCTCTGTTTGCAACATGTTTACTTTACGTATGTACGTCGCCATTTTCTTTTCTCACGGCCATTTTAGAGACAACGCGTGCATTCAAATTACTGTCTTGATATCGTCGTTCGTTAAATACTTCGAGGATTTCCTTTTGTTGTAATATTCGTAACACAAGCATCGGTCCTTTGAACGATTGTCGCAGGAAGTTGGATTATTTTGTGAAGGCTGTAGGAAACACTTTTCTTCAGAAGAAGAAGAAGCTGATAAATATGGAAGATAACGGTCGCACAAAGCTGGCTCGCTCCAACGATAATGTTTCCGTCCAAATTCTCGAGACATTTTCACTTTTATTTTATTGTTGTCTCGTTTGTAGGAAGATTGAGTAATCAATTTCCTAAGAAATCTGTAACGCGAACGATTCTTTCATATTCAAATATCCCGCCAACCGGTGTTCGTTATTACTTACTCGGTCTTTGGTTGATCATTTTTTTTAATATTTACGTATTTCCTTCCATTTCATAATATTTCGTTGGTATACCAAGACTACGTTTGTTATTAAATAAATTTGTCTACTAGGTTGAATCATTACAAAGGGAATAATGTTTAAATGATTTATAGGGTCTTCTGGTCGATAAGAGCATTAATTTGATGCATACAACAGTCAATCGTACAAACCAGTGATAGTTTATTACAGTTTCCTTTATATCAAAGGGACAATTAAGTTTATTAATGTGTATGTGTGTATTTATGATGTTTTTTTTGAGGTTATGTAGACATCACTGACTAATAGGATGAAGCAACGGGGTTCAAGAAAATGGTACTACATATGTCACGACTTTCGATTGTTTTACTCAAACGATTTCGATGGTTTTTCTTTTCGTATTTGAAATGAAAAGAGAAAAAGAAATATTAATATAGCACTTTCGCGATTTAACTCTGTTGTATTTAGTGACATTGTGTCAAGGGTTTTAAACAATCATGGAGACGCTCATGGATCTTACAAAAATATATAGATATATGTAATAAGAAGAGAACATAAGCGTAATGATGTAATACGATTTGGAATACGGATTCCAATATCATGTTGCGTATAATTTGTTTATTATAACCTAACGGTAATACACTACTACACTGTTCAAATGATAACATTCTTTTCTTATTAAGCTCGTGTCTAGAATGCTTTGGTGTTTTTTTGTAAAAATACATGCCGAAGATATTGCTGTTCTTATTATAGTAAAGTTATAATCTGACTCACCTAGCGACTTTAAGTATTATTGGAAATACTGGAAATACTTTACTCAAGACAACATAAGAAGGTGGTATTTATATTTCTAATGATCGTATTAGTTTAAAGATTAAATGCAATTCGCTCGATTAGATAAGAGTCGTATGGTATAAAGGGCATATAATAAAGCTTGAGACGTCATATATAGATTTTAAGATTAAATTTGTACTGCGGGCAGTAATGTAGTTCTCTGCTTAAACATTTGGCGCCATTAATTTTCTTCCTTTGATTCAACAAATTACCTTTATATTGTTTCGTTATCATTGAGTACATCCGATAAGACATGGTACATTATAAACTTAGATGTAAGGTATAATTTTACACTCCACTTTTAATTATTCCAACTTTGGATTATAATCACATGAATTCTATACGATGGAAACTATCTATGGTCTGAAATTTATAAAAACGACTATCGTTTGTAACATGACATACCTTCTATATATTAAAAAATTTTCGATCAGCGAACGTTGTCTTGCAGAAATAAGTATTTGGAATGTAGGTTTTAAAGTCAATCGACGTATAACGTTACGACTTAACTAAAAATGGAGTATAAATACAACCTATAACGGATAATTACCAAATCTTCTGTCTTGCTTTTCTTCACAGTCTTTGCCAGTTTTATTGGCACGTAAGATTCAAAGTTTATGGTTTTCTTAATGTCTTTTGGTCCACGATTCGAAACTCTTATAATAATTTTGTTATGCAAAAGTTATTGCACGTACAACTTACATATAATGATACATATCGATTCCACGGATCTGCAATAATCTGTGAAGAAGCATATTATTTGCCCAATAATACTCTTAAATCATCTTAATATTTATTATTAGTATGACAACGGATCAATCCTTTAACAGCAAATTCTTCTTTTGTAAAAGAAACAATCCAACTTTCCTATGTTTCACAAATTTTTGAACGGTATAATAAAATAAAAACACACACTTTCAAGTGGAAGCTGATACCAATAATCTCTTAACACTATCGCATATACATATATCATTATAGCACTGCTTTATTACACGGATGTGTGATACATGATTGCTCTAACAGATCTATATAACGAGTATTCATCGAAGCTAAAAAAAATTCTTGATATCGGACCATTGGTATCCATCCTACTTTGACTATACAAATTAGTACAGGATCAGTTAATAACAGCTGTTCCATTACTAATGCCAGATTTCCTACACGCGTGTACATAAGGTACTCATCAGAGAATACAAACAAGACATATACATATATATCTCGTAACAAAACAATAGTAAATAAAATTTAGAAAAAAATATATTATAAAGAAATTCTATAAACAGAATAGTTTAAGAAAGACCCATTCGCTAAAAAAAAACAAAAGAAACGTTTCTTTGTCGTAATCTTGAAAGATATAAATTTTTATCGTTTACTAGATTTACTTGTATAAGTTAGTCGTGTAAGAATATTTTTTTCTAAATGTCGTCTTAAGAGTTAAATAGTGCGAAGTGCAAAAATGGTTCTAAATTTTTTCTATAAAAAATCTACCGTCTCCCTTCATCTCTTTCTTTTAAAGCGAATGAGCAGAAACTCGTACTCTCGATCGAAGAATGTAAGTAGACGATTAGAGGTTGAAAATTTGGGACCCCTTTGTAAAAAAGAGCTCGGTAGAGGTATGTATATCTCAATGTTTACAATAATAACTCTTAACAATTAATTTCAGTGGCCACGAAGTTACTTCATAAAATATCCCTAAAAATTATAGATCTATGTACATTCTCATAAAATAAAATTAATTTAATATATAGATCTTTATATTATAATATTGCAAATTGTATTACAATATATTATTTAATCACTTAAATATTCCATTTGATTGTTAGTGATGCGTATTCGTACATTTGATATGAGATGATAGTCCCATACTAGAAATAATGAATGTTCGTTGGCACAGACAGTGGCTGGTTTAAGGCACTTTGGGGTGATTATTCTCCGCAGTACCTTCCAGCAAAACTATCTTATATCAATTAACCCCCCCCCCCTCCTCCCTCTTCTCTCCTTTCCCCCTAGTTTCGCTCCATGTTTTGCGTTATCGTTACAATTCATGTAACACCTCTGATGACTGCGTGGATCTTAATATTCGGTATTACACTCGGTACATTATCTTAATAATAATAAAGACGCCGTGAGCATTGGAGTATAAAGGGTGATTCCAAGGAGGCTTTCACAGCGGCTTTGTGAAATTCGCTGGAAACATGCCCTTCTCATTCGTACCCTCCTTGATACCCATTAACCAGCCTTCTTCCTAAAGATCAATAAATAATTGATTTATTTATTTGTCTTTCTTAGCCATCAAGATATTGTAAGAAAAAAGCAACGAACCTGTTCTTCGGGATCATCGTACTCTACAACACGAATGATCTCACCAACGTCAAACGACAATTCATCGACGTCCTCCTGACTGTACTTGTACGTTGCCTTGACCCTATACAAAACACCAGGTGGCAAATTGTCGGTTGTCGCTCCTGCAGAGAAATTGGTACCATTTTCATATTCCACGTCTAAAATTATCGAATCCGCACCATTAGCGATGGACCTGTTTGCCGTAATCCCGTAGCGAGTTTGACTTGCCCAATTACATATGGTACATGTACTAAAATAGGTTTAATCAGAGATTTGATAGAATAATCGCGGTCTTGCATCGATAGCAAGTCAAATTTGCTATGGTTGATCGTTCGAAGTTCAGTACGACCATGCACAAATGGGCAGACGATTCAACGTTCACTTCCAAGTAAGATATATGATATACTTTTCGGATCCGTGGTCATACTGACCAGCCTTCAACAGAGGTTAAATAAATGCTTTAGAAAATTAATCTTGCTTGGTAAAACTCGAATATCGTTATAATAGAGCTTAGAATAATAAATGTTCGCTGGGTGGGAAGAAAGTTGAGGCTTAAAAGACGGATAAGAAAAGTTGATCATTTTGTTTTCACACACGTGATACTTACCAACTGGGATATCGTAAAGCTCTTCGACGCGTTTGGTAGGTGCGACTGTACTTTGCGGAGAAGCGTCCTGGTTATTGAGAGAATTATCATTGCTATTAGCGTTGCTGTTAGCATTGCCATTTAATTGGGTGGTTGGCGACGTGTCTCTGGCTGCTGGCACCGAATCCTCAATAGCTGCAACACGCAATAAAGCACACTCATACCGCACACATTGGACAATCACGAGTTTGAGAAGAAAGACTTTCGTTTTTTTTATCTTTCGTATTTCTTTTTTTCTATACTTTATTGGATCGTTCGATAAGTTTGTGCAAATTTCAAAATGTATGCGTTGAAAAATTATTCAAATATTTTATGGAATGGCACAATAAGTAATAATTTTTGTTTTGGAAAACAATAAAAATTTGTAATTTTTGTTAACTTGATAAACAGTTATTTGAATATATGTTTAGTAATAAAATACAGTAAAAACATCAGTCTTTTTGCACTTTGGGAACTAATGGGTTAATTTTAATTAATTTTAGGCGAATGATCTTTTTCCATAAAAATCCTACCAACCCAAAATTGTTGTAATTGTTTTATGTGCCAGAATTTGATACAAACTTATCGAACGATCCAATATTTGCTATTGAAATCAAAATAACGCATGCAGCGGTGTATTAGTATACACATTTTCAAAATCCAAACACGTATGCAACACGAGATGTTCTAATTACCTGCTGAGATGTTGTTCTGTGCTGGTTGCGTGTTTATTATCAAGCTGAAATAAAAAGGGGATTGTTATTGAAATCTATAAATGATCCCTTTTAAAATATTGATAAGAATAATGACTTTTTATGATTTTACTTACGCTGAATTGGCATTTGGCGATTTCGGTGATTGGGGTTCCGTGTTCTTCTTCAATGTGTATGATCCTCTTTGACTTTCATTTGCAAGTTTATCTACGATTGCTTCTAACTCTGAATATACCTGCAATAAATTATATTAAATTATATTTACAATGTTTATATAAATTATATAAAATTGTTTGTAATTTGTATATAAAATATAAATTTTAGAGAAAAATAATAAAAAATTGGATTAGTTAACAAATTATTTTTGTTAATCGGTGACACAGACCTTGGCACTCTCGGCGTGAAAAACTTGTTCGGCAGCAAACAATGTTTGTAGATTGGTCACGAGGAAAAGAACACGAGAATCGTATAAGGCCGGTAATTCGTCGTGAAGCTCCGAGTTTAGTTGTTCGTATGTACGTTTAGCTTCTTCCAATAATTCCTTTCCTCGGGTCACTTTCAACTCGTCCCTTTTCTTTGGATTACATTGGAGCGATTGGAAATTGTGTCTCTGGCTGTCGTAATCCACCAATTTTCGTCCACGTTTGTCGATTTTTTTCTACCAAAAATGGGAAAGAACTGTAATTAATTATCTATGATATTAGAATTTATAAAATTAATTATTATTTGTGCTGCTTAAAATTTATCTTATTAGAAGATCATGAAAAGAAATACTTACTCTCATCTCGGGGAATTGACTTTGATATGTGTTGAGTGGCACGAGTACTTGGTCCGCGAGTTTATGAGTGAAATCCTGCCATAGTACATCCAAGTTTTGTGCTTGCACATAGAGAAGGTCGTGCCCGGTCCATTGACTCTCATAGATCTCGTTCAGGGAGTCCATCAACGTCTTCGAGGCCACCTGTACCGCTGAAAACAGAATGTGATTCGATCGATCGTGATTTTTTTATTCACGTTGAAGTAAAAGATTTGATTTTTCTTTTACTACGGGGAACTCGATAAAGAAAAAAACTCGACGGATGTCTTCTTGTTCTCTAATGTAATCGAAGCCGCTACTTTCTTGACACACTTCTCGGTGTCTCTTCGTCAAGTGCATTCACCTGTCGAGATAGGCTAATCGTTTCAACTTCTTCCGGCTTAGAAGATTAATAGACGTTTCAAAGGGGTAAACCGATGAGAGAGTGCCCAAGAGTTTCTATTTCGCTTACTGTTTTATCGATATGGTAAAATTACATTGTTTAATAAAATTATATTTTTGAAATATTCTTAAAAAATAAATCAATAATACTCCTAAGATTCTTTACGATGGTATTTTATAATTAATAGTATCTAATAAGTTAGGAAGTTATATCTTCGATTAAAAAATATCAACTCATGGTAAACTCGTTTTTTTTTTTTTCATCAATTTAACTTTAAATATCTACTGACATATTATTCGTTGTAAAATGATCTACAAATTAGCAGAAAAAAAAATTGTTTTGCTCGAGACCATATATGCTCGTGTTCATCGGATAAAATGAAATACAATATAAAAGGAGGATAAAAAAGAGGAGAACGATAACGGAAGTACACGTTGTAAAGGTGAGAAAAAGGGCAAGAGAAAGCTACGGAGAATGCAGCAGAAGATAATTGTTAGGATGGGGGCACCGGTATCTACCTACCGTACCCCCGTACCGCGTTGTCGCTGTGTTCATTAACGACGTATATATTTATAGCTATACGTATCATCTTCGGTGTTAACATGCAAAAAAGGGGTTAGGAGAACGATCGTTCTTTTCTATACTTTAGCTTGATGTCGCAGGAGTCTCGAAATAAATTGTATCGATCGGAATTTCGTTATATTTATTAGTGGTAATCACGTTTACAAAATTATTATTATATTATTATCATATAATAATGTAATTTTTATTATTATCGTATATGATAATAATAATAGACAATTTAAAAAAAAAAGATTTTTTTTTATAAAAATAATACGAAATGTTGATTTTAATTTTGAATCGATAATTTTATTGAAAGTGGTCGAATATACATAACTCGCTCCTACCCTTAGAAAAATTCCCTATTGAATTTCAGTGGAATTGACTTCCACTTTTTCATTAAATTACCTCTGACCCTAACAGTGATTTATTTTCACTTATTTTTCCACTCAGTTTCTATTAAAACTCAATAGAAATCACAACGGACCCTTAGATTTCCATTGGGATACTAATAAAAAATTGTAGTAAGGGAATATGTTACCTTTGTATAGTACAGTCTAGACATTAACTCAGTGGTTCTCAAAGTGTGTATCTTATGGTATTCAAAAAAAAAAAAAAAGTCGAGATATAAAAATAAATATTTTTTTTCTGTAATAATTTACTTAATTATTATAACATATTGCTCAGACATTTATATATAATGCACCCATAATTAGTAGATTTCAAAAAGAAATTTATATATAATGCACCCATAATTAGTAGATCTCAAATTAGTAGCTCAGAAATTTATATATAATGCACCCATAATTAGTAGATTTCAAAAAGTTTTGGAAACACTGCATCAACTCCTGATTAAAACAGACTCGTCATTACTCAGAAAGAATATTTAATACAGAAAACCTGTTTGAACAAATGCTATTTTACGTTATTTTAATATAACACGTGTAATCATGATCTCACAAAGTTGTATCATTTATTACGACACACCCTGTATATCACGTTCGGTTTCTCGACAGACAGACGAGAGCTTGCGCAGAAACGTCGGTCGTTATTCAATGTCTACGCGTTATTCATCCGGCCTTCATTCATTTCGTGAAACTATGTACACGTATGATGCGCGCACGTATGTATATCACGAGAACGTGAAATACAAAACATTTTCTTTTTCTCTCGTTCTCTTTCTAACGTAAGAAAATCGATCGCTGGGATTCAAA
Organism: Ancistrocerus nigricornis; assembly: GCA_916049575.1. Taxonomy (NCBI): domain Eukaryota; kingdom Metazoa; phylum Arthropoda; class Insecta; order Hymenoptera; family Vespidae; genus Ancistrocerus; species Ancistrocerus nigricornis. The sequence goes on along the minus strand of OU696669.1, from coordinate 3,177,246 downwards.
AACGAACGAACGTTATGGAAATTTGGTCATCGAATCTGTTGGATCGTTATACCGTAAATGATCTCTCTTCTCTTTCGCGCGCGGAGAGCCATTAGTGCGATTGAAGTGCACTCGAGAGAAGGATATACATGGTGTGTCAAAAATTGTGATATTTGTTACTCGTGAAAGAATTTGTTATAATTGTGGAATAAATATTATTAGAGAAGGAATCTTCGTTTTTTAATTAAGAAAAAATAAAAATAGGTTTATATGTTGGAAATATTCCAGTCAATGAGTTTTATGCTCGGTCAATTTTTATAAATATTTCAGAGAATAGAATAGTAGAATAATAGTAACAAAAATGATAAAATATTTTAAATAATGAAATAATAATTGTGCATAATAAATATATTATATTTTTTATGCACCCTGTATAACGTGTACTGTATGCTAGTAAGAATTACTCGTACCCTTTGATATACCCCGGTCAATTTTTATAAATATTTCAGAGAATAGAATAGTAGAATAATAATAACAAAAATGATAAAATATTTTAAATAATGAAATAATAATTGTACATAATAAATATATTATATTTTTTATGCACCCTATATAACGTGTACTGTATACTAGTAAGAATTACTCGTACCCTTTGATATAGTTCGAGTCATTCATTATAATAATAATCGATCAAACCGTCTCCCGTGACGTTGAACAACGTTTTTAAGGATACGAAAAAAGCAACCATGACGACAACGTGCCGATTGCTTTTTTTCTAAACAAGGTTTTGCTCTCGTGAATTATTCACGAATCATCGCAAAAACGTATTAATAACATGAACATCGCTAGTAAAGAAAATTGTGAAGCATATTACGAATGATTAGCTTCTAGAATATTTTCTAAATTTTATTTTACAATTTCCATGGATAAATTATATGTACTGATAGATTATAGTATAATAACTGTATATACATATAACAAAACCTTTGAAGATTAGACAGAATTCTGACATATCGAAAACGTTTGTTGGATTCTGTTATTTTATTAATAGTCTTGCTATTTTAATCAATACTAAATAGCTTTATTACTATAATTTTTAAGGGGTTGCAGAAAAAAAAAATCGAAGGCTTGAATACCAAAACCATGAAGTTCAATTGAAAAGAATTATTTGCAGTCTGTATAATACAAATCTGACAAATCATAATAAAATACTAGACAGCAAAAAAAAAATTTGACAAAACTTGTCTTCACGTGCAGCCAGCCCCTTAATTGTTCTTATCTAGCTTTTGAATAAGCGATTCACCGTATGCGTGTCGATGATAACGCATTCTTACTCGAGTAACCTTGAATTCACGGTCAAGTTCTTACGATCTTTTCCGGCTTACGTGCTTTTTAACGCGTTGCAGCACCATATGACTGGGCAAACGATCGGACGAGGATAAGAGGTAGCTCGAGTTTAATTCGTTGGCAGCCTCGAGTATAAATTGCTAATACAGATCATAGAAGCAGAGTTCCGGTGCCATCGTAGGGGAGCAGAACACTTGCGTTCTGTGACTGCCAAGTGAGATAGAAATATTTATACACGGGGTTGAAGAATGTTAATGAGAATGTTTTCAAGAGGTATGTAAAAAATGTAGTTTGATATTTTGAGGCATTTAAAAATGAACATCCAAACTAAATGATCTTTTATAAAAGACGTTTTGAGAATTTGAAGAAAAGGACGTGGTTTTGGAATAATTATTTAACTATCATTGTCAATGATATAATTTTTCTTCAGAAGAGTTTCTTTTAAGTACTTAGTAAAATCTGTCAATTGTTGAAAAAAAAAAAACCGAGTTTTTGTTAATCATTGCCCTACGTTAGTCTCTCTCTCTCCTTTTTTTGATCTCTTCGTCTTGTCTTTTACGGCATGACCGACTTACCTCGAACACACCTGATGTAATTGTTGAACTCCTTTTGCAGCCTGTTAGCAGAGTACTGTTGCCTCGTGAAGTTCTGTAGATGCTCGTCGAAGATGTCGTCCGCGGTTCTGTCGACCTTCCCGAGATTCTGAAGGAACTGCAAATAAAGGAAAATTGTTATTATTTTACGATTCAATGGATCTTAAAATAATATTAAATTAAAAGTCACTCTTAGTGGCTACTTTCTACCTTGTTTGTCCTAAAAAAAAAAGATTACAATGAATATACATAAAAATGGGTCACAGTGAGTATTGGTAAATGTCCTCAGATATAATAAATGTATATTATAGTCCTTTTTTGATAGGATAAAGCCTTAATGTATGTCCTTAAAAGGTAATTGATCAAAACCAAATCTTAGTATGCCCTGAAAAAATACTTCAGGTAGTAACGAAAATTGGAAACACCAAGTTTGCTTGCTATCAACAATTTTGACGTTTTGCTGATAATTACAAATATCCTATGCTCAATTTGTAGACTGCTACTAATTGTTTACAAATAAACTACTATCCTTAGTCCTTTTATTCGGTTTCTCTTAATGTTTTTTAAAGAACTTAAAAAGTTCGAGAAATCATACAAAAAGTTTTGATATCAAAATTCCTTTTTTTTATGTTTGACAAAATCGAGTGACTAACACCGAAACAAGTTAGCGTGAACTTCAGTGATCGAACTCTTCGCGTGGGTTTTTGTCGCGTGGGCGAAAGATCGTACGCGTTTCCATATACGAGCCGTATGAGAGAACGAACGGAGCTTTTGAGATACACGAAAGATCCTTCGATGGTATACTATAGACGAGATTCCATCGAACGAATAATAAGAGTCGACATCCGTTAACTATGTCAGGAATATTAAATTATAGAAAAGACAACAAAAATCTTGTACGTGGGCTCGTTTCTTTACATCACGCTCTAAAATCTTATGTTAAATTTGTTTTTGTCTGAAAAGTTGAAGATCGAGTGTCACGAAATCCTCCAAATGTTGCAACAATTTAACAAAGTTTTATATCCAATATTCTGTGTAATTTGCAACTTTTGAAGCGTGCTATAGATTTTTTCTTAGTTATAGTCATCTTATTAAGAATATTGGCATAAATCATTTAAGATTAAATAAAAAAATTATGTAGAACATGCAGGATGCTTAAAAATTTGAAAATGTATAAGAACAATTTAATATTCGATTACTTAAGCATGTTTAATGAATCGTAAAACCATTGATATACTCGTAACAAAAACATGACCGACTACTAACACTCCCTCTCCCCTCCACAATGCCTTTTCCTCTTTCTCATACCTCTCACAAGAGGCGCTCGGGTCGCGTTCTTATTGTTAGTGCGGTATATTCGAATTAGACCTCTGTTCTCTTATACATACTGGTGTATCACTTGAAATAAATGATCTTTGAACATGACTTTGACACCTGGAATATTTCCATTGTAATGGAAATTAGAAAAAAATGTTTTCTACGAAAATTGCATGTTAATATATTTTATATAATTATTATTAAATATTGTCACAATTTAATATATAGATATATATTTAATGTACAATGACTGAATAATAAATAAAAAAAAAAAAAATGAAAAATAATATGTGAAATTAAGCGAATAGTTCATTTCTTTTTCACGAATTTCAAACAGAATGAACCGAATTTTATCTACCCGTACATTCAACTTGCCTTGTCCAGAAATTCAAATAAACATACGCAGAAACAAAGATGAGAAAGGCCTTTGAACCGACGCGACGATTCGTCATTCATCGATAAGAAAAGAGATATTTATGAGAGGGTATGCATAAATGCAGTCTACGTAATGATTATTCACGGTATTGTATTACCTGACATGGATAATGATAAATGTTAAAATGGTTTATAAAAATTATTACGCGATATTTACCATCGATGTTGCGAATTGCAGTTTGCACCTACGTAATTCTAGCGTTTATTCTAATTAAGGTTAAATAAATAAGAAAATGACAAAAATATAGTCATATTATACCTACATAATTGATTATGGCCATCCAGGGTATAATTCAGGCAACATTCGAGTGATAGTCGACGATACTACTCCTATCTTGTTTTCAAGCTGATGGTTATGATGAAAATGTCCTATGCCAGATTTTTATAATTTAGGTGATTTTTTTTTTTTGACTAATTCGTTCGATTGCTGTTTAGTTCTGGCAAGAGCTAGATAGTACCGCGTGGTTCTCGTTGTTTTCTCGGTATTACTATTATCATTCCAAGCAATAAGGCATGACGTTGCGAAAGGATGCAACATGACGTAACATTAGACACCGAGCGAAGAAAAATTTCACACTTGCGATCGTTTCCTTTCATAAATTTGTTGCATCTTTTATCTTCGTCTTGATCAAAATTTCTAATGAAAAAAATTCATTAGAAAAATTGTCAAAAATGTTTTTGGTCATTATTTAATTAAAATTACAAAAAAAAAGTTTAAATTATTGAATGTTACATTCTCGATCGTGGTTGCGATAAAATTTCTAAATCAAATTCCTAATCAAGCATGCATTTTACACTCGTACGATACTCGAATACCTCGAAACGAGTCGCAGAGTTATTTTTCATAGGAAATAAAATAATAAAAAACCATGTCAAGCGGGTTTTCACATTTTCTGCTTCAGGAGTGATTTTCTGAACGAATGTTATCGACGCAATGGCTCACATACCTACTGGTGAGTCACTTTAGTGATATACGCCTGAACGATTAGAATTAATTGCAGTTCTCTGTCTTTTTCTTTTCTCTCTATAAATGATGATTCTTTTTTCTTAATCAAGTTCATACACATTGGTAGATATATATACTTAATACACAATATTACAAAGCTAGGAAGCATCTTTTTTATCCACCTTACTTTTTCATGATTTTTTTATATGTACTAATGATATTTTTAATTAAAAATGATATTATTCCTTACATTATTGTTTTTTTATTTCTCACGTGTATTTCTTTTATTAATTATACATTTATTTTCCTGTTGTTGCCTTATTCCTTCGTTTATCTATCGAATAAAGCCACAAACGTCCGGTTAAATCTCACCAATCTAATTCCCACCACAAGATTTTCTTTCCATCAAAATTGGACACTGGCCAACATTCCATCTAAGTCCGGCCATATATCCTGGGACCGATTCTCCAACTACTCGTCGCACTTGCTCGACGTTTGTCTTTGAAAAAGAGAAAGAAAGAAAGAGAGCAACGATGGTAACTTCGTCGAAAAATCAACGACCGATGGTCGAACGTGTGTTCTCCTTCGTGTGCACGCGCCGATTACGCAATCCACTTTTGCAGACTCTATTTGCGGAATGATCCGTCGTCCGTTCGAAGGTGAGAGGTACGCCGACCTTCTCCGATCAAGAAACCGTCTAAACATGCAGCTCTTTCGAATGAACAAGAATTATTAGCATTAGATCGATACTTTTCTTCGATTTTTTTATATTCACAACCATTTAGTAGAATTTTATCCAAATTATGATAGATTAGGAGGACCTATTTTTTATGATTTCAAATTTTCTTTAAATACCCATACATTTCTAGGTGATAGATACCGTTATAGGTATATTATATACAAGATGTATCTAAAGATTAAGTACTTGATTTGATTTTGTCCTAATTCCACAAAAATTGGTTGAGTTTTATCCAAATTATGGTAGATTAGGAAGACCTATTTTTTTTTTTATTTAAAATTGTCTTTATGTAACCATAGATTTTTAACAATTAAGTACATGATTTGATTTTTTTTCCTAACGATTAGACCTTTGTGTCGCATTGTAAAATGCTCGTAAAACTCTGTCGTAAGAGAAGGGATCTACAACCAAGGCTCATGAGACGAGAGCCCGGTTATGATATGTATATAAAACGGTAAATTGATTCTTTCAACTATTTCTATAGCGTTATTAAGAGTCAAATAAGATCTTTCCGTTTAGAAAGGACAGACCTTCTACAAGATGATAATCTTGTTAGAAATAGCTACACAATCGTATTGACCATGTGTCATACATTGTTATCTAGATATTTCTCACTTACAGTCTAAAAACATTTGATTTGCTTATTCTTGCTATATTTATTGCTGTAAATAAATGTAGTATACCTACGTATGTTGGAATTTTTTAAATCATACTCACACTAAAAATTAATGTTTTTTTTTATTGGTTTCACTCAATAATCTAAAATAATTGATCAATAATATATGTTATGATTGAAAAAAAAATAAATAAAGATCAGTTATAGTGCAAGTGAAAATAAACAAAATATTTAAAAAAAGATCATGTTAATTATAAAATAGGCCTAACTCACTTTAAATGTAAAAAAACGTAGAAAACGTCAGTGGTAGCCAATGTGTTAACTTTTACGAAAAATACACATATGCACATCCAATAAAAGAGACTCGATTACTCGAAAATATTTATCGTCTGTCAATTTTGTACATCGTCATAATTTATTAACATAAAATTCACAGATTTACAGCTTTATTTTGTTTGTTTCTTAAATTTACGCTATCTAGTAAGGTCACGTTATAACACACTTTGGTTCCAACAGTTCAAATTAAGCCAGTCGTTCTTGGGGTTTTATCAATTGGCTATTACATTAAATATGCTTTTGGCCGATACGTCCACGTTTTCTTTGATAATAATAGCCCTCTTATCTTGCGTGAGTCACGGTACGGCAAGACAGTTTTCCGGCACTTTGGAATAGCTGCATTTTTGTTTTATGTTATTTTAGGACAGCAGATGCGATTCTTTGGAAAGAAGAATCTAGTTTTACTAAAATTTAATCTTTTATAATTTTCAATGTTCAAAAGGCACCCAAAATTTTATTTAAAAAACAAAAAGTAATAATAAATGCTAAAATTCCTCTTTTTTGTTTAAAGTACGTAAATACAAGATCGACATATCGTTGAACAATTTGACCACACAATGCATTCACTCTATTTTACCTATTCAAGAAGAGACACAATTTTTGTCACGGTTTCGAGTCCACGTTATACCGTTAATCGATTAGCATAAGTTACACCTGATACAACAGGAACGAAAACTCAAACTCGTTTCGCTGCTCGAGCTTGACCTCTATACGTAATCGTTGCTCCATTTTTCTCACTTATAAAAATTCACATTCTTGAAACACTTATGAACAAATAAAAATTACAAAAATTTACAGATAGAAATTCATTGATCGAATTTTCGTGATTGAATTGAGTTTAGAAAAAATTCATCGGTCGTTCCATCGAGAAAATAAAAATATTACTTTTCGTAAATGGATAAGCATATTTACGAGGTCTCACAAAAAGTCCATTAAAAATCTCTTACGCAACGAAACAATAAATGGCGCGCATGCACGAGTTTCGACGAAATTTTAGTATAGAAACTCGTTGTGGTTAACGCTTTTATGGAAGAAGAAGAAAAAAAAAAAGCAACAACGTTGTTAGACTTTCCCAACAAAAAGTACCGCGTTTTAACTTTATAACTGAACGAAAGTGTAGTAGATATTCGGACAAAATTTGGTACCCCAGGTTTTTTTTTTCAACAGTGTATTTTGGTATGTGGTGGTTTGGTCAGAAAAGAACCTACTTTGATGTTTTTTACTGCATTTTATTACTAAATATATAGTTAAATAACTAACTGTTTGTGAAGTAAACAAAATTCCGAGTTTTTATTGTTTTTTGTGATATAGTTCAAAACAGTTGAAAAAAAATTGTAAGATAGGCCCAATAACTATTAAAAATGTCATACCGTTAATAACCCATATATAATGATAGTTTCGCCAAATGTTCAGATGATTGACCCAATGGTTCCCGAGATACAGGCCCTATAAACACAAAAGAGGGATCCAAAAAATACTCCTCTTGTTTTTTTTTTTTTTTTTTTTTTTTTTTTTTTAATTTCTGTTGATTCCGGGTACGCCAATAGAAAAGGTAGACATCTGTACAATATTTTAAGATCACAGTATTTTTTCCTAAATTATATTACCCAAGAAGTAAAAAAAAAAAAAAGTGTGATCATAGAAAGCGATGGCTTACGACCAAATCGTCGTTGACTCGGTCTTTATTTTCTCGATTTCCGGTATAAGTAGGAAACGACACAGCGTTCAACGAATCGTTCGCACTGTTTTCTGTATAAATAGAGAAAACTTTCACTACGTGTATAAGAAGAGTAAAAGTGCTGCGCCAGCTGCGTGCACGCGCGGCAGATTCGCCTATGGTGCTTGATCGAAAAAAAAAAATCGAACGCAGGGGACACGAAGTGTAGGAAATAGGAAGTCCGAGCACGTGCTTTTCGATTTCTCTTGAAAACTTTCGAAAGAATTGAATTTTATTTTAAGTTAACCCTTTGCACTCGAGTGTCGTCTCTGAGATGACATTTCTAATATTATATCATTTAATTTCAAGTGATATATCACTAGCTAGATTGTGGGAAAAAAAAATTGTATAAGTTCTGGTAGGTGAATTGATGACAAATCTGCGAATATAAAAAAAATTGAACATTGGGGAACACTATACATTGTATTATCTTCAAAATCAGTCTTGTTGAGTTACATTCTACACAGAGTGCAAAAGGTTAATATCTAACATGTTTTTAAAAAACTAAGTAAAATAGTATTAAAGTTATTTAAATTTAGAACCCACTCTTATACTTTAATGTTAATATTTATGTCAGTAGTAAATAATATATGAAGTATATTTTATATAAAAATATATTGAAACACAGAACTCTGTGATCTATTTTTTATTATTAGTTTCACAAATTATTATTACAATCCAGGTCTAAAAACTGGGCCAAGAATAAACGAATATACGATATCGATAAGTTAATTAATAATTTCACAAAACGAAGGCGATGAAAAGTGCTCCCGTCTATTTAATCTTCACGTAACGTATCGCGAACTGGCTTTCCAAAGGAAACAATCGTCTCTCGATTTTATTAATAGCCCCACAGATGACGCGAATGTGCAGTTGCATCGGCTATTATTATGCCATCCTATGGCCTAGTTTCCCATCTTCGAAAGCACATTGTATGCACGTATGTACCTTAAATGAAACAGAGAGAGAGAAAGAAAGACAAAGATCAGACTCCGTGGACCGTGTTGGTATCGTTTCGAAACACGATTATTATTCTTTTTTCCCTTCTCCAATGGTAAGAACATTCATTTTTTGTTTTTAATTTTCATTGAATGATCGTCTGATGAGTCTTTGCATACGTAAACGTCAGATAAGATTGCTTGCAGTTAGCATGGATCGTTCTTATCGACAACGGTGTCTTTCATGCTCATATAGCTATTTATTGAGTAAAAGATATTATACTTTGTGATTAGTGGGTGGTAGTCATCGATTTAAGTATATAAAAATTGTCACTCTGTTGGTCATCGGTTTCTTGGTAAACAGTAGTGATTTATTACACGTTGATCCACCCAAATGTAAAGTGATGAATACAATGGTAAGATAACAATTTAAGTTTATACGGATAACTGTGTTAAGATATTTGTTAATGAATCAAGTAATTGTGTAAAGGTATAAAATATTACATTAAATTGATTTAAATTAATTTTAGAAAAAGGCAGACCCCAAAAAACCTCTTTTTTTTTATATTTTTACATTCCGGGTACACCAAGAAATAGAAAAAAGGAAGGAATGTACAATTTTAGAAATTCTAAAAAAAACTGTTATTTAAAAAAATAATATTGACATATTACCCATTTTATAATTTTTACAAACAAATCACGAAGAAGTTCAATCACCAAGAAACTACGTATATTTAAAAGGAGATCAAAAGAAGTAGCAATTTTCTCCTGTAATCGAGTATCTAATTTTTGGGTTCTAAACAAGTGTCTGTTAACTGCAGTCAGACTTCTTGGATACTTGGGCTTAGTTCTGCTTTACCATTTGAAACAAGTAACATACGTAAAGGTAGAAAATGGCATCGTAAGAGACCACCGGGAAGAAAAGGAGCAATTGGAATGTTGGCGCGGGGTTCGGACATCAACCTCGGGCACTCGGCCCGTTCTCGGCACCGATTACGGCCGCTGATCCAGCAACCATCCTTGGACCACAATTCTTCTTCCTATATCTACACCTGTGCACATGTATATGTGTCTTACATGTCATACACACACGTGTATACTAGGCTGGGTCAATTTTGTAATTTTTTTTAAATTTCTTAACCTGGAGGTGTTTAAAAAGTTGCCTTTTAATTTGTACCACTCTTTTATCTTTATTTTTTCCTGTTTTTAATGACCATAGGCAATTTTCTAGACATCCCCTGTATTAAAATTCGAAGAGAAAATAAAGAAAAATTTTTTCCGATTTTTTTTTTGTAAAATAAAAATTTTATTTAGAAAGAAAGGTGAAATTTCATCGTTGTATTATTTTGCTACTTTTTCTCTTCATATTTCAGATAGAAATAATTTACTTTTACACCTAATGTAGAAGCCAACATATAATGTACAAAAAGTAGATATATTATGAACCATCATCATCATCATCGTCTATCCGAGAAACCTTCTCTTTGATCTCCAAATTAAGCTGTCATCGAAATTCAACCGTCTTAGATTTATAGTGATTGAAATAAACACCGGTCCGATAATCGAGCCGAGAATGCTACCTATCGAGAACTCGTATATTCTCTCGAGACGAAAGGTTTCGAGATATAACTACTTGGAACTTTGTTATCGGCAAGAAATCGATCAATAATAAAGAAGTGTATGGTTTCATATTAGCTTTTCTCTTGTACATCCACATAAATACGCATAGACATAGATAAATACGTACGTACATATACATAAATGTATATCATTTTAAATGGAATGGTATAATGTCCAAATAAAAAGAGATTAAGTAACTTGTAAATTATGTGATCCTATATGTATACACAATACAGACTTTTTAATTAAAATTAATATTCACAGAAATATCGAAATTGATCCAACCATTTGGTCCACCCCGTATATATCGGTTATAGCTTTGCTCAAAGTAATTAGATATCGAATGTGAAAGGAGTAGGGAGGTACAAAAATCGAAGGTATCATCATCGATCCCCATCCAATTTCGCTAACGTGGTTTCAATCTCGTCCAGTAGCATTTTTCTCTCTCTATGCAATTACGAGGGTGCATCATAGACTTTCTCTCTTTTTCTCTCTTCGTTCGTTAGATCTCGTTAGCTTCGTTCTCTTTCCAACAATTACGACTGACGTCTTCGTTTGCGTCAACGATCGATTTTTAGTTTGACCTCGAATGCGTCTCTCAACGGCTTCCGCACTTTACGATGGCGATCATCGATACTTTTCGATCAAACTAGTAAATCTATGTGATTTATCCGAGATGGTTCCGGTTTACCTTGCCTAGTTCCTAGAAGTTCGGTGGAAATATCGCTTAAAATAATAATAATAATAAACACTTTTCTCGTTGTACCAGTTTCACGTGACTGTAAGCGTCGTCCATGCCACGTGGGTTACCGGCAGATCACGTGACATTTGTTTGATCACGTGTTGCTTCTCATTGATGTCTTAAGCTCTACCGTTATTATCTTGATTTAGAAATTAAACTTTATGACTTTGTTTGCATTGCAAGCTTTCTACGGAATCGATTTTAAGTAATTTTCCATTCATGATGCGTGGGTTGTACGTGCACCATGTTATCAAGATTAATAGGTGTGATAGTAACATATGCATTTTAATGTTTATAAGTTTGCAAACATTATTATTATTATAAAAATAAGGTGTGGTGTTTGAAATGCATTACAGAACAAAGTTAAAAGTATTGTCCTCGTAGTTAGAGTAAAATAAAGAAAGTACTTAATTAATGTAGGTAAATGAAACTTTTTATTTGGAATATTGTTAATATTTGTCATGATTAATGCCGAAGTGGACACTTTTTATCGTAGAAAGTGTGTATAAAATGCTTTATGTTTATCAAAAGAAAGATATGTTTCTAAAATCATTTTATTATTATCATATCATTAACAAATTATTATTATACTGTTTTTATTTTTATAGCTTGTCTTTTAAAAACGCAAGAATGTTTTCCGATTGTATTAAAAAATTGGATAAAAAAAGTATTAACGAGGAACCACACCACGCAGGCTTATCGAGCTTCCTTCACGCTTCAAATGGAATTTACGAGAGAGTAGGCTCGTTTCACGAGAGCGCGATCCCGAACGCAGGGGGCGAAAAGAAAGCCGGTGGAACGCGTAGCAAGGTGAACGGACCATGCGAGTCGAACCACGGAATACCTTTCGAACGGTATTCGTATCATACGTTTCCAAGTTGCCTGGTGTATAGAATCGATCTAAACGTCGATAAAAACAACGAGTCTATCGATGACGTCATACATTTTTCGACAAATTTTGTTGAGAATTAAGATTGAGCATATTTTTATGGGTTCCAACTGATGTATGCATCAAGATTTAGAAAGAAGAAAGCATGCAGAATATTGTCCCGTTGTCCGTTTTTCGATATCGTTAAGCAATGATGAGAAATTAATTTTTTAAGTGTCGGAGTATGGGTCGTTTTCAAGCTTAAAACTGCTGTATCTTTTGAACCAGCCATCCTATCGAAACGGGGCTTGCATTTTCGTAAAAAGGAGACTTTTTTCTTTCGAACAAGTATTTGATCGGGCAAATTCAAGATGCTTCGATTTTTGACAAAAATCCTGACCTATGCATCATGATTTTTGCCAAAATGGTCACCATCGCCGATTTCAATGTTTAATGGCTCATTTTAAAGATAAAAGCATGTAGAACAATGTTCCGTTGTCCGTTTTTCGATATCGTTAAGCAATGATGAGAAATTAATTTTTTAAGTGTCGGAGTATGGGTCGTTTTCAAGCTTAAAACTGCTGTATCTTTTGAACCAGCCATCTTATCGAAACGCGACTTGCATATTCGTAAAGAGGAGACTTTCCTCTTTCGAACGAGTATTTGATCGGGCAAATTCGAGATGCTATGATTTTTGACAAAAATCCTGACGTATTGATCAAGATTTAGAAAGAAGAAAGTATGCAGAATACTGTCCCGTTGGCCGTTTTTCGATATCGTTAAGCAATGATGAGAAATTAATCTTTTAGTCCCGGTCTCCCCTATCCTACAAAAAACAGTAATCTGAGATCGACGAAATCTCATAGAGAAGACCATTAACACACTAAACTCACATTGTTCTTTCACGAAATCGAAAAATAAAAGGATAAAGACCTTCCAATCGACGTTTCTTTCAAGGAAATTAAGAGAAACAGAGAGAGAGAAATCGGGGTAGAGGTAAGGACGAAAAAGGAATGGTCGATGAACGTTCTCGAGCAAGTGGTCTTTGAAAAGAGGACGCGTGAGAGAGAAGAGAAGAGGTGAAAGAAAAAGGTGGGAGGTGGATGAAGAAAGAGTAAAGAAAAAAGAAGAAAAAAATCTTTTGTCCTTGCGTGGTCGTTCGTCGTTGATGTTGCACTCCCAGCCTCTTCCTTCATCCTCGTTATCCCCTCTCTTAATTTATAGACTTTATCTGTGTTTACTTTATATTTCATTTACTGTACTCACTAATACTAGGTGTACAATATTACAAAAATTGAAAAAAAAAAATTTTTTCTCGACAAAAATTCAAAACAAATTTTTACATAAAATTATTTGTATAGAACAACCTTTAAGTTTTTCCAAAAAAATGTTAAATCATATTATAAAAGTTATTGCAATTTTTTGATAATAAAAACATCTGTTTTTTTTTATATAATTTATCAATTTCTTTTTTTTTCTGCACGAGCCAAACGTGTCTGGGGTTCTCCGTTCGGGCTAACGGAATCATCGCTGTCTCAGGCCGTTTTGTCCGTACACGTATCCTGACTGGGCGGTAACGTGCCGAGTCAGGAATCTCCTCAACAGGAGAGAGAGAGAGAGTATATCGAAGTTCGAGGCATGCCTGAACCGTGAGATAGATCTCATAAGTTTAGAATTATGCAAGATTATAAGACATAGGTACTTGATCTCGTTAGAATCAACTAGAATACATAAATCAATATATTAACACATTCGGGGAAAGTACAGATTTCAGTGAGCTACAAAAATAGACAGGCAATTTTTATGATAAAAACAAATATAGAGCTCGGAGGACTATAGTAAGCCAATAAAGTTATTCGAACGAAGAAAATATGGCTGACTGGCATGCAAAATATATAACATGTCATACATGTGCTAATGTAAGCAAAATATGGCACAAAGAGAGCAAGGGTACAGAATATTGTAGACTGTGTGATGAATTTGAAGAAGCAGTATATCATATATGGAAATAGGAGTGAAAGAGGTACGGGATGAGAGAATGAAGGTGTGGTTAGGTGAATTGCATGGGGAACGGAATTTAAAGTTTAAGATAGAGAAAATATTCAAGGTGGGATTAGTAATGGAGGTATGCGTGTATACTCTACGAGGTTCGAGGAACGAGTGCAAGAAAAGGGTAAGATGAGATAAGTGAGACTGATATTAAGAAGATAGCATACCATAGATCGAGGTAGAATATAACTGCAAAGTAAGTATTGGGTCGTCAAGGATGAAATTTGTAAGTTATCAACCTGCTTTGCCTTTTTTCTACAAATTTCATCCTTGACGATCCAATACCAAATAAGTGCAGTAATATAAAAGTATTTGTCAATGTCCTAAATTATTTATTTCTAGAATTCCTTCCATTACTTGCAATTAATTCTATCCAGATCCAACTAAAGAAAACCTTCCAGTACCGTACAATCTAATCGTGATTATGTTACGCAATAAAACTAAAATAACAAGTGAAGAATTCCAGAATAGTCAATTAATTGGTCATTATATAGTTTTTCTGAACAAAAAAGAGATGAAATCAAAAACGTTCCTCGTGGTTCTAACGCAAGCTAGAAGTTAACTGTATGCGAGTTAACGCGAGAACGAACGCGAGGTTCTTCTCACCAACGTGTATGCTAATTCCTGTGGTATCATATGACCGCCATATTAGGTACGATGTATTCACGAAGCGTTTACGAAACGATCCCGTCAGCTGTGGAATATTATTTTTATTAGAACGATTGGAACGTTTAGATACGAGGTGTCAAAACTGGCAGCTGGAAATTTGATTTCTTGTGGTCCACAACAGTTCAAAGAAAAAAAAAAGTAGGCTACTTTTTATAAGAAATATCGATTTTAACCTTCTTACTAGATTTTCTTACGTAACCATAATGTTTATTAAAAAATTGTATATAAAATAAATTAAAAAAGAAACTTTATGGTACTGTTATAATAGTATTTTATAAAAACATATACACATCTCGGATATTTTTAACCAAGGAAAGAACTCGTGTAGATGTAATACGAAGGCTAATTCAATTAACCCACGGTTACGAGTTACACCGTGCCGGTGAATAGAATAGAGAACAACAAATTAAGTAACGTGGTCCTGCAACGTAATAGAGATCACGAGTATACGATCCTAAATTCCATAACGAAGTGCACGTATGGAACGCAAGGTTGCGGTCGCCATTCACGCGGTCGACCCATTTTATATGTGCATGAAACATATTAAATTCATTCAATAACAGGATACACGTCATTGCACCTTAGAAAATTAAGTCCGGTCTAATTGATTCTCGATAGATCATACTGGGAAAAATCAATGCAACTAACAAACCAGGCTCATGTATTACATTGACTTTTATCGGTCATATGTAGTGGAACCAAAAACCACATGTTCACATCGATGACTTGAGTCGAAAAGTCTAATACCATTTTTCGAAATTCGGCCTCGTTAACGAGTTATTAACTAACAAAGATCAGCCAATCACGAAGCACGAAAGCGATAGGAAGCGAAAGAAGGCTCATTCGAGCTGAAAGCTAGGCGTCACAAGATCCTTCTTCCGATTCACGCATGAACGAGCTCGAGCGATCCGCTTTCCTCCGCTCATCGCTGTAATTGGACGATCTTTATTAGTTAATAACTCGTTAACTAAGCCGAATTTCAAAAAATGGTATTAGACTTTTCGACTGGAATTATCGATGTGAACATGTGGTTTTCGGTTCGACAACCTGGTTTGAGACACCCTGTATATCGATACTGTTTATTCAGCTTGCTTTTAAAGCGGAACGTGTAATTTCTTCCGTGTTGTTTTCTTCGTAAACGGGAATAATTCTCGGGCTAATTAATCCTGTCGTAGTTTAAACAAAGTAATAAAGCGGTAAATCGTCTCACGAGGACGAGGCAAGCTTCTCTCCCAGCTCCATTGTTGCGAGTGCATGGTTATCAAGCTAAACTACCTGCGGCTTCAATCAATTCGCACTGGTGCAACGGAGGAGGACGGAATCTTACTCTCTGCAATCTTCTCATTGATTTCGTTTAAGTAGAAAATAACACCATCAATTCGCATTGGTGCAATAAAAAACGGACCACGATCGGTCCGCGATCTTTTTTTGTTGATTTCGATTAACCTTTAGAGGACAAGAAATTTTCAATGCAAATCGAGTAATTCATATATAAATCATATACTAATCGAAACAGGTAGTCCCAATTTAAAAAAATTTTTTTTTTAGATTTTTACAATATCTTTTCAACACCACGATGCATAAGAGGTCAATAACCAATAGAATCGATTACATAATATTATAATCGACGATACTGGATAAGCGGATATCAAATCGATATCGGTCAGTAAGCCGATTTATCAGAAATAATCACCGATACGATCCACGTTTAGACGTAAGATGAACCTTACACGTGACGTGATAGATTAGAAATTGGTTGCATCGAATGTTTTGTTTTTTTTATAAACTTCAAAAAAAAAATGTTCAGTATTACCAAAAATCAAATATATTTGTTTTATACTTTACTATGAGTATTAAATTCTTTAAATCTAATCTGATTTAAAAATAAAAGAATAAAAGTCTTCGAAATTTTCCAAAATAAATATATTACACCCTTAATATTTATTTAAAAAATTTTAAAACACGTGAAGGTAATAAAAAGGATTATATAGCTCACAATCAGTCGCCATTTTTAAAGGGCCAGATGCGAACTTTTCGTTCTCGGACATGCACGTGCGACGAGCAGATTGCCACGATAGTAGGACGCGTAATCGGGTGGCAACCGCGACGAAGGTCGATGCAATTATCCCCTTAACTCGCAGGACGAATTATCCACACCTATCTCCGCGCAGTTACGTTAATCCTTGGAAATCGTAGTCTCGCGACAATTCGAGGGAACGACGACACGCGATAAGCTCGGTATATTTTTTTTCAATGAGACTTTCGTTACGTCACATACTATTTCGTGTTTACGTACATACCGGGTGTCCTCGAAACATAGATAACTATTATAGAATCTATTTTAAATGTCGCTTAGTAATTATAAAATTAGAAATTAGGAATTAAAATAATAAATTATATAAACTAATTATCGAATTATATAAACTGGGAATACGTATATTAAAAAAATTAGAACGACAGATAGCCTTTGTGTCTTACTTTCAAATTACATATATCACTATAGAATTGTAATTTAATGATTTTATGATTGAAAAATTCTAAATATAAATCAAATTTTATACACAATTAATAATCCCCTAATGCATTAATGCATAATTTCATAATTTTTAATAATGCTTAATTGTATTACACTTGATCGAACGCGATAAACAAAACTGAAAAGAAAATTCTCGATAAACGTTCGAGACAGCTTTTACAGAATAATAAAAGACCCAAAGCATATAGAACTTTCTTATATACCAAAAAAAAAAGCCGAGCTTTCGAGGACCACCGCAAAACATTTAAAGCGCGAACCAATGCCCCTAATTGGATGCAATTAAGCTCGACGCGTAGAACGAATGCTTTTCAGTCCGGCTTTTTGTTCGCGAAACCGCATTAACGAGCCGGCCTTCTTGTGAATTTTTTTTTTTTTTCCATCGTGATTATTCGAGCTCGCAACCTTCGGCCCATTCTCCAAGTCTCCTACCCTAAATTATTACGTTGGATTGCCATTGTCGAAACGAAACGAATGAGGAAGGACCGTTGCTCGTTAAACAACTTCCTTTTGACTTCAATCGTGACAGTTTGTCGAGCGCATTGCGAACATCGATCGGTTGGATCGTGTGTAAAATAATGAGAGAAATTGATTTATTAATGTTTTTTTCAGTGGTATTATTTAAAAAATCGTTAATAGGTAGTATTTAATATTAACCCTTTGCTTGTCGAGTGTGACTCGACAAGACCAATTTTGAAGATAATAAGATTTCGAGTGTTTCTCGATGCTCCATTTGGTTTGTACTTTCAGATTTGTCTTTCATTCATCTACCAGCAACTCGAACATAGTTTTTTTAACAATTTAGGTAACGATATATTACTTGACATGAAAGTTCTTGCAATAAAAGTTATATTTTTTTATATTAGGTAAAAGTATGTCTATATTTTTATAAATTTATGGGTTCTCATATTATATTTTCACAAATTTTAATACTGTTTTTTATAAAATTGTAATCGTATTAGAAACGATTGGAATAAAATACTCAACACACATTTTTCTTGTATTATACAGAATACCTATATTTAAGTAGGTTACATAGACATGCTATGACCTATAATCTAATCTACAAAAGTAAATCCACCTGCATTTTTGTCTTGTTTAGAAATCAAAATTCCATAAAAATAATATTAAAACAGTATTCACTTTTTTCCTCTGCAGTAGAAACTGAAACTGCAGTAGACAAACAAAATTTTTACGGATAGTAACAGTTCGTTAGCAAAGCAAACAAATTAGGAACAGAAAAGAGTAACACAAAGGAAGCAATTACCGTGATCAATTAGAAAATATTCACTTTTATTTACTCGTAAGCCTAATTAAGAAGAAAACAAAATTCGCTTTTCATGTTTAAAATGTTCGTGGAAATCCCAGGATTCAATTTTGAATTCGGTCCCACGTAATCTCAGCAAAGATAGTCGAGATAGGAAACTGCGAATGCGCTCGTCTAAGTCGAGTTAAATTAAATTTGCGTCTGGACGCGATGCACAAGGTGATTCTCGAGTTTCACGAGGGCTTTAGCTAAACTCGTCTCTTCCTCTTCTCGAACGGTAAGCACCAGTACCCGGCAGCAACACCGCGTCTCTCCCCCAACTCCTCGAGTTACGTTGTTGCCTGACGATTTCTAGAGCGCGTCTCTCACCTTCCTCGCTTACAAATTTCGCTTACAAAACGCATGAGCTAGTCGACAGTCTAATAAATGATTCAAAAAAAATGCTACGAAGCTTTTGGTTTAAGAAATTAATAAGTAAAGAATATTTATATTCAGCGAATATTAACGAAATATTAAAAATGTGAAAGGAAAACAAATATGTAAATCTCTAAAAACTTGATATGGATTATTAAAAAATTAAGGATGTATGTGAAATGTAACAATTTTGGGATAAAAAAATGGCCCTAAAAAAAGAATAAATGTATTGATAGAATTATTCAATAAAGAATACTGTATTAATAATAGAATATATTATGTTAAATAGAAGAGATCAATTCAGAAAGAGTACCTACGTAAAGTGGAATTAGAAAAAAAAGAAGATTACGTACGTAAATGTAGGAACGAAGTCGAAAAGTGTAAAGTGACGGTAAAGAAGCTATGCTTCTTGTTATTTATGACCGTGCTAACGGCAAAAAGAAAGAGAAAGACGGAGAGGCGCTTCAAGACGTATTCCAGTTTACAAGGCTGAAAAAGTAGGTAAGTCTTGGGAACTTCTTTTTACGTAAACTATCCCAAGTGATAATTCTAACTTTTGCAAATCCATCCACTTATAGAGTTTTCATCTATTTATAGACTTTATAGGCTATCGTCATGTTTTATAAATACTTTAACGATTAGTAGGATTATTTACCGAAAATATTAATAAAATAAGTTATGTAGAGTACGATTACATTAGACAATTTTTATTTAAATTAAAAGTATTCAAACGATGAATTGGCAGTTCTTTTTTTCTAATTAATAGTCTACTTAAATTGTGTTAATCTAAAAATCCGTACTAATATTTATCTCTTTGCCTAATATTTCTTCTCTATCATAATAACAGCAAGATTAAATTTATAAAATTAAATATATAATAAAATTTATAAATAACAGCAATTTTTAATAACAAATTACAAAAAAAGCACCACTTTCTCATTCGAATTAGAAGAATTATATCCGCGATATACAATGATGCAGTCATAACTACCCGAATCAAATATTTATTTTCACACATTCTGACCCGTCCATACTTTACGATAATAATATCAAAACAAACATAAATAAATGTAGAATCAATTTCAAAGATAAACAAGAAATTAATTACTTTTACATTTTTGATCAACTAATTAAATGCACGAGACAACCCGACGTGTCGTTCCCCGAAGAGGTCAGAGCAAACGATATAATAGTCCGGCCGGTGGTGTAGAGCCAGGAAAATGACTTATTTCTAAATCCAGCCCGAGCCATCGACCCTGTTATAAACACTTTCGTACACGCTCGAGTGTTTCTACGATCGTAGAACGCGATATCGTGGCGTGTGTACCGCTCGTGCGAAAATGTGCCGATTAAAGGGGTGAAAGGGTCGATCGCGACAAGTAAATTCGATAGACGCGTATCGAATCCCTTTCGAGAATCCACTTTGCGTGGATCACCCGCCGCGGGCCGTTTTAACCACGATAACATCGTTCGAGAAATTCGCATCTCGTCTCATCGCGCGCGGCTGACCTCGCGATTCCCCGAACTCTTGATTCTTGTGAATTGTAAATGAAATCGATCATTTTTCTTTGATAAGTTGGCATAGTGAAAATGGGAATTGTAATAATAATGGATGTAACAAATAAAGTAAATTTTGGCAAAAAATATAATTTGTCTGTACAGTTAAACTAAAAGGTTAAAAATGTGATTAATGTATTTATTTATTTATTCACGGGTATCACTCTTTGATACAGGATAGTAGAACATAGTTGAGAAAAAAGAACTGATATCCAAAAATTAAAAATTAAATTTTTTAAATATTAGAAAATGTTAAATACTTCTGTATCACGTGAAATCGAATAAAGTAACATTGAGCTACGACGATCGGTGATTAGATCAAAGAAACAATTCCCGATAATGTTAAAGAATTAGAAAGTACGAGCAATTATGTACGATCGTGAGATATTCCTTAATCGTGAGAAATCTATGAAAATAAAACAGAAATATGATGATTAGTGATTAGACTAAAGGAATTTATTAATGAAAACAAAGAAAAAAGATTAGAAAACACAAGAAATTATGAATTATCGCCAAATGTTAATATTCCTAAATCCTAAATCGATGTCTAATATCATAAGCTCGTTAAGTTAGAAACCAGAACTAGAAAGACAAATAGAAGCTTGTAAAAAGATTGGCATTCGTTAACGAGTAAAGGTTTAAAAAGATAAGAGAGATAGATCTAGAGACTAGTTCGCGAATACTCGCGGATATTCAACGAGGAGATTCTTTTTGGCTACTGCACGGGGTGTCTAGCGAGAACGTCGAGAATAGAAGAACTGGGTCGCAGCCTAGATGAAATAAGCACGCCTAGGTAGTGGTCGCGTCGAGTTCCTATCACTAGCCACGCTAACGCACCTTCTCTTAACGCATTTTCTCTTTTTCTCGTTAATCTCTGTCATTTGCTTCCTTTTTTTTCTAATCGCATATATTTTCGACCTCGTTTGCAATTTTGTATACCTCTGATCTCTTTCTGAATAAATCTATATAACGAGATATAATTAGACGATTAGAAACGATTAGAAAAATGTTCGAACTGTAAAAAGATTAATTTATCTAAATTAAATGTAATTAAAAATGACAAAAAATAAATAAAAATTCATTTTTGTTAGTTAAATAAATCTATATAATAAGAAATATGTTCGTAAAAAGGACAAAAAATAAATTTACAAAAATAAAATATAACTTATATGGAATTTATCGATTCACGATTTCTTCTCGTAAAATATCGTGATTTCAAATAAGGCGGAAGGATCTATAGATCATTTTTAAAAAAGGTAACGTTGAGTAATCCTCTTTCTTGGACTTGGTGTCCATAAAACGCAATCGCGTATACCCGATCGTAAATGACTAACGCCAAACTGGCGTTCTCTTGAACACACCGGACACACCTAGGAAAAGTCTATGTAACACGTTACATCATATCTACGATCGTCGTCCGTTCGTATCGTTCCCGATGTATGTCTCGCTGCCCACGAACATTTCGTGCCTACGCCGAGAGATCTAACTCAGAGATTCGTCTTCTGATTTTCTTCTCGATAAATGTTAACATATAAACATTTATTATCGTTCTTGTTGACATAGAATTCCTAAGAAAATTATTATGATTGACTAAGTTTCTTTTTAATTAGTTTATTATATCTACTATTTATAATGAGAAGTCAATTTAACAAATTGACACTGTCCAGAATGTCTTAGGCTATATCAATTGTCAATATGTTATAAATTCTGTACAAATATTCTATACAATTCAAGAAATAAGTGAGAATACATCATAATCGTAATTTACCCTGTTTCCCAATCTGTCCCCTTTCGACTAATCAACTAAATACAAGTATTCCAACAATTTCACTTCCAGAAAGATCCAACAATAAAAAAACAACAACATTTTCCCATAAACAATCACTGAAATAACATAACTAAAAGCAAAAAAAAAATATAATGTAACCAAAAAAATATTGACAACACTCTAAATGATTCTATGTATGTGTATATGTTAGAAAAACACGGAAGGAGTTTCGTGTGCCCGTAAAATCTTTCAATCCTCTCCCTCTCTCTTTGAAACGGACACTGGTTGCTTCGAAAGCACGAAAAGGAAACGAGTTTACGGATAAGAGAGCCCTTTCAGGAGTAAAACAGGATCGTCCTCTGGTACGTACCGTTCCACGATATCCTCGAACTGTGCATGTGCAGGTTGTCCGGCCTAACGGGAGCCTTCCTCAGTCACGAAGAGGATTTTCTCTCTCTCTCTCTTACTTTCTGTACCCGTTGTCGCTCGGTGCAACACCCGTTGCATACGGAATGCAGCCTCGACAGGAAATGTTAAGAGAAAGAGGGGGGTAAAAAAGTGAGACAGCACGACCCGTTTCGTTCGCGAACCACCAAACGGAAATGGAACGAATCGTTGTCATTGGGATACTCTCGCGAAGCTCGTTCCGTTCAATTGGGTTGCGAATACAGGTCGAGATCACCTGTAGCTACAGTTTCATTCATTTTCACCTTTCATTTCTGGAGAGAGAGATTTGTCTTTTGGAATATTTTTCGTTTCGACTCTGCGTGTACCCTACGTATTTTTATTTTATAATTTAGAAATAATTATTTTAAAATATGAGTCTTGACAGTGAATGTAAATTTTTTGTAGGTATTTCTTGTACTTTTGTTATATATGAAAAGGAGAAAAAAAATCCAAATTTTTAATATAGGTGAGCATTGTATACAGGGTGGTCTGATTGGATAGTGCTCCGATTGACAATTTTTGTTGTCACTATAAAATGGTTCAAAGGAACCTTTAACATGATTACAGTAAATTGTTTATTAACTAGTTTTTTTCAAAGTTATGAAAGTCAAATATTTTTTCATCATTTAAAAATTCAAATAAAAATCATTAAAAATATACTGTAATCATCTTAGAACAACAAATTACACAATGTTATACTAAACCAAAATTTAACCACAAGCAAAAGAATAATCTAAACTGATCACGTTTTGTAGACCACTCGGTATATTGCTCACTATTGACACATAGATATATGCGTCATGATGTTTATGTCCGAAATCCAACTTGGTAGTCATAGTAACACCTACAACTCGTACAAACTTCAAAGAGTACGTCAAATGTACCCGGTGTATCAAAAAGAGATAGCATGGCCCTGATGCCCCTGGACCCAGATACCTCGACGCACTATATTTTTTCCTTGATTTCACGTGAAAATAAGCAAATTCCAGAGAAAACAAAGTAGAACCCGTGAAACAGGATTCTTTTATACCGGTTACGAATTTCGCAGGATCTCAGGGACATTTTTTTTTCGATCCTTTTAGCTCCGTTAGTTTCTATATTTTAAATCTCTTCATGGGGATCTCGAAACGAGAGATTAATTCATTCTTCATCTGCTATCTTACTCTTCTCAAAGTTGGCACCACGAAAATTTGGCTACCGATCGGAGTGAGCGACTCTTTGATCGACAAAATTTCGAAAGATTCTTGGCGCCTCGAAAACGAGAACGTCCAATATCGTTCAAGAAGAATTGAAAACTAAGAAAATCAACATTAATAATATGTCTTCCTGCTTGTCTGTCTAGACGAACTGTCGAATATCTAATTTTGATACTTGACGTAATAGTAAAGATGATGTACGTGCAACGTAACAGAGACGTCTTTTCCACGCATTGTCGTTGCCACCGGTCCTGTAGTCCTTTCTTACTGGTACTACATGTTCTTGAAGCTTAATCCTACTAACTCAGATTGAGAACAATGTTGCAGCAAATAAAATAGTCTAATGATGCTTCCAGACCAAAGTCTGCACCACAAAGTCACTTTGCGTGGACGTAATGGTTGTTGATAAATTATTTGTGAATTTTCTGATCCCCAATAACGACTATTTTATTTTACTTATTTTTTACTTTTATTTTACTTATTGACAATACCCAAAAGTGATGCATTCACTTTATTATATGTAATATTCAATCTTAATAATTAAAAATTGAGAAACATCTAAACAAAATTTTAGAAGGACCATTTTACGTGACAATCCTTTTACATAATCACACATTTTTAAATGTTTCATACATTATTGTAAAAAGAATAATTATTTAGCTATTTCCAGAAGAACAGCAAAGAAAAAAAAAGGAATACAAATTTTTCAATTCACGCGACTTTAACAGCGACAACGGTACCAATATACCGTAAGTCTTAATTTTTATGATCCACGAACGTCAACTCGTGTCTGAAGTTAATGTACGTTCAAGAATAAAAGAGCTTAGAAACGTGAAGGTGAATTTTTCGAAAAAAGCGAACGCGCGAGTTACGTAATCCCGATTGACGGCGAACGGACGATGCACCTGTTACTTCGTGAGTAGACCACTCGATGATTCTTGGCACTTCTTTTTATCTGTTTCTCTCTTTCTTTCCCCTACTTCTACTCTAGAAAGAAAACTAGTCACGGTGATTATTCTACGAGAATGAATAGTTCAAAAGAAAAAGATCTTATTATCGTTTATACGTCCTCGCGTGTATTACACAAGTTGCATGACGCTTGGAAAAGAGAAGGTTCGAGGAAACCAAGGAAATAGTTTCCCGTATTTGGATCAAATTGTGGTTGGGTTTCAATGGAATTGAAACGATCAGATTTATTCTTAAAACGAAGAGGGATATCGCGTGTAAGGAAAATAGGAGGTACACATTCCATGATTGTAATTTTATAAATTTTATTGATTAGAAAATCAATAGAATTTGTTGCTGCAAGTAAGCATTATTAACAAAAATATGCTGTATAAATTGAAACTACCAAGAGAAATAAATTTATTTAAAAAATTTAGTTTTCAAAAAATGCTATAAATTATACTAGTACGAAAAGTAATCAATAATAAAATTTGTAATTGCTAGTAGAAATGGATTCTATGAACATAAATATCTCATGTAAAGGAAATAAAAAAGAAAATTAATCTCTGAATTCAGTAATTATAAAAAAAATTCCTATTTACCTATTCAGATACCTATTTTCAAAAGTAATTAACAAGAAACAAATCACTCGATGTAATTCTTAACGATGCTGGATCTTAGGAAAAAAAGAAGGCAAAAAAGAGAAAATATGTGGTACCACTGACGAGGAGCCAGAAAAGCGAATGGTTATTAATATCCAGCATGGTTCAACGTCATCGCAAAGATCGTAGTACGCTTGTATAACGTTCGTAAAAGAGCCACGTAAATTCTCACGAGGATGATGATGATGATGGTTGTGGTGATGATGATGATGACGTAAGAAGAAAAGTGGTGTCGTTCCATGGCGACAGGAGAAGAAAAAAGGAAAAAAATCTGGAGAAAAGTAAAGAAGAAACACCATTACGAAAGTTAAAAAGAAAATTGCATTGGTTTACGAAGGAGGGGGGAGAATACTAAAGAAAAAAAGACATAGAATAGTGAAAGAGAAAAGGGTAAAGAAGCATCTGCACTTGTCCCAAAGCGTTCAGTATTTATATCGAGTTCGGAGCAAGTCCATTGGCGCGGAGCCAGCGCCATATTGCTCTTCTCCGCCTCTTACATTTTCCATTTTGTGCATCGAACGTGGCTAAGCTCGAATACTACCACAAAATTATAAAGAAAAAAAAGGAAAAGGCAGTATAAAAAAAAATGCAAAATCGAGGAAAATAACGAAAGGGTCGATCGCATCAGGAGAACGCTTCTCCGAACGAGAGAGACCGCGTAAAAGCGCGCGCGCGACGTCTAACCGGTAACACCTTTCTATTTGAGGAAGAAAGGTCATTCAAATACCCGTCGATGCCGCAGACCGTTATCACGGCTTCTCTTTTCCTTGAGATGCCTTTACGAGCTGGAATGAATCTCGAAAAGTTTCTTCGACACTAAAAGTATCACTTTGGAATTTTTTCTTGCATTTCTTTTATACTTGATTGTTTAATGTTGAATTCTGAGTAATCATTTATTGGATTATAGAATATTGTTGCGTGTTTAAGTATGTGTTATAAATTAAAAATGTAAAAATACTTAATAATTACTATTAAAGTATTGTGTACATGCAACGATGTTACTGTGTTATAGGTACAGTATGCTAGTATTCCATTATAATTTTTAGAGTATATGTAGTAATGTCACTGTTATATTAAATAATAATCATACAAGATTACCCTTATTTAATATTAAACACAAATTATTAGATATAAAAATATCTATCAATCTAATTTATCTCACATTATAGTTTATCCTAGAACAAGAAGGAGAAAACCAAGTTCCTTGTTAGAAATTCTAATGAAAATATGTTACAAAAAGTGTAAATAATTGTACAGTATAATAAGAAGCAAATAATGAAAATATAAGACAACAACAACAAAATGTCAAACTTTGTACAGAAAATGGATAAAAGAAGAGAAAACCGGAAGAAGACTAGAGTATAATTTTTGGAACTCTACTTAACATGTCCCGTTCAAAGAGAGATGGAACAGGAAGGGGTAAAAGAGAGAGAGAGAGAAACGTGACATATCTCGAGAAACTCTCGAAAGACGAAGATAGTGTCTCCAAAAGCTGCAAGCTCGTAGATATATTTGCCGACGGTCGTGGGGCAAAAGAGTGTCCGGGACTCGACGACGAGAATAGTAACTGCTAGCCGAGGTGGACACATTTTAGCGATCGCAGCCTAGGAAAACTATGAACATCCGAGACTTCCGTCTTCGTGCCGCATCTCCGCTCCTTTTTGGTGTCCCCTTCGAATGTAGTATTATATCTACATAGTTATACATAGTATGAGTATATAGGATTCATTTTATCCTATTACTCGGAAACTAGTAGGAACGTAGGTACACGAGACTTCCTGATGTCTTTATTACTCGAGTAACTTCCCTCTTTATAAGACACGTGAATTTTGCTACTACTAATTTACTAAGATTGTACTTTTTTTTAAATGTGTGTTCGATATAAATACAGTTCATATGTTAATTAAAAATCTAATAATAATACTGTCAGAAATTATAATAATTATAAATATTATAAAATGCACATATACATATTTTTTTTCATACTCAACTTTTCACAAATTTAACTTTTATAAATTTATAACTTTTCACAAAGTTTGAAATAAAAGAATTGACATTGGTATTAATTGTTCTCATCACGTAAAAAAAAAAAAAATAATACTAATTTTATATATATTATTGTTAAATAAAAACATATGACAGAGATTCTTTGAGTAGACAAAATTACAATAAATATATAGTATATTATGCACTTTTTTGAACTTATACCATGCAGATAATTAATCGCGAATGGAAATAATTGTTGCAGTGTTCACGTAATTACGCGTGTAGCTAAGTAGCCTGGCTCATGTATAATTATGAAAGTCTACGAATAAAACTGGTGGATGGTACGTTAAAAAAAAAAAAAACTTGGCGATTTATGTATACCTATACTAACGCGTTAGCAAAGTACAAGGTATTTGAATTTAAAGACGAACCGTCGTGATCTTTGCAACGCGAACATCCAGCACACGTATGTAGAAAGTTTTTAAGCATAGTTCAATGATCTAATCCTACCTATATATCTTACATACGTTCACACACAAACGGAAAATCGTTCGAAGAATTATTTCACGAAGGACGATACTTTCGCGGTCGAGAACTTACGTAATCTTTACACCGAGTAACAAGGGAACGATCCTAGACCCGGAAATTCTGATTTTTATCAAACTTTCTGGGTATGTAGAGTTCATTGAATTGTTCAAGGAACAATTTTTCAAAAATTTACTTTAAGGGGATAAAAAAGCCAAGTTTTCGTATTTTTTCGACATAATTTTGTAATTGTAAAACTTGCATAATATTTATGGATCTATCAGGCTGAGATAAAAAAAAATAATTTTTTTAATATATAATATGTAGGTTATTTAAAATTGCAAACTTGTAAGAAATTGCCAATTTTACATCCAAATTTTTTTTCTATTTCTTATGCTTACAAATTTATATCGAAAAAAAGACGGAAAATTGTGCAATATTTGAGAGGCAATTTTATTTCTTTAAAGTGGGTTTCTGCCAAAAAAATTATTCCATAAACAAAAAATCACAATTTCCGGATTACAATAGTTCCCTTATAATAACCATCCACGATCCTCGCGAGTTCCCTAATTGCAAGCTTTCATTAATCATTAATTAGTCGATACTCCGTTATCTTTGAATTTCATCACGGAAGGAAATTTCGTGCGGCTTACTTTCTAAAAAAAAAAAAGATCCCGTCCCCACGTGAAATTATTTTTTCAAGGCAAAAAAAAAATATAATAAATAAATAATAAATCAGCTTTACGATCGTATATACTATACGTGTGTCCGATACGCCAGGCTTCCAGGCTTAGATATCAGCCAATTACGTCATTGAGACGATCGAAACGATGCAACGTGCGACGACGCCATTACCAGGTTTAAAGATGGACCTTCGTAAACGATCGAAGCCGTTAGATCGAAACTAGAGAGAAGATTTTACTGGTTGTTAAATTCCAATATAATGTACGATAACGGAGACCGGAATTCTCGTGGTGGTGGAGAAGGCAAAAGGTTCACCACTAGTATTAGAACAGAACTAATGCTTCCCTCTTGCTCTCTGGCACCGACTCGCAAACTTTCTTCGCCTCGAGTATTCGATTAAATTGTTCCTAACCGAGCACGTCTCTACGATCTTCTAATCTTCGATTTCAAATTTCCCGCGTTTTTTTCAAATTATATTTTATTTGCTTCTCAGCATGTTTAGACTTCTCGTAATTGAGACTTCCAGTTCAAATTTCCCGCGTTTTCCCTCGAGTCAATACAAGAATCCTATCAAATCTATAAAAATAGTTTGATTCGTATTACGGATTACAATAAAAATAGATTGAAGTATTACATTCTACCGTGGTATGTTTAAAAAAAAAAAAACCATACTCGACAGAGTTTCTCAATCGTTTTAACGTATCACTTCACATAACTTTGTGAACATTCGATACGAGATACGAATTGCAAATGAAATTCGAGCAGAGAAAGATCAAACTGACTCGTTTAAAACGTAACTCAGCAGCCTGCGTAGACTATTTTCGAACGTGATGATCGTACGATAAGCAACCGCGTAAGAACATCGAATGATATTTTACGTGACGTTAGTCTTGGTGAAGATTGAGCCGTGCACAGCACGAGTCCCAAATTTTATCGATCACCAGATGTATCTATGAAATTATTATCCATAATAATCGATGCTCGATGATTAAGATAATAAAAAACAATTTTTGTTAATTATTTTTCAAGGTTTTCTCAACTTCTTGTTCTCTTCAATTATTAGCACGTCGTTGTATCAGTTAATGCTATTAGTTATCCTATAAGATCAAAGGTAAGCATTTAAGCAATGGCTCTTTAGGTGTCACGAAAGCATTTCGAAGGTTTCACGTCGGAAAATGAGAAAAGAATTCACGAGCAAATTCCTTCTCGTGATCTGGATCGGTGTATTTAAAAAGAGAAAGCAATTTGCCGGTAAACGGTACGGTTATTGGCCATTGCATCGCGATTGGCCACGGTTTATTCTATTAAATAAAGATTTGGATTGGCTCTTTATGTTAGCAAACAAATTGAACATGTTATTATTTCAAATTAGAACGATCAAATTTGAGATAAACTTAAATCAAAATGATATAAATGATTATGACTTGTATATTTGTAATTATAAATCATGACATAACTAAGATGATAACTTGTTTAAGACAAAAATGTTTACTATTACTGATAAAGAATCTTAACCATTAAAATTTCTCATGATAATAACGATGTTTGTAGTCTTATAAACATTATAAGACACGTGTTACAAGGAAAAATATTAGTTTCGATAACGTGGGTCCAGTATGACCCACGTGACGTAAACGAAAAGTCACCGAAAATCAGTTTTGCAGGCAACGTGTTCAAAGAGATGAAAAAGAATTTCAACTCTAAACCTTCGTGTATTTAAATTTCACTTTTAACGGAAATATCCTTAAATTATTTTTCTTTTTTATTTCCACGAAATAAAATCGTGATATCTCTTTTCGTTCATTTATAAAGAACAGACATCGTTCTTCAAACGATTCGCGTCTCGATTTTGAATACCGCTACCGTGACGTTCGTTTTCCTCGATTCCTCGAAATTACACAACGAGAATAAAATCGAAGCGACGAGGACTGGATTTTTCCTTGACAAAGTTATACATAGTAAGAGGTAGAAATGTTAATATCTTTTAAAGTATCGATATTTTTCAATTATACAAATATTGCACATCGATATATCGATATTTCGATACATCGAAAAAAAATATCGACATTTCGATACATCGAAAAAATATATCGATTCTTTTTTACATTGATTTTATACGTTATCTATTCGTAGATCTATTTTTGTAAAATATTTCCAAACAATAGAAAACCAAAAAGAAATATAACGACTCTTTCACCGAGAGAGAAAAGAAGATATGAAGAACGTCGATTAATCGAACACCAACGATACCTCTCTTCGTAACGAAGTTCAATAACTATGTTCGGTTAGATTCTGAGTTTTCTTTACGGAGCAGGCTTTAATCCTACCTTTTCGACTTCGGCACCGTTCCTTGCTTTCGATGGGAGAGAAGTAATCCCGTGGCACGGCAATGCTTTAGACCGGTTCTACCAGATAACTCGGTATTACCTCCGGCTCGAAGGCAAAGCGGGACACCTACGAATTGTACCTTTTATATGTATACGTATGTATGTGCCGAGTATATTGCTTTACCGATCCAACGAGGTCTGTTACTTGTGTTTGTGATTCGTTAAGAATTGATGAACACGTCATTTCGATACTCTTGGGTTATGCATGTGCCGAGACCGGTGACGATATTAAATATGTACGAATGCATACGATGTCTATACGTTCATTATGTATGTTTATATCTTTGAAGCATGGAATTTAGGAAAATAAACAAAGATTCTAGTTGAATAGAAATTTGTTGTTATAAAATTTAATAAAGTAGATTGCAGTGTAGCATTTAAATGCAAAGAGTTAAACAAATATTATATTTACTAAATATATGTCGACAATTACAAAAAAAAAATAGATACTTCTTGAAATGATACAAAATAATAATTATTTACGTATTTGCTATCATATAATCCCTTTTTATACCATTAATCATATGTACCAATAAAATTGTGAGTGGTCTAATACAAAATCTAAAAAAAAAAATTCACTTATCACGTATTCTAATGAAATGA
This sequence comes from Ancistrocerus nigricornis, assembly GCA_916049575.1. NCBI lineage: Eukaryota > Metazoa > Arthropoda > Insecta > Hymenoptera > Vespidae > Ancistrocerus > Ancistrocerus nigricornis. Next base: position 3,145,361 of record OU696669.1, on the reverse strand, counting down.
GAAAAATACAAAAAAAAAACTTAGGCCATTTTCTGGAACAATCGTTTAACATGAAATTCAATTTCCGAGTATCGCGTAGATAGGCAAGTGACACGGAATAAGCACGCTTATCGAGATCCGTCTAACTAAATTTCATTTCAAGCGCGTCTGTCTCTCAAACTCGATTCAATGGAGAGACCGGCTAACGATCGCCAGAGAACGGCGCAGTTGCAACTCTTTTTTTAACCTGTTCCAGACGAACGTTTCGCATAATCGGCGCAAGGTCTCGAGTCTCGGGCAAATTTACAATTACTTTAACGTTTGTCACGTAAAATTTCGACAATCTTCAGATTTTTTGAATAATTTGCATATGTATTATATTATTATTTAACACGTTGACAGCCATGCCGGTTACCGGTGACAGGCACGACATTTTTCGCAGTAAATTCGAAACGTTTTCAAGTATCGTTTATTAACACTAAACCTAAGTTAAAGGCATACTTATTTTCATTACATTTATCTATTTGACAAATACTTCAACAAAAACATGGTTATTGCTATCATTAAGAAATATTACTGATAATAAATTTCTATGAAAGTGACTTTAGAGAAGATCTTCATCCCGAAAATAATTATAAACAAAATTGAACCCAATCTGAATACTTTTCACATTTCTTAAATAAATAATAACATTCCCAATTTCATTATTCCATTGCCACGAACTTTACAACTTGCTAATAATCGAATAATTAAATTCAATTAAAAACATCATTATTCCTACTAGAAATACAAACGTTAATAAATTACTTTGATGTCTAATGAAAGCATTAATATGTTCGATCGAAGAAACGAGGTTCAAAAGATCGACCAATAACGTAAATCCTTAAGAAAAATAATAACTGACACTGTCTGTACAAATCGAAACTTATCTCACTTTCATTTGTCAATTCAAATCGATCTTCCTTTCGACCGATAAATCGATCAATGTGATTGATACTTGCTAACGTTCATTGAAAGTTTACCGCTTGTTAATACGGTAAACAACGAACGTATTGAGAAACAACCGGAAAGCAATCGAAGAATAAATGTAAAAAAACAAGAAATCAAACGTGATTCCCGCTAAAAGTCGGCCATCTTCGTTTTCCCTTTTCAGGGTATCGCATAACCATCGTGAGACGAACCCACGTGAATTGATGAAACGACTAAAAATAGAATAAATGTGTTGCAATCTAAAAAAGGAATAAAAAAATTGAAGAACGTTCCTTTTTTTTCAAAATATATTTCCTTTCGAAACGAAGATCGTTCAAAAAATCGTATAGGGCGCGAAAGAGTCCTTGTCACGTGACACGCGCAGAAGCAACTCGCCAATTAGCGTTTTCGTACCAAACGTGTGCGTGCGTTCGCTAAAAAGAAGAAATAAAGAAAGAGGACAAGGGATAGCGATACACTGATGTATCGTTGCAACGAACGAGCGTTGCATAATTGTCATTTTAAACGAAACGCCGGTATACAACCACTGGTACATATTTACTGATTATATAAGACGCTTTCGTGCCTACATAAAACTGCGACTCTCCAGAGAGAGAGAGAAACGACGTATATAAACGCGTGATGAAGAAAAAAGTCGAGTGATAAATAAATAAAAGAACAAAAAAAAAGCTATATTCTTTCGCTATTTCATCGTGTGAACATTATTTTTCCTACGAGCCTCACCTCGCGTGTACAATCATGCATACCATAAAAACTTGAGTCCATCCATGAAAGGTTATACAAACCAACGTGTGCAAAACGCATCGAGAAACGTATAAAACCGAGAGAGAGAGGAATAATACGGTATCGAGACATCATTTGACGAGAACTCGATATGTATGTAAATAATGGTACTATGTTATATAGATATAAGTAAAACGAAATGTCGTCTTTAAGAGAAAAAAAAAAAAAACTTACCTTCTCTTTCGCTCTACCCGCGTGTTTTTGCACTGTCTTCGCAATCAGCGCTCCTTTACTCTCGGCCATCTTCTTCCTCGACACTCGCCTTCGTGGATGATGGTGATGATGATGATGATGATGGTGGTGGTGAAGATGATGCTGGTGAAGACGACAATGTTGTTTTGTTTTTCTTGCTGTTACTTCGGAATGCACCGACCGCGTTACCCCCTTTGCTGGGAATCACAAAACTCAGATCCGGATGACGGGTATGATTTAGTTTGAATCACGACCGAGCGACAAACAAACGCACGGACGGAAGCGCGAGGAGACACTGACGATGGAGAGGACACGAGAGTTCGCGCCGTGGCCATGTTGACGCGGTACTTCGCCTAGCCGCCGCTACGTGGCGCTCCGATCGAGTCACGTGACTCAGTAGCGGAGACTTTACGAAGAGAGCCAGGTATGGGTCCTTATTTTTTTTTTTTTATTAATAAATTAATGTATTTTAATATTTTTTTTTATATTATATAGTGATAACATTTTGAGTATTTATTCTTATAGATTTTATTATGATTTAATGTTATATCTTTAAATTTATATGTTGGTATTTGCATTTTGTATAACAGCAACAAGTATTCGAACTTCGGATTGGATAATTAGTAAAAAAATCATGTCACGTGCATCTGAAATTTGTTTTCTAGGAAGATAAGTTCTCTGTAAAATAAAGTGCAAGAAAGCGATGGAACATCGCGAATTGAACGTAACTCCAGACTAGATTTTTGCCGTTTACAATGAAACGATCATTTTTTATTATTTTTCTGATATATATATATACACTGAAACGTCAGTATAAAACTAACTGAACAATTCTGAAATAAATACAAATAGGACATTTGTAAAAAATGATACATGAATCTCGACGAGAAAAAGATCGAGCTATCTTTTTATATAATATAATGCTTATAAAAATATATACGAAAGGTGTAAAAACAGATGGATAGATAAGATTGTAAATGGCGTCATGGGCACGATTATTGATTTGTAAATGGTTTTATTAATAAATTATTTTCTTCATTTTGTGATGAGGATTGCTCGAAATAAACAAACGTTATGATAAAAATCCACTTCAACAACGGAACAGACAGACAATACACAGATGTAATATATTTGATAATAGAAGATGATAGACAAATTCCTCTTACTTTTTAAATGGTCTATCCAAAATCGCAATTGACAAAAGTGTGTTTGTCGCGGAGCGCGCGGAATGTTTTATTTATAATTTAATTTTGTATTTATTATTTATAATTTAACCTCTTACTATCGCGTCTTCCGCGCGAGCCGCAATTACAAATTGCAGATCGGGAATTTACAGTTTTGGACCTGTACATGTCATTATACTCATTGTACCTAATATAAATTTGCTTTAGTCTTGGAAAAATTGGATAAGGCCATAACCAAACTGGCGACAAAGAGGCGCCAGGTCCTCTCGACTCTATATCATAATTATAATTTCTTTTTCTTCACCTTTTTTTTCTTCTTTTTTTTTCCCTTATAAAACCAATCCTCTCTCTCTCTCTCTTACACTCTCACTCTCTGTTTCATTCCCATCCATTCGATTTCACGTAGTTAATTGGTAGTCCGTCCAGTCTACTACTCGTTACAGTCTCACCATTAACTACATTCGCCTGATCAACTATTTTGCGTTTTTTCGCCTGTTTTCTCCTTGTTTCTATCTTTCTCTCCCTCTCATCCTCTCTCACTCTCACACACTCTCTCTCTCTATCGTTTTGCTCTAGACTAAATTTGCGTTCCTGACTTTAGTACAATTCAAAAGTGCGAAAGCACGAGTGTAAATATTTTGTTTCTTTAAAATCATATGTTGAATTTAATATTATAATAATATTAATAATGATCATATTATCCATTATCTTCGCACTTTGTTCATCACGAGATGTCGTCTCAGCACAATGGTAACTTCAGAGACAGAAATTAAAGGCGATTCTAGACTGATATTCGTGCCATATTACGCCGTGATCTCTCGAGATCGTAATTCGGATTACAGAGATCAGTCGTAGCGGTAGTAGTTGTTTGTAATTGTAGTGTTGTAGTAGTAGTGTAGTAATAGTAGTAGTACACGATGCTATATAATAAACTGTACTGTCAGCCACCAAAAAAAGTAAAACGGAAAGGAAGAAAAGAAAAAATTATTTCAATGGTATAAAAAATCACCCATACCGAACAAGGCTAAAAACGGCATGTAGGACAGAGATACGATGTTGAGTTACTTCACACGCGTGGTGAATGCGGTCACTTAAAACTTACTTCACGTTTTCACGTGTAACATATGGAAGAATAGGAGCTAGATAAAAAAAAAAAAAAAAAATCAAATATAATTTCATTTCGCATCGTCGAAGATCTCAATACAGGCCGTATTGTTCCTCTTTTTTTTTCCCTCCTCTTTAAGTTCGCCATGATCATCAAAACGCACGTACGCAAATATTGTTAAAAGAGAAAGAAGATTCGGTAGTAGTATTACAAAAACGATGTTAAAAAAACATTCTCTGACGTTTCGCCAGATCAAGCCGTCCGTCGTTCCTACGACGATCGTACACTTAACACGTTCTTTACGGATGCGTCTTACGACTACGAATCGGATGAGACTGTAATAAAAAATTGGACACTAGCTTTTACGTGTTAAAGATAAAATAAGGACTTATAGAATTTTGATAAGAATAAAAGGTTTGATGAGAAATTATGTCCGTAATGAACGTGTTAAAGTCTTATAATGATTCGTAATAAGAAAAAATATACATATCTAATGCCCTTCTTCTATTTCTTCTCTCTCTCTCTCTCTTTCTCTCATAAGAATTTTTTGTCCCGTTATTTTTTGAAACGTTTAAGCTCGATAGATGAGCAATATTCATTACTTATCTCCACATTTTCTTTATTTTCTGTCCCAAAAATCACAGATGCATAGCGCATCTCAATGTATGGTGTAAACCTGTACAAAAGTTGTTCCTCGTTTACTCTATACTTATTCATGGTACAATAATAATGTATTTAAAATGTAACTTATGTAACCTTAGTACTGATTAACGATGACTGCATTCCAGCGTGACAAGCCTTTGGCCGACTGGAGCTAACAGACAAATATGCTCCTTCAAGTGTAAAACTCTGCTGTCTCCCCCCCCCCCTCGCCAATCTTTCGCGCCACTCCAAGTCCTTTAATATCTGATCTCCCACCCACTATGCAACACCACTAATACTCTAACTATATACTCTATATAAAATATCGTTAGTATAACTAAAACGTGCTGTGTCTAGCTGGAATGCAGTCCTATTTATGTCATCATTATATTCCTTCCTCGTATTTTTTCATTCACATTCCTCTTCTGCGTAATGGTAATCTTTTGTTGTTTCACAGACAATTTTTCAGTCAATGATTTACTGATAAATTCACACCACTAACTGTAGTCTGTCATTGGTCGGTCAATTAGTTTGATTCCCAGCTGTTCACTCAGCGTCGCAATTATTGTTATTATTTATACGAATTTTACACTCATTCAACAGTATCAGTAGCCTGTTCCTTTAGGGTTCTAGTTCCCTGAGTCTCCACCGTCCTCGTGTTTTCTCTTTTTCCCACGGGCAGGAGACGAATCTGTTTAACATAAGCGTACACGTGTTAAAGTTTAAGCGCAAGGAAGCATTTAACATGTGATCCGATGGGAAGTCATGAAATACATTTTTTTTAAGAGAGTGTTACCTTCTTCTTCTTCTTGTTCATCTTCGATTATATCATAATCATCGTCTTCTTCCTCTTCTTCTTCTCCCATATAGTCCTCTTCGTCACTGTCATCCTACAAGAGAGATACCACGATTAAATTTAGATCGAAATGTTTGAAGCTTATCGATCCAAGCTTCTGAACTTACTTACCTCAAGATTACTTTTATAGACCGTAGCCAAACCTTCTGTGTTATCGTCTTCCTCTTCGTCGGAAACTATAAAACAAATATGTTATGAAAATGTCCATTTATCGTGGTATCGATGTAAGATACTCACCATCCTCGCTATCTTCTTCGTTAATGTCACCATCTCCATCCTCGTTACCATTCACTTCGTCATCTTCGGCTTCGCTATCATCTAATTCACAATCGTCCTTATCAAATCTGTAAGTATGGAAGAATATATTAAATAAAACGTCTCACGTAATTAGTTAAGACAAATGATATATGTATGTCTCAAATTACCCATCCAGGTATCGTAGACTGGGCATAAGACTGAAGACTTTCTCTCTGTAATTATCCACATTTGTCACATCGTTGTTAAAAAGATCCAAATACTTCAAATTCTTGAATTCCTTCTGTAATACCAAACACAAAGTTATAATTAATATTGCCACAACAATTAAATCCACAAACATAAACTTACCAATGGCTGAAGCGCATCAAGATCCTTTATCTTATTCCCGCTAAGATTGAGATTGGTTATTTTAGGGCTCATGTGCAAAAAATTTAATCCTCCAGAAATCCTGTTATCGCTTAATTCCAACTGCATATAGAAAATTACAAATTAACATACAATTTTACATTTCTTACAACAACATCTAACTCATCATCACCCCTACCTTTTTTAAACTGGGCAATTTTGGGAAGCCTTTTAGACTGGTAAGACCCACATTGATAAGACTCAATGATTCCAAAGCAACAAATTCATCCGTCAGACCCTCGATACTCGTACTCCGACAATTGTCAAGAACAAGTTCTTTGATCTAAAATTCGAAGAAAACTTTATATAAGTATAAAAATAAAAAAATACTTATATCATTTGATTGGAAGCTATACGTCTTAAATAATGTATCCTATAATCATTATTTTTTTATTCAGACTTGCATCGTATACATATATACAATATCTCACAAGTCATATTCCATCTCAACCAACGAAATAAAATCGATCAAAATCGTCATAAAGCATGGAATGAAAAAGATAAATTAAAAAGATCGAAAGAGAGACGAAAATTTCACCGTTAATATTCGAAAAAAGCGGTAAGCTTTCGCGGGAGAAGATGGGCTATTTTATTGATCGGAGAAAGAGAGAAAGGCGGATGGAAAGGGTGGAGCAAGAGAACGAACGTAACAGAAAGGAGGCAATGTAGGTGGAGAAGGAGGTGGATGGATAAAAGGGGTGGGAAGGAAGAAAGGGATGAGCGAAGGGATCGAACGGGATGTAATATGGAGGGAGAAAACGGCAAGCCGGAGAATGCACGATGCGTCGTTGTCGTCGTCTTGTTTAGCGGCGTCAGAGCACCCGGCACTCGTATTAACTGCCGGCAAGTAAAGTACGGCACGCGACGCGAGCGAGTACGCGTGCTCGTTCGAGCGCAAAAAAGGGGCAGGCCGCTTCGCCGTTACGTACGATAGGTATACATGATCTTTCTCTGTAACTAAATTGATTTTTAATCCTATCTAGATTTTAAATCGATGGAAAAATACATGGAGATTATATAAGGAGACTGAAATATATGTATAACAATATTATACAAAAATAAGAGGGTGGTAGTGTTCTATATGTAGCAAAATGAAATTATAAATTGAAAAAAACAACTTCTTTAGGGACGAATTCTTAAAATTGCAAGGAAATTTCTTGTTATATTTTATTTATTTTTAATCGATTAGGTAACTAAAAATACGTTGAGAGGAATTAGGAATATTCAGTTGTGTGACTAGTCGTAATTGTAAATTTATACTAAACGCACACGTGTATGTCAGTATCCTTGAAGAGGATAACCCATTCGCTGTAAACGACGAGATATCTCATAGTAGATAACAAAATAAATGTAGAGTTGTGCTAGGCATGAATAACAGAAAATCACAAAGTTTTGGAGAAAAATAAATTGTTTTAAAAATTCGCGGTATAAAGTCGAGAGATATCGAAGAAAAGTCAATTTCGATGTTGTGTATCTAAAATCGTCATAATCTATTTAAAAATCCTCATTACAAATTGCCGACAAGTCCAATTAATATTATTTATCCACGATCGTCATCCGTTCGTCTTTCAAAAAATCGTGCCAAAAATGAACGAGACCGAAAAGAACAATCTAGATTCAAAACGACAGAAATATTTAAATAAACGAGGAATAAGTACAAGGACAATTTTGTCAAGAAAATAAAAAAAAGATATATCTTATCAATAAAATATAACAATAATATTTACGAGAACGAGTGGGCAACGTAAAGAACAGTATTCCCTTGCGCGGGACTTTCGAACGAACGTCTGCGTCACCTCTACGTCATAGATGTGCGTAACAGCAAACGCCCACGCGCGTCTCCGAAACGCATGCCGGGCGATCCGATATTTCAAGAGGGACGTGAGAATATTCGTTCTATCAATAATCTCTCTCTCAACGACGATAATCAACCCACGAAATAAAAAAATAAAAAATTCAATACGCTAAGAATGTCTCAATAAAAACCCATCGAAATAGAATAAAAATCTTCTAAACTAGAAAAGAAACTCGACACGTACTATCGTATACACAATACATACGTAGATGCAATTCGAGGTGAGCGCGTCGATCGTCGAAGATCTCGACGAATGGACTCGTCCAAGATGGCCGCACGAGCGTTCGTTGACACGTAACGACACGTAACCCAAAGCCAGCTTTAACCGACGTAAACGACCTTTCCGAATGCATATTCGTGATTTCTCTTTGCTAATGTAAAATAGTGCATCGATTCCGTGCGATTTCTTACGCGTAACGAAAGGAAATTTGTCTTGGAAGAAGACCGTACGACGACGCGACGAGGCAACAATGGCGACCGTGAACTGGTCGTGCTCACTCTCGTAGTCGAGAGAAACGGGAGCGCGCGCGCGCACCATCCACCCGCTTCGTTCGGTCGCTCGTGCGTCTCACCGGTACGATTGCCGGTGGTGCCGGCCACCTCGTGGGTTCTTTCTCTTTCTCTCTCTCTCTTTCTATCATACGCGTTCTCGATAATTGATTTACATAATACCGCGAGGTTGCATACGGAACGCGCAAGTATAAATCGGAATGCCATGCATTTGTTATTTTTTTTCAAATCATTTTCTTTTCACGTTATCTTATTTCTTATCTTTCTCCCTCCCTCTTTCTATGCATCTCGTTGAAAACCCTAGTTTTCTTCCGGACATGTTTTTAGAATCTCACAGAAAAGTATACCACTGGGTGTTAGGGTCATGTTGCGAGAATGGGATTTTCCATTTATTTTCTTTCTCTTATTGCAAGTATATCGACCATTTCATTGAATCCTAAGAGATGTCCTTGCAACGTGGCGTAGGTAACACGCGCGTATTTCAGAGACCATGCACGATTTATTGGGGAAACGAGGAGAGGCAAATCGATCAATAAGGATGGTCGAAAGTGGAACTTTTGATGAGCAAAGAACGTTAAGACGCGTTTTTCGTCTTGTAAAAAGCTCAAGGTTTCTCGTATGTATGTATATGCAACGTTCTATCGACTAGATGGAAACACATGCAACGTCACATACGTGACATGCATCACATTCGTATGGCTCGCTAACACCAATGTGTATACTGTCCTAACGATATTACGTACCGCGAAATTACTATCGCGAATCGAAAGAGTAGTTTGGGTTACGTACGCGTGCGACCGGCACGCATATGTTCCCTCTAGCGAAGCTTGGAGCAGAACGAAAAGACACCATTTTGTCAAAGCACTTTCGTATCACCTTATCGGGAGAAACGAATGAGAAAAAGAGAGAGAGAGAGAGAATGAGGGAAAGAGAGAGAGGGTTCTCTACACGTAGTCGAAGATAATTCAAATTAAAATCTATACGTAATCTCTAAAAAAGATACATATTATGTGTATATATATGATTCAAGAGACAGAAGTAAAATGCAACATTGTAAAGCAACAACGGTTGCAGCGGACACGTTATAGTCCACCGCTTCGAGAAGAAGGGCTGTTACGTACTCCAATCCGCCATGGCATACGCTGGCTTACACTTCGAGCTAGTATGCAAGAATTTTAATATTCCAATGCAACACTTTTAACGTTGTCTTTACGATGATATGTAGAAAGTAAAGATGGATTAATGACTCGATGCATTTGATTATAAAGGATTCGATCACGCGTACATGGGTAATCGTCCATACGTGCATCGGTTTTGGTTCTTTTTTTTTCACCGAATATCAGAGTATCAAGCACATTTCCTGCTTCTTCTTTTTTCTAAGCCCGGATTTGATTATTTTCCCGTCTTTCCATCTTATAAGAAATCAATTAGAACGTGTATCTCGAATGAGAAAGGTACGAGGAAAAGAGATTTGCCGCCATATTTGATAATAATTAACGCCATTGGTGGACCACCTCGGCGAGCGCTTTCCAAACTTTTCCTACTTTCGATTGTGTGTATCAATGCGCGTTGAGATAGGTTTATACGTGCATATGGTATCGATAATACGACGTAGAGTATTACGAACGTTCGATGTACATACTATGTAGCACGAGATGATAGCCTCTTCGGGCGTGAAGAAATTAAAGTAAGTAAAAAAAATCTTCTTCGAAATGTCTCTTTTGCTACTCTGTCGATAAATCTCTCAAGTTTCTTTCCCTCTACACCGTTCTAAAAAGAAACATATCGCCCAACAACGACGAGGAAGACTACCTACCGCTACTCGCGTGCCAAGCATCACGTTCTTCCTCGGAAAGTATATTACGACGTTCGGTCCTGCGAGAGCGCGTTTAGGGTCAACATACGAAAACACGCGATGGATTTTCAAGGAAAAAAGCTCTTGAAAACAAGATAAAGGGTAAGGAGAACGAAAGAATTCTTATCTCGAAAGGAAGAAAACGCGTAAATATATCCCCGGAGATTCGTTTCTTCGATAATTTTGCATCGTTCGGAAAATCGACGCGCACACGGAACAACTCGCCAAAGAGAGAGAATCTCTTTTAGGCACTATTCATGATCGAAGAGAAATGAGAATAAAAAAAGAACGAGACACTGAGAAAAATCGGCCATTGCTACTAGCACACCGGTGTGTCCGACCATCGATTAAACACATTTTACTTTCCACAGAGACGAATGCTACGCACCATCGTTCTTTTTCTTGCAAAAAGAAATATATTACACTCATCACGCAAGCATGATCGAACGTTGCATCAATATCGAAAACGATCTGTCGAAATTGAAGTCGATTCTCTCTAAAAAAAAAACTGCGACGGGTGTCCCCGGGAAAGTTCGGGAAAACGCGAGCGAGCGATTGGTCGATCGGCCACCGGACACGTTCGACCAATCAACGCCACCCTACGCCGATTTTTCTCGCGCGAATGGCCGATCGGCTCTATCGTTCGGTAAGGCACTCGTCGAAACGAATTATTAGGACGATGAAAAATAGAATTTCTCTAAACACATGTTTCAAATTTTCCGTCTGCGTTTCAAAAATGGCACTTGGATCGAACTCGCGTTTCGTGGCTGTCGAGTCTCGTAAGATGATGACGAAGTCAAGAAAAAAATACATATGTAGATATATACGATAAGATGAATAAAATAGTTGAAGAAGAATCGTAGATAAAATAAAAAGAAGAAGCCATGTCGAAAAATATTATCGGTCGTTTTGACCAAGAAGGAAGCGGCGGCACGCCATGCTCGCGTCCCGTTGGCAAAAGGGAGAAAGAAAGAGATAGGTATATAGAAAACGAGAGAGAGAGAGAGTCGTCCCGAGTCGGTTAAGCGAGGAGACGCTTTGTCGGTGCTCGCTCGAGACACCGTCCGCGAAGCCACGCGGTCAGATGCGGCTTGATCGCGAGAAAACATCGTTTCTCTTTATTCTTCTACCTCCTTCTACTTACACTTGAGAAATAATCGGCACGCGGCTAGTATATATCTCTCTGGTAAAGTATTCAAAAAAAAGTAGCGACCGAGCGCGCTTGTTTTTCGATAATGAACGCGACGACCATCACGATATCACTCGGTAACACGGATTCGACGAAAATGATGTTGATGATGACTATGACAATGATTAAAATAAAAAAAATGAAAACAATCCCGTAGACGATGATGATGATCATTTTCATATCTATCTTTTTCTTTTAAACTATCTACCGTTTATCTATCTCTCTCTCACGCTTTCTATCTTCTATCTCTGTCTCTCGTTAACACGGCACCATCGTCCCAACGACGAAGTACACGCACGGCGACATCATCATCGTCGTCGTCGCCCTCGTCAAGGAGGAGGCGCGACGACCAGAGCGTTTCTGTATGTCTCTCTCTCTCTCTCTCTCCTTCTCACTTGCGTTTCATTTCGTAAAAGCTTAACAGCAGCGTAATAAAATAAACTGTTTCTTCGGCTTACGTCGGCGGGTCTGTTTCCCCGTTTTTCGAGCATTATCCGCTTCTCCATGGCCGGCAGAGCCCCTTTTGCAACTCCGTACACCAGATCACTGCACCTTCCTGCGTCGCAACAACTACCCGCAACCTTGCTTTCAAACCGGGAATATGACGGACGGACCACGGTCGGTCACCAGTCGGACAGAGCCACCAGCGTACCGTGGAGCCAACCCAACGGCGGTTCGATTCTGCCCTAGGCCCCTATACTCCGCTCTCTATCTTTTTCTCACTCTCTCCCTCTCTTTTTCTTACCGCATCTTTCTCACTCGATCTTTAGATTCTTCTCTGTCCAACTACGGATCGACTCACCGGACTGGCAAGGCCCCCACACGCAACGCGAGCAACCAGAGGCGGGAAACGAAACACATGTCTGGCACTACTTTCGAAGCGACCAATCACCTTTCTTGCTTTCGATCGACCCGCCCTCTGGTGTTTTTATGGGGAATTATCGAAGCATCGTGTTACGAAGCGCGTAATTTGAACGTTTGGTGGGACAAGATTTCTGTATTTTATTTTTTTCTCAAGAGTTTCACTCTTTCTGTCCGAGAGAGCGATACTTCCGACAGATTCTCGTTCGTTCACTAGCGAGTTTCTTACCGGATTTTATACTTAATGCGTTTTAGGCAAGTTTTCTTTTTATGTATCGTAGCTATGCTTGTTGTGTTCCATATGTGCATTTTTTTGCATTTTTCGTTTTCTGCAACCCAACAAAATGTCTGTCACGACCTGTATGTGATTTTTGAAAAACTTGCATAAAATACATATGGAACTTGGCAGGCCTAGTAACGTTTAGAGAAACTTTTCGAAAATAGAAATAAATTTGTTATAAGATTAGAATGTGTTTTAGAAAATATTTCTTCGTCTACATACAAATTCGTTTTTTGATTATTAATGAAATTTATATAATTTAGAGTAGAAATTTGAAAAAAAATCCGATAGAAAACAGATGTTACGAAGTAGATGTGACGTCAGGTTAGGTTTAGCGCTCGAAAGATACGGCCCTGTACGCGTAGATTCCGTGAAGGGTTGAGAGATCAATATGCTCTCATTGATTGCACCGGTGGCTCTGTTGTGTCGGTCCGCGCCATTACCGCCTTTCTACGGCGTTAAATACGAAATGCTTACTTACCTATCTCGTCTATGTATCCCTTACTAACATTTTTTTTGCATTTAAAAAATTCGTAGTAAAATATTGAATTTTTTACATGGAAAAGATACGAATACAGTTCATGTTCCTACTAAACTTGTAGAATATATTTATTAAAATTAAGATTTTAGACGTACATTTATCTTTTTATCGAATATTAATGATGCTTAAATAATTTTTAATGTTTCATAACCTATCAACTTTTTTTATCCGTCAAACGGATTAGTAAAGTATAAACGAAGGGTGTTCAAACATTTCTAAGTATTCATCCTGTCGATAATACCTGCCATTTGCGATTATTATTTTTAACAGTCTATGACGTTTTAACGTCGTTTTGTCACCTTGACAATGAAAAACTTGAATGATTATCGAATTAATTGACCTTCTCCTGAAACTACGGACAATGATGTATATATATATAGAGGTACAATGTACCGGGTAATCGAAGAATTGTAATAATAGATTCCCATTTCGTCTTTCTTTAGAATCTCTGCGTGGTGTGATGTCAAGTGCAGATCGGTTACGCAAAATTTAGAACAATTTTTTATTTTTTTATTAGTTTTATCACAAAAGTATAAGAACTTGACACTAGAGAGTTGTGTCGTCGACAGTAGTGTCTCTACACTTCGTGCAAGATTCCTATGGAATAATTGATTCACTCGTTTAAAACCCTTATCTATGGCAAATGAATCTACGGAACGTGCACCTCATTTATTTGGAATCTTACGTTTAATCGATGAATTTGTTGAATGAAACTAATTGAGTTCGAAGGTGGATTAGAATGGATTAGAAATAGGCATGTTTAATGTGTACAAATATACGTATATGTATATGTACGTATATTTATAGAAATTTTTTTTTACTTAAAATAAAGTTTTAAATATTTCAAACTTTGTAAGTGGAACTAAAACGATTTGTTCAGTAAGTTTCAAATCACTTAATTTATTTAAAAAAAGAAGGGTTTGTTGCAAAATATAATGCATCACTGTAATATAAAAATATCATTAGATCAAAGCATTAAAGCGAAATTCAATTTTTACATTTCGCACTACAAAATGAAGCTTGTGGAGCTTATTAAATTTTATACAATGAAATTATAATGACCAAGTATAAGAAATTATTATTTTATAACTTATGACTAACAATTATTTCATGTTGCACATTCAGGCAGAATAATACAACCCCGTACTCTTTGAATGAATTTTACGTACAAGAGTATGGGATTTGTAAAATTTTACACAGTAATCTAATGAAATATGTACAAAAGTGTCTACGAATATACGATAGCTTAGTGGTAAATTATAATATAAATTACAGTATTATTCAATTAAATATTTAAGGATTTTCACGATCAAAGCTTGTGCCGTGTATCGAGAAAGTAGAAAACTTGTATGAATACATATATACAATCTCATCTAAATTGCCAAGCATTTAATTTACTTTTATGTATATTTACACAAGTACGAGTAAATTTACAGGTAATGATAAGAAACACATTTGTTTAACAAACAAGGAACTCTAATTATTTTATATACAAAATTTCAAATCTTGTACGCTAGCCTTATTACTCTATTTATATAGTGTATAAAAAATGACACCATATTTATCTAATATCTTAATTTATACATTTTGCTACAAATTGAGATTAATGTTTGTCATTGTCTATTTATAATAGTACCTGATCCCAAGTTACTAACATGTTCGGTCAGAAACTTCTTACGACTTTTTATATATTGTGATGGCGTTGTTCTAATTTGGATATGGCAAACCGTATTGGTTTTATCATTCTGAACGATAGTACCTACGTTTTGCTTTTTGGCAAAGACTGTAGGTTCCAAAGAACAGTTTTTTCGTTTAAGATAATTTATTTCTTGCTTCAATGGAGCAACAGACGAACGTGTTTTACGTGGTTGATAATCTGGCATCGCCTGCATCTTTTCAAGAGCAGTACGCAAAGGTAGTAAACCTACTGCAAATGGAATTTCACCGTTTGGACTGTATTCTGCTAAATCCATAATGTCATTGTTATGTTCGATAATATCTGACATATCTCCCCATAATGCTCGACTTATATATCCTATAGTATTCTGCCGAAGGGGAGATCCCATTGAGATTTTCAGCGTGTCTATGTTCTCTCTCATTTCACATTTGACTCTATTATTCGATTTTGCCTTTTCATTCACACCTTTCTCTTTATTGGATCCTGCACAGGCTGATTTAATATTCTTTTTTACTACATTTTTAGAAGTATTCCTGTGCGTACGCAGATTATTAAAACACTTTTTATTAAATCGCGCAACGTTTATAACATTTTGATCTGGACCCTTACGGTTGGTTTCTTTAATTTTACGTTTACTTTTCGTAAACGAATCAGTCCTGCTGGGATAATTCGATTTTTCAAACAGTTTCTCAGTTAAAACAGGTTCTTGTATCGATATGCTAGTATTCGTTGAATCTTCGCTCTCTTGCTGATTTAATCTGACGCTTCTTCTAAGTACCGGTCTTTCCATTTCGTGTACTTTGTTGTTTAGAGTTTGGGGATCGGCATTATTATTCTTATTTACGTTATTTTCATGTATATCTAACGCAGAGTCATTGCACGTCTTTCCGTTAATACATTCATTAATGTCTGTACATTTCATTAATGATCGATGCTCGTTCATCAGACTTTCTGCGACTGACTGCATATTTTCATTATCTAAACTGAAAAGATATTCAGCACATTCCATATCTAAAGGAGTTAAAAGTGTAACTGGTATACCATTACCAGATGGCACGTCCAATAAATCTATGGAATCGGTTGAGGATGATTTTGGTACGATATTACTTATACGCGTAAGTTCATTCCTTATGTTAATAGCTGATTTGCGCTTTTTATGCGTGTAAACTTTAATACATTTCTGCACTTTAGTAGGTGATGCATTATCTACAACAGTTTGTGTAGCATCTAACTTAATATCTTGTGCACAGATTTGTGGCAGGGATGGAGAATATTGTTCTGATAAGTTTATATCTAAAACATCACAGCATTGGTCATATAATAAAGGTTGTACTTCTTTAGTTTTTTTAGAGATATCATTAGGTTTTACGTTACTCTTCGCAGGTGTCTCTAATGTTTCCTTCGATTTATCATTCATGGAGGTATTGCACGGTTCGTCTTGCAAATTTTCTTTAGAATTTTCTGTTAATAAAGGATCAGTAACGCATTGTACATTACCTTCGGTATCTAACGGATCTTCGTATAATCTATGCTTAAATGTATTATTAGAATTATGAATAGATCTATTTCCTTCTTCAAATTCGTATTTCATAGCGGTGGTATCGATCGTATTATTTTCTAACGATGGCACATTAGATATAATTTCTGTATTATCTTTCATGCGTGGACAACAATAGTTTTTACAGTTGTTATTTTTATGATTAAGGTTTTTATCAGTTTCTTGTATTTGAGCTATGCTTTTAATATCGTTGTTATAATGTTCAGTTTCCATTATTGTATCGATTATGTATGCCAATTTTTTTACCTAAATACAACAAAAGAAATGTTAGTTTTGAAAAATTCCATTCTCAGAGGCATAAGAATTAGAAAGATATTAATGAAAGTTCTCTTATTAGAGTATTAGTATATTTTTTAAATGGATGTAATAATAATAGTATTTGTAATACTTGTAACATACTATAACTCTTACCTTGAAAACTTTGGAAGCAGTTAACAAAGATGATAAATTTTCATGAGATATAGTTGTTTCTCCGCAGTACATAAATTCCACCATTGCCTTCAATATTTCAAAATTTAAGTCTCGAAGCAAGATTATGGGGTCTTGTCCCAAGTCTTGTTGCAGTATCTCCTATAGTATAAAACAAGTAATGTTTTTAAAAAGATAATTTACAATTATGTGGTGTATATGAATTATGATTCCATTACAGAGAAAAAGATGATTTTCAAACACATATTCTACCAATCATTCTTAGGAATCATCCGTAGCGTTCATATTCATTTAAACGTGGTATTACTTTGTGTAACTATAATATCCAAAGGTTTAAATCTAAATTTCATACCCATATGATTTTACCAATTAATTTTCATTCTATGAAATTATATCATAGTAAAGTTTACGAGCATTAACCTTCCAATTAATATGCAAATTTCCTTTTTTTATACAAAAGTCACGACGATCCTGTAAACCTCATACAGAGCTAGTAAGTTTTCTCAAATCCTAATGGATTGTTATATAATAGCTATCGCTTTATTATAGGTATAATTAAAAAAAAAGATAAAGATTATATATTATCTTTTTTTATTATCTTTTTACCATTTACTGTAAAGCGATATGTATAAGTATGTTACATAACAAACGAGAGCAACTCATGCAAGCTTTGTCATGTATATACGTTTAATTTATATTACCAGTAAATAAAATATTACACGCACCCTTAATAAAATACATACTCATATATGCATTTATTTCATTATCCCTAGTTTATGTAAATTAGTTACTTAATACCTTTGAAAGGAACAGCTGTTCTTCAAAAATGTGAAAAGTATGCCCACCAAACTCAGTTTCCTCAAATGTTTGTAAAGAAAAATGAATTTCCAATACATAGGGCTTTCTTTAGTTTATACGAATTTTATACAACCCCTGTAAAATTGGTCTATCATAAATATTTCTGCAGTTTCTAACGCTGACGTAGAGTATATCTATTCTTATGAAATTAAACATTCATAAGAACTTTATATACTGAGTATGCATGTACATATTCGGTCCTTTTACAGCAAAATCCCATGGTCAGGCGCAATGGAACATTACTGGTTTGCTCAAAATAAAATGAACTGAAATTCATATAAATTTTACATAAATACAGAAAGAGTTTGGTATACAAGTTATACTTTTAATAAAAAATAACTAGTTCTTTTAATGTCTCACAATTTATAAAAGGAGAGAAAGTATAACTTTACTGTGGGTCACTTAAGGTTCGCAAGCAATAATCTATTTGATGTCTATAAAAGCTTTGTGAAAAATTAATATGATAGCGTCGCAACTCTTTTAAAACTGTTGTAAAACAATTACCGTATCACGGTTACAATATCCACAATGTCTTATTAGTTCCTACCTACTTTTATTATATAACTAATAATGCAAACTAATTTTAACTAAATTTCTAACACATATTTTTGTAAGAATACGAGATTAAAACTATATGTTTATGATAAGACGATAAAAAGACTTGTGAAATATGAATTACATAATTTAAAAACATATGGAAAGAGAAACGATGCTGTTAAAAAGATGTGGAAATATACACACATATATATAACTAATGTTTCTTATAATAATAACAAAACTGACTAAAGACAAAGGACTATAAAATTATAAAACACAGGAATCACACAAAACCAAACGTCATAAGTTTTATTCTTTGATGAACGTTAACTTACCTCAAAGTATGTACTATTCGAAGCTAACACCAGTTTATGCACACGAAGTTTTTGTTCCTCGCAGATAAGAGTAACATCTACAAGTGCCTGACTCGCCAACAACCCACTGAATCTTTCCGCTACATATCCTGCATGACCTGCCCATTGCAGGACGCAATGACTGTGATTCTCAACCATGATTATATCTACGACGGAAAATAAAATGTAGAAAATATGAAAATCAAACACACCAACGATATAGAAAATTGTAGAAAAAAAGGACAAACTTCTGATAACAGAAAAAAGTGAAACCTCACTTACCATTAAATATTTAATTTATATCGCGATCAAAATGTTGATTTCCCTCTGTCACGTATAGATTGAAAAAAAACACGAAATCGTTTGATGAGACGTATGTGATTGACTACGTTCGTTGCATACCAATGTGGCTCACTTATACATTTCTTAGCGATACTCATTAAGCGAAACTGAGGTAAATCGTGTGTAAGATAGACTATTTTACACAACATTGGTTTACGAATACACGAAAAAAATGCAATGTAACAGGACGCGAGTCGAACTCAAATTTCAGCCATCTTATTTCATTACATAGCTATATACCATATACTTATAATACACATGATACGCAATGTCGCAACTTGTTTGCCTCTCATGGGTCCAGAAATTTCCACGAGACTTATTTGGAAATTCTTTTGCTACGTTTCATCGACACGTCAAAATTTCACACATTATATTATCAAGCAAATGATAACGAATAAAGATTTCCATTTCAAATTTTTTATAATAATTCTTTTCTTATTTATAAGTAATAGCAAACACTGCGTTTTTAAGGCGGACGTTACTCGAAGTTTCGGGATAAGTCACCAACCAATCAGCGCGCTCCGTTGAATGAACGACCGCTACATCGAAGCTCACACTTTGTGGCTCACCTGTCGAAAGGTCTCGTTTCCTACTTTTACGATCGCATTATCGTAGCTAAGTGTTTATAGATATATTTAAAGTACCGATGCGTACGTCATTAAATTAAAACTTCACGCGGGCTTCTGGCAAATGTCAATGCACACGAGGAACTATTGAAAATTAAGCATCCGATTAGAAGACAAAAAAAATCGTTGGAAGGTAGGTCATATTTTACTTGGATACACATATGATCATTTTCTTTATATCACATATGGCGATAGTTTCTTTTTTTTTAATGAAAATTTCCTTTTTTCTTTTATACGTTTATAATGTGATTTCTTCATTGATGCGTGAATGGTGAAATACGTATCAATACAAACATCCTAATTTTTAACTGTCGAAGAGAAATTGATTTTTCTTTTTTTGTACTTCGTGTACGTATTTTAACGTTTATCAGATTACAAGAACTAGTTTCATTTTTCGTAGCTATTTTTAATCTCTTTTTTTTTTGGTTTCTTTGCGTTCTTCTTACGTGACGAAATCTATGACGTGTTGTCGTCATTTCTAATTATTTTGACAATAGTGCACATTTCGGAGTTTTTACGATTGGTGCGACGTCATCAATAGATTAACTGTCATGCGTAATCGTTTCTCATGGTAATTCTTCCTTTGAAAAGTCCGGATTTTATTTATCTCGATCAGTTTATCGCCGCGACCTACACGTATCGAAGTTTCTAGTGCGATCGAGGATGAGTAAGTGCGAGATTCGATTTATTTTCATAACAGCGTGCAATTACAATTTTACATTCAAGGAAATACTTAATATGTTGAAATTAGTATAATTATGGTGTTCTAATATATAGAGTACAATATTTAACATTCTTTCTCTTGATTGTGCAAAAAAATAAAATGGGGACTTTTATAAACATACATTTATATATGTCTTTATTTTTTATTTACAGGAAAAATGGGCTTGCTTGTTAATTTCATTTTATGCTGCCTGTTGGCGCAGATGTCAGTCGCGCCCCCAGTTACAAAAGATAAGGCCGAGGAAGAACATAATGACGCGGATAATAATGTAAGCAGAATAAAAATGACAACACGGTGGTATAAATTTTGTTGTATCTTGAAAGCCATATTAAATATGTATATGTTTTTATTTTAGGTGGAGGTAATGGAGTATCATAGATATTTGAAAGAAGTTGTTGATGCTTTAGAGAGCGATCCTGGCTTTCGTGCCAAACTTGAACAAGCTAAAGATTCTGATATACGAGTAAGTGATTTCAAATAATGTCTTGGATGTATAGATTATGCAATTGTATTGAAATGTTATTTATTTTATGATCAGACAGGGGAAATAGCTAAGGAATTGGAATCTGTCAATTATAAAGTTAGAACCAGATTGGATGAATTAAAAAGAAATGAATTGGAACGTTTGAGGCATCTTGTTACAAAAGAAAATCAGTTAAACAACATGGATCTTAAACATTCCAAGATAGCTCAACATTTAGATCATACTAATACACTTTCTTTTGAGGTCGATGATTTGAAAAAATTAATTGCCAAGGTTTGTAATACATTTAATCTGTAAGATTGTAAGTAATTTACCGTTAATATGCTTTTACATTTTTTTCGTAATACAGACGACCGAAGATTTAGCAGAAGCGGATAGGCGTAGGCGTCAAAAATTCAAGGAATATGAAATGCAAAAACAATTCGAGCAGGAACAGAAAATGAATGGTAACATTTTGTTTTATTTCGTCATTATGACTGAAGATTGATATTAGTAATGATTTTAATGTTAATATTTATGTATATTGTAACATTTAAAGCTATGAACGAGGAAGAAAAGAAAAAGTATGCGCAACAATTAGAAGCAATGAAAGAGAAGCACAAAAAACATGAACCGGTAAGTTAATTAATACCCTAGCATTATTTCTGACTCAATTGTGCAATTACAAATAAAATAATTTTCAGTTACACCACCCTGGTAGTAAACAGCAGATACAAGAAGTATGGGAAAAGCAAGATCATATGGATGTGGACGATTTCGATCTTCAGAAATTTTTCTATTATCATGGTAATAAACATGTAAATTATAAATTGGTATAAATATTTCCAAGAAGATGTGTTTTATTATTGGTCATGTATTTTTCAGATATCGATGGCAATGGTGTCTGGGATCAGAACGAAGCGAAAGTTCTATTTTTAAAAGATTTAGATAAACTGTACGCCAAAGACGCGCCAGAAGATGATCTTCTTGAACGAGAAGAAGAAATGGAAAGAATGAGAGAGCATTTCTTTAACGAAACAGATCTCAATAAAGATGGTGTGATAAGGTATGTATTTCATTTTATTGAAACATGCAATAAAGAGTAATTGCCCTAAATTTCTGTTACAGCCACGAAGAATTTTTAGCACAAAGTACGAAAGTAGATGACAAAGACCAAGGTTGGCAAACGTTAGATGATCAGCGTATCTTCACTCAAGAAGAGTATGAAGCCTTCCAAAAACGCATGGGAGAACACGAAGCATTAATTGCTAAAGGAATTGTAAGTGGATAAAAGTAATATTACCATAAATAGATGCATGCTACTTTGAATATATAATTTATCTATATTTTATATATCATTTCATAGATTTGTAGTTTATTATGACATGCTATGAATGAAAGAATAGTGTACTTTGGTTTGTATCGTAATCATTATTCGCATACTTATTATTTTGTTAGTATGTTATAGTCACACACACGCGTATTAAAGCATAAGTACCGCGTTAATTTCATTTTGACTTCAGCGTGTCTCCTTATCTTTTTTTTGAGAAAGCTTCAATAAAGTTTGTTTTCAATTTCTACGTAGTATGTAGAGTAACTAACATAGCTTGTGCACATTTTGTTGTTGTTACTAGCCACCGCAGTACCAGGATAATTCTCTGCACAATCAACAGGTGAGCAAATAAATTGTAGTAACACAATGCATGCTTTAGTTCTTATAAAGTAAGCGACATTTTTTTAGTTTTTCATTATTTTAATGAAAATATTATAAGTTTTACATCTATTTATATATATTTTATAGTTCCCGCCGCAACATGGAAATGTAAGGGCGACTAATCAGCAGCAGCAGTATCATCCGCAACAAATTCAAATACCAATCCAGCAACAAATACCAATTCAGCAACAAGTCCCAGTCCAGCAACAACAGCAATATTATAATCAAATACCGCAGCAACAGCAACATTATAATCAAGTACCGCAACAACAGTATCATCAAGGTCAGGTGATGCCCCAAGGTGGACAATTCAATGGCCAAGCACAGTTACAATCCAATCAGATTCCGGTGCAGCAACAACAAATACAGCAACAGCAGCAACAAATACAGCAACAGCAACAACAACAATATCAAAATCAACAGCAATTTCAACATCCGAACGTTCAGGCTCAGATACCGCCTCAACAACAACAGAACACACCCAACCAGATTCCACAGCAACAGAATACTCAAAATCAAATACCACAGCAACAAGCCGTTCAGAACCAAACGCCGCAGCAACAAAACATAGTAGGACAGCCAAATGATCCGAATCATATAATACAGCAGGTCCAACAGCCGATACAGAATTCTGCGCAACATATTCAACAGAATAGCATACCTAGCCCTGGAAAAGTTTAATCCATATGTTACAGCATTTAAAATATACTTGACTGATTTCAGTATTAATCAGGCATTTCCAAGATCACTACTCGGAGAAAAATGTTATAATTTATAATTATGCGTAACAAATGAGCTATGAATTATTATTGTTATTGAGTTATATGTATAAGAATCATGATTCATTCCTTTTTTAATTGCAAAGGAACATGCAAACGATCGTATGGATTCCATATTAAAGTAACGTTTAAAAGCTCAAACACTAGACCTACTAAAAAAAAAAAAACTATTATTTAAATTAAGATATATAATTCAATTTCTACAAACGAAGTGATTTTTTTCTGAATAAAAAATTTACATAGAAAGGTCGATATCAATATTATTTATCTTATCGGATGATCCAGAGCACATGATCCTATATAAAAATTTGATTTTACCAGAAATTGTATTTTCGTAAACGATACACCGTATACCTACCTGCGATATAATATTTCGGGACATATACTACAGTGATATTCACCAAGCGATAATATTTTTTGTGTATATATGTTTTTTTATTTGCCTCGTCAACGCCGCTGTCGCCTGCAACAGTACATATTTGTAAAACGATACCCGGTCAAACATGTTTTTACCCATTTTCAATAAATTTCGTTGAATTTTATTGGCATATCTTTAATTTCATTTATTATTATCAAGGTACGAAGTGTGAAATAACGTAAGTCGGAAGGATAACGCCGGATGTAGATATTCAAAAGTTCATTTAATTACCTTACGAAATTACAAGGATAATAATTTTCAAGCGCATGCTTCGCTAACGAGGTTCGTGGTAAGTATTATAACTGGATTGATTTCACAACACTGAATTATAGAATTATGTATACATCGTTTAACTGCATATAAAAACATACAAAAGATTTAAAACTAATCATCGAATCGTTGGTAATCATCTTGGAACTTATCTACGCGGAAAACGTATTAGCTTGCACGTTCTGGTTTTTTTTTTACATGCGTTACTTCCGTTTCGAACGACTTTTTTTTTCCTTATTTCCATGTTCAAGCTCCCTGCACGAGTAAGTAGACAAGTATTGGCGAATAATAAGGATTAAAAAAAAAGAAATTGAAAAGACTGGTGGTCCACACCGCCGCCATTTTGTCATGATAACGAAATTTCCGTTTTAATAAAAAAAATACGATCTTTTCTCACGAAGCCAACGGTTAAAACGCGTCCATTTATGGAGAATGCAAAACTTTTCTCGTATGTGCCGCTGTATATTTTGCGATACAGTACCGGGAGGAGTGATATACCTTATTTTTTATTTATTTTCGGAGAGAAAAAGCACGCAGCGCCAGTGGCGGGTCTCGTTAATCACGCGTACTAATCGTTGGAATCTAATATACGTTTACTGCCGAGGAAGTTGAACGAGCGCAAGCGGGAGTAAAACAAGTGCAAGCTGTGTAATCTCTCGTTCTTTCTCTCTAGCAAATTCAAATTCCGCGTGACCGAGTTATCAAATAGAGGTCAATGTTTAATTAAATATCGAACAACAAGCCTTTATTATTGAAATTTTTTCATTCGAAATTACATTTCGGACTTAAATCGTCATTAGAAAAATAATATTGGTATCGAAGCAAATATATCGGACAAAGCGGTACGATTTCAACCACGATTCGTGTTTTTTTTTATCGAAGAATGGTTTAAAAATTTGTATCTATGAATAAAAAAAACAATATGAAATATTATAAATTTGATATTCGATAACACTCCTCCTCAGTGAGAATCATATTTGTTTCATAATTTTCTATACGATTACAATCGAGTGCTTTTCGAATCACGTGATTCGTTAGCTTTTATTTTCTTAGAAAATAAGATATACTTTTGTAATAAATTTATTATGAAACAAGGAAGAGTAGATCGAAATAAAATGATTTTTACGTCGAGACTACGTTATCCTAAATGGAATGGAACGAATGGGATGTTTCGAGACGCATCGGAGCGAAATTCAAAATTTCCCGCTTAAACTCGAGCAATACTACTAGCCGTTCGTTTTATCGCTTTCGAGGCGACAACGTGTCGCGCGCGATCGCGGATAAACCGCATCTAAGGACGGATTTAAGAACGAAAGCGTGTAAACGGCAGAATGGATACTTTTTCTCATTTTTTCTTTTTTTTTCTTTTCTACAATTCAATGATCGGGTAACATAACTACCTTCTGCTTCGATTGATTTTAGTTATCGTTTATATCGATTCAACGTTGCTGAGTTATCGGTAAAATAAGAATTAGAATGGATCTTAATGTAAATTGATTAAAATATCTATTAGTAGAAATGTAAATTAATTCTGAAATGAAATTTAAATTTCTATTTTGTTCGAAAAAGATTCTTTTTAATAATAAACTTATCAATACTCGAATCTAGCTTTGACAACGTTGAACAATGTAGAAACGTTTACGTTGCAACTAAATAATAATAATTTCGAGGAATTTCGCTCCAGTACGTTTGAAGTACCCGATATATACTGTACTCTTTTAGTGATGCACGTCTGCATCATAGCGTCGAAAATCGATCACATCTCTTTTCGACGCGACACACGTGACGTATGAATGTTTGGCGCGTACAAATATTTTACAGGATGTTGAAAAAGTAATTTTCAGAATCGACAAGATGTATAGCACTATTAGCTATACTGTTAAATAAGAAAAACGTGTCAATACACGTCAGATTTTTTATTTTCATAATTTTAGCAACATGAAATCCTTATTTTTTTTCTTAGCTCTTTAAAGATTTTTTTTTCCTTGGTGCCAATGAAAATACGTAATAGAATAGATAATTATTTAAGAGAAATAAAATGTCTCCTACTAAAAACTTTCATTTCTTACACCTAATCACAAAACATTAACACTTTCAATTCTTTCTTCACTTACGTTAACTAGTTATAATTGTAAGTATTTTTTGTTTAACTAGTACTGACATATAAGTTCTCCAAATGCTGAATCCCTTTTTTAACATCCTGTAGATATAGACCTACAAGCGTATTGACATTTTCTACGGACGAGAGAAGAGGATAGAAAATAAGAGAAAAGAGTAAGAATGAGAATGTGTTCGGTTGAAAATCGTAGGGCATATGTATACTCGCATAGTATTCATATGTATACATACGTATTTACATAGATATACCATAGAAGGAATGAGATTTGTGCAGGGAGCTTCGGAAAAGCCGGAAACGCTTTTGCAGAGAAATTTTTCGCCGAACGATGAACGCCTTGGTAGTCTCTCGATCCTTTCGATCGTTTTGATCATGCGCAAAAACGCAAAGTGACAATTACTTATTGCTTTTTTTGTCATCGCTTCCGGTTTCTGCTCTCTCTCTCTCTCTCACACACATTTTATTTCACACGTTTTTTTTTTTTTTGCAACTTTTCTTTTTTTTTGATTTTTTTACTCTTTCTTTTATCGACGTCGCAAGCGTCGTCGTCTGGGCTGAATATAATACTGCTCTTTACTAATAAATGTTAAAACACCAGCGATACGAGAAATTTGTTTTTGTGCTTTTTTTTTTTTTCTACTTTTCTTTCGCAATATAACTTTTTTCCCCATCTTTCTTTCTTTCGGTAATTACATCGCCTAAAAAGTGCGTCGATCGATACGAGGTACAACGAGAAAACGTGTGTCTTTTTTTACTATTTTTTGTTCTCCTAGCGTGTACATACGTGTGAACGCGCGCGTATCGTGTCTTCTTCGTGTGTTTGGTATTTAATCGTTCTCTTTTTTCGTGTTTTTTTGTTCTCCTCTTCTATTTTTTTTCTTTACAAAGCTATCGTTTCTCTCGCGTTCTCTTTGTTGGATTCTACTATTTCCTGGACAAAAAAAAAAAAAGTATCGCACCGCAAAACGTTGGTAGATATATTTTACTCGTTTCCTCTTACTACTCCAGTCCTTTGCCAGTTATTTCTATTTTTTTTTTTTCAGCAAAACCTTCGCGTAGATAGACACCATATGCATGTATACATACATAAATTCGTATTCAGTTTTACTCTTAATACGGGAATTGGTGTTTCTTATCAATTTGCACGCACGCTTGCAAGATACAATGTATATACATGAAGGTACGTTTTTTTTTTTCGTGTAATCTTGCTCGTAAAACGTTCAACAGACAGAGAGACAGACGGACAGGTAGATAACAAGCATAGTCAACGATCGTATATGCGTATTAAACGATCGGCTTGTGACCTAGCCTCTCTCTCTTTTGCTCTCTTTCAATGAATTATTTATTTGTATAATAAAATTAACGTAAAACACATTTTTAGATGTCTTTAAACTCATTGGGCCTAGAATAAGGATGATTTACTTGTTATATAATAAATGAATTATAGAAAAGTTTGGCTCAATGAGTTAAGTTTCTAATGACGAATCATTCGATACCAGAATTTTCATTAAACCATTATTCCCCAACGTTGCTTATACACATTTTCTTGTAAAAAAAAAAACAATAAAACTCGTCATTTTTTTTTTATTTCATAAACAATTATTTAAATATATGTTTAGTAATAAAATGCAGTAAAAACATCAAATTAGTTTTTTCCCAGACCTTGGGAACTAATGGGTTAAGGACTAACAAGGACTCAAGAAAGGAATCACAAGATACTCGATGATAATTCAAGAAGAAAAACGAGCAGTAAGAGATTTTCTGAGGTAATTAATGATGGCAATGGTTACAATGACGATAGTAGCGATATTACTGTACTTATAAAAAATAATAAATAGTAAACGTTCATTGGTAGTTCGATCGAAGCACGAGCAAAATTTCTTTTCTCTTTCTTCTTTCACCGATCTCGTGCTTCGCTTACATTATTTCCATAACGACCGTACACTTTTTTTTTTTTTTTTTTTTTTCTATATCGTTCCAACCCTCTCTCACACACACATGCATTCTCATTATTACTTATTGCCAGCATATCTTTCTTCGCGAGAGTACATTCGATAGATCACTGAAGTGAAACGTCACGAACGTGAGAAGATCCGTTCATTACCGTTATTTTTTATTTTATTTTATTTTTTTTTTGAAACAGTAAAGAGTAATAACAACATACGTGTGTCTTCTACGTATCTATTACTATATGACATCCTTATGCGCGCGCGTGTATGTGTACGTCTGTTTGTGTGCGTGTTATTTATTTAATTTTCATTTTTTGGAATACTGTCAGTATTTTTTCACGCATTTCGTGCCGGAACTTCACTTTTATCGATGAGCTTATATACAACGACAGTGGTATGACGACGACGACGATGACGACGATGGTAAACAACGACGATGACGTCAATAACGAGAAACAATAATAATAATAATAATAATAATAATGACAATAGTGGTAAATAGCTATAATGATAATACTAATAATAATTAATGATGATAATAATAACGTGGTTCATTATCATTATCGATAAATCTTATTAGTCAAATTTACACGCTACCTTATGTATACGTACGCTTACACATGTAATATATATATATATATATATATTTACATATATGTATGTGTATGTATCTGTGTGTATATATATATATTTATATATATATATATCTCGATTTATAAGTAAAGGTAAATGCGTAATAAATTAATTCAGCATCGATATACCTAGAATTACGTTTGCTTTCGTTTAACAGCTAGTGATATGTATTCGTTTTGAACTATGAACGTTTAGTTTGATACAGCCAGGAGTTATTGGCCGAAGATCGTCGAGTTTAGGACGAGAGGTGAGAATTTCCGAGAATTTCGAGACATCGTATCAAGGAAAAAGGGAAAAAAAGTGTGTGGGAGGGGGGAGGTAGACGAAACGAATCGACGAGCGAGGCTATTCGCTCTCGTCCGATTTTCGACGTTACGCCACGCTGTGTCGCCAATCAATGCGGCGGGGGAATTGCTCGTTAGGAAGATGCAAATTTTTGCAGTCGTTGCCTCCTCCTCCTGTCCTTTCTATCGCGTTTTTTCTACCGTGCACGCTCGCGGGAGAGCCCACGCGCGCGTGTCGGACGGCTTCGACCGATTAGACGCTTTTTTTTATCGGGTCATCGGACAAATGTTCTTTGTGCATTTTGTCAAGGGCTCGGGACTTTTTCTTGCATTTTTTGTTCCCTTCGTTCGGTTTTATGCTTACTTTTTTTATTTAAAAAAAAAGAAAAAAATGACATGTTTTTTTTTTTTTAATTTATTTCTTCTGATTTTTTTTTTTAATCTTTTTTCGTTTTCAATGTAGACTTTTTGCATTGAAGTGAAACATTAGAATTTTTTAAGTTACGAGTTTGCGGCGGTGTGTTAGGATTATGTAACTTGTTAATTCATCGACAACGGGTTGCGAGGAACTGTCTTACCGATCAACATGTAAATAAAATTTTCTACTAGAATAGTCTATGTCTTACTTGATCCATTGAAAATTTTAGTTAACTGTTTGCAGGACTTGCGAACGACGAGTAATCCTGTGATTACCGAGAGATGACGATGCCAAATGAGGAGTTCCGAATTTTTGTAGAAATTATTCACTACGGTTAATTATGAACAAATATGTATTCGCGAATATTATTTATTTATTAACCAGAAAAAAGTAGTCATCTTAGTTTCATTATTAACAGAATTTCAGCAATTTTTTTAACCTGCTCGAATGCGTTAAGAAAATAAATTTTCAGCCTCGCTTATTTCCTTGCGATCGTTATATTGGAGTGCAAAACGCGGATAAAAATCGTGCACGCCGTGACATTAATTTTTAATAAACACCGATGAAACGTCGACGTCGTCTCTTGAGCGTTATAATCCGCTATAAAGGGGATAATAAGAACCGGACGACTGGTAATCGGGGAGAGAGAGAAAGGAGCGAACGGAGAAGAAAGGTCGTTGAAATTTTAATTAAATCACGCCCTCGTTAGGACGTTACTTCGTTATAATTAACATTGCACGCGCGCGGCTAATTATTCGAGGAGACGCGTTACCTTTCTCTCTCTCTCTCTTTTTCTCTCCTCTTTTGAAAATAAAATCGAGTATAATATTCACGAATTAATCGAGAACTCGTCGTACTTTACTTTGTTCGTACACGTTTTGAATAATTTCGATCGGTGTATGTGCTTGGGTGATAAATATAGATATACAGGGTGTCCAGTTATAATCTTTACACATGATTTTTTCAAATAAATTTGAGATAATCCCCAGGACACCCTGTATACGAAATATACTCGTAATATTGCTAGCATCGTATCGTTCGATATCTTTAAAAGCCGTTAAGAAAAAATGGCAACGAAGACGAGGATATTGGTCGATCGAACGAACGAACGATCGAAGTACATCTTTCTCGTCATTGAATCGTCTTTGCCAAGAGAGAAAAAAAAAAAAAACACGTTCGACAAACGTTTGCGAAGCACTCGCCGCGAAGATTCGTTTTACTTCCACTTAGGGACATTTCTTTGCGATTTCATTTTCAAGCAAAAGAAGAAGAATAAGACCGTAACGCGTTTGGATACGTCGACAAACAGCAGGAGACCGTCGTCGATCGACGTTGTCCTCGTTAAATGCGACAAATCCGATTCACGGGACCTTTTTACTTCGAGTTTACGTGACGGTCGTGTTGGAAGAGGTACGGCCATCTTGGATTTATCGGCGAATTTCCAAGATGGCGTACGACGAACTATTTCCTTCCTCTCTCTCTTCCCATTTTTTCTTATTTACTTCACGAAATTATCGTTTCGTTCCTCTTTCTCGACGATTTTCGACTTTCTCCTTCGTTTTGGCTCTTTGCATAGTTTCTTTTGCTCTCCTTTTGACATACCTCGCCACTTTTATTCGATCAAACTGTGCAAGTGCATACACATATCTTTTCGTAAACATTTTCTTCTATCGTATCGTATGTAAATACGTAACGCGCGCAGCGACCACTCGCAGAGTCTTATAGGCAATTCTTGATATGTATCGTTTTACAGCGCGACTTATTGCTTACAGTACGTATAGCTACGACTTAACAGCTAACGTCGCTCTTAAGAATTCTCTAAGCGTACGTCTAATACTCACCAAAGGTGTCAATATCAAATACTTTACTACTTTAAAGGAAAAACGTTGAGACGTATGCATTTATGTTTACATACATACATATATACATACGTCGAATAATTTTCTTCTTTCTTGATCTTAATAGCGTAAAAATAACGAATTGGACGCGTCTCTCTCTCTCTCTCTTTCTTTCTCTTTCTTACATACATACGTACAATGACTTTTCGTATTAACCAAGTTAATTAACGACCTTGTGTGCCTGTAACAGAATATATATATCAACGATCTTTTTTATTCTCTCTCTTTATAGGTGACGCTCGAACGAAAACGCGCGTGAAATATATGCATATGTATATGCATGTGTCCTATATATACTTAGCCATATATATTCAAGGAATAAACGTTCACTGTCAAAGTGAAACAATAATAATTAACGTGACTATCCCTTTTAGATATTAATAATAAATTCAAGGTATACGTTGATATGTTTAGTTTCGTTTTTAATCCTTCATCACATTTTGTTCGTTCTCTTGCTGCTTCATATAAATTATGATCGTTCGACGCGAAAAAACGTAGGTATATATGTAGATATTATATATCGTTTAAATATTCTTGTGTGGATATCGTGGGATGGAAATCTTTTTTCCATTTTAAAGTAAATCGCGCGAGCGAAAGCGAGGAAATCCTCCTCGATCTGTCTTTAAAAAGATTGTCAACAATTTGAGACCACTTTGCATACCGTTTTTCTCTCTCTCTATCCTCTTTATTCACTGAATATAATATAGATATATGTAAACGGCTCTGTGTATATTTAAATAAAAATAAATCATCTGTCATTCGAAATTCACGCACGTTATATTTCCGATTTCTCGCTCTCGTCAATCGCACGATCGAATTTTGTGGTTTTCAACGCAATCTCGAGTCCGGTCGTATTGCAAAAATTGGTTAACGATACGCAGTCTAATCGCTAAAGTAACGTTTGTATGGTTATTGTTAATTTTTCATATATTTCTTTTCACGTCAAAATATGCAGTTTTGATCGTTATTATTCTTTAACGAATGTATTGCGTAAACGATACGTCAACACGTCCAATTTCTGAATAAATCTCTTGCATCATTTTTATCTACAATTTGACTGTGATAGGTATCGTCGATTTCGGTATACAGGGTGTCCAGCTTCAAGTTACCCACCGGGAAACTACATGTTTGCAATATGGAAATGAGTCGAAAAGTCTAATGAACTTTTATGAAATTCGGCTTAGTTAACGAGTTATTAACTAACAAAGATCGGCCAATCACGGAGGGCAGAAGCGGTCGTCGACTAAATACTGACACTCGTGTTATTGGTTATTGTGGATTCCTCTTCCTATCGCTTCACGTACACACCTACAAGTAGAATATCTTTAGTCCCCTGATTGGTCCATTTTTGTTAGTTAATAACTCGTTTAATAAGCCGAATTTCAAAAAATGGTATTAGACTTTTCGACTCAAATCATCAATCTGCACATGTAGTTTCCCAGTACAAAACTTGAAGCTGGACACCCTGTATATTCTTTGAATTAAGCAAAAATGTAAAACTCTAACCATTCGAACCCTTTGCTTTATAACTCGTAGAAGAATCGAAGTAATTGTTAGAGGAAATTCTAGCTGGGCCCTTTAATAAGGATTGGGTTCTCGTTAGAGAGGGTACAACGAGGTTGTTTAGTTTACAGAAACTCAAAACGAAGATGCCGCATTTCGTTTTTTACTCACCGAATATTAAACCACACGGATCATTTATCGCAAGCCTGTCTTTTTGCCGAGAGTTTAAAAATTATATCGTCGACGTATCAATTTGCGTGTATTTGTGTATCCATGTATCCCGTGTTTGCACACCATAATGATACTCGTCTTTGATAACATACGCGTTTATTTATAGTGTAAAAATAGTTCGAATGTTCTTCACGTCGAAGAACAAAAACATAAAACACAGCACGGGGTAAAAGCAATAGAAAAAAAAAAAAGAAGAATGATGATAAACAATGGGATTTTCAAAGGGTCGGTACGTATACGAATTTTTTCACCGCATAGTAAAATATTTGATATTTTTCTCGGGCCTTTTTCCGACGATGTTTTTCGCAATGTTCGCTCCTTTCATCTCTTTCGCTCTTTCTCGTTCGGTCGGACGTTTGTTCGTTCGTTCGACGTGCCGTCACGCAGAGAGACAAAAAGAATTCTATGCGCGAGATAAACAACAGCAACGCGTGCAACCGCGTCGCATATCACCTGTCGGCACGCATTTTTTTCTCGCGAGTGTGGAAACTTTGAAAGTTCGCGCGAAATGGATATCGATCGTGTATAAAATCGATGTGTCGGGTCCTGCCGATCGCGTTATCACGAAAGTGAATATTTTTTTGAATCGAACCGTTCGAGAAATGCAAGAAAACTCTTTAAACATGGAATATTATCTAGCCAGAGGCTAGTATTTTTGTTCGGTTTATACAGGAAACATATAATTTGATATTTTATCGTACGTTGATAAAAAAAATACTATGTCGAAACATTGCTAAATGAAATTACGTTATTTTTTATTTGTGAAGACGTTGGGGTGCTACATATATTATATGTTTTGGGAATTATATATTAGGTATGTTATTTAAATATTAGAAGAAAAAACTGCTATTAAATTGTCTGGCCATCATAGAGGAAATAGAAGAATTTGTTTAATTAAATGGAACTTGAATAAAGAATACCCTACTGTCGTGCTTGAAAACTCTTCAGCACTCGACGCACTGATACGTCGTCAGCTTCAAATGGGTTAGACGTGAATAAACGAAAGGACGTTTTATCATCGGCATTCTTGTTCTTCAAAGAAAGTGTCTGTCGTTCTCTATCGCATTCTTTTCTTGTGGAACTCCAGACGCGAAGAAAAATTAGCAGAGTTAAGTAATATAAAAGTGTTTTCGTCATGCTCCGAGACTTGAAGTGCTCGTCGGGGAAAACGAACACAGCTACTTCTCCGAGTTCGTCGCTTTGAACGGTGCGGAATAAAATTTTTGCTCTTTACGACTGTCTCTTTTCTTCTCTCTTTCGCTATGTGTACGTATAGATATAATATATTAACAGGGAACACATGTATGTATACAGGGTGTCCGGTTCTGAGTTATCCATAGGAAAACTTCTGGTAGAGTGGAAAAATCTAAGCAGAAATATTGAAAATTGTTTAAACAAATTCCGCATAGTTAATGAGATATTAACGAACAAAAATCGGCCAATCACGAGTGGAAAGGCTCAAGGCTAAGCGTGGAAAGCTCCTTCTTCTGATTCGTCTCTCACGCATGAATGAGCTCTTGTGATCCACCTTCCTCCGCTCATCGCTTTAATTGGCCGATTTTTATTAGTTAATAACCCGTTAACTAAGCCGAATTTCGTAAAAGTTCATTAGACTTTTCGACTCATATCCATATTCCACACATGTACGTTCCCGGTGGGTAACTTGAAACCGAACACCCTGTATATATCAACGTTCATCTTCCGTTTCTGAGTGTAGAAATAAAAACTCTGATGGGAAAGCTCTGCAGATCTGCCGGGAAGATTTACCGTTTGGTCGCTAGAAAGTAAATTCTCTACTTTCTCGAGGTGCGAATACTACGAGTTTCTCTCCCTCCGCGTGTCTGTTTGTACGCGTTTTTGTTTGTTTGTGGTTGAGTTTACGTGTTCGAGCATTTACACACACATATACACGGCGAACGAGCGCGACGCTTACCGGGTACGACGTCAAGAAAAAGCGGTGAACATTATGCAAAAATGTAGACGCCTTAAACCGTGAAAATATAGATGTTTCAGAAGCAGTTTGCATAATAAGAATAAATAGTCTTAGACTAATCGTTTTAGTTTTGGTTATAAAAGCGTATATGCATCGAACGACCACGCGATATAAATAATAATTCGCATAGGGTATATTTTAGTTTAATAAATGGAGAAAAATATTGAGACCGTTAAATATTTATTCGATATTTGTCAATAAACAAATTTTTGGTCAAGTTTACTCGTTTGAACGGCCTCGATCCTCAAATTCGGCGAGGTTTGCGTCAAAGTCGTGTTCATTGTGTGATACCTTGTATAATCCGTTGCTCTTTTACTATCGTTTGGAAGTCGTGTAGCTTTGAAAAAAATGTCAGCAGGTAATAATTACGAGCTCTTTTGGAATAATATATCGTATGAATAATTTTTCTTGTGAGTTATTCTTGCATTAGTACGTCGTGTCGCACGGAAATGAAGCGTATCGCGTATCTAATCGAGAAACAGACGTATCAATTAGCACAAATGTATATTTGTTTTAAAAACGAAGCTTTAGTTTCATATTTTCGAGCTAAACGAGCGAGCGAGCGAGCGAAATTTAAGATACATCGTCGGAACAGTGCCATATACTTACAAGCTATGATATGTTAATTCTTTTTTTTTTTTATTATTAATCCCTAAATACGAATCCCCATGGAAAACGAGAAAAAACGTTTCTGGGGCCTACGTACACTCACGTAATAATTACTCTCTTTAATGATCTTTTTTTAATATCTTTGGTTTTCTTTTTTTTTTTTTTCTTCTATACTCGTCCTTCTCCGTTCTAGCCTATCCCAGTTGCCTGACGCTATCGCGATACGTCGCTCGAAGGCCATTACGTCGATTTGTTTTTTTCCGAAAGATCTGTTCTATTGTGTGGATCCATGTGGACCATTTGATTTCGTTAGTACGGTAGGTTAAAGCTAAGAGTGGGAATAATAAAAGATAGGTTAGAATCAGTTTGCTTATTTGGAATCATTTCATTGTTTATAAATCAGAATGGTATTTCTGATATTCGATGATTGGATATCGCATCGGTGCTGATTTGAAAATATTTTTCGTGATAAAAATGTAAGAGAAATTTGTGATAGTCAATGATTATTCTATAAAAATTTTCGAATTACTTAAACAACACATTCTCCTTTTATATTTAAAAATATCGATAATAATATAGAAACTCTTCAATAATGCTATGGCGTTCTCTCAAGTATCTTTTTCGTGGTCTGCTGATCCGGCTTTTGTCGAGCGACTATTCGCGTTTGACCCTGTCTCTCGTTTAAGAAAAAAGACATGTTCCTAAGGAAAAAGGAAGCAGGAAAAGAAGGAAAGAGGAAGAAGACGACAGAATAGAGAAAAGTGGTTGCATAGGACAAGTGTAGCCACGCTAATTAACGACGTCGAGGTTGCGCGCGCGTATACTCGGGCTTTTAAAGGAGCGTGTGTCGGTAAATGAAAATTGCACTTATAACAATTATAAATTCGAAATTTACAAATTA
Organism: Ancistrocerus nigricornis; assembly: GCA_916049575.1. Taxonomy (NCBI): domain Eukaryota; kingdom Metazoa; phylum Arthropoda; class Insecta; order Hymenoptera; family Vespidae; genus Ancistrocerus; species Ancistrocerus nigricornis. The sequence goes on along the minus strand of OU696669.1, from coordinate 3,108,592 downwards.
AAATAAAAACAAGATTTGTGAAAAATATTTTCACAAATTCGTTTTCTTTAAAATTTTTCTGCTTGGAATATTCTCAAGTGAATAAATTCTACTCAAGTCGTAACAGTTTGCATATAATTAACGATGGTCCTGTAGAATCGGTAATCTTATCTTAGTGAATATTTAAGTAATAATGGAAATTATGATAGTAAACATTGAATAATAGTAAAGAAAATGTTGAGATTGCAAAAGGGTTCATTTATAAAACATGGAAAAAGAGGTTTTGTTTGTCCCTTGGTATGACTACTGCCTTCGTGGCTGACCTCACGTTGGTACGTCTATATCACTTGGATCTTATTTCCCTTTAATCTTCGATAATTACAGAGGCGTCGTAGAATTCCTGGCACGTGGAAGATTTTTTGTGATACGTGAATGAAAATAAATTCTCGTGAAAATATTTAGATTCCGTTCGTGTTTCATACACGTGAAAAAAGATTTCGATGTTACAAAATTTTACTTGGAAACGCTAATAAATCCGTACAAAGGGTATTGTATTTTCTGCAGTTTGATGGAAAAGTACGTTGAAATAGTTCTTTCTTTTTGTAAATAATTAAAAACTTTTAATAGAAAAATCCATAGAATAATAGAAATAATACTGTAGAAATATTCAACTCCGGTGTTACGCAGTCTCTTTTTGTTTCATTGCAGCGAGCCATGAAAGCCAACACGAGATGGGATTTTTTAGAAAAATAATTTTTTTGGTTTAAATAAATGAGATAAACTTCTCGAAAGAATTTATCTTTCTTTCTCTCCCATGGAAGTAAGTGAAGTTAATAACAGTATTTATTGTTATTGTTTTCTTCTGCCAATGTGTATTCTACCTTTGTTTCATTCAAATTAATTAAAAATAAAATGAAAAATCTACCTAAAGGTAAAAAAACAAAATACTCTATTATTATGCCGTAGTCAATGACCATTATATTTCCCTTAGTTTTTTTTTTAATGAAAAGCTGTGTTTTTCTAAGTGAACAAATTAAAAAAATATAGGAAGAAGGAAGTAAAGGAATCCCTTTTCAATATTCTTTAATCGTACGGTAACGTATCACCCTATAAGAAACATGCATATTCATCTCTCTTTCTCATTATTCAAATGGGGAAGAAAAAAAGAAGTTGCGTAGGTATTTCGTTTAAGAAAAACATGAAAGAGGCTAAAAGGATCAGCATAATCGACTGGACGTTAACGGGAACGCGAGTGAGTTAAATATGCTTACGAAGAAGAAGAGTGTCGACTATACATCTCTCCTTTTTCTTCATCGATATCTCGGCATTTTTCTGCTAAAGCCAAGGTGAATAACCTGGTTTGGAATGTCGTGATCGTAAGCTCGCAAGCCGTGAGTTATGTGTGCTTATAGTTAGAAGCTTGTCTATTATCTAGCCATCTTCCGTGTGATGTACTACTATTACCAGTCAAGACTGACAGGGCTGTATGTGAAAGAAAAAAAATCCAGGAATAAAAAAAGAGAGAGAGGATAGATTATAAGTTGAGAAATCAGTGGGAAGTAGAATCTTCGCACGTGAAATGGCTCCACGGAATGGTTCTTCTCTCTTTCTACGTTTCCTTTCTCTACTTTCAAGCCCATACTTTTTTAAGGGATATCCAGAGACTATGCTAAATCGTTGGTAGCGTAACGACTACGTGGGCTGGGCACAACGAATGATTTGCCGTCTCTAACGCGCAGGTTACATCGTTAGAATGAAACGTGAACGGAAAATGAAACACTTTTTTTTTTCTTCTGTCTTTCTTTCTCTTTCATACTCGTGTTCTTTTTATCGTTGCGTTGGAAGGTTCATTCAACGAGGTGATATCCTTTCAAGGATTTCCAGCGATGCCCTGGGTCGATTTGATAACGGTAATTTCAATGATACACAGCGACGTTAAATAAGGCCTTGCTTTTGATAAAAAATAATTACTAACTGCTACCAAGGATAAAAAGATTTTACTGAGAAAAGAGAATTGATTTGCTAAATTTTTAAATACGTTAAATCGATTCTCTGTAAATCGATTGGAAAGAGTATTTGCGGTTTAATTTTTAATATTACGCCACGCTTTTTCCAAGATTTCATACGTAGGATTATTTAAGACACGCGATTTCACTCTTTATACGTGCCAGTAGACGAACTTTAGAAACGTTGTAAATGAAGTCTGCAAACTTGATGACCACCGTAGTAGTTAACGCGTTAACTAAGCGAGACGAGTAAATTACCGAATATGACACGACATCGTATCGTGCCGTATACGAATTTAGTAACTCTATCGTCGTTATAATATTCACGAAAGTCACTAAGTTCTCTAATCTTTACGAAATATCATTCACGCGATTTCGAGAGTACGAAGGAGAAGAGGGGATGGACAAATTTGAGTAGAAAGATCTTTCTTAACGAAAATATTCTTAAAATTTAAATGAAACCGTTTTGGGTAGGTCACGTGTCACGGACACGTGACGATCGATTCAAGATGGACACGGTTTTAAGTCGATTCTTTGTTTCACGTTAGATCGATTCCACGAACGATCTAATTACTAGAGTTCTTGGACATGTTTCATCGATCACACGAAAGAAAGATAATAAGATATAGAGAAAGTGTAAGAAACGTAGAATAGCCGAGAAAAAAGGGCGAAAAAAAGCGAAGTGGAAACGAGGCCTTCCGGAGGTACAAACGAGAAAGTGAAAGAATGAATTACGAGTGCATGCGGAATCGTCGACGGCCGATGGACGCTTTAACGCGGCCGTGAATTATTTAATAGTCCTGTTGTTGCGCTTAATTTATTAGCCTACGTCACGAGGACCGAGGAATCGCGCGAGAGAAGCGCGACGAGCTGTGTAATGATTTATGCGCGCACACCGCGACTACAATAATTCACTCGTAATTCGAATGCACGAGAAAATCCACCCCCTTTGCTGGCGTGCACCCGTTGGGGAAGGTCATAGGTCGTATATACGTACACGCGTACGAGTTTGGTGTACGATGAATGGCGGGAAATTTGAAACAAGACACGAAATCGTCTGGTGTTCTTATTACTTATTAATTCTCTCTTGCATTTATATTATCAGCCATACTTTCTTTCTCTTTTCTTCATCCTCTTTATTTCAACCATTGGAATAAAATACTATCTTATGAAACAAAGATATAGAGAGTGAGAGATGAGAATAAGAAGGTAAAATAAAATTTATTCGAGCGAGGTCTACAAGATTACTTGGCCCTTCCACTCTGTAATAAAGTATAATTCACTTTACTCCTTTCCTATTCCAACACTTTCTCTCTCTCTTTTTACCTTTCTTACTCCCTTTTTACAACGTATAGCTAGCACCTTACTATCTCGATTCGGCTCCGAGTAAAGCCCGGAACGAAAGAAACGAGAAAATTTCTCGCGAGAGATCCCTTTTCTATGACAAAGACGTTCGAATGGAAATCTTTCGAAGGTAAAGAACTTTTGCCAACTGGACTATTTCTTATTACGAGAAAGATGTATTTTAATTTTCGTCACTGGCGTATTTCTCACGCGTCACTCTCAGAGAACCTCGAAAGTACGTACTTTTGATAGTTCGCCAAACGAGAAGATCGAGACGTTTATATAAATATCATTCGAAGAAGAGAGTATATGTTGGTTTTACGATCTATCATGCTAAGCAAAGGCTAAATATTTCACGTGAAATTAGAAGATCGATTCGATCCATCGAACCAAAGCTTCATGCTTTTCTCACGTTCGACCGAGAGATGAAATATGAAGGAGTGATAAAGTGCTGTCGTTAAACTTTTACAACACGCTCTCTTGTATACCTGGTCCCTCGAATTTATTCGAGTCAACGTTAATGCACCGAAACGCGAACGAGCCGAATAACAAATTGTCTTTTAGACGATGCTATTAACAGGGAGCTATTTTAGTTCACGGGTGTTGAAAGATTCGATGGCTTTTAAAAGTTTATTCGTTTTAGGTTAGTTGATGTTAGGTGTTTCTTCCTGATTACGAAATCGAAATAATTCTATTTTCGAAAGACAAGTTTCACTTGTCTGTATGTCTGGTACAAATCTTGTCAGCTAATTTTCACCCACATCCAATCGACTTGAAACTTTGCACACATACGTAATTCGGATGATAATACATTTTTTGTTATTTGTACAAACAAAAAGTACAAAAATGTAGCAAGTATGATATGAATTTTGAACCTTGGAATTTATTTTTATCTTTTAAATTAAAAATCATGTCCAATCAATTCAAACTTAAAGCTCTTGAAAGCTACCGTGAAAACACGAGTAGGTATAGATTGCCTTTAAAATAAAAACTTTTCTAAATCAAAGAAAAAAAATCATTTGTAAAATTCGAACGAACTCTATCAACTTGCAAACGTACTTCTCGAACATAAAATACCCCATCGTTCCTATAAAAAAATAGTAAAGATATATCTTACAAAAAGAAGACAAAAAAAATTCTAAATTGATATCACGAACGCATCGAAATTACGCTAAAGAAGAGACGAGTAAACGCGAGTGATACGTCGAAGATCAAAGTAATACGGGTCGCACAAAGACGCTGAGAGAAAATTACCACGGAAGTTGTTGTACGTATCCTCCGTTCGATACCCTTTGATCAGCCAAGCTGGTTGGCTTGTTGACCGAGTCTACGAATCATCGTCGCTATTTAGCATCGAGTTTCTAATTATCGAAAAGTTAAGGAGAGGGGGCAGGAGAGTTCAGTTTCTCAAACGACGTATATGTTAACGAGGAGAATCAGAATTCGATTGGGAGAATGAACGTGGAATGAGGAGAAACAATGATCGACGATTGATTTTCTCGTTAGTTGGACCTAACAGTATTCCTAAGTGGTTGAAAAAATCACACGTTTTCACGTTCGAGTACGATAAAGATCCTAAAACGATAACTATCCCGGTAAAGGTACGTATGTATGTATTTAACGAGATATGTATTTTTACGATGTGTATATATACCTATATATATATTATATGTGTGTATAATATAACGTATATCCTGACATTTGATATGTATTTGATAATATCTTGATATGTATCCTTGTTTTTTTTTTTTTCTTATTATATCACATATGTTTGATATGTATAAGTTACGAGTTAAACGTCGAAGTGTTCTTTTTTTGCTATCGATATGTGATATATACATATATACATGAATTTTATGCGGATATGTACGTATGTACAAGTTTGGAGAACAATGTGATTATTATTCTCGTGGACTTTTTTGCAAAGTAGTCGGAGCTTTCTTGCGGTTACTTCTTGTTTAAATAAGTCGTATAAAAGTCCGACGTATATGTTTGACCTTCGAGCTCGCATCGGTGGCGCCGACCGTTTGTGAGAGAGAGAGCATCCCTCTTTCTAAAAAGGACCATCACGGTGAGTCTCTCGAAATTATTGGGATGAGAAGAACACTCGAGTTTTTTCTATCCTCGACGAACGAAAAGCTATTTTTCTTTCTAGAGTCGAGAATGTAGATATCATGGATCGTTTTTTTTTTTTTTTGTTATTTTTTCTTTTTATGGTACTTTTTCGAAAAATCGTCCGAGATTATGAGAACATTAGTAAAATTTTTAAATAATAAAAACGTTTGTTGAAACAGTTTTCTAAATATGTTTTCTGATGTAAGTTTTGAAATTTTAATTAAATGTATATTAAATAAAACTTTCAAAACCTTTTTTTTTTTCAAGTCCACACGTTCCATATTATACGATACATCGTTCGCATTTATTTACAATTAATTTTAATTAAAGCTTGCATTTTTTCGTTGAAAAATAGATTTTTTTTTTAAAAAAGGAAACAATTTTATTTTGTTTCGGAATTAAAACTAGGTGAGTTTTTTTTTTAACCTGTATAAATATTCATGGGAGTGGAACATCGACGATATCGAGAAAAATCGGTAGGGATTTCTAGGGTTCGAGAAATCCGGGTACCACGCTTTTTTAAAGAGACGAATGGTCAACTTTATCTTCGCTTCTGTTATCCTCCTTTCTTGGTGATCTACGGACCTATCCTCGTTCCTTTTCAAGAAGAATCGTCAGCATTCTCTCTTTCTATCGATATCCTTACTCCAATCTCGCGTGTCAAACCGCTAGAATCGTCCTATCATCCCGCATTCGAGATATTCTTCTCGATATAAGCTTTTTCTTCCTAGCTATTCGAATGGAAACACGAGCTACTCCTTTTTCGTGAATTTATATTTGAAGCTGGCACGAAAGACAAAAGATAGAATTATTCTTATCCAACTCTTAATTATTTTATTTAAATTTATCCTAATCTTTTCATTTTGATTTCACAAAGAAGAAAGCAATAATATTTTTAATTCGTTGAAATAAGATTGAAAATTGATGAGAGATCGATAATATCGCGTCTAATTCGGATTCCTATGTACTACGTACATAACTCAAGGATTCTGCTGCTTCGATTCGCAATCAATATCAATAACGACGAGCTATTTAATTGAGATTTGCTCCTGGGTCTTCGTTAAACCGATAATATCATGAATTCATAGTAAACGATCGGGGCACCTCGTTAATCGATGTTACCGCGAGAACGGAAATCGAATCCTCCTGTGAATCGGATAAAATTTACTTTGCCCTTACAGACAATATTCCCCGAACGGTTCGATAATGGATAGGAATTCTTGCGTGCGATGGGAAACTGCTGGAATTGAAAATGTTTTAAAAAACAAATTCATTTTCTCCTAATCGATTGGACGATATTTCGATATTCTGAAAATTCACTGAATTTCCTATTAACAGATTTACTTCACAAAAAAATACGTGAATGATTTGTAAAAAAAACCAATTTCGATAACAACCAGCTGTTATAAAACAAAAAAAAACGATCCAAATAGAGAGCAATCATCATTAAATTAACGATCACCCCACTTAATTGTTTTTTTTTTCGAAGACTCGCCATTGTGGCCCTCATACGCTCGTTTGTATATTATAATAATCTTAACGACACGATATAACAACTTCCAATGTGGATTATAAAAATATTAAATCTTTCCTTATATTTTGACTAGATTTAACCTACTGATATGTTTTTTTTTACCTTTCAAACTCACGGACCAATGTGATCCATGGCGACGCGGGGCTGAGAGAGATGTTCCTTCTTATGTTTGTTCTCTCGATATCTCCCTTCGATTTTGTCTTATTGTATCTACTTTCCCCCCCCCAATGACTTCTATCCACCATCCCATATATTTCCTGTTGCTTTTTCTCCCTCCCCCGCATCTTTATTTTATTTTGGCCGGCGTTACTGTTACCTCGTGTATGTGTATGATGTGTGTATTAATTAATATGTCTTGTTTATGAAAAATCACGTATGTATGTATACCCTCATTCTTGTATTTATATATTCTAAAACATATACGTGTGTATCTGCCAGTGTTGGGAATTACTCGAGTAAATTTTCATACGATTAAAGGACTGATAAGTAACCAATCATAAAAGTAAAAAGTGATTACTTATTACTCATAACCCCTGGTCACGAGTAATAATTCATTCATTACTCATTAATCATACTTATTTTATACTCATTTACCTGATTAATTTGCCCAACTGCTTTCTGGTGTCTGCATATTCACGTGTACATTTCAACACAATTGACGAGTATTCACATACATACGTATTTTCTCATGCATGTATTACTCTCTAACACATGTGTATGTGTATATGTATACGGCGGTGTCCTGGTGTCTCCTCTTTTCTCCGTTCGCATAAACGCCCACGACTAGAGTGGGCAGTCACGTGAGAAGAGAAGGAGTAACAGCATCGATGGATCGTTGCTTTTGTTGCACGGGAAATCGATCGAGTCGAAGCAGCAACAACGCAACGCAACACCTACATATGTATTATATATATATATATCGATCTCGTGCGACGATGTGCTCAATTCGAAGAGTGCCCGCAGCGAGAAAGAGAGTGGAAAATATGGAAGAAGATATCCGAGACCCGTGGAGCTTATTGTTCCGATAAACCGCGAAAATAAGCTCCCGTCCTATCCCTTGAACCATACGTTCTCCCTTTTTCTGATTTAAAAAGGAAAAAAAAAATAAGAAGAAGATGGAACTACTTTCTTTTGAAGACGATCTTCATAACGTAATTAACGACTCGTTCCAAGTGGTTTCGCGTTATGATGGTAATTAGAGGTAACTCGATGCTAACTTTGCCTGTTTTCTTTTACTGGCATTTGTGATGTTACTGGAGGTTGGATTGAGAATTATTTATGATTCGTTGACAATGATAGGAAGTAATGGATTAACCTTTAAGTAGTGACATGGGTGAACAAATTTGAATCTTATTTTGTTAGGTTTAAAGATTAGAAATATTGATTCCATATAAAAATGTTTTTTTTGGTACATAATTAATAGTTGCAACATATTTTAAATAATAAATGACCTAGATAAATGTCAGTACTCAAAGGTTAAGCTTCCAGCGGGCCTTAGACAAAATGTAAATCAGGGCCCTATTTATATCATTGTGTTTTGTTTCTTGGCAACACCAAAATAATCCAAATAATATGGATTTAAAAAAAAAGTATAATTTTACACAAACACAGGACTCTATTGAATCTGGGGGCCCTAGACATTTGTCTTATTTGTCTATAGGGTTAATCCAGCTATGCTGCTCTGTCAATCCAAAAAACTGTCACTCGATTTACAGTGTTTTAGCTTAATAACGCTCAATTATTTTTTTTACGTCTGTTTAGTAACCCTGACCAACACTTTGTTCTTTTCAATATGTATTTTGCAAGATTTAAGCTAAAAAACACTGTATTAAAATTTTGACATGCATATATTGTCAAAAATCTCAAATGTGGTTATGGTATTGGATTGACTTGGCAGTATGATGGTACGACGAAATGATGTTTGTTGTTGTTCAGCTCTCTCTTTCTCACTTATACTCTCTCGTTACGTATGTCGCACTTTGTCGATTAAATCACATGCACTCGATTTAATAGCACACGTGCGGTACTACCAACTACCTGGTTGAACGAGCCACTCGAGATTTTGATCGTCCTTTGTCGTTTCTCTTGTTGGTGATACGGTGCCACGATAGTTAACACGTTCAGTTGATTCTGCATAAATCTATTTGTCCATTTGACATCTGCATATACTTTTATCCTACTTTTCTTTTTATGATAATACTGGTATAAAGTTCTTTTTCACGTTAATTTCACATTTATATAATATTAATAAATTCATTTATTCAATTACGAGCAAGAAAGAAAGGAAACTAGACTCGAGTGACGTTCAACATGCGAAAATCAGTATAACGATATTCATACGTATTTCGAAACACACAATGGAACGAGAGATTTTCTTCTTCCATTTTAACAGTTTTTATATTTTTCTTACCAACTTCCTTTTTTTTTTTGAACGAAATTCATGAAAAGAGGAGAACGTTGAATCGAGGAACATCGCGTGAATCTTCGAATTGAGCACAACGGGACGAGCGTTTATCCGTAGTTTAACTCGCACGATAGTCGTAGGAAGTACATTAGCACCGTATTGTTTAATACCACCCAGCGTTAGAATCATGGAAGTACTTATCATGATCCGGCGTTCGTTCTCGATCGAAGCCGACTTCTCCCTCTCTCACTATATTTTTTCTCTCGTGCTTTACTACCGGTGAAAATCCTCCAAGTTGATTACAAGAGATTACATCCGGATCACGTTGGAGAAAATACCTTGATAAGAATTCGTTCTGTCATGTTCGAACCGGATGCCACCTTTGATGCCATCGAAAGAACCTGTGTGTTTTTGATGAAACGAGAAAAAAAAAAACGTTTCAGCCCTGGATTACGTTCGAACGACACGTTACTACGAGTAAGCTTAGATACTCGCCTGCGAGTATCTTAGATCAAGCAACTTTATTCCCAAGACTTCTCTCTATTTCTCAAGATTCTGGAAAGACTGGATCATTTGTTCTTTTTGCTAAACGAGGTAGTAAATAACATGGAGATTTGTAATTTTTGATCAAGCGATAAGTCCGTCGTCGTTCGATCATCATCCATTTTGAAAAAAGTGACGTGGAATTTTGATCGATATTGGGTAGTCGATCTAGCTTCAAAGATGGCTAATAAAAAAAAGGAGAGACGGACGCGATCGTGAACGAGCTCCTCGCCGAGATCTCTACGATGGCTATTCCTCGGGCCAGCCGAGGTCCTCGCCGACCAATTCGTAAAAGCGCTGATTGTGCTCGTTGAAGAACCTTCTGAGTTTGGTCACGACGAGTGGACTGACTCGAGGATGCCTGCGGCCTTTGCTCTCTCTCAAGCACTTCTCGGAGGTCTCGTTGCGTAGACAGTAAAAGCCCTTCGTATGATTGAAGTAAAAGTTGTGTCTACCTATACGTGGTTCCAGCCCAAGGAAGTTTTCGATCTTGCGTAATTGTGGTACCGGATCCTCGATCAGCTGATCGCCGTTAACAACGAGAATCTGCTCACGTGAAAATACCTCCAGCCAACGGTGCATGAACGTGTGATAAAGCGATATGGCGACTGGCCTGTAGGATTCGTTGATGGTACCATCGGGTCGTATCACCAATTCCTCGAAACTACGGGCCGCTTGAACCTGCTGAGACTGTTGCCCGTTGATAGTACGTGACGATAAAGTACCGTTGCTGTTGTTGCTGCTAGTCAAGGTCGAAGCCGTTGCCGCGTGGATACGTAACTGCGTGTAATCGGATATGGCTCTGGTTACGGGCTCCCTCACGATCAATAGTAACTTCACGCTGGCGTTCATCGCCCGTATTCTTTCCGGTACCTGCAAGCACAATGTTGAAAGGAAGAGAGTGATAAGGGTAGAGAAATATGGTGAATTCATTGTTTTTTAAGAGTTGTCGATGTATTTGGTTGTTGGGAAAGTCATTTTGTTGTTTCCCAATGGAGGAGTTCATTGTATTTTTTGTTTACAGCCAATTTTATACTTAAGTAGCATTGTCATTGTATATTTTAACAGATGATTTTAAGGTTTTTTTTCTGCTTTGATTTATGTAATTCATTGTGGAAGGCTATTAATATCCCTGATACGGCCAAAAGTCTCGTGAAATCTTGTGAAATTGAAACTGTTTAAGAATGGGTCACAGGGATTTAAACCATTAAGCCTATATTTCCTATATATAATAATAACAGAAGAGTTCCAAGAGACCACTGGTCTAGACTAATCCCAAAAGACCAAAAATGTAAAAAAAAACAAAGACAGACATCATCCTCGTCACATAGCTAACTTCACACTTGAACAAATCTCTGACCACTGTGCGATATGTCAAGAACTTACCTCAGGCGTAACGAAATAGCTTGGGCTCTTCTCGATGGTGATCTGACCTCTAAAGGAGTATGGCATTTTGCGACGATACCATTCCAAGCCCTTCCCATAATTATCGTCACGATCGAAGAAGTGTACCTCCCCAGAGGCTTTCTGTATCTGCGGATGAAGGAAGAGCATTTCGAGGAGCGCCCTGGTGCCGCATTTCCTCACGCCAATGATGATCGCTTGTGGCAGGTGACGACTCGTACGAGGATAGTGGACCTTGCTTGAGAATAAAAGTGGTGGTGTTGCGCGGACTTGGGAGACCAGCTCGACTGCACGTCCTTCGACGGCTGATGCCGCATGAAGACTATATACGGCACTGTCGTAGAGCACGTGGAAGGTCAGGAAGAGGGACAGTAGGGCGACCGAGAGGAATGCCGCGGCCATCTTTGGCCTTGAAATGCCGACCACGAGTATGCAGTCCGACGTGTCGCCCTCGGCCGGCCTCATGGCGGAGCGGGGCATCCACCTAAGGGCAAACCAAACAACCCCTTTTTTATTTCTCCTTTGTAATTATGTTTGTTAAGATAGTAGGTTTTAAGTTTATCGATGAGTAGTTCGCGAACAGCATGAATGTAACCTTCTAAAGTCTAGCCATGTTGATTATCACCTTGTTAATGAGATCTTAATCTTGAAGTATGTTGTTAGGAGTATAGGGTACTGAGCGATTGTATACTTGAATTAATTGGTGGACGAACTTGATTTCAGGGACATAGTATTATATTGTATAGTGAATAGTAATCACTTAGGTCATTCTTTAATTGTATAATGTTGAGAATATTGATGACATGATTGGTAACATTTGTTAACTTTCAATTTAATGAAATGAAAAAGTGTATCCTTCAAGAATATGTTAAAATGGAATAGTTTGCGAGATCCCCATCAGTTAAAACTACTATACAAGGAAATGTATACCCTTCGGGAAGAGAAATTATATTGCCATCTGCCGGAAAAGATTGTGAACTATTGGATAACTTTCCGGAATTACTATTGTCTGCCTTCGGGGGATGCGTTTCGCTTCCTCCCTTCAACGCTAGATGGATGTCACATTTCTTAACCAATAAAGAGATGTTCGTTCACCTAAAATACATATATACACGGTGCTTACTGTTTTTGTTGACCAAAGGCAATATTTATGTTAAACATAACTATCTATATAATAAATAATTATATAAAATTAAAAACCATATTATTAGGTACGTGTGCGTAATGATCGTTTAGATAAGTGACAACGGGCGCGAGATAACAAATGGTAAGCGTGCCGCTCAAGCCTCTAATACGTTGATGCGCATATTGCGGCCGCTCTTATTATTCACTAGCTTCGTCCCAAGCTCATTAGTATCGCGTGTATGCAGAACTGTATCGTCATGCGTTTACGGATGTAAGCGTCGAACGCGAAACTATGCGGTGAGAAGCATGCGAAGGCATTTAGAATCTTAATCATCGACGATCTCCTACATTATTAGAAAGTAATTCAAGGTTAGTAGGGGAGACCGGGGCTAGTTGTCCCAATTTTAGGTTTTTTGTTTCTACAAATTTCTATAGCTTATATTTTCGAATTTTTTGGTGACCATCATAAAGTTCAACTTCTTAGCAATACATGGAAATTTTTCCGCTTCTATTGAGAAGTTTTTAACACGTTTTTTTTTCAATTGCAAGCATCGAGTTTTTTGGGACAACTTGCCCCGCTGCTGGGTAAGTTGTCTCACGCCATGGGGCAAGTTTTCCAAGGTTTTCAAGGAAAAATCCTGATGTATATATCATGATTTTTGCCAAAATGGTCACCACCGCCGATTTCAATGTTTAATGGCTCATTTTAAAGAAGAAAGCATGCAAAATAATGTTCCGTTGTCCGTTTTTCGATATCATCAAGCATTGATGAGAAATTAATTTTTTAAGTGTCGGAGTATGGGTCGTTTTCAAGAGAAAAATTGCTGTAACTTTTTAACCAGTCATCCTATCGAAACGAGACTTGCATATTCGTAAAGAAGACATTTTCCTCTTTCTAACGAGTATTTGATCGGGCAAATTCGAGATACTTCGATTTTTGACAAAAATCCTGACCTATGCATCATGATTTTTGCCAAAATGGTCACCACCGCCGATTTCAATGTTTAATGGCTCATTTTAAAGATAAAAGCATGCAGAATAATGTTCCGTTGTCCGTTTTTCGATATCGTTGAGCAATGATGAGAAATTAATCTTTTAAGGGTCGGAGTATGGGTCCTTTTCGAGCTTTAAACTGCTGTATATTTCCAACCAGCCATCCTATCGAAGCGGGACTTGCATATTTGTAAAGAAGAGACTTTTCTCTTTCGAACGAGTATTTGATCGGGCCAATCCGAGATGCATCGATTTTTGACAAAAATCCTGATGTATCCATCAAGATTTAGAAAGAAGAAAGCATGCAAAATACTGTCCCGTTGTCCGTTTTTCGATATCATTAAGCATTGATGAGAAATTAATCTTTTAAGTGTCGGAGTATGGGTTGTTTTCAAGAGAAAAATTGTTGTAACTTTTGAACCAGTCATTCTATCGAAGCCACACTGCCATATTCGTAAATTAGAGACTTTCCTCTTTCGAACGAGTATTTGATCGGGCAAATTTGAGATGCATCGATTTTTGACAAAAATCCTGATGCATCATGAACGAAAACCTGAATTCTGTCGAAAACTAATGATAAAAACAAACGTTAGTTTGTTGGGCGCTAGTGGGTTGGCCAAATCTTTGGATAAGAAAAACAATTGTAACATTTTGATATAGATAGTAGTCGAAACCAGGTATTTGTTAAAGTCCCTGAGTATATTACATGTAGAAACAAACCCAGCCCTGGCATAAATTAATTAATAATTTGTGATAGGGTTGCGTCATTCTCTACGTACATTTGATTGGCATTAAGTACCTTCTGTTAATTGTTATAGCAAATTGGTCCAATTGAATGACAAAATATTAATTAAAACATTTCTGATTCGAAAGGTAAAAAAGTAAATTGTAAATGAAAAATAAAACATACAGTCACTGAATTCTTCAACATAGAATTGTCATACTTAGCGTCGTGTCATTTTTGTGCAACTTTTTATAAAAGGATTAAAATCACTTATTTCATGATTTTGACGAGATTTATAAGAGAATCAATGCAAAAATAAAGACACGGAATATGTATTATCGACTGTATTCAACAGAGCGTAAATTCGAGCGAAATATGATAATTAAATACGAATTAGTAATACAACAAATCATTTTATCGTAATGCGTCTGCTAACGGGCGAAATATCAATTGATTTGCATGGTAAAATTTAGCCAGTGCAACGCTAGGTTCGGAACCCGGACACATTGAATGTATTCTACAAGTACGCATAAATTATGTAACAAATACAGAAATTGTTATAATTAAAACCGGTAATTTATTGTTCCATACTGTTCAGAAAAAAAACACAGGACAAAAATGGAAACAACGTAATGCTCACCGAACCGCAATAAGTTAATACTTAATTTGACTTCGCCCGCTTTCACAGTGTACGCTGATACGAATGATAAAACAAATTTGTGTAGCTGCTGTAGAAAATTCGAGTACGCTGCATTAAATATACAAGGTGTCCAATATAAATACTATATAAATAGTAACAATAATAATACCTCGTTAATTAAGCCGAATTTCGAAAAATGGTATTAGACTTTTCGATTCAAATCATCGATCTTAACATGTGGATTTCGGTTGGTCTATGTAGTTTGGGACACCCTGTATACTACATGGATTCGTATTCCAAAAGGTCGCAAATTCTCTCACCGCTGTAAAGTTAAATAACAAACTCGACGGTATTGAAGCACCAAATCGCGAGAAATGTGTGTGTAAAGACTGGCCCTGTAACGAGTAGCGTAACGAAAAGCTTAGAATTAGACGTGTGAAACGAACTAAATCCGACGACTAGATATAGAAGCAACAGCAGCCACGAGTTTGTCCGACAAGATTTTCATTGTTTTGCCTGGTTGGCAAAGTGATAAATGAGAACGTGTACGAGGTAAGCTCCTGTGTAGAAATGGGGGAACATGTGGGAAGGGTATAAAAGAGGATAGAAGTGTTAGATAACATGAGCGATCGTGCGAAAAACAGTAGAGGATCGAGATACATCCCTTTTACCAGCACTGATCGTCTTGGGATCAAGGATTTCGATTACGGGGACAAACCGGGCTGCGAGAAGGAATTACATTTCGGGCATATTTCCGAGAGACCAATTTGTCCTTGATAAGATAAACGATCGGCCTACGATCGTGAGATTATCGTCGACAAATTATTTCTCGTTACATATAAATGAAAAATTTCTGCTATCGTACATTTTTTCTGTCTAGTAGTCCTTGACATAAAGAGAATCAGGTCTGCTTATTGTTACATAAATATTTATCATTTTAACAAGTGAGGCTTTCGTCAGATGATAAGAATGACACCAAAATGTTACTAAATAAAAACTACCGACTATCACATCTTATCAAACCTCAAACCTTTTCTTTTTTATCTATCCAAATATTATTTTCCAAGAAAATAAAACGAAAATTAAGATTTGTTTTTTAACCAATCAGAAACTAAACAATTATCCGATAAAAGAATGATACATAATTTGTATACATCCTCTACATAACGTTACAATTAGCAAGATATAATACTCCAACATTAAATCATGAGTTCTCTCTACATAGTTGCCTTTGCACGTGTTAAATAATAAACTAACCTGATAAGACTGGATGGTAATTAGAAAGATAACCGTATAGGACAGTACGGGCCACGCGATATACGTTTCCACGTCGAAGGTCCGTCGATGAAAGTGAAACGTTATTTTTATAAACCCATAGATAAGCGTGAGATAAGCACGAACTTTTTGCTTGCGATGTCCTCACGGTGAAACGATAAATCAGCTTCTCGCACGCGGTGCAATGCAACGGGTAATACAGTCTGGGGCAAAAGTCATTTCCATATATGGTTTATGCATCATTTTCACGCAAATCTACACATTTTTTTTTAAATAACATTTACTGAAACGTTTGTTTATTAATTTGCCAAAATTCGGTATATATTAACCTTTTTTATTCAGTTCTTCGTCACAAAATATTGTTCATTTATTTATTAACATTCTTTTTTTAAATAATCCCATAAAAAGAAACTAAACAGAGGAATTACTTTTGCCTTACCCTGTATAAACATAAACGGTGGGCCGATCTCTGTTTATCTTCGTTTGGAGAGCACACTAGAGGCTTTGTTGTTTTTAAAGGATTGAGTTTCCTCTAATCGCGTACCGTGCTTAATGTCTAGTATACACTTTCCCTTTAATTTCAAAACAGAATTACTTATCACATTTTATATTGAATTATTAAACTTGAATTATTTTGTATTCATTCGAATAGAACGTAATAGGAATTTTAATTGAAGTTTCAATGAAAATGTGTAACATTTCGATCACAGTAGGGAGATCGTTTATTATTACAAGACGAGGACGGTGTAGAGAACAAGGAAACTAATCTTCTAATCTTGTTTTCCTCTCACCATTAAATCTGTAAAGCGGAATTGAAATGGCCTACATATTGGTGCAGGGCACGTTTAAGCGTGTTTATTTACGTTACACCCTCCATTTCCAACGCGTGGCTCGATGAGGTGTACGAGGCAAAGAAGAGATTGCGGTAGGGCTCCGTTTAGGCGTATAAATTTGTGGCCATTACTCGATTGATCGAAGGAAATTATTGGACGAATTTTCTGAACATCGATTTCCTCTGTCGTCCCACACAATCTGTTATACAGGGTGGTCCACGAAAAGTGATCGGCTTGGATTATTGCTTTGTTAGTGGTTTGATTAAATTTTTGTTGGTATAATATGATTCACAGACAATTTTTAAATAAGTATAATAAGAGTTTAAGAGAATTAGAATAATCTAAGTTCATCACGTTTCATGAACCATCCTGTACATGTACCTTATATGTTTCTTTCATTAATTGAATAATTGGATTGATCTACGAATGAAATCAGATATTAATCATGAGAATACGTTAAAATGACATTTATTTGACATATAAAAATGAATTTTATATCTTTGTTAGATTTTAAATAAGAAGTGATTTATTACGATTTAATACCGACATAAATTTTTGATTAATTCTATTTATAAATCATATTTATTTTAATTTAAACCAAAATAGAGATGGATTATGGTTAATATTCTTCATGAGAATTACTCTCTCTGAATAAAATAAATTATGCGCGAACTTGCGACTTTATTATTAATATTTAACAAACCGATACTAGGTTTTAACGAAGATATATTTGACATAATAGTGACATACGCAGTGCAATGCGAAAATATTTAAGTGATTTATGTGAATATTTAAGTGATGCGAATTCAGTGATTTATGTGTAATGGGTGAGATTTCACGTTATGGGATTTGTTCAACATAATCATTTTTTGAATTTCATTTCGTGAGAGATTTCATTATTACAATTCAAATTTGAGTATCCTTGAGATCTCGTTATCAAGTTTGTTTTTCACTTTCCCAAGCGAACTGGCTGATTCGTTTACGCACATCCCGAGAAGGCGTTCGAGAGGGAATAATAACAAGTTGATCAAATTTATGATGAATATTTTAATTTCGTGGCAAATAGATTTTTTATTGTGAAAAGCTCGAGGTTGAATTAGGAATTCATGCCCAGACTTGAGAATTTTTTGAATTTTCCAGGTTTATTACGTAATTGTAAAAAAAAAAATAGAAATAAAATACAGAATAACAAGAAAATAAAAGTAAAAATTAAAAGAAAAGTAAAAAAAGAAAAGGTAAAAGTAATAACAGGAAAAAAAAGAGAAATGGAGTACCGATTCCAAATAAAAAAAATTATATGACAGGGTAGGTACTTCTCTCTCTCTCACACATTCACTCGATGGATGGCTTTTAAGTTGAGAATAGGTAACGAACTTGTGAAAATGAGCAGAGTCAAAGCGTATGATGGAGAGCGTTCTCGACGTTGTTGGTGAGGGCCGCCGTGATCGATTTCTTGTACAACCTATAAAGCTTGAAGTAGGCGATACCTTATCGAGGGTAAAGCTACTCCTTCCATAAATAATGCAGTGGACATTACGTGCCACTGTGTTTCTGATCGGATGCAAAGCGCCCCTCGGCATCATTTTATTTCACGCTACTCTTTACTCTCGACTTAGCTACGGTAATGGCTCTTCTTGGACCACATCACGGATGCTGTGGGTCATAATATATGAAGGGTACGGAAAAAGGAAAAATCTTTATTTTGAGTAATCAATAAAAAAAAATTGTAATCATCTGTAGCAGAATTTTTTAAATTGATTTTTTCATAGAAAAATGAGTTGGTCATAAAGTATTTACCATAAAAAATGCTAGGACATTAATGGGCAAGTACAAACTGTCTTATGCACAGGTACTTATCCTGTACTCAGTAATTTGCAGACATATTCCTTCGTCATGGACAATCTTACATTATGTTTCATGCGTGCGTGATTGTTCTAGGTTTTAAAGATCATAAAATGTATTAGCTCGTAAGGCTAATTTTCCTACGGTAATGGGTTAGTCATGAGCACAAGAATAATGTGAAAATTGGTCTGGTAATCTTTTCATAAGCTTGAAATTCTTCAAGAAACGTTCATTCGTCTCACGAGCGTTGTTCCCCTTAGGCATTTTTAACGTGGCACGATTATTGGGTCCGGGAAGCAGTCGAATCGTTCGTGAAACTGCGTAGCGCTGAAAAACCGCAGGCTTTGGTCGTTGGTTTCGATTCAGTTGATTCTGACGACCAAAGTCGAGCCATCCATGCGGCTTTCGGCGCGATGCCAAATATTTATTCGCTTCGTCGAGATTCCTCTTTGGAAATGCATCGACCGTATTATACACTGGCGAATTGCAATTTTAAGGACTCCCCCAAAAACCTCTCTCTCAACTCATTCGCGATCGAAGTTTTACGTCATCGGCTCGCGTTACGTTTGCCTCGTTAGCTGCCAACCAACCTGAACGACGTGAGATTTTAATGAAACAATAAAATAATTTCGGTTTTTGATTCTTGTAGAGTAATACGACTGGATGAATTTCTGAATATGCGATTCGATAATAAATGGTGTGAAATAAACGCGGTGAAAATTTTCAATAATTTAATATTTCGTATTGTCAAATTGAAACGTCAGAGGAAAACATAGCTGTATCGGTTACTCAAAGTCATTTAATTTTTCTTTTTAAACATTTTTCCTAATATCATCTGCTGGATTCGTTCACTCACTATACAAGGTTTTGTTTAGACAGTTTCGTATAGCATCTTAAAATATAAAAAACGAAATTTTCCTGGACATTCGAGAGTCCAGTAATGTACTACTCGGTGCCTCGGAGAGTTTACGCGGGAAAAGAGGCGCGTCGACTATATTTGCCCTAATTCTACTGCGAGGCACAATATTCTGCGCTGTGCGCGTTTTTAGGAAATCTCTGCATTAGGAATTTTTTCATCCGAACATTCTGGGAACGCGGTAACTCGCTTTTCTAATGTTCTTTGTTTCTCATAGATGCAGAAAATTAGAAAAAAAGACAAAGATGGTAAACAAAGAGCCTACTTATGTGGTTTTATCAAAAAATTGACTGAAACACAGAAATTCCATGAGTAGAAGAGTTCTAAAATCGATGTAATAGAGAATGGTTGTAGAAAATTGGGTCCAGATAAAATGTTTAGAAGGTTATAGAGAAAATATAGACGGTACGGACCAAAGCCCAAGGTCAAGAGAACGTTAACGCGGTTATCGTGTTAACGATGAGTCATTGTAAAGCATTTATCGTGTAAAACACTTACGTGCTTAAACGAATAACGACTAAGTGGAACGTCGTTGGAATTGTTTCAAATTGATTACGAACCGTTCACGTTTCGTCCCCTTAACGCGTGCCGTATCTCTCTCGATCTTTTATAAATTGTTTTCTTTTTTTTTTAGAAGCTTAAAGAAATATTATATTTAATCAGAAAAATTTGTGTAGGTGTAACAACATCTTTTTTAAATATATGGGACTATTGTTTAGTATCAAGACCAATAATAAGACAATTGCTTGAGAAATAAACCGAATAAAAAGATTCTATGAAATGAGCTTAGTCTGTATTAGGCTATACCTATTCAATATAAACTTGAAGTTGGAAATATTTTGTTAATGAAAATATGGAACAAATATTATGAAGTATTTAAAAGAAAACTAAGTAATTCGATAGAATATAATCAGCTAGGAATTTTAATTTTTTTCCAAGTTTTAGAGTAATAAAAAAATAGTGTTCATTATAAGATAACATCTAAGTATAAAGAGAAATCGAAAGGTCGATTCTGTAGTTTCGTGACTCCTCGCTATGTTGGCTCTGTTCAAACTGAAGGCCTTATCTCGCGAACTAGTTCAATTAGGATTCCGTCGCGGAAAGCAGCGATTTTCTCGTCACAAGGACCGACGCGGAAACTTTAATTAGTCCATTACTCGCGGATATCTCGGCTTAAAACCTTCCTGGTCCACCCTTTGTGTCTCCTTCGTTCGCCCTTTTACGAGAAATTATCGTATCGAATCGCTTTGGTTCCACGAGTTTCCTCATGAAATATGAATTTTATATGGGATAAAATGGACCGATATTTTTGAAGGTTTAAAATAGAAAAATAATCAAATTAATAGGGGTTGAGTAGATTGGAATTTTCTAGATAAATTACTAATCTTGTGTTTAAAAATTTTAATGCCTAAAAAGTATGGAAGAGAATTAGGGAGTGACTCACGAGGAAAATGCAGTAACTGTTTCGTTCGTGCGTGTTTCGTGAAATAGCTTGTAAGATTTGGAAAAAATTCTTATTATTTTGAAGGCTGCTAGACTAATCAGACTTTCTAGACACAAACCATCCATAGCCAAGCTTGGTTAGCATCGAAGTGGTCACGGAATACGAGACTGGACTAGAAAACAATTGCTGCTGGTATCCTCGCACGTGACGGCTCTGAAAACTCGAAAGTCTCATTTTCTCACAAAAAGATTGCTACGGTTATATATTGCAGTCACTTAGTATTATAACAAGTTGAAAGTAAATTTTTAATTTATATTATTATTGACTAAGAGATATGTCCAATATTTTATAAAATTTGTTTGTAACGTTTTAGATTAAAAAAATCAAGTTTCTTTTCGTTCCCAAAGTTAATTTACAAAGGTATTTCTAAAACATATTGCTAATTAAGATGGTTTGTGGTAAAAGTTTTATATTGTAATAATATTAAATTTTATCATTTTCGTCCTTTTTCATAAATTACTGAGGTCCCATTTTTAAATGCCACATGCCAGTAAAAAAACTAATAATTTTACACAAATTATTTTTAGAATCGATAGTTTTGAAATCATTATAAAATCAGTTTGGCATATATACATTTTGTACGAAGTAAAAGAAAATCAATAACGTAACCTATAAAACGTAAAACCTGGAACGTGCACCTCGATGTAATTTTAGAAAGAAAAAATGAAATTATACGTGGTCACGGATTTTAATAAACGATTCGAAAAAGTGAGAGGAAAAAGAAAGGTCGCTTGAATAATTCCTTGGCGAATCTCAATAGCCGTATTACCCATTGCTCGTATAACGTTTGGGAGAATTCTCTGAATAAAGGATGACATTCGGGCAGAAACAAAGCAATTAACGCCGTTCGGTACGCCCGTCAAAACGTTCTCGCGGAAATATATCGCTACCGATCCGTCATGAAAATCTACTACTCGCTGTCAATGTTTTGCGTGTACGCGTGTATGTATTCACGTTTAATCGGCGAGTGCAAGCCACGTTTGCTGGCTAGCCCAATGAAATTATTATATAAAACGGGATTGATAGAAAAAGAACAAAAAAAAAAAAAATATTTGACTCGAATTTTTACTTACTACTTTGATTACTACTAATCAAGGAGATCATGATTGACATAGAAATAAAATAAAATTTAAACAACTAGTAAAACTATTGTTGAAAAAGGATCATAATAATTAACATAATGGGTATATAGAAATAAAATATTAAAGTCGACTCGGTCATTTGCAGTAAATTTTACTAAGCCTCGTTAACTCTCGAGACGCGTTAAAAGTGAAAAGAAAGCAAAAAAAAAGGAAAAAAACAAGTTTATCGTCCGAATCGTTGATAAGACGAGCCCGACGAAGGTAGAAAATTGGCGGTAAGTTGATCCCTTAGCTGATAAAAATTTCACGTTAGGTATTCCGCGTTGGTACTTACAAGACATCTATGGGGGACAGGGTAGACCACTCACGACGAGGCCGTGCCTTGTTGGGCATTTGCGTTAAGTTTGGTCGCTCACATTCTTGAAATTCCTGGAAGCAGAGGGTATGAATAATTTTACAAGACCGTCATTAACGTCTCGCGGCGTTGGAAAAAGTGAGATATAAATACTCGTCGTGAATGCGTTCATAATTTAATCGTCCGTTTATTCTCCCGTCTCTACGTTTCTACGATTCTTCTCCATGATAAAAAAGCTTTGCTTGTTCTGAAAACATAGAGAGAAAAGAGAGAGAGAGAGAGAGATCATTTTCATTGAATACTTTCAGGAAAATATTGCCTCTCGATATGACGGCTAAGAGCATTGGATGTATATATAAAAGTATTTAAAAAATAAAAAGGGAAAATTGGAATGTAATAAATTCAGATGATAATGACCGAGCTGCCATTATCGAGAAACCTCTTTATTTCCTGTAAATTGAAGAACAATATGTATGCATTCGATTATGAAACGATTTTTTTTTTATTTTTATAGAAACCGTAACGAAGTATTAAATAAAAGAAAATCTTGGGTTACGTTCTCGATAAAGGTATTATTATTATGCAACAGTAATCCAAAGAGATATTTTGCTATGTTTTTTTTATTATTTGTTGCATTAAAAAAATATATTAATTAACCTGCAAAAAAATGGCCGAACGACACATAGATCTACTATACTATATACTAATAATTGATTAGTTATGATAACACTCATTAATAATAGAAATTAATTTACAGTGAAAGGGTTGATTTTCAAATCCATGTCCATTAGACATTTTTTACTCCTTTCAGTAAGTACTATAAGCCCTTCAAGTTACGGACCCTTGTTTTTTTTTCACCCTGTATAACCCTTTGGTCCAGATTTTGGAAGAGTATTAATAAATAAAATAAGTAATAAATCTATACAAAAAAAAGAATGCTGATACAAGAAACACAGCACTAGTTATATTACCCTACCACGACAGATCTAGTGTTAATTTATTAGACCAGTGATTAACGACACATAAACCCGTAAGTACATGTAAACCCATTCATAATATAAAAAAAGAAATTCTTTTTTCGAATTTTTCCTCAAAGTTCATAGTTCTCAAGTACTTTCGCGTACCGTGCCTATCGAATAATCCAGAGAGGCCAGAAACTCGAGGGAGAGAGAGTAGAAAGCCGTTGCGCGTCCCAGATCGCGAAAAACCGATAAATTATTTTCGATTCGTGGAAGGAGGTTAGCGCGTTAGCCGTTCGTTATCTATTCATCGGTACGCGATCGCATTCCTCAGCGTGAAAATCGGAAAAAAGTGCATTGAAATGCTACTCGTGATCCGTGCTAGGCGCGAAGACAATGAGGAGGCAGTCGTAGTGTAGCTCGAATAGCTCGAAACAAACGGCGATTCCTCCCCTACTAGCTACCACACCCACACACGAATACAGTGATACGTACTTGCATACCTCCAAGAGAAAGTTTGACGAGCATTGTTTGCACCGGCTATCGATCATTGTTGCCCGCTGTTTGCGGAACGGTCGCCGGTCTGACGCGGAATGATCGTTTAGAAAGGCTTTAAACCCCCTCCGGATTTGCCTTTCCGCAACCCCCTTTCGTGGAGCCAAACTTTTCTCTCACACGAAAATTAAACGAACGATCAATTAATCGATTATTTCCAAAACAACATTTGTCACAACATTTTTTGGGTAATCCTATTTTTGACATCTCTGGCTGGCAACCTGCAAGCCAATGCTAAGAAAACATATGTCTTAGATATGAATTTTGAACAAGACGAACTACAACAATATCTCTCAACAGTTGCCATCCATTATCGTCTGGTTTTACACCTATTTTGTATTAACTAGCCTCTATGGATATACTATTCTGTCATTATCAACCCAGAATAACATGATAAATGTAATAACAATTTGTCTTTCTCATAATAATCTAAAACCCCTATGCATCTTGCCGATCTATTGGTTTCCATTGCGTTTTTAAACCAATAATAGAGATGATTTGTTCGTGAATCTCTGCACACCTTGCGGATACCACGCGTAATGCAATAATATTATAACGTCCTATTTATGGCTTAATCCGTTAATGTTACTGTCTATATCGATATGAGTAATTCAGGCTCATTAAATTATAGTGGAAGGCCGATTATCTGGACGACTCGGGGGACAACGTGATCCAATAAATTGAGTTCGGTTCTAATCTATGGGAAACTTGTGTGAATGAAAGGAAATATCAGCTATTGCTAGTGATCATTCAGAGTGAACATCGCTATAGCTAATTCAGCCTGTTGTGCTAGCACGTACATTCGTCCTGTTACCCATAAAAAAGACTAAATGTAAGTATAATGATACCTAATTAACCCCCGAGACGTTGAAAAACGAGGGGTGTTAAAAGTTTGACGGCTGTCTGTCTGTGGCATCGTAGCTCCCAAACGGATGGACCGATTTCAATGCGGTTTCTTTTAATTGAAAGCTAGTAACATGGAGATGGTTCTTAGCTACATTTGGTGAAAATCTTTCCAGCTGTTCCAAAGTTATGAGCTCTTTTCCGAAATGGGTTAGGGATTTTTATAAATCCCCCGACAGTTAACTCTCTCTGCGGTCTCCCGACGCATATGTATAAACCACAATATATATAATAGTTTACTTGTAACATAACTAAACGGATAAATACACGAATAACAAATTCTTGGGTCGATAAAATCACATTTGACGAAAGATCAGACGGAACGCTCGCGTTTAATAATTTCCGCGTTTAACGCGTTAAAATAATATTATGTAAAGTAAACGGATGGCGATAAGAATTTCCATTTAAATTGTTTCTTTCCCGAAGTGCGATGTCAGCGGGTAGCGAGAACTCGAAAGTCTTTCTCTCTCTTTTCAGGTATGCAAATTCGAAGCTGCAGCAAGCGCACCTGCCTTTTCCTTAGACACCACGAAATCTTCTTTCCCTCCTTCCTTCACCTCTCCATCCTCCTTTTCCTCGTATAATTGCATGTTCCATGCACCCTAGCAACCTCATCCTCCTATCTGCGACTCGCTCGATCATCTTCGAGATGCCTTTCACGAACCCGAGCTTCGTTTGAGCTTCGCGAATGCGATGGGAATATTCAACGAACTTCCGTGAATTCGACACTGACCAACGGTTTCCCCTAATTCTCATACCTATGTACAAGTTGGATAATAGTGTAATCGTGGAAGTGTCATCGGGGATAGTTACGAAACTTCTAATTAGATAAGTAAATAAAATAAGCTTTGGTGAGTCGTTGGGTGAAAAAGAGAATTCGAGTGTGAATCATTTCGGTATCTCCGAGAAATTATTTGAGAGTCGTTAGCCGACCAAGCTTTGGTTTAATTAACTGTTCATTTGGGAAGTAGGTAGGTATAGAAAGGTTCGTTAAAGGAAATTCGAGAGTTTGGAAATATCGATTCGACGATTACTTTTCCATCATTTTTTTCATCTTTGTTATTATTAGTCTATAAGTATCTAAAGATTTATATACAGATATTTTTATAGTAATTACTATTGGACTGTTTGTCCAAGTATATTTACAGGTAATAGATTTTTTGCGATAACATACGTGACAACTTACTTATGGAACAACTGTCCTCGGTATGTCCTATTAAAAATTCGAGTGTCTTATAAATGTCAAAGTGACATCTTAAGAAGATCTGGGAGGTCCATGAATGAAATATAGCAAGGACGTTGGGGGACACGATCAATAATATCGAGTAGATAGCGATTTAATGATGCACGTCCATGGAAAGTGAGGTGGGACATCGTCTCGTCGATGTAACTCACGATATTCTTCCGCTTGCATAACGCAAACAAGGTCATATATACACTTTTACCCGATTTTAGCCTCTAATTCGGTCGGTTGAATTAGCTTGGACGCTTTTCACCAAACCTAGAGGAGTATCTTTTATAGCTCAAATGTCACTCCACTATTTTATTTTGGCGTTTTATTTTGTCAAAAATCGATCCATCTCGAATTTGCCCGATCAAATACTCGTTCGAAAGAGGAAAGTCTCTTCTTTGCGAATATGCAAGCCCCGTTTCGATAGGATGGCTGGTTCGAAAGATACAGCAGTTTTAAGCTTGACAATAGCCCATACTCCGACGCTTAAAAAATTAATATCTCATCACTCCGCAAAGATATCGAAAAACGGACAACGGGACAGTATTCTGCATGCTTTCTTCTTTCTAAATCTTGATGCATACATCAGGATTTTTGTCAAAAATCGATGTATCTAGAATTGGCCCGATCAAATACTCGTTCGAAAGAGTAAAGTCTCTTCTTTACAAATATGCAAGTCGCGTTTCGATAGGATGGCTGGTTCGAAAGATACATCAGTTTTAAGCTTGAAAAAGACCCATACTCCGACACTTAAAAGATTAATTTCTCATCATTGCTTAACGATATCGAAAAACAGACAACGGAACATTATTCTGCATGCTTTTATCTTTAAAATGAGCCATTAAACATTGAAATCGGCGGTGGTGACCATTTTGGCAAAAATCATGATGCATAGGTCAGGATTTTTGTCAAAAATCGATGCATCTCGGATTTGCCCGATCAAATACTCGTTCGAAAGAGGAAAGTCTCTAATTTACGAATATGCAAGCCCCGTTTCGATAGGATGGCTGGTTCGAAAGATACGTCAGTTTTAAGTCTGACAATAACCCACACTCCGACACTTAAAAAATTAATATCTCATCACTCCGTTACAATATCGAAAAACAGACAACGGGGCAGTATTCTGCATGCTTTCTTCTTTAAAATGGGCCATAAAACATTGAAATCGGCGTTGGTATCCAAGCATAGAACTTCTCAAGAAAAGACTATAAGACATCCTCGCAAAAAAGAAAGTGACTTATCGTGGAATTAAACGAATCTCGTTGTATTACGCGACTCGAAAAGGTGAAAGAGAGATCCCGAGACACGCGTAAAGTAACTTTCCTTATCGAAGGGTCGAATTATTTGCCGGGTAAACGGAACTGCGGTGTTAGCGGGAGATAAGCTAACACACAGATATAGTCTAACACACTGGGAAGCAAGTTTTGTCTCTACGACAGATAAACGTTATCTCGGAAGCGCGCGGGGAAACTTATTGCTCAGTTTTCAGGGTTAAAGATACGGGCTGACGCTTGAAATATGACTTTCTCGCGAGCGTAAGAGAGAATTTCATGTCATTCATTTAATTCCTGAACTCACTCTCTATATACATGTACATGGGTCTCTCTGTCTTTCTCTTTTAACGCGTAATACAACTTAATTACGTAAGTTTCATTGTAATCACGTCTTTGCGAAGTAATGAACGTAAAAGACATTTAACGACTCCGTGAGAACGAATTGCTTTACCTTATCTTCTTTTAACATTATTTGTAATCAACATTTAAGTTTTCTTAACTTCAAATTCTTTATATATTAGGGTCGTGATTTATAAATATGTTAATTTTATATTATTTTCAAACGTTACTGTTTGAAAAAGGTTATAAAGTTTGCGATATAACCTAAAAACAGGGTGGGTAATAAAGCTATTTAGAATTTTACTACGGTCCACAATGAAGTTAAGCAAGAATCTACACAGATGCTAAGAAGGAAAATCACAATTATAACAGACTCCTTTTACGTGAGAGCGTGCACAACAGCATAGGTTGGAATATTGTCACTGTTTTCCGAGTAGTTTTCCTTATCCCCATTTCTAGAGAACAACGAAAGGCTTCTCTCCGAAGAAGCACTTTATCAAATCCCCAAGAGTACACGTAGGTCAATAGAGGTGGGTATCCCTTTCAATGCCAATATCAAGAACGCTTGACACGGATTTCAGGACTGTGATTATCGAGTGCACTACATTCGTCGAGGTACGTTCTTCGGTTTACACGATCAAGGTCGCGTTCATACTCTTCCTCCTTCTATTTGCCTTCGTCGATTTAATTAAAAGCGACACGTGCCGCGTTAGATAATGGGCAAGTGGAAACGTTTTCGCCTTTGGAATGACGCGAACGTTATTTCATGGTGATATTTGGCCAAGCGTGATAATATTTTCACGGGAAACGAACGCGAAGTCTTCGGAAAGTCAAACGTTTGCGAATAGTGATTGCCTATACAGGGTGTCTCGGATTAACTTACCCACCGGGAAATAGCATATGCACCTTATTAATTTAAGTCGAAAAGTCTAATACTATTTTTGGAAATTCAGTCTCGTTGACGAGTTATTAACTAACAAAGATCGGCCAATCACGGCGATTAGCGAAGAAAGGGGGTTCGAGCTCGCAGCTAGGCAAGAGATGAAGGGACAAGAAGAGTTTTCCACGAAACATGACGTTAGGTCTCGAATGCCCTTCTACTTGCCCATGATTGGCTGATCTTTGCTAGGTCATAACTCATTAACGAAGCCGAATTTCGAAAAATGGTATGAGACTTTTCGACTCAAATTAATGAGGCACATATGCTACTTCCCGGCAAGGAAGTTCGTCTGAGACACCCCGTATAAAATTTTATTGCGCGACGAGAGATGTTATATAAGTGTATTCCGTATAATATAATGGGTGAATTTCGTTGCCCGACCGGACCTGTTATATTTCTTTTTTGTTCCGGTAAAAGTTGCTGATATTTATTTTCGTTTTGTGCGACGGATCTGGAAATGAGAACGGAATGAAATGTACGTTAATTATATTCAACTTTGAAATTATAAACGTTGTAAAAATTAAAAGTAAATTTGGTTCCGCGATGGTAGAGTTTATCGTGTTTTATTGTAATACAAGGTTCCGGTGTTATTTTCAGTCCGACAAAAACAGCAATAAAGTGGATGGTAGACCGGGGATCGTAACGCTTTACACGGTTCCGATTTTTATTATTAATTAAATGCAACGTTCCTATTGAATATATAAAATAAGTATACACTCATTTTGTGTTTTTTTTTAACGCAAATAATGATGCATAATAAACGAATCGAGTAATTAATTACATCGAATTTTCATGTTTAACATAAATTGATTAAATATTTATTAATATTGCAAGATACAACATTTCTAACATTTTTATTTTAATTCCAAGCACAAGTATAAAGTTACTCGTTAATTCTATGAAATCTCCGAAATCAAACGAATACCCACTCACGTTTCAAGATGATATTTTTCCAAATTACGAGGCTTTTTCTAGCTCGTTAATGACGTAGGTATAATAAAAGAATCGAGCAGCTCGCATTAGTGAAGGATCGTCGACTATCGAGCCGCCATTAAACGCGTCTCCAAGAAAGTTCAGAAATACGTCCCGTGGAGCTTAACTTCCTTCGATTCTCTCAAGGACAGACACGTCCTTCTTCTAACTTGATTCGCATCGGCCTTTTTCGTTGAGTACTTTCTTCCATCGTGGAAGAAGAAGAGAAAAAGGGCAGGGGGAAAACAGGTGGAAACGAAGGGCAAAATATAGAAAGAAGAAAAAGAAGAAGGAGGAGTCAGTAAGAGGAGCTTTCCCTCATTCGAAGAGTCGTAGGAGGGACGCAAAGGCCAAATGTCGCGGCCACGTTTCTACCCTTGTGCATCGATTACATCATTTCTCGCTTCCCGCGCTACTTTCGCGCACCACTACCATTCCTTTTCTTTTCTTGCCATGCCTTTCGCCAGCTCGCGAATTCAATCGTGATAAAAGGTCCCGCTCGACCTACTCCCGTACCTACGAAACGATTTAACGCGTACCGATCGCACGAGATCGCGATAGTTATCACAAAAGCGAGATTTTTTTCACCAATGAGTTTTGATACCACGGTGTTTAGGAAAACATGGAACCGATTCTTGTACGATTATATTTAGAATTGGCGGAACGGTTGACCCTCGGGAATAGAACCAACATTCGTTAGCGTATTTCGTATATCGAGTCTACCACGTGGGCGTATACGTGCTACGATGAACTTTTCGTAGAGGTTGTTTCACGTTATTGCAATTAAATTTAGCATTTTCATGAAGTAGTTCATTAAATTTTATATTGATATTTTAATATATAATGTAAAGTGTAGTTATCGTGTAGTGGATCAAATACCTGCTATAGTAATCAGTTTTTGGTTTTATTTTATTTTAAGCAGATGTAGTATGCCAATACTTGGTCATTCTTTAAAATAAAAGATATTTAGTAAAATTGTACTGTAGTAGTTACATAATGTAAGAACTGTCTAGACAATTAGGTTTAGTATTAGTTTAACATGTTTTGTTAAAAAGACATTGCAACATTCCTTTATGATTATAAATATTTTGGCTAATATTCGAAATAAAAATTCTAATATTATAATGCATATTTTACTCACAAAAATATTAGTCTCGATATTGCGAGATACATACAACTCACGTGGCGTGAACGTAAAATTATTGAATATTGGTCTAGCAAGTCGTGTTAAAGTATCTCAATTCCTTTTGATGCGGTGACGATATCGTTGGTTAAAAATAAAAGAAATACAGCACGAAAAGAGATCGTCGGAACGACTAAATTTCTCGGTAAATTTCGATATTTACGGTCGACGGAAATGGAGTATGACGAGAAAATTACGTAGGTAATGCACATAACCGTGAAAATAAATTTCGACCGTGATCATGACCTTCTCTCTCTCTCTCTCTTATATACTTATATATATATAAATATATAGGTACGCAAAAAGAAATATATATACCATCAAACTTGGACTTCTCTCACACATGACGAAAATAGCCGTCGTGCCTTCGAGAGTGCAGTTGCATATAAGGAAAGAGTTATATGCACCGAGGCAAATATTTCGCTCGAACGCATCGATTACGCAATATGTTGCTTTCCTGTTGAGAGATCAAAGAAATCGACGGTGGTACGAAGAAAATACGGCAAAGCTTCGCTCGGGAGTCTTATATTTTCGAGGCCTCCTTGACTTTTCCTCTTTTTCCCCTTTTCTACCACTTCTTTTTCGACTTACTTCTCATTCTTTATCTTTCCTTTTCGAAGGAGAAAAATGCACGAAGGAAGGTAATTCTGATCTGAGTCGAAAACTAACTAACTGAAAAGGTCAGATCCGAAGATACGCGAATCAGGTTGCGTTTTAATACGTTGAGTATTAAGCGATTTTTCAATATCTGCCTTAGAACGCCGTGTGTATATTTTGTAGCTTTTTGAAAATTTATTTATTACTACAGTAAATATTAACTAAAAAGACGGAACTATATAATAAAAAAATAATTTGTCGTGCAAAAAATGTACAACAATAATATCAATAAAAAGATTCACAAAGTAGAAAATTTGGTAGCCAGGGCACTCAACGTGTTGAAGTAAATATGGTATCGTCGAAAACCGTGCGAGAACAGAATTAAAATCGCAAGAGGCGATCGAGTTCTTCTACATTCTCGTATCATTTATTCATGTATAAGGCCGAACGACGTTCTCGGCGCTAGAATTTTTATTTTATCACGGTTGCACCGAGATTTTTGACGTGGTCATGCCCCTGGAATATAGTATTTTGGATGCCCTCGTTTAACACGATTTTCATATAATATTATTATACGAATTTTCATACTATAAAAAATTTATATACCTGTATTCACTATTATGAACAAACATTGTACAATTACAGATAATATCTCCTAAAAATGCATTCTCATTCGTACAATATTATTGTATGAATTTTCATCCTATAGAAAAGTTATATACCTGTATTCACTATTATGACCAAACATTGTACAATTACAGATAATATCTTCTAAAAATGCATTCTCAAAAGACATATCCTTTCATTTCGCAGAACAAATCAGCCAGCTCTCCGAAGCAACATAACCCAACGAAGAAACATATACCCAGAACATGACCATACATCCCGTATATGCCAGCCCCTAAACGCGTTCATTAATTACTCTTCTTAGAAATTCGCACACGTGGAAAGGTGGCCACGAAGGTCCGAGTCACGTATCAGGAAATAGTAGAAACCGTAGTAGTGTCCGGTGACCCTCCCCCACCATCTTGAATTTTCTCTGGAGCGATCACAACGCCATCTAGAGTTGGTGGGTTTCCTACGGGTTGGCAGGAAGCGAAAGACCGGCTAGCAAGAGAGAGAGACGACGAGTGTTACGTATTGTACGTACGTTAGTCAGTACGTGGGTTCCTACGTACACGTTAGGTTGTACGTATCCTACTCGAAGCGCAAGCGTACTCGCCTCGTACGAGCTCTTCTGAGTCAAGGTCTACCCGGCGAGCCAGTCGACCCTCTCCAGCAACACCAGCATCGCTACCACCACAATCATATCGACCCTCACCCTATCTCTTTCCCTTACTCGCGTTTTCTCTCGTATTTTCTCGTTCGGTGTCGATCGACCTGACCTCGCTTTTCTCCTTAAAACGAACGTAAACGGCTCGCACGAAACGTTTCTCGATGTGTGTACAACCCGGGCACATCGATCCTTACCATACGATAACTAATGCATCCTTCGATCGATCCGATTTCCTCCTGTAAGGGGAACTCTTGCAACTTGGTGGAGTTTTTTGAATTCTTATGAACTGATTTTGGGTTGGATTGGAAATGGTTCTTGGACTTGGGGGTATTTGGATGAAATTGGTACGTTGGGTGGTCTTAGTGTGGATATTGACCAGTATTGGTTCTTTTTTTTTGGACAGGGTGTTGGAATGGTTTAGTTTTTGGGGTTATAGTCTTGTTGGATTGGTTATGGCTAATGGGTTTTGGTTATTATGGAATATTGGAAATGTTTGGTTTAGTAGACCAAAAATGAATGTTGGGTTTAACAATTTAGGAATCAGTCAACATTTTCTTAGTGTGTATTATCATATGCAAAGTGTCTACTGATAAAAGATGCCAAATATTTGTCCAAGAGTCTGGAATAATTTGTAAACGCAGAAAGAAAGAAACATTTTATGAAGGTACTCAAGAAGATCATCTTCAATCGACCTGAAGAATACAATATCCTAAAACATGCAATTTATCGAAGCTATCGGATAGGTACCATATTTCCAGAATAACAAGAGAAATAATGACAAGAGGTTTTCTATAAAGAGATCTACCTACTATTTATAAACTAGACCAGTTGGACACAACAAATCTATGACGAGTCTAATGTATCCAAGAGATTAAACACAGGTCTTTAAATATCGAAAAAAAAAAGACAAAAGAGCCTTGTTACGTTATACATTTCAAAAAGAACTCATCCCTTCGATGTTTTTCAAACACGTTCAAGTATCAAACACGTTGCTCGTCCATCCATTCGTTCTGAAGCTTACCGTTTAGCCAACAACTTGGCATTCGGCCCGGGCAAGTTTGGACAGCACCGAGTTAGGTGCTCGAGAAATAATCATCCTAGTACATACCTAGCTCGAGTCGATTTTTCAAGTGCGACGGTTTAAAGATATTATCACGTACGGTATAATCGTGTGCGAGAATCTCGAGGCTTCTCGTTGCGTGCGGCTAAATTCAAGGATACGAGAGCACTTGTTAGTATCGGTGAGAGAGAGAGACGCTTAAAGAATTATAGCGTTAAACGGCATCGTTTAAAGTTCCTTTACTAAAGTTCGATATACAAAGATGTAACAAAATGAGTATCTTTATTAAATCCCCAGGGATTTGGCTAAATGCCGGACAATAGTGAATGAAGTAACAATTTGATACTTAGTGCGTTTATTGAAAATCTGTACGGTATTGTATCATTTCGGTAAACTAAATAAATTTATTACAAAATAAAGTAAAATAATAAAATAATTATATGACTGTAACACAGTATTTAGGTATAAGTATCCATAACCAGTAAACATTTATTAAACGCTTTATGCCACGAGCCAAGATAATTCGATAACTTTACCGGATATCTTTTCTCTCTGATCCCGAGTTCTCTCTTGAAAAATTCTAAACTAATACGTTCATAGAAAAAAAGCGAGAAAAAGAAGATGACACGTTGCGTCCCTTCAGTACTTTCAAAGCAAAAAGCGAGTACCAATTACATCGCGCGAGCCCTGTAGGCGATAGACGTGGGTAGGTATACCACTTTTCATGAATTTATCTCTTTTTCTTGTTGTCAAGAAATTCTATTATTGGATCGGAGGTCGTCCTATAAAGGGGGTTATGAAACACAGTTGTATATAATACCTTTGTACGAACATAAAGAACACAAGGGTTGCTTTTCTTTCTCGAAAAATTAAATAATACTAATGGGTTTTGTCCTTGCGAGAAGACAAGCCTCGATGGTTTTTCAACGTGTAAGAAGAGAGAGACAATACCGTGACGGGTTAACGTAGACGGTGCTTTTGGACTCCCAATACGGAAAGTGAACAATGCAGAAATTCCCTGAGGCAATCCAAGCCCGTTAGTACTTAATCGAATATCGACTACGCCGGCCAAGAAGAACGGCAGGTGATTATCGAAAATTCGAAATGGCTTTGCGCGCGATAATGCGACATCAAATGTTCGGGTTACGTCTTTTCTTCTTTCAATTCTTTCTCTGTCTTTTATTTCATTGGTTAACCGGCAACTGGTTTTTGTCGAGTCAGAAGTGATCACTCAAATAGTATATTATAAAAAAAGCAACAATGGATGAAAAGTATTAGCGATCGGTCAAAATTTGACAGCTAACTTGTTTTTGCATTTCTCGACGTACTGTCATCTCGTGTGTCAAAAATACATAAAAAAACAGACCCAAGGAGTGTATATTTTTATATTCGTTGACCAAGAAACTCTAAATTTGATTAAATTTGTTATGGTACGCGTTAGATCGAGTACGTGATCGATTTCGAGAATATACAATCATTTCCTGATCAAGGAAAGAGGGAAATGTACTTGATAGGTAGGTAAAGAAAGAACATAACATATTCTAACAGGAAACAGACTGTTCGAATGAAACGTTTTGAAGATGGAACGATCAGATAGCAGATCATTCGAATGATGGTCGTTCTGTCGACTAAGACTTTATTGGAAAAAAAGTCATGGAGAAGATTAATGCCGATGAAGTTGATGCTTATCAATTTGATTTATTCTGCTTGTAGTTTCTACTATGAAAGAACAACCAAGTGTCATGAATATTGAACGGTGCAAGGAACGTATGGATGCATTGTGTTATATATAAATAACAAGTAAAACGAGTAGTTGAAAACCATTAGAAAAATGTCATATAACATTTTCTCGTATGTTCTTAATTCTGTGTTACAATTTGTATATAATTTTATTCTTTAAGAATCAAACTACCGTATGACCGGTATTTTAGTATAAAAGAATTAACAACAGCAGTTTGTTTTTTTTTTTACATTAATTATCAAGAACAGCATACATCTTCAAACAGAATTAGTTAATTAGTACTGCATCACTTTTGACTGAACTTTCGTCTCGCCCACGCGTTACGTCATTGCTAGAGTTTCACTCTGACGGCCGAACCGAGTTGGTGTGTTTGTAGATCAATAAAGCGAATTGTTGCATTACGGTCCTTTGATAATGATACTAAAGGAAAAGACAAGAAAGTAGAGAAAATAGGTTAAAATTTGGTTTATAAAAACAGAGAAATATTTTCTAATACAGAAAGAGATATTATTTGAACACAAGCTACCGTGAAAAAAATGAAATACCGTAATAAATGAAAATTAAAAAATTGCCTTTTGTAAATTCAAGTAAGATATATGCTAATTTAAAATTTCATACCATTCAATTTCAAATAAAAAAGTTGAAAAAATGACTTTCTTTTTTTTTGTAATTCCGGTAGTTTCAATTTTTTTTAAACAACGAAAACAGGATATCTAGTAAACTAGACCTTATATTTACTTGCAAAAATTCAAATTACTTGGTTCAATTATAAGTTCTTCTTCTTAATAAAGTGTTCGAATATTTCTGTGAGTATATTACCTGTCTTCATTCATTCTTATATAAAATAAAATATAACGACAGTGTATACCTCTGTGTTCACTAAATTCGTTGGGTTAGGTCACACCATCGAAAGGCCACATTTATGAATTTATGAATATCGCTAAAGCTCGTTTTCGCGCTAACTAAACTGTCCTTTACCGTTGGCTCGGGTCAAAAGTTCGGTTTTCCGCTCGCCACGAGTTGCGTGGTAATCACGGCACGCTTATTATAACTCGAGGCAGAATGCAACGGCGTCATTCATAATCCCGAGCGTAAAACGAGAGAAAGTACGAGAGTACACGATTTCCGATAATAGAAATTTTCCGATACTACGTCCGGTGAGCGAAAAAGTATGACATTGAAGAGAAAAAAGGTCGTTGGTGTACTCTTGTAAGTTCGAGACCTTTAAAAGGGACTCGTTGCTTTGCCCTAGGCCTTTTGTTAGAGACCTTTTTCTAGGCAATAAAAAGACGCAGCTTGTTGTTCTCTTGTAAAGTATTACCTTGAAAATACGCCTACTATATACGTTGCTTTCAACACTTTGACCTACGGGTAAATTTCTAAAATAGAATAAAGCTCTTGTGTTAATAATTATGAATAGATTGGCACACGGTAGATACTTAGGGTATCAAAGTTAATTATTTCAAATAAATTGCCTTCTTTCGTAATTACTTCGCGTTATCAATTTGTTCTAAATCTGATTAATCTTGATTTATGCCTACCATAATTTTATTTTTGAATTATTTTAATTAGGTATTCAAAAATTGTAGAGTCGTGAATGTAATATTTGCTTGGAAAGTTTGAAAAATTCTTAGCTTTTTTTAAATCTGCCTTTTAAAGCTAAAGATTCTGTCATTGGTACCTTGATCGATCTCCAGTAGACAAAGTGATATAATATTCAAGAGGTGTAAGACTGCAACAAAAGAAATTAGAATTTAGAATAAAAAATATAACAACCTAGTTTCTTTTTTTTTTAAGAGGATTAAATAATGAAACTACCTTTAATTTAATCGTTAAACATTATTTGCAACCCACGTCGAACGAAATCAGAGTAATGTAAAAGAATCAAAAAAGGAGAACTAACTTAATATAAAACTACTAACTTCGCCCAGACCCGAATTAGAGTCCCTGTCCTACATTTTCACGAAAAGTTAAAGTAGAAGCTACGCTTCTACCCCGGATCGCTGTAATTCGTACGTCGTTATCGATTACACACGAGTTCAAGGAAGTCAGTCGCTCGTTTGTAATAACTTAAACGGCTACCATTTATCCTTATATTCCGTTGAGTTGCGAAATAAATATTCGTCCTCGCGTATAAGCGTAGGAGCGATGAAAGAGAATGGAAGAAGTTAAGATAGAATATGAAACGTGAGAAGATGGATGAAGCTGTACCGTGATGAAAGGAGAGAAAGAGATAGGATAGATATCCTTCAACAACGTTTCTAATTTCTCGAACTTTGCTTAGACTTCCAGACCGTGCACAACTACATTCAATCGATCGGTACGCCTTTAAAGTACTCGAGCTTCTTGGAATATCAGTGAAATTTTGGAACATTAAATTGTTTACGAACTATTTATAATAACAATTCATAACAATTTGTGACTAATGTTATTAGAAGACGGTAGCACCTGTTGAATATATACATTTCTGACATATTTGTAATTAAGGTGTTAATATAACGATACTAACTCTAATAATTTAGAATATTTTGAAAAAACTTGTCTCATCTTGTACCAGAGTCGAAATAAGTATCATAGTCTTCTGAAAATTTACTCGAGTAATGCCCAACACTGTCTCGTAAGAAAATCATAAAGTATCAAGAGTTTCCACTCGAAAACAGTAACGTTATCCGGTAAAGAGATCGATTTCCCGAACCCCTTTCATCGAAACGAATAGGGAAGAATTGAAAAAGCAGCTTCTCTAAGTTCTCTTCGAAGAAAACATAAGAGAAAAGGATACCCGAAGCTTTTCGTGGCTTCCGAGTTTCGCGAGCTCCTATCAACCGATTCGCTTCGGTTAACCTAGCGTCGAACTTTACAGCGCTTTTACATCGGCCTGAATAATAGAACGGGCAATTTGCACGGGCCAAACGCGCATGCAACGAGCGATATGCTTGTCTGTATATGTGTGGAGGTATGAAAACATGGCCGCTTCGAACGTCTTTCTCTCTCACTAGCGATTTTCCATCGTACATTTCGCGTAAAGTAGTTACGTAGGTTATGTAAGGTTTCACGAGAGATGCATCGTGGGTGGCATTAAGCTGTACGATGAGCCACGAACACCCTACGAGAATATAATAGACGAAAGCTGGTCTAACGACCGATGGTGTCTTTATGCGCTTGAACCGCCATTTTGTATAGTCCCACGTGAGCAACCATCTTGTTTAGGTATATGAAGCCACCTATATACAAATTACCGTTGCCTCTTTCTCTCGCTCTTTAGCTTTTACATCGTTATCTTTACGATAGTTAAGACAGCTCGTGTTTTTCTTCCCGTCATGGTAAGCTAACGATTCGTTGCTATTACGCTAGAAGCGAGAAGTTATAACGCGTATAGTGCTTGGGAAGGTTTAAGAACGCTTATCGTCGTAAATTTTACGATACTGCGCCACTTTTTATCGCGATTTTCTCAAACCACAACATCCTCTCTTCTACTTTTTTTTTTTTCCTCTGGTTATATTTTTTTTTATATTGCATTTAGCCTTGGTTTTTGACAGGGGTAGGTACTCGATACTCGTTGAAATTTTAAATGCACCGTAACCTAATTACTTTCTGCGCTTGAAAATAAATTATACGAGTGGACGGCACTAGATACGAAAAATTGGGTGCAAATAACGTGGGTAGTAATAATGTATTTAATAAACGATTTCTTTTGATGTCTTTTTTGGTCACGATGGTGCTGCAACGGTAAAGAAATAAAAGATCAGAGTTCACGAATATAAAGGTATGAAAATAAAAAAAGCATTACCGAGTCAAGTGTTATGGAGTTTACCGGTGGCCGCCATATGATGTGGGACATTGCGTTTGAAACGTAATAATTTTATTTCCAATCATCTTTTCACATTATTTTGCAATGTAAACCAATGTGACACGAAGAGGATGACAGCATTTAATTTTCCTAAAAAAATTAGTTCTTTCGGAACTGGTTCGGTAGTTTATCTTTCAAGAGAGAAATACAAATAAATCAGTAGAATGTACCAGTGACCTAATTTGAAACAAAATCAAATTTTTTTGCACACACTAGTAAAAATAAAAAAAAAATATAGCATATGCACTCGGCGATGATCACTCCCACAGAGTTAGCAACGTCTAACGTCTTCAAATTTTGACTTATTCGCTTTGCTTTCGTTATTTACTAAGCGAAAATGGCTTTAGGCTCGCGTTGTATCGAGTCAAGGTCGTACCCGAAAGTGTTCTCCTCGCGTTGAGCGAAACACAATTACGTTATCATCTCAAAACTATATTCCCTTTGGAGCCGAGGGTCTACGTTCTAATCCTAAAACAGAAAGATAGAAGGAGAGGGAAGCCTCGGTGGCACCCTATTATAGTTTACAATTAGCGTGTTGCGAGTCTCGGGAGTAACGCTGCGGAGAAAACTACGCGGAACTACGCGAAAGCCGCAATGCGAATATTTAATAAGCGTGACCCTCGCTCGACTTTGTGTATCTGCTTTTGTTTCTTTTCCGTTTACTCGTTCTTTTTTTTATTTCGAGGACATTTGTAACGTTCTTCGATCTTGTAAAATATTTGTCTGTTATACCACGCATTTTATAGCTTTAATATTTTCTGTATTAACAAAAAATATTTCCAATTTATATGAAAAAAGAAAAACAGGTAATTTGTAAGGTAGATAATATAGGCTGATTCTGATTCCAATAGCAAGTTGGGCAAAGAGCGTGGGGTGCTAGTACTACTCCGAGTACCACTTCCACAAATTTGATGTCTCGTATAGGTCGCGATTACGCGTACCGAAACTTTTAACTTCAACGTTTCCTTTCAACACGAACTCTGCCTCCAATATCGTATTGACTTTGACGCAATTATTTGTATCGATAACGTATTTTTTTTTCTTTTTCTTCGACAGCATTCATTTTGTTAACCTTGCCATGAATTTGATTTATCCATTAACTAATAAACGTTTATTCATCTT
This sequence comes from Ancistrocerus nigricornis, assembly GCA_916049575.1. NCBI lineage: Eukaryota > Metazoa > Arthropoda > Insecta > Hymenoptera > Vespidae > Ancistrocerus > Ancistrocerus nigricornis. Next base: position 3,067,975 of record OU696669.1, on the reverse strand, counting down.
TACTATTCCATTTATTTCACGAATTTGTCCAAGTATTTCTTACGCTAGATTTTGATTTATAGTATACAAACACGATACAGCACCAACCCCCACCGTATATTACTACACTCGAACGATTAAATTTGAACCGCGTGACTCGACTCTTCCCACTGATATCTCATATTATTATCAAACGCTTTATTCCATTACGTTGCACTTATTCATAACGCCGCAGACGACCTTGCAGACGTTGTTCTCTGTCGTGACGACGAAGTTCGCGTCGTGTTCCCATTATTTTTTTTCACCCCCTCCCTTACACCTAGGTTACTGCAATATTTTTAACGTTGTACGATCGTATCTCATCGGTAAAAAAAGAAACAATACAACAAAAAAAGACTAGTTAAAATGCCTTCGTGTTTTAGCTCGCGACGAACTTTTTTTTTTCCGCTAATCGTTCGACCAAGCAAGCAACTTAATTGATCTAAGCACGAACGTTCGAAGATCGAAGCTCGATCGGCACATTTCTTTTAGAAGAAGGGCAACAGCCCCTGTCGAATTAAATTCGAAAAAGGGAAAATTTAGGTCGCCAACGAAGGGTAAATTATCGCCGATTCAAAAGCGGCCCGAGGCGAAGGACGAACTACACGTCCGAGGTTAATTTAATTGAACTGTCGAACACAATCGTGCGATTGTCCTCTTCGGTTTCGTCCCTCATCCAACCCCACCAACAACCTCACCCCTCTTTCGGCTGCCATCAAATTGTCGCGTTCAATAAACTTATTGTCGCGGGCAGAAAATTAATTAACACGTATTGCGAATTAATATCGCGGTACCGTACGTGGTGAAATTTCACCGAATTTCTAAGCTACGCCGACGTGCCGTGGATTAAAATCGAAGAGTGTCTGGAAGTCGGGAGTTTTTCCAAGTTTCACATTACTGGGGGGGATAGGACGTTATTGTTACTTTTTTTAGGATGACTAGATAGGATATTATTGTTACTTTTTTTTAGGGCTATCAACGATCAGAATAATATTAAAGTGTTTGGTTAGGTCTAAAATGTCTTGTAAATATAGTCAGTTGAAAAATTTTTGGAACTTCTTCAAACATGTATTATTTTATTGAAAAAATACTGCATTGAAAATAAATAAACTAACCATAAAAAGAAAGTATAAAAAAAGAAAATATTCATTAAATATGTGCCTATAAGTATATTTAGAATCGTCGTTTAGGTCGACTTACTTAATACTAAAAAAAAAGAAAATATCTAATAAATATTACTAATATTATGTACAATGTATTATAAATTGTAATTAAATACAATAAATGAATTTAAGAATACTTTGAAAATCTCTTTGTCGGTAATACGAAAATCTAAAACGATTCGCTTTAATGGGTTCACAAGTTCTAATGTTAATTAACTTCAGTGTACCTACGTCGCATGAATCTCAAAGGACGTAAAGAGCGCAAAAAGGGTCCAGAAAAAAGAAAGGTGCATGTACAAAGTTAAAAAGCCCGCAAGAACTTTGAACCTTCTGCCCCTCGAGCGTACTTCTATACGATCGAAATCATAAACTGTCTTTAATCGAGTTGTCAGGCACACATCCCTTCGATTCGGGTGGCTCTTACTCCATTATCCGCTATCCGATCGACCCATTTTCCGGCACGCTGACAACGCTAATCGCTTTCAGGAACGGCGAATTTACCGTGCCGGATAATGTTACACCCACGCGATCCCTTCCTCGTTGACATTTCCCTTCGTATTAAGTCTTGGGGAATAAACCTAGCTCTTACCAAAGCTTGCTCGCCTGTCGGCACTACTTCGCGGCCTTTTTTCGAAATTAATCGAGATGTTTTCTTTCTTTCATCGTCGATTCATTATTTTAACTTGTTGATACTTTAAAAGTCTTTAGAACTATCAAATTTTCGATTGATTTTAGAACGTTTGTAAAGAATAGTCTAAGAATCTTAGTTTTAAATAAGATTTTTCATATTTTAGTATTTTAATACTAAAGTCGAAACGTGATTTCTTTTAAAGATCTTTTAATAATCCTGATTACAAGAGCCTCTGTTAGGTTCAGTAGGTTAAAATTTAACGAGTGATTTAAACTTCGATTTAATCCTACGAAAAGCCAGAAAAGTTAAGAATCTCATTTTGAAACTAAAAAACCTACATTCGTAGAATATTTAGCATAATATTGACATCATTTTGAACCTTAAACGTTCAAAAGCGAACATAATTGCTACTTAAAGGTTGAAACCGATGTTTATTCACCACATATTTTTCCATAAGCTTCACTTTTAATCTCGAACTTCCAGCAAACCATTATGGAGGATGAAATCGTGGTTAAAATTTCGATTGGGGTACCTAATCTGGAGAAACGAGGTCAATTTCTGTTCCTGTCACGTTCCTTGCGATATAATTATATAAACATAAATATATCTTGAACCATTTTGAAATGTCGAAATCTAATTAATTTTGACGGTAGTACATGATATTTACGCGTATCCGTATTGTAACTCGCTAAGTAAACGGTAACGTTCGTAATCGCATTTACGAATATTAATACACGCAGACACACACAACCGTATAGATGTTTCTGGTAGACGGTAAATTGGACGTACACGTATATACACGCATACAAACGTACTTCCAATTTCAATTAGCGCTGACATTTTACCACGAAGGAAACGCTTGCCGTGCTCGAACAACCGGACACTGTCTCGTTTCAGTGGCAACCCTAGGAGTAACATCGTTTCGCATAATACTCCAGATACGAGAAAACACATATATACAGGGTGTCCCGCATCAACTGCTCCAGCCGAAAACCTCACGTGCAGGATATGTACTTGAGTCGAAAAGTCTAATAAACTTTTGTGAAATTCGGCTTAGTTTACGAGTTATTAATTAACAAATGTATCACTGTAGATATTAAGGAAGAGTTTGCTGAATTCACTAATTGTATTTTAATCGAGTGTTCCTGTATAAATATCGATAAATCGGTACGATCTAAACGAGTCCGACACATGTGTCCCATATTCCAAATGACATAATCTATTAAATTATTACCAGCTTTTTAAGAGTATTACAAAATGCACTAATTGCAGTTAACTGGAACAATGAGATTAAAGTAAAATATCCGTACATTTTAGTTCGTAATCCCTGCACCAATTACGAACGTGACATCGATATGATCGATAAACACGAAATTGTCATTCGTTTTTAACGCGATTCACTTGACATATTTCAAAAGTGAACTGAGTCATCATTAAAATGTACGATATCAATTTGTTAATTGACGATATTTCAACATTTTTTTTCTGTGAAATACGTTGTCAAGCCTAACTGATCATAACATCGGATAGCCTTATGATAAATGACGAAGAAAATATTACCGATGTAACATCGAATTTATAATACTTCGAAGTTTTGAAGTTAGTAAAGTTATTAATCAGATAACTGGCGACAAATCAGTTGCGAGACCTTCGGGAATTTGGAACATGGAAGATTTTTCCATCGAAAAAATAAGATATCCTTGGAGGTGTAGAAAAAATGTCTGTCATACTTACAGACACTCTGGAGAAAGATTCTTTGGGAAAACAACTTCGATAGCGTGAGCAAAAATAAAAAAAAAGATATCTACGCTACAAGAGAAGAGGAAGGAGAAAGATCGTGGGAAGAAAAAGGAAGAAGACAAGTTAAAAGCAAAAGACAAGAGAAAAAAGAAGAAAAATTAGAAAAAAAGAATGTCATCTTATGTGAACCGTTAGTAATAGGACAATATTTCCTAACCTAAACTTATTAGTTCAATATTTAGTAAATTTTCAGTATTTAATCATTCCTACAGCTATTTTTACCACCCCACTTCTCTACTAGCCCTGGTCTACTCTTTCAACGTTCTGATGTTTTTCATATACTTTAAGACTTAGGTAGTATATATGGACGAAAAAAAAAAATGGAATGACCTATTTTACCTAAGGGAGTGATTTAACCCGTTCGAGAGCGATTGGGCCCAAATGAAATATACCCGTCGTTCGTGCCACGAATTTCTTTACGATCTCGTAAAGTTTCACTCGAATCGATGACTTCGTCGAGGCCTGCCTCTTGAAAGCGATAGAAGGGATGAGAGTTGATAAGGAAAATGAGAGACGAAACTAGAAGAAGAATAGAGAAAAAATTGAGAAAGGAAAAAAAAAGTAAAGAAACAAAAAATACTGCCCTAAAGTTCGTCCTACTTTCACCGAGGTGTAGTAAAGGAAAGAGACAGAGTGAGATAAAAAAAGAAGTCGAGAAAGAAAGGAAGGAAACAAAGTTTCGTGGCTTTATGCAAATTTCAATGTAACTTTCAGCTTTCGCCACGTCGTCGGTCTTTTTCAGGCTAGGCCCCGTTTTTATTCGACTCTCGGAAGGGTGACGACGATGATAATGATAAAAAAAAAAAAAGGGGGAAGTTAAGTGCGAGACCTTCGACTCTATGGATTTGTCATTCAACAGTAGCAAAGTAATCTCCAGCATTATAATCTTTCCTTGCAGCTTCTCTATTTTTGTCTTAGGCCCTCCACTTGAACTAGTTGCTTTTACACAATTTTTGACCAGAAAATTAAAATTGAATTTGAAATGTTTAAAAAATTTTAAAAAGATCAATCCAACAATAAATCTTTCAGCTTTCCAATAACCCCTTGTTCGTCAAAATCGGTGCAAAATTGTGACCAGGAGAACTGTCTCCAAAACGTACTGGGTGTCGAACAACCCTAATATAAATTCATACCAGATCAAATCCCTTGAATAAACCACCTTATTATTTACAGCATAAACCAACGAATTACATTTATTTAAATAACAAGTCTAACAGATTCCATTTCATACCCACCTTTTTTAAAGAACTCACATCGTTACACCAACAGGGTTATCTTAATACTCCTTTTACCATGTTGCCTATGCTGTGAATCTGATCTAGGAATAGGCTAGTAGCGTAACATCGCGAAAACTTCTTTCTCTCTCTCTTTTATTCGACCCTCTTTCGATAAAACGAGCAAGTCCCGCGATGCTCGCGACGCTGTTGCATTTATGCCGATATGCAGATGCGAACACGGTATATATGTATATACGTGGTGAGCATATATGTACGTATTTGTATGTGTGTATGCATGTACGAGCTCGTCGATCCTATCGGCCTGGCTTAAAGCTTTCCAACTTGTTCCACTTGTTTCGCGCGGTCCTTTGTCGTAGAAAACAAAGCTACGCTTGCATATCGGGTGATCCATTTAAATTGAAACGCCAAAATGTCATTCTTTTGTGAACACGGGGGAAAGCTCTCTCGAAAGAGGAAACATGTAAAGCGGTTGTAAAGCACATAGGAACGGGTCGAATGTAACAATGGAAAAGGAAAGAGGTTTGGGGGGGATTATATTCGAAAGAATGCAGTTTCTGTAAAACCGGAAACGGTTTTCAGTTTCCTTATTCGTTCCTGAATATAGTATGCGTGAATAGAACGATTTTGAGCAAGGTGTGACTATTTAAAGGGTCACGTGGAACCGTTTGTAGGAAAAGTTTAACGAGAGTAGGATTTTGAAATACGCTACGTTTGTATTTTTTTAATCCTTAAAATAAGAGTTATATTTAAATATGGTAGACAAAATTGAAAATATCTTAGAGTCATTATTAAATATTTTTGAGTATTAGATTTTTTAAATATTTAATGTTTATGTTAAGTTAAGTTAGACTTTAAGTTATTTTCAATTTTAAGTAATAGATTTTTTTCTACGAAAATATAACTCTTACTTTGGGTCTGTGGTGTGTCTCCTTGGTGTGTGGTTGAGTTCCCTGATACTCAATTTTTTTATGCAAAATTGACACAAGTAACTTGTTAATTATTCCATCACTCCAGACACGTATTTACTCTCTACTTATTCCAAGTGTCACAAATTCCAATGATCAATAAAAAAAGAGCCATCAAATAAACGCATGTTTATGTCAAAGAGCTCATACAAGTCGATGACGACGGAGATGACGAAAGTAACGACGTAAGTTCCCGTTTTTTTTATCTTCTTTACCTACTTCCTCATAGGATCCTTCTTCATAGGTCTTGAAAAGAAGGGAGTTGGTCTCGTAATGAGAAGTTATACGAATGTTCTCGAGTCGCGGCACGGTGTTGTTGTATATATGAATATATGTATGTATACAGTGACGTTAATAAAAGTAGTCTAATAAGTCATTTTATTTTCCTTTCGAGTAAAACGAGGACTCGCGTGTCTAGCCCACGCGTCGATCTCATTCGAGGGGTTCGTGTAATTATCTTGCCACCTATCCCTTAGGGGTGTCATAGGTACACCTTTACTTTTAACTGATCCAACAGTCAGTTTGGCTTGAACTGACCAAATTTTAGATGTTCTATGATACTTTCGTCGGTTCAGCTCGATCCTTTAAGGCAGTGTTCTAATTTAGAGGGTTAAGAAAGAAGGATATATTCGGGAATTTTTCACACTTCTTTTTTTATCTTCTAAATTAGAACACTGCCTTAAACACTTCATTTTTTAAATAATAAAAGATATTAGTTCAATAACAAATACAATTTTAATTTCCCAACAATTTTAGTTGAAACGTTTTCTATAGCCCAGTTAAAATACACTTTTATAGCAAATAGCTCGCGATCCAATCGAGTTTGATACTCCTACTGCCCGAACTATAAGAATCTCCTATCTTTCTTGACTTCATTTACTCCAGAATCTCATCTCTTCTCGTAACAACCACGACGAAATGGCAAGCTTTTCATTTAATTCACTGCCAATTCCTTAAACACAAATTACGATTCTTAGGTGATTCCCTGGCGCGAACGTATTACGTTTCATAAAACATATTTACGAGCGTGATTTTGTAGTCGTCTGTTCGCGTTGAAAGGAGCCCATCCGGGTATAAAACTTTCATAAAACGAAAAGTCCATAGCCGATAGGTGAAAGGAAGAAAGAGAGAAGAGGATGCATAAAAACTGAGGTCAGATCGATATATCGGAACGCGTATAGGGTCTCCGTACAAGGGGACTTTTTCCTTCGGGAAAATCGTTGAAGGAGAAGTAGGGAAGGCTGTGCCAAGGGATGAGGAAGGAAGGGAGTTAAAAAAGAAAGAGAGAAAGGTGTAAGAGAAGGGTGCGTTGCTTGTACGAAGTTAGATCACTTTTTTGGCAATTTTCTTCGAGAAGATTCAACAGCTACATTAGGGACCAGAGTTTTCTAACATAATTATAGAGTTCTTGATAGATTCTTGGAGCTTGTTATTTAATTATTACAAACATGAGTCTAAATATAAAGAAAAATAAATTGAGAAGCTAATTTTGCACCGTTTGTATTAACAGGGTGGAATTACTCTAGAGGTTTTAATACATTTTCGAAAGAATTTAGTTAGAGTAATGCAAAAAAAAGTGGTTATTAAACTTTTGCAACGCTTATCGGGTGACTAAAAGTCATGAAGATTAGTTGTCGAGTATCTTAAGACTTTGTAAAATATAAAAATTGTAAAACGTAATTTGTAAGTTGTAATTAGCGTTTCTTGTATTTTTATAATAATATAAGATACTTGCTAAAGAAAATATACATACGTAATACTTGCTTACTTTTATAGTTAGGTCGATTCTCCTTGGACACTCTCCATCCATTAAAATTACTCGTTAAGAAAACTAGTAACTCCCATCGGAACTCATAAATTCCGAATACCAATTTTTTCCACCGATAATGAGGAGATGTTTAAAAAATGTATAGTCCTGAATCCTGATTAGAGTCGTAAGTACGAGAGTTACCTTAAACCTTTATAAAGCAACCCCGTGGTCATTAACATATTATTTAAAAATGTATCATTTGCGAAAAGTTTTTAAAACGACTTTTTTTACACCATTGTAAACTATAAAACTTGAAAACATTTATTTTGTTAAAAAAGACACCAAAGAATTTAATTTTTTCAATCACGGAGTCTGTATGAACTTAGCTGGCCCCTCCCCCAGCTCCTACTTTACCAGTTCGTTGACTGTTCAGTCATTTTTCAGTAAGTGTTTTACAACAAAAAAAGTTGTAATAAATATGTAAAAAAAAAAAATATTTTTTAGTTGTTTGTAATTTACTATCACAGTAAATGTCCAAAAAGGAAAATATACTACATAAAAAAGCACAATATACAGCAAACATATTACAAGATGTAATAATTACACCAACAATTATTCTCTTCCAATTTTTCTATCAATGACAAAAAAAAATCACTTGTCGTAGAAAAAAGATTCACGATGTACCTACTTCGGTAAACGTGGAGCTTAACACTTTTTAAAACTTTTAGACCTAGACAAAAATGAAGGCTCCCTTTTCTACCCAAAAATATAAAAAAAAAAACGTATCGGCCTACTAACTTTACTCAGAGACCAGCACACGTTTTTGTCGTTCCTCGTCGTCGTTGGCGCAGTCTTGCAAGAAAAGTCGAACTTTCGATGAACCGTGTAAAATTGCACGGTGATTATAAAACTCGGCAACTGCGCTCGGTTATTACCCGTTATAATCGTCCGAGCTAGCTAGCCAGGTTCGTTCACTTTGTAAGTTGCGCGGGCAGCACGGAGAGAACGAGGAGGTGGTGTAGGAGGACGCGCCCACCATCTTCTTCTTCGTGGCATGGAATATTCACGTGGCCCTTTCTAATAGCGGACGAAGTGTATTACGCGATAAAATTGCCACTAAATTACGGCGCGCTTCCCGAGACCGCCGATCGCCATTTCCCTTTCAAGCCGATCCAACCTCGACGAATAAGGGTGTATCAAGGCACACGATGTTGCCACTTACTACAACATATCCAAGAAATTCTAACTTATACACAGGTAACACGTATATTTGTGGTGGTACACAGACCCGTAGACAACGCGTGTAAATATGCAGCATGAGCATACAGTCTGTAAAAAAAGTCATATTCGTACACTAAAGCAGAATAACTTTTGTTTATAATTGAAAAAAGGCAAAAATCACCTAATTAACTAACTATCATAGCATAATAGACTGAAGTCGTCGCTAAAGAGAGAAGAAAAAAAAAAAAAAAAAAAAAAAAATCTTTTTTTTTTTTTTCAACTTTTTTATCTCAGTTAATAATTTAAAAACAGTCTTTTATAGTTTTGAGCTACAAATGTTAAAAAATTGCAGAACGAGGTTAAAAATCGGTAAAATTAGCCAAAATCAGATTTTCGACCTTTTTTCAATTATAAACAAGTTATATTACTTTAAAAAGTGTAAGAATACTTATTTTACTGTATGCACGATACACGTACTACAGGTTTACGCATATAGGTAGATATTTCTACGTCGACTGCTTTTCTCGCGACATTTATCTTCATACGGTGAGCTACGAGGCGTTAGACGGGATGACAACGAACCGAAAAGTGTTCACGCGTACTAGTGGTAGTCCCTCACGTTTACTCTCCACGGAGAATACTTCACAAGACCATTCTTCATCGCGAAGGTTCGAGGTATTATTATCACTAACGCCTCACGCATCCGGAATACATTCCGGAAGTATTTTCCCTCCCCCCCCCCCTCCGACGTTTCTTTCCTTCCGGATCCTAGCTTTTATCGGGATTTATTAATCTATCGTAGACATCTTTGTGCTGGTATGGTATTGATTTTTAACCACCCCCTCCCCCCATAGCTGGTTTTTGCACCCCCACCCCGCGATCTTTAATATTTCGAAGAGAATATCGCAACGTTTCCCAAGGGATAGCATACCTAGGTCTTGAGAATAAGTAAGAAAATGAAACGAAGTGGTGGATGCGAAAAATACAAATACTCTGCAGAGAAGTCGACAAATAGCTATTTTTTGTTTAAATAATTGAGGTGAGTGCGTTGAAAATTAGTCTTTTCAGTTTTAACATTTTGTTGGTTTCATTTATATTCACGACAAAAGGAGGAAATTTATTTTCTTGGAGAATCTCGATTGGAACAATCACTCATTTACTGCCACAATGATATAACTCATTCTTTAGACAAATGGGGTTTCTTTTAATGTAAAAGGATTAGACGTCACTGATTATGTGGTAGGTACTGTCTCAGATTTCAGTCGTTTTTCTTGCGAAATGTTTCTGTCTAGACGTGTCACGATATTATTTATGATTATATTCGTTTATATTGAAACGAAATGGTGTCTTTGCGAAAGTGTTAATCTTTTTTTTTAAATATTTAGTTGAACACATCCCACATACCAACATTTAACCACCCTGGTCACTTGATATCATACTACCTACTTTTGCCCCACCACAATACAATACCACTATGATATTTCAATACAATGTTATTACAAAATTATAACGCTTTCAAATGAAATCTAAAAAAAAAATCATAACTTTTGAAATGTCACCATTGTAATAAAATGTACCACAAAAGATTGGTCAGAGATCGAACTTATTGCTAGAATCGCTTATTTCGAACAGACTGCTTTAAACCACGAAGCTAGTTAGATCCCCAAAGGATTTCGTTCTTTCCCGTAGCCTCATTAATTCAAACACGGTGCGCACTGTACTTCCACATTTTTTACGATTCTTGCACGAATTAGTTTTTCACGAGCCCGCGATGCCAGTCTGATAATGGCGACGTACTCTCGCACGTGTATATGTGTGGGTGTTTAACGCTAGCAGCTAATGAGTTAAACTCTTTGTAAAACAAAAACCCCAGGTAATATGAAAGTTCGCGCAGCACGCATCTCTCGCGTTGGAAGAAAAGTGAGGTTAGAAATGAAACGTGAAATGACTTTTCAAGAGGTGCCTAATAATTTTGGATTAAACGAAAAATGGAGTACTTAAGTCGTTGAAATCCTTAACACAAAAAGCTATGCTGTGTGTCTATATATGATATTATACACACACAGAGATAATATAGGTAGATATAGGTATTTACACTGATACATTTGTTAGTTGAGACTCAGTGTAATAAATTCCAAAAATAACGGACGCTTTCTCTTCAAACAGATGCGCCCAACATTTATCTCCGTAAGCGGACAATCGCGTATCCTCGTTAGGTATTCATCGATGCGCTTGTAAACTAAACTCTCGATTCACAGCCACAGTCAACATGGCGTCGTTCGTATATCCGCCATTTTGCCGAACGTGAAACACCGAAGAATCAGCCTACTGTGAGTAATAAAGAAAAATGTATTCAGACTTTTATTTAAATTTATTTTTAACTTAAAAAAAATTATTAATAATTTTGCAAGTAATTTTAAGTTATATATTTATTGAATTATTGTTGAAAAGTATACTAACTTCTTAGTAAAAGTTATGAACAATAATAATATTGTAGAAACATATGTATCCTAACAAATCTCTCAAACCAAAAAATAGCAAATATACAGAAAATCTGTCTGAAATGGGAACGCAATAAAAACTTACTTATACAAAGAGCTCGGCAGGAATCTCGGCTTTCGATTGTTCTTCGCTTGGTTATTGAAAAAGAAAGCAAGGAAAAAGCTAAAGAGAGAAAAGAGGGCAAAAGTTGGTTGTTGGCGAAGAGGCGATTTTTCAATTTCAGACGAATTCAAAGGGAAATTCGTAGGTTGAGATACGCGTAGCTCGGTAGATGGCGTTGCGAGCTGTTCGCGCGAATAGGCTTTTGGGAATTCAAACGCGGTTGCATGAAATGGAGAAAGGAAAATTACAAAAGAATGGTAGAGAAGTGAAGAGAGTAAAGTGAGTGAGTGACTGAGAGAGAGAGGAAAAGTGAACGGGAGAAAAGGAGAGAGATGTTGGAAGCCGTGCAAACGAAAGCACCTCTCGTGTTCTTGAAACCCGTTAATTTCTCTCAAAGGTGTGATTGGCCTGGATGCGAGCCACGATCTAAAATGGCGTGGCTTCGCTGTTCCGAAGGTAACTCGACAGCTATCGGTCTAACACTGACCATCGACCCCTACCAAGAATTGTGCATTTAGAAATTTTTTCTTGAATAAGATTAATAGGTTTTCCATCAATTTTGTCAAGAAAAAGAGACAATGATTTAAACACGAAAAAAAACTCCCTTGTGAATATTTTAACAAAGAATCAAAATTCTGAAGCAAAATATCGAAAAAAGTGCAACAAAGCTTCGGGACTCGATCCTTGTCTCATTTTTCGTGTCCCTTTAAGATTTCAATAAAAATTGCAAACGAAATAAAATGTAAAAATCCACACATAAATTATACAGAGATTGAAGATCAGAAAGTTTCTTTCTAAATACACAAAAATATAACATCGTTACTAATCGAAAAATACTTACCAATAAGAATAAAAAGAAAAATTCATTTATAACATTTTCTAATCATACCCAATGAATCCCAAAATCGTTGAAATACCAAATTAATCATTCGACCCGTCGAATATTAGCCAATCTGTCAACTGAAATTTCCAATCGATGAAATACCCAACTCTCGTACCACTTTTCTCGTTAATAACAATTATTACTATACAGCCCGTAATTAAAACGCATCACCACCGGTTAGAAGAGAAATAGTTACATTTCTCTGGAATTTTCATCGTCAAGGCGATTCTCTCAAAGAACGAACGTCTTTATCCATTCGAAGTGGTGCCGTTAAGCGTTTCTTCGTCGTCCTCTGTTTCTAAGGTTATCTCGTTAGCTCTGAAAAAGATGAGGTAATCCGCGTCTGGCCCAAAAAGAAACGAGTGTCTCAAAGCGGCTTAATTAGATAAAAAGAAAAGAGACATATAGAGAGAGGGGGGGTTAAGAGAGAAAGATAGAAAAAAGAGAGATGGATAGATAGAGAAAAAGAGACAGAAAGTAGAAGGGAAGCTTAATTACATAAAAAAGGACAACGTTGTCGTCGTTGTGTACGCGACAACGTTCCACCAGATAGGCTACCCCACGTACTATTACGTTTATACGTAGATATGTATATGTCCGTAAATAAATAACTTGTCCGTGTAATCAGTATTCCGATCCGAGGTGCCGCTGTTAATGACGACACTGGCCGAATGATAAGGATACAGTTGGATTAATTTGTATCTCGTTATCGATCATTATCTCGATGTTGATGACGTATTATCGTGCGACCAGGTAGACCCACGAGTGAACAAGGGGTAGGTTACAAAAAGAAATCTGAGGTAACGCGTACGTTATCGATTACTGGCCTTAATCGCATAAAATCTGTTCTCGTTTCGATACACGCTACGGCCCATTGAGAAGCCTCTTTGAACCGTATATGATGAATTTATATATTGTAAATAGGTTTATTATTTGTTGAAATAATGTTAAATTTAATGTTTTTGTTAAAATTATGGTACTTGATTGTTTTTTTAATACAAAGTTTTGTTAAAGTTTATGTGAATATGTGTAGATTATTGCTTGTATCAAGAAACATTTGAAATAAATGAAGTTGAATACACAACCTGTTAACCAAATGAAATAAATCCATGGACTAAATAAAAAAAATACACAACATTCCAACAAAAATAACATTTTAAATAAATGAAGTTGAATACACAACCTGTTAACCAAATGAAATAAATCCATGGACTAAATAAAAAAAATACACAACGTTCCAACAAAAATTTAGCAACGACTCAACTCTGAATCACAGCTGTTCATTTCATAAACTCAACTCTTCGAATGTCATAATCGAAGTCGAAACTCGAAGATTTAAGGATGTCCTTTTCTGGAATTTCTATTCGCGAAGGCTAAATTCGGAGGTATGAAAGTTTCAAACAATTTGCACGGCAAGGGGAGAGAGGACAGATGAGGGGGGGACAAGGGGGAGGGTCTATTATTGCGCATTTAACTCGACAAATAGGTACTGCAGAAATTACTCGAGAGCTCATAGAAACTCCCATTTCTCGCGCTATTGCGACCGGCATCGCTTGCATTTTCTCTATCTCTCTCTCTCCTACCCTTTAGCTATTCCTATCCGAATTTCTTGCACGACCGGTAGACCCCACGAAATTCACCTTTACGAATTTAATTTTCTCCCTCTCTCGTTCTGTCTATTTCTACGTTTCCTTCGTCTCCATGCCACGAAGCCAATAAATAATATCATCGAAATCGTGTAGGTACGATTTAACGAATTAATTAACAAATAGAGCAGCGAATTAATAGTTCCTAGTTAAACTGGAATAGCAAAATCTGACGATAATAACACTGTCAAACAAATGTTTAATTTTTTTTTACATTGATTATAGCCACTATGAAATTTTTATAGATTTTTTCTTTATCATGATTTATTTAATTGAATTCTATAGACTTTAACGAATAAAATGGTATATAACACTTCACAACACTTTGGCAAAACTGGTTTTGCGGATTTCAGATTTGTGTTCAGCATACCCAAATTTGATAAGAATTCCATAGTGGCTATAGGAAATATATTTCACTGTTGGACAGCGTAATTAGTATTCCCAGATTTTGCCTAAACCCTAAGGATTATTATAACAATCTTGAATATTTCAGTAAAGAAAATTATTCGTAGGTACGATGAGCACGAGAGGTATTCATACGCTCTTTAAACGTGAATAACTTAGCGACTACATAGAGACCTTTGAACTCTTATAGAGCAACGCCCCAGATTCAGCTAAATTTTCAGACTTTGACCTGTAGAAGCTTTGAAATTTATCAAATTGTATCAGCTTGATTCATAATACAAGACTCGATATACCTACTTAGAATTAGGATTATATATTTATCAAATCTATCAAAAAGCTTATTCGTTTCTCAAAGTACCAACCTATAAAGTACTCGAACATAAAAAAAAAAGAAGAGCGAATAAATAATTGCAAATATGTCAAAGAAACGCAAAAGTAAAGAGAAATACACAAATTTTCCTCGTTTTGAACCTTTTTGCTCCCTTTTGCGTTACCCTGCAGTAAGAGCCATAAGACAAAAGCGACCAGCTTCGATGGTTTTTCAACAGAAAAGCAAGAGAAGAGGATTGCTATGTCGGTGGGGTAGGTATATACGAATCGATCGTTTCGAGTTGGTACGTAGTATTACGAATTGGTAGCTCAAGAGAGAAAGGCAAACCCCTTCGGAATCGAACGCTCTTGGCAGATTGCTCTAGGTACGTGTAGCACAGCATATTCGCGTGCATCCATCTTTCTTTTTTATCTTTTACTACGAAACTCACAGTACTTTGTAATCATGCGATATATGGCGAACGATAAGAATCATTTTCTTACGTGATCGTGAAATTAATCCTAGCGTATATAATATCGTTCTTCCAGATCTTCTTTATTTATCCTTTTTAAAAATGAAATGAAAAATTGTGTTAAAGAATAACTGTAAATGAATATTAGATAATTTTGGAAATAAAAATAAATCTTTTATTCGTAGCCTATATAGTATATAATATCGTTCTTCCAGATCTTCTTTATTTATCCTTTTTAATAAATGGAATGAAAAATTGTGTTAAAGAATAATTGTAAATGAATATTCGATAATTTTGGAAATAAAAATAAATCTTTTATTCTAATCAAAATGATAAATAAATTAAATAAAAGAGTTACTTTTGCCCGACCTTGTCCTACACTAGTATTCTTATCTATTATAGAAAATAAAGTTGCAGGCTATCTTTCTTATAAACTCCTATACTCTTTGACAGATCTCGAGCAAATTATGCACAGTAACTTTCTAGGATCCTACGGGAAATATAAAGTATCGTCCAACTTAAACATATCATTCCTTCTACCATGTTTCATATACCTTTGACATTCTGTCATAATAGAAAACCCATCCAAAGATTAGATAAAGAAAAAAATAAACGTAATAGCTTTCGTACAAAAAAGTAAAGAGAAATTGCGAAACTAGGTAATGCAGAACTCTCGAGCTTCTTCGCGTGACACGAATGAGTATGTCGGAGGATCGTTCGAAAGATAAAAGTCAGGAAGATACACTCTGTTACATAGATACGAGTATTGTAAGGAAATTAAAAGGGATAGGTAAACAGATAAGTACTTACCTACCGTTTACATATGGGTAATGTAATATTTGCTATTGTAAATCAACCAGGGTAGATACAGAATAATATTTGAATAAACCAAACACAGATAATAGAATGCATGAAAAGGAATGAATATACAGAAGCTAAATAACAAATAAAGTGATAATAAAGTCGAGAAATTGAGGAATGTAAAGAAAGAAATATGAGAAAGAAGTTAAAATAACATTTTTAGAGGAAAAAGAGATAGATATGAACATGGTGAGATTATGCAAAAACTTACTTTTCGCCATCATTCCCACAAGCTGAGGTCCTTTTAAGGCGTAGTCGGAGATAGGAACGCCATACGAGAGTAGCCGCTGTCACGTTCTGACAAGGAACTCTGTAATAAAATACAAATTTGTTTGTATTATGATATGTTCTATTACTATTTTTTGTTTTTTCATTTTTGGCTCATAGAACCTTTAGAACCATATATTTATATAATAATCGTTTCCTTTCCTGCATGTCAACATAACCAAACAACAAAATATCTATAAATTGTAGATTATAAAGCTTATTCTCCTATTCCTCAACAATCTCGTTTCACGAATAGACAGAAAGAAACCCATTCGAGCGACCGAAGACAAGGTGTCAGGCAATTAGGCGTTTCAACGACGAAATAGCACGTTCGGGGTAGGTATCGTTAAGAAATCAAAGAGGGTAATCAATATCGCATCGCTCATCGTCGAACGTAGCGTGACAAGACCGTCCAACGTACATATTTCACGCAATAAGAGAACCTCGTGCTGCCAGCAGCGTGACGTCGAAGAGTCACGCGCTTTTCTTATCCTTTTAACGCGTCTCGCCTGTCTACTTGTTATTACATAAATAGCTTTTACGTTTAACTAATTCCTTCACACTTTTCCTCAAGGACGAATAAGAAGAATAAATTATTCCTATTTTACGTATTAAGTAGGACTGTGAGTGATAAGATAATTGATATTAATGTAAGGTAAGTGAATATTCCAAAGGTTTTAAATGGGCTTTGTGCTCTTCGATTGAATTCTATGAATTTTAAGTGAATCATTAGTACGATTTCGTGATAAATTGTATGGTAATTAATTATCGATGCGTTTAACTGTCATTATAAGTATACGTGTATGTAAATATTGAATTTTTATTAATTTTGATTGCAAGTTAATAGCGAGATAGAGTTACTCGTATTAATATTTCGATGCGACATTACGTTCGTGTATGAAGAGGTGATTTCAATAATTATAAACAAATTATAATAAACGATGATCGAAGAATACTATAAATTAATAATCTTATATCACCCAGAAACAAAGTACCAAAACTTAAAAGATGTATTTTTAGTTATTAATTAAGGAATAATAAAAAAGATGAAAAAGCTAATAGACGAATGTTTAGTGATCTAGGGTTAAATACACGTTCAATATTAGCTCATACTCTATCGTTAATAAATACGTACCCTCTGTTAGTTTTCGTGTATTTGTCTAGATACCGTTCGAACATAAACCTTCGACACATTTGTCTATTCCCAACCTACCGTATCGCGTGTCTCTCGTAAAGCTTAGAGAACTCTCGATCGCGAAGTAAAGGAGAAATAAGCTACATCGGGGAGGTCCGAAACTATTCGACCTCGGTTTATCGCGATGCACAACGGAGGAGAATATATTCCCGGCGCACCTTCGACCGATATCTCGACCGCGTAAGGTCGAACTCTCCGTACGAATACTCTTCGACCCTTTACTCTTCCTATTATGTGAGTATACAGGGTGTCCACTTCCATATAGTCAAGCGGAGGACTACATATACACATCAATGATTTGAATCGAAATGTCTAATACCATTTTTCAAAATTCGACTTAGTTAACGAATTATTAACTATCAAATATCGGCCAATTACCTGAAAGTAGCCACCTTAATATCACCCGTTATCACATAACAAATATTTTCAATGCAATATGGTATCGCAAGTTGAATTCTTTGTAAATGTTATTTTTTTTTTAAGATCAAATTGTCAAGGTCATCGAGATCGACTCAAGATATTTAGGTGGCTACATTTAGATGGACCACTCTGTATACATATGTGTGGTGGGGGGTCAAGGAAAGAGATACAAACGTGATAGAAGAGGCCGATTGGATCGAAGTTGGTTCTATACAGAGCATTGGCCACCTCGAAAGAAAGAACGAGAGAGAGTATGTCTTGTAGCGTGGCGTAGTCCTGAAGTAACACTCGAGGGAGTTCCGCACGCTCTAAAGAGCCATCATGGATGTAGATGCGGAAGATTGGAAAAGGTGGTATGCACAATTTCGCGCGAAACGGGTCAAGGGTGATTAAGGAGCCCTCGTGTGCGATGGAATGGAGGTCAATGGGATTCGCCCTAGCTCTTGCTCGTCTGAGAGAGTCTCGAAGGTACCCACTACCCCTCCTTTCAACCCACCCCTTGCACCAACATTTTCCTTGTCCTTCAAGCTCTCATCACTTTGAAATATCTTATCTTTACCTTTTTTCTATCTATCTATCTATCTATTCATCTATATGCATACTTATACCTACCCAAGTACCTATGTCCATAACTATTTATACAGGGTGTCCAGTTCCAAGTGTCCCAGCGGTAAACTATATGTGCACATCAATGATTTGAGTCGAAAAGTTTAATGAACTTTTACGAAATTCGGCTTAATTAACGAGTTATTAACTAACAGAGATGCCCATCGCTTGCTTTTTGTCCATAAGGAGCGGTAGGTAGAGCTTAAAGCTTCTCTTTGGACAAGTGACTCCATGATTGGCCTATGTTTGTTAGTTAATAACTCGTTAACTAAGTCGAATTTCGAAAAATGGTATTAGACTTTTCTACTCAAGTCATTGATGTGTACGTGTAGTTCTCTGCTTGGACACTTGGAACCGGACACCCTGTATTTCTATCTGTATCTCTGTCCGTATGTATGTCTTCCACTATATGGATTTTCAAACAACCACTGAGCACAAACAATAACGATTTATTTGTTTACAATTATACAGAACTGTGAATACGTTTGAATAACTGTCCAGAATAATTTATGTTAAAGATGAGATATAGCTATTATATGTGGTATCGATGAAAACGGATGCAACAATTTGTATAACTGTTTTTTTAAATGTATTAACAATTTAAGGTTGCAAATAGTACTCTGGAATAATACATTATTCAAAATATAACCAATATCGAATTTAAAGTTAGATTTCCATCGTAGTAAACTTTTCTGAAATGTTCTCTTAATTAATTCATAAGAATATTACACTTCGTTAACTTTCCTTATTACAAATATAAAAAAGATATTGATATATAAGTGAAGCTAGCTTTTACCTAAGTACTCTTTGAAAAGCTAGACTTATGCCACTTTAAAAGAAAAAAACCGTCGTTTATACCTTCATCTTTTCTCTCTGGTAATTATAAGAGTGAAAAAAACTGTAAAAGAATGTTCTTTTCCACGGTAGTCCTTACGTTCGTTCGTCTAATTTTATAGCCGGACTTCGTTCATTCCACTCGATATAACAGTCTCGACCTAAGACGTCGTTAACGTCAAAAGAGGACGAATATCGACGATCGCTTCGGAAATCGTCGATTATTCGTAATAATGTCCTCCGAGAACGTATTAAGAGCCACGGGGGAAATCGCGCTTGGATTGCGCCCACGAAATATTCTATCTTCTTTCATTCTTTTCTTTTTCTCTCTCTTCCGTAGACTTTTATCTTGGTCGATAGTTCGGGATCGCGTGCAAGACCAGAGATCTCCTTTTTTTCTTTCCGTTTGACCGATAATTCCCATTCTTCTCTAAGCTCGCGTCACGCATGGCTATGTAATATGTACGTATGTAAGTACACTATAAGCGGATCAAATTGATTTCTATCGTAATCCTCGATCAACGACAGCTGTGATTTCTTTGTTCTGCTATAGCTAGGTATTATCATGATTGGCAAATTAGAAAAAAAAATACATAAGTTTGTTCATGACATATCTAGAATAATTGCTTGACACGATTTTGATCATTATACAGGGTGGTCCATGTAACCAATAAAATTACAATAAAAATTAAGAAATATGAACAGATAATATTGCAGTAAATATTTACTGGAAACTTGAGTAAAAAAATGCATTTATTAGTAATAGTTTGCATTCTATCGTCATTCACTTTCATTCTAACATACCATCAGCGATTTTGATCATTATACAGGGTGGTCCATGTAACCAGTAAAATTACAATAAAAATTATGAAATATGAACAGATAATATTGCAGTAAATATTTACTGGAAACTTGAGTAAAAAAATACATTTATTAGTAATAGTTTGCATTCTATCGTCATTCACTTTCATTCTAACATACCATCAGCGATTTTGAAATATTCGAACCAAAGGTGATTAAAGTTCTTCTAACTATTCGATCTACGGCTAACAGTCACATTCACCAGAATATCGTATTTAAAATTGAAGGAGCACGGCTACTCGTTGCCTACGGAATTATTCAATGGATACTACGGCCCAGATACGCTTTACGTTCTCGCGACAGCTTAAAATACATTGTTAGTAGTCCGATATCGAGTAACACATATCGCTAATCGATCGTAAGTCACTGGCATAGACTTAGAATCATTCATGAAACGATGCTTTATGAATGGAAGTAAAAATTTTATTTTCAATTCTTTAAACTTCTATTTTATATTTGTTCTTATAGAATTAATTCGTAATCGATTCGTTCAAACGCTCACGTGCCATTTCTTTATCTGTTTTTTTTTGCTTCTACCTCTTTTTGCGAATGTCTACAGAACGTAAATTCGATCGAAGCTGTGAGCTTCTACTATAGACTTTGTCGATTTAATAAAATATATCTTCCTCGCGTGCTGCCAGGAATACATGACCGCATACTACATATGTATTATCTACTTATGTATGGACATTTCTATCTATGTACCTTTTAACGTGACCATTACTTACCATTCGAGTTGACTAATTCCACTTGATAACGATTTCAGAGGGAATTGACGATTGGTTGGAGTGAGAAGTTAAAATGTTGGTTTTATATGATAAAAAAATAATTATAAAAGAAAAGAAATTAGAATAAGTGAATTTCATTAGAAACTTTAGAAATCTAAATTTTGATCGGCATCGTTTCGAGGTACAAGCATTCTTGCACGTACAGTGGCCAAATCCTTGGCTTGTCCCTGTAGTCTTTTTCCTAACGGTAGTCCTTAGAGAAATCCGTCCGTCTCTGGATTACATCTGGGTCACGTCTTTCTTTGAGTCAGTTCCGTGGTTTTTTTTGTTCAATGTATTTTTTTACTTTAGTTTATAATCTTTTGTGGGAAAACGTGAGAAACGAACTTTTTGTTGACCGACAGTTTCTGGCTATTTTCTTATTAAGAAATTGAGTTCAGAATGAATCTGGTGTCATCCGTAGAAACATCGAGTTTACTTCGATGTTATAAAAGTATTTTTCCCTCGTGTCTCTTTTTATTTATTTATTGTTAGAAATATACCTCTCATCTGGGACCATATTAAACGCAATGATGATAGCTATTTCTTTACCAAATATTGTATTAGATTTATATTTCATGCATGTAATAATTTTCTTTACATTATAAATGCCTCGAACGAACGTGTCTTCAAAACCATAGGGATCAAATGAAAAAAAGGCTGTGGGATTTAAGGAGGCAAACAATGTAGGCTGCTTCACAAACTTGAATTGTTGCCAGTTTTAGTGGTACAAAAAAAAAAGAAATTTGGATGCAATGCCAAAGTTACACTACGTGGTTGCATAATGGCTGAATTAGTAAGATATGGCATTATATATGTAATTTCTGCTGTTAAAGATTGATTTTCTTTTCTTTACTCACTAACAACTACTGTACCAACTAAAATCTTCTTTCTAATAGATTAAATAGACATATTTACATTCAAATGGACCACCCTGTATACGTTATATAAAAAATCTATGCATATACATACGAACGTATATACTTACTTCATACGTATAAGATCGTCAATGCAAATAAAAGCCGAATTCAACGAGATTCAACGTTGAAACCACTAGCTGTAAAACGATCGCACACAAGAGCGAATATCCTTCGAGTCGCACGAGTCGCGAAATTCGGTATAATCTTGACGGACGGAGACTGAATTTATCGTCGTTGGGTGGATCTCGCGTAGCAATTCGATTTTACACCGGCGCACTTGGCTCGCGAACTGTCCCCGAAATTTCCGGTAATATCTCTCCCTCGAGACCTTGAGGCTACGACGACTGGGGTGAAGGACTAAAGGGAAACCCCTCGCTTTTCTTAGCTTTCCACTTCTCTGCAACCCTCCCAAACGTATCGATGGCTGACGTTCCGCTACGTCATCCTTCAATATCCATCGAATTTCTTTCAAAATTTATCACAATACTTTTCCTCTTTTGCTTCTGACGTATTGTTCTACATATTGTACTTATGTTTCTTGTTTGGAAATATGTATATTGGTTTTTTTATTTAAAGTGATCAAATTATTTTTCAAAATTTGTTTATTTTAAATATTTGTTTTTCTTTGTAAATAGTATAAATATTTAAACAAATAATTTGTTTTCTTTGTAAAAGGGTAAGTCATACAGTAATTTCCCTACATTTTTAACCGACTTCTAAAAGGAGGAGGTTACTCTATTCGACAGTGGGCGACCTTGGTTTTTTTTTTTCCTTTGTTTAAAATTATTTCGAAATAAGAGGGAGGGTTTACAACTTCACACTTTTAAATAGATCAAGTATTTCAAAGAAATAAATATAATTTAGTATATTAGAAGAAATAAAACAGGTACACCACTTTCTTTAATTAATTTTCCTCGATAGAATCTTTATATCCTTCAAAAAAATCAATCATTATTCCAAATCTCCCAAAAAAAACCAAAAGTAGGTAACATTATTCAACATGATGGCAACATTGGTATGACGTAACAGACGAGGACACACTCAGCGTTCGAAGTAAACCAAAGTGGAATGATAATAGCTCGACTGTCGTGCAACACACTTCAAAGTGGCCGATCGATAATCGTTCATCCGGATACGCGAGAGAAGCGATAAGACGGCGAAAGGGGGAGATGCCAAATTTCTACGCACGTTTTCGTGATTGATGGCTGCATTACGGCTCAATATTCAACGTCGAATCTTTGTGTTCGTGATGAATCGCGCTTCGAAATTACGAGTACGAAAGAAAGAGGTGAGGAAAAAATTTCGACGAACATTGCAATAATATATCACATTTTTTTTGACAATGTCAATGTGACACTGCATATCAACGAGACTAATATGAATCGATGAGTAAAAAATATTTATGTATCTTTGTTTTGGATCCTAAATCTTTAATTAACGTCAATTATGCAGACTTTGAAAATAACATTTTTTTTTTAAATAAGAGATCAATGAAAAACCATTTAAAAGAAATTAAAACACAAAATTCTAAAATAACATATAAATAGAAAAAGATGTCTATTTTATAGATGTATACCTTAGCAATGTAATAATTTAGAGCTATCCAACAGTCCAACATCCTATGCTACCCATGTAATCATGATATTATATATTTTTACCTACGAACAAAAGTTTGATTTACATGACAAATTTATCCAGGTAATAGCAAGGTATATCAGCTAGTGTAACGAACTACGCATCAAATCTTTCGCCAGTCACATTGCAATACATTGCCGTGAAACCCATTTGGCGAATGCGTGCAATCGCTTGAAAAAATGTCTGCAATTTGCTAAAACGTTCCCACGACCTGGCTGGTAACTATTTTTAACCTGCAACGAGTATTAACGGTGCTGATCAAAATGAGAACCTTCGTACGCTGGATTTCATTCCTCGTTTGAACAGATAACAACAATAATCGGGAGAGAGTCTGGAAAATTAGCTAATATTTAAATAATGAGAAATTCATTCACAATTTCCCACAATTATTTTTAAACCAGTTAAAAAATTATCAATATAATATATAAACCAAAAACGATCTTGATGTACGTATGATTTAATTATGTGTATTTTTGGCCAAATTTTGTTCCAATTGGATCTCAGTTTCCCTTACACATGTACATATAAAATCTACTTTCTATTATAAGCTCGAAAATGTCATAGGTAAGTTCACGAAATCACGTTAGACTATGAAAAAATAAAATAGACGAGCTCGAAATATCCAATCATAAGATTTGCCATACCGTTTGAAATGTATAAATGATCATTAGCTAAAAGTACGAAGAAAAACATGTCACCTTACCATTCCATGAAGTAATTAGAAAGAATAACCAAGAAGTCAAATGGTCTTCTCAGCCTACATAGATCTCCTGATCTTCGAACGACTTCTTTCATCTCACGTACAAACGTTAAAATTATAGTCAAACAGCGATACTCTTTGGGATTCTACCGGAACGCAGCGTGTATGTATGTACATACAGGGTGGTCTAGGTAACTTGTACATCTCGAATAATTTATAAAATATGCATTGTATGAAAAAAATGTTGTATGGTTTGAAAGAGAACATTATACAGTGTATCAACTTTGTTATAAGTGGAACTTGTATAAAAACTTTGAAAAATTTCAAAGTTATTCAAGATATGCAAGATACGTGAACCACCCTGTATAGACATATGCGTGAACGACTAAAACAGACCGAGGGAATTTCCATCGTTATCCGAACGAGGAGAGTCGTGAACGAACGGAGAGACCGGCTCTAGGAAAAATGTTGTATGAAATAAGCGAAGATAAGCCCCTTTCCAGTTTTCCTTTCATTCTGTTTCGACCCCCCCTTATCTCTCTTTTTCCTTCTTTCATGGAAAAACCGAATATGGAGAATGAGTTCGTTCAAATATCCAGGAATGACCAGGACGAGAGGAGAGACTTCCGGTATTATTCTGACGAGACCGCTCGCGGAAAAAGGGACGACGAGTCAGCCAAAGAGCCAACCAGGCAGTCGTCGAAGCTCACCCAACCCCATTTTCTCCTCCTGCTATAGAGTTCAACGTGAAGTGCCTTCTTACGAGAAATATCGCATCATATTTTACCCAGAAATCCTACCACTCCAACCCTCAACGTCTCGCACCGTCCGTCGAGGGTTTTCATTTTTTTTTTTTTGTTCTTTCTTTTTACGATGCCATTATCCAACCCAACGCCGAGAAGAGAACGATGTTGTCTCTCTTACTTTCGTGGTTATCTTTATCTATCTATCTTTCTCTCGGTTACGCGTATAAACATGAGCAGGATGATTCTGCCGCGAGCTAGAAGCCGCGGTTATCCGGTTAAATTTCTGCATTCCAAGATCCTTGTTTTCTTTATTCGTGTCCTCGGTGCAACGGGAATCGAAGAGGGAAGGTACTCCAGAGACTGTAAGTCGGTTCTCTCATTTGAAACGGGGCAGGGGAAAAAGTGATGAAAGTGTAGGATTTGTCGGACGCTTCGACGGTAAAAGAGATCGCGTCTTTACCGACTCAGATCGATATTATTACTTTTTTGGTATTAATACGTTGAATGTTTTTGATAATTCAAACTGTTTTCTATAATTTAAAAAAAAAAACATATCTGGTTATTCCAAAAAATTACAAATGTTTAAAGTTGAAAACATTTTCGAAGACTTGTTGGAAGTATGGTAGAAACAATCATTTTTGCAATCATACCTAACAATTTTTAAAAAACTCTAAGTATTAATAAAATAATTACATCGATCAAAACGACGTATACTAATCACGAGAACGATTAAAAGGATCAACGTTTATTCTTCGGAGTTATCAAACGCCCTTAAAGTTAACTCCGCTATTATTTTCAATACGTCTCAAGTAATTCCGAACAATTTGCCTTTTTCGTCCCCCTCTTCCTACCAATTCCTTTCTCACTCCCAATTCTCGTTTCGTTAACTTTCGGTCACGGTGAAGCCCCCCCTCTCCCTACGAAGAAAAGGAAATACGACTTTTCGTTGAAATTCTATAATACGTCTCCCACCCCATCCATGGAATTTTGTACTCGAGAACTCGTTTATCGATGGCTGAACGAATCGAAGAAGGAAAATTAAAAGGAAGGAGAAAAGTTTCGTATTATAAAACGGAAACCCTACGTTAGATGGATATAATGGAGTAACGCTCGAAATATGCCACCCTGTACATTGTCGAGACGATTTACGATGGTCAGGTCGCGAACATTAATACTCGGCGCGACGCTTACGTCATGAAATTACGAAAACTTGGGAAGCGACGTGCTGGAAGCGAACGTGCAAGAGTGAGTGTGGAAAAGAGAGAGAGAGACTGGGTAAGGTGGTTACTCAAAGGTTGAAACGTCATTCGACGGCACGTCTACTTGGGGTGGAACGGAGCAAGTGTCGATTCGAATCTCCGATATCCGACTTGGCACGTAGCTACGTAACCATCGAGAAAGGGAGGAAGACCGAAGAAGAGAGGGTGTGCTAGTAGTTATGGTCGTTTTATTAGTATCGTAAGTTTAAGAAATATACTACAAGGGTTAAAAAAGAAGCAGATGATAAGTATAGTACAGTTTAGAGTATTCAAACATTTTTTAAAATATTTCATAGTGTATATATGGGGTGTCCGGTTCTGGGTGTCCAAGCAGAGAACTATATGTACACATCGATGACTTGAGTAGAAAAGTCTAATACCATTTTTCGAAATTTGAATTAGTTAACGAGTTATTAGCTAACAAAGATCGACCACTCGAGCTCGCAGCCGATTGATTGGTCGATCTTTGTTAGTTAATAACTATTTAACTGAGCCGAATTTCGGAAAATAGTATTAGACTTTTCGACTCAAATCACTGATATGAACATGTAGTTTTCCGCTTGGACACCTGGAACCGGACACCTTGTATAACCTAATCAACAGTAAAGGGTTAAAAAAAAGAACAGAATATGATAAAAGTAATTTTTATATCGCATCGAATAGATCATAAATACCTAAACAAACGTACCCATGCAATAACAAAAATAGAATAACAGGTATGCATATTCAAAGAAAGAAAAACGACAATTATGCAAACGAAAGAAAGAAGAAAATAGAAGGAGAATTGATTTTCTTGAAACGTATATGAAAAACTCGATTAAACTAGCACTAAAAGCAAACAAGAAGTATACACAGACATTCCTTACTCTCTATTAAAGTCTCCGTTAACGCCACAGGAACAATAAAAGAAGCAAAAAGATCGAAATTGCAGTCGACGGAGCTAACGATACTGACCCTCTCCCAGGTACACGTATAATAGGAACGAATGTTCAAGGAAGGAAAGTCGATAATTATGTAAATAAGGAAAGTAAGTAAAGGAAAGATAGAGGAGACCGAAGTAGACTAGAGAGAGGGTGATATTCGTGCGTTCGATAGACTCGACCACCCACCCACGCCGAGACACACTCTGCCGCGCAGCTTTCTAATTATTGACAGGAAATTAAACCGTATTACACCGTTCGCTCGTACAGAGACCTATCTCTCTTACTCGCTCTCTCAAGTTTCACTTACCTTTGACCTCCTCCGTTCACGCACGCTCACCAACTGTCTCCCCCCTCCCGTAACTCGACAGGATCGAAATTCGTGCTTATCCAGCTAGATCTAACGCTCCGAAAAGCCGATAGCAACTCTGCTACCTCTCTCTTTCTCTACTACATCCCCCCCACCCTCTTACTTTCTCATACATATACACGTACACACATTAGTCTCTCTCTCTCTCTAAGCTTCTCCCGAGGTTCCGGCTTCCTTTCGAATCTCTACGATCGTGCTCACGTTATCGTCGTTCGTGCTATTAATTATCTAACGTAGAACTTTAAGTTCAACACGGTGTTTACCTTCGTAACGGCATGAACTCGGCGCGTTGCTTTTACTTACGACGAACGAAGATTTTCTACCTTTCGGAATTAAGCACGATAATTACACGGGAGGAGAAGACGGCACGGAACGTTTTCTACGTGTCCTTTCTACGCGAAAGGACTCTCCAAACGTGTGCTAGTACGGTTGTATGTATACAGGGTGTCCCACGCAAGCTACAACCGCGAATATACACGTGTCCACATGGATAATTGGAAGCGAAAAGTGAAATAAAAAGTAATAAAAATTGTCCTCGTTAACGAGTTATTAAATAAAATAGATCAGCGAATCAGGAAGCACGGAAGCGGTAGGCGGTGAGCTGCGGCCATGCTAGTCTGAAGACAAGAAGCGATAGCGTAAGGAAGCGTCGTGGACGAAAGATTGAGAGAAAGAGAGAGAGAGAGAAAGTCAACGAAAGAAAGGGCGAGAGAGAGAGAGAGAGAGAGTCAGCGCGTGCAGGCAGCGTGAGGTAGCGCCGTGTTAGGGTAGGAGGGAGCGAGAGAGAGAGATTAGATTAGATTTTTGTTGTGCGTAAGGTAGCGTCGTGAAAGAAAGGTAGAGAGAGAAAGAGTGAGAGAGGAAGAGCGAAAGTCGACACTTTTTCCTAGAAATCTCCTCCTGACCACTACCTTTTCACGCCTGTATACGTGTCATAACGCTCCGCCCGTCGAAATTTATCGCTTCTTATCTTCAGACTAGCATGGCCGCAGCTCACCGCCTACCGCTTCCGTGCTTCCTGATTCGCTGATCTATTTTATTTAATAACTCGTTAACGAGGACAATTTTTATTACTTTTTATTTCACTTTTCGCTTCCAATTATCCATGTGGACACGTGTATATTCGCGGTTGTAGCTTGCGTGGGACACCCTGTATACGGTCTCTTAGAAATGTGTCGCCGTTCGTCTTTTTAAGTACCCCCTACGTGTGCTACTGCTAATCAAACGATCTCTCGTGGCTTCGTGTATGAGACACGAAGTTGTCCTCTCCGATGGGATATATAGGGTGTCCAGATTCATGTTACGCACTGGGAAAGTACATGGGTGTGGATCGAAGAGTTTAATCAATTTTTGCGAAATTCGGCTTAGTTAACGAGTTATTAACAAACAGAGATAGTAGAGTAAGTAGTGGGGGTACCACCTCAACGAGTACAAGTGACTTGTATGCAATTGACAGGTCAATTTTTAATATAATTCCTGTACAAAACCATTGCATCTTTATATAGAGAAGAATAAATGAAGAGAACGATAAGGAAAAATTAAACTGACGAACATATTTGACAGCTGACACTATTTTGCGATCGTAATTACTTACGATTACTTAGAACGAGAAAAACGAGAAAAAGTTAATGAGTAACCCGCAATCTCTGACCTGGTTCGATCGGTTGCAGCTTTGTAGGATTACTAATTTATGTTTCTCTTTTAAAAATAAGTTGAGACTTTCATCGATAAAAGTGTTTCAAGGTTCCCATATTTTTACCTGTGTTGGAAATGAGACAAATCAACAATTTTTAGATTGTTTGAAATCAAAGCTATAATATTCCCAAATATAGCTAATACACAATTCAACTTTATTAAGAAATCTTTCTATCCCTATCACTGAATATCAAAACACCAACTATTTCGAGCCAACATTTCTTGGATATGTATACAATATTTGAATCCAATATTTTTCTCATGTTAACAAGTGTGACTGTAAAAATATTTTTCCAATATTTGAAAAACATATTTAACCAATATTTATGTGCTACTAGGGGTAAATAATTGTAAGAATCACTTTAAAATCTATTCTTCGATAGTATAACGTGCAAAAATGTCTCTACGCATCTCGTTGTTTCGAGAAGAACATAATTTGTTTGCATTTGTTTGCAACGCGATTACCGCCTGTATGCCATCGGTATTTGACAATGTAAACTAGCGCGTAGGGGATCGATATCGGGAAAACGAAACGAACGTGCTACGTTCGGTGAGTCGCCGAATTAACGGTATTTTAATGCCAATCGTTTAACCGAATTAACAGCCTAGCAGCCAGAAGTACGAGATTAAACTGAAAAAAAAAAGAGAGAGATCGCTTTCGAGTGTCCAACCGACATTGATAAGCTGGAGGATAACTCGACGAAGCTTATTGAATATCGTTGAAACGCAACCAGCATTCCTTTTATTTTTTACCCACTGATTTTTCAGTTTTGTGTCATACCTTGTTTACACGCAACCAGCATTTTAATAGAATGTTTTAGATTAGTCACTGGTTAGTGTCTGTATATAAACAGTGAATTTAGTGTTAATTTCAAGTTGACCAAAAGAATCTATAAAAAAAAAAGATTAATCTATAAAAAAAAGCATATTGATATTTGGACGTTGGCTAATTAATTGGTAGGAACTCGTATAAACGTCGGTATATTTGTTCGTGTTTATTGGTGAAATAAACTCGATAAATATCTCAATTGCTTATTTATAACGTTACTGAGAGAAATAATATATCTTTTTTTATTAGAATAAAGGTAGATAATATTTTCTTTTCCGTTTGCTTTTTTTTTTAAAAAACTTGTTTCAAGTACAAATATTTGAGTATTTGGAAATATTCCGTATTTAAATGATGTACCATCTGTTTTACTCATTGGTAATTCAATATTTATAAAATTCATTATCGATAACAGATATATTTGGATATAAATACAGTGATTTGATTTGTTCAATTGACAAGGTATTAAAAAATTTACTGAAAGTACTCTTACTTTTTCGATAATAAATTGACGCTCGAATGAAGGACCGTCCATTGATTTCCAATCGGTCTTGTTCCAATAGTACAACGCTTTCGATTACGCATCAATCAGAACCTTATTAATCGATTACACTTAGGATAGAGAGTCCCCGATGCCCATAAAGGATAAAGCAAGCATCGTATCTTCCTGAATTTACGAGCCTATTCTGAACGATCGAGCTAATTTACGGAATAATCTCAAACGCTTAAACCAGAAATCGAACGAGCGTTTGTTGAACAAAACCGATATTATTTCATTTTCCTTATTTCCTTGCAAAGGGATGCATGTAATTGATAACTGATCAGTTAATTAAATATTATAGATTTGCTATCAGAAAAGCTACCATTGTTACAACATAATTATACGTATGGCTATGTATACACTGTATCTACATTTAAAATAAAATATATGTATATGTCCATCTCTTTTATCTCTCATTCTGTATGACTATTAAATTTAAATAAATCATTTATGCAATATTGATGAATACCAAATCTTTTAGCTGCTAAATCACATACAGTAACTGGGTAGAATTACATTCTTTTTGTGCCTCAAACCATAGAAGACCTATTTGTAGGTACATCATAACCTTCTGTTGCTAGTTCAGTTTATGAACAATTAATACCCAACCAAATTCACATATTCGATTGAACACCGGAAAGTATGTCTACATTGTATCTAAACATCGCTACGAAATGCTGTTCGAATAACGGGGGTTCGGAGATTCTGCTGTACATACCTCTTTCACATACCTAATATACAAATACATTTACCTTTGTGCAGACACACACCGCACGTATGTACGTACGTTTAAAAATTCACCTACGATTTATGTGCAGCTCGTTTGGTACGAGTACCTACTCTTACAGTTTCCGATTAACACACCCGCGATATTTGAAACCTGAATACGATGAATATAGAATGTTAATAATTCTTCCATACGAAGGATAGGTTTTACGATCGGTTCCACAGTTACGTGGAAAATATATATTATTTATCAGTTTCTACAATAGAATGCACTTAACCTCCTGAGTTCTCCAGTAGGGGAGACCGGGGCTAGTTGTCCCAATTTTAGGTTTTTTGTTTCTACAGATTCCTGTAGCTTATATTTTTGAATTTTTTGGTGACCATCATAAAATTCAACTTCTTAGCAATACATAGAAATCTCTCCGCTTGTATTGAGAAGTTTTTAACACGTTTTTTTTTCAATTTCAAGCAAACAAGTTTTTTTGGGACAACTTGCCCCGCTGCGGGGTAAGTTGTCTCACGCCATGGGGCAAGTTTTCCAAGGTTTCCAAGGAAAAATCCTGACGTATGCATCACGATTTTTGCCAAAATGGTCACCACCGCCGATTTCAATGTTTAATGGCTCATTTTTAAGATAAAAACATGCAGAATACTGTCCCGTTGTCTGTTTTTCGATATTGTAACGGAGTGATGAGATATTAATTTTTTAAGTGTCGGAGTATGGGTCATTTTCAAGCTTAAAACTGCTGTATCTTTCCAACCAGCCATCCTATCGAAACGCGACTTGCATATTCGTAAATATGAGACTTTCCTCTTTCAATTCCTGTGCATACATCATGATTTTTGTGAAAATGGTCACCACCGCCGATTTCAATGTTTAATGGCTCATTTGAAAGATAAAAGCATGCAGAATAATGTCCCGTTGTCCGTTTTTCGATATCGTTGAGCAATGATGAGAAATTAATCTTTGAAGTGTCGGAGTATGGGTCATTTTCAAGCTTAAAACTGCTGTATCTTTCGAACTAGTCATTCTATCGAAACGCGACTTGCATATTCGTAAAGAAGAGACTTTCCCCTTTCGAACAAGTATTTGATCGGGCAAATTCGAGATACTTCGATTTTTGACAAAAATCCTGACCTATGCATCATGATTTTTGCCAAAATGGTCACCACCGCCGATTTCAATGTTTAATGACTCATTTTAAAGATAAAAGCATGCAGAATAATATTCCGTTGTCCGTTTTTCGATATCGCTAAGCAATGATGAGAAATTAATCTTTTAAGTGTCGGAGTATGGGTATTTTGCAAGCTTTAAACTGCTGTATCTTTCGAACCAGCCATCCTATCGAAACGCGACTTGCATATTTGTAAAGTAGAGACTTTACTCTTTCGAACGAGTATTTGATCGGGCAAATTCGAGATGCATCGATTTTTGACAAAAATCTTGATGTATGCATCAAGATTTAGAAAGAAGAAAGCATGCAGAATACTTTCCCGTTGGCCGTTTTTCGATATCGTTGCGGAGCGTTGAAAAATAAATTTTTTAAGTGTCGGAGTATGGGTCGTTTTCAAAAGAAAAATCGCTGTAACTTTTTAACCAGACATCCTATCGAAGCCACACTGCCATATTCGCAAATTAGAGATTTTCCTCTTTCGAACGAGTATTTGATCGGGCAAATCCGAGATGCATCGATTTTTGACCAAAATCCTGATGTATGCATCATGATTTGGATGGGGAAAAATGAGGATGGGGTAAGTTGCCCCTGGGACTTTTTGCCCCGGTCTCCCCTAAATATAGAATCAAGTATCAAGAATCTTGCAAGACGTGCAATGAACTAATCGTGTACACTACTAATTCTCGATGTTAAGAAGTTAATACAGAACAAATATGTACGATTCTTTCTTATGTTGAATCCATCACTACAACTAGTATGCCACAAGAGTTTCTAAAAGAAATAAAAAAAAAAAAGTATGTCTGGAACTCAGGAGCTTAATACAAGTTACACTAGTAAGGGTAAAAATGTCCCTTAAACGCATCAATTGTGAACCGCCGGAAGCCGGCTCTTCAACGTACGTGGATAGATGTACCTACGTATACGCAAATGAATTCCAAACAGTATAAATTCATGACGGCAGGGCAAATGTTGCAAACGGTTTACACATATTTCTTAGCCGTCTCGCATAATTAGTAGGAACGTCGAAAGAGGGAACGTAAACTAACACGCAAACTTCATTACGAACTTCATTACCAGCGTGCGCGCGCGCAAAGAAATGTTTTCAAATTAGAAAATTTTCGATATATTCCCAGGGAAATGAGATAAAAAAACGCGAGAGATAGCTTCTAACTTTGTTTACTAAAAGGAGGATTACACTATTTGTTGTCTATTTATTTTTTGTAAAAAAATTTAAAAAATGTCTTTATATTTCATTATTTTTCATGCAGCTCAATTACTTACCTAAAATTTGTCTTATTATTATTTTTAATCTTTTTCCCTACACTCATTATATTCGCTAACAAAGTTTACAAGAAATCCAATACCTCGTATATCCGAAAAAGAATAATATTTTAATTAAAAAAAAAATGATGAAACCATTTTGTAGATTATCGAATACGTTAATCCAATAATCTATATTGTTGTTTTTTTTCTAATTAGTAACTTATTGTACCAGATGAAAATAACCAGAACATAAAACAAGCGTAATCAAAAGATTACCGTAGATAACTGAACTCGTTTAACGTAGACGATAATCTTTTTCCTACTCGAAGCTGGATTTCCTTCATCGTTTTTTCTCGCTCAGATATCCGAAGAACTCGTCCGGCTAAGAACTGACCTACCTCTACTTCGCGTCACGTGGCATAGATATTTTTTTGCCGTGTCGTCGAGGCTTTTTTCAAGAAGTTATGTAGGGTGAGCGATTTAAGTGTCCAAAGCCAAGCGTGTCCCAACACGGTGCAAAGATGACGCTTCGAAAGTGGAACAATTTTTTTTCTCTTTTTGCGTGTTCGTTTCAAGGATGCCAAAGTATTTTTTTTCCAACACGAGTAGTATATCCAAATGCGTTTATGTATGTGTATAGGTTTATAATTATTGTTACATTTCGTATGCGTTAGTAAACATCGCACCTTTCATAGCAAGATTCAATAGATCCTTACAAACCACAAATCTGTATTTATACAAATTCGGGAACAGCTTTCAGAAATCCTTTCATTAGTAACCAAGCATGCAATCAACCGTAGAATGTCATGCATGTGTATGTGTAACACAGTTTTTTAAAGAAAAACTTTCTAATACGACGAGGATTCTAACTTATGGGGGTTTTTATATAATATGGTATACTAGAAGAAAGCTAATTATATATACTATATCCCGTTTGAAATTTTACACAGAATTATTCGTTAACCAAAATATTTCAGAGATCAACATCATTTATTGTCATTAAAATATTAATTTTGTTGAACCTAAGCACTTACATACACGTAGATAAGAAGCAAGCTCTGCTTGTAACATTTTTTTTTAATAACGAATAATAACAGAAACTGTAAATGGGACACACCGTATATTATAATTATTTATTCATTTCAATAATGAGTTAGAGAGAAAAAAAAAGAATAATTTCCAAAGTCTAGATCGAGGTCCGATTTTCTACATTTCTGAATCTATTTATACGGACGATATTATTCTTTCCTTCGAATGACTTTTTTATTTGACATGGAACGTCTTTAAACTCGTTTATTGTCGGATACGGTCTTGCCCTGTTGGATTGAAGTTTCTAGCACATTCTTTTAATTCTACAAGGTTGATAAATTCTCGTTTGCTTTTCCATTGGAAAATCCGTTCCTTTTGTCTCGTATTTGCTCTTCATTTTTGCTGACGTCTCATCGAGTTCTTTCGTAATCGAATAAAGCATTTCTTTTACTTCCGTTCGCCAATCCAATATACATATCGAAAAGGAAATCGAAGAGTCAGTGATGTTAATAAATCTCTAAGGATTTAATAAAAATTTGACTGATGGCAAATGATAAAAAAAAAAAGGTTAAGAAATAATCAAAATGATTGGAAATGGCAGAAAAATATCTCCAACATCATATGCAAAATCGAACAAACTTTAAATATAGTCACACAACATCGGTATTTAATTATGGACTTACACGAGAGATTTTCACGAGAGTCCATGTAACTACATTGAAGTAACTCCACGTTCAATAAATTCAACGTTTCCACAAATTTATTTATAGTCCCTTGCGATCTTCAACCGTTTTATTCACTTTCTCTTGCTACAAATTCGTAGGAAATACGTAAGCCTGGTAGGTAATTTAATATATTTGCCAGGAAGATCGACGTAGGGATCGTTACATCTTTCGGGTCTGGGAAGCCGCACACTGTGATTTGTCAAATTCAACGGCACCCACCACGATATTCTACCCGCAATTCCCTCGTGCGCTTAGGAAATCGTTCTAATCGAAATTACTTCTCCCTAATTCCTGCAAGTCGAATAGATCGGGATTTCCTATAACATTTTATGCTTTCTTGATAATGTCATATGGAATTTTAATTTAGAACCTGTAATTACAAGTCCAAAGTACTATTATTATGGAATGTAAAGTATTGATTTGGTTTTCTTTTAATTAAGATTGTTTTCATCCACAATTCCATTATCTTATTAACCCTCAACTTACAATAATTACGAAACTTACACAGACACATAAATGCATTTGCACGCATAGTAATGTTAAGAAAATATAATATCGTGGCTCGTTTTTGTTCATTCATTGAAAAACAAAGAGAGGTGGTTCTCGGTAGGCCGTTGAGCAAAAAGAAAAACTTTCCGAGGCTCTCCATCTTCCGTACCTTTTCAGTAGAGCGCCATACTTTCGTCCAACCAATCTCGAGCCATTCCCGTTCCAATTTCCACGAAAAGAAAATGTTTTCCCCGTGCTGGGCGAAACGAGGATAACCAGAAAATGGCAAGATGCTTGCCGCGCAAAAGCGCCGGTCAAAAATCGTGTCACCTTCAGCTTTTCTCGTTTTCCATCTCTTTTTCTTTCGTTTTTCTCTTTTCAAATTACGTCTACCGAGAGACGAGAAAGTGGATTACGATTCGATTCGTAATTCTCGCGAGATACGAAGAACCAAACGAATATATTGCGATTGTGTTAAGAGCAGGAGTAGTTTATGAAATATGTTTATTATTAATATTCGGAGAATTGATAACAAATTCATTTTGTAATTCATTAATAACAATTTATATAAATGTTTAGATTCAATTTGTAATAAACAGACTCTGAAGGTGTCTTGTTGCAAATGGCATAACTAACTAATTAATATAATTAAATAAAAATTGAAAGTGTAGTCTAGTAAAGCCAATGAAATTTCAACTTTTGCAAAATATTCTTTTATTAAATGAATAGTTTGACCTGCCACACAAATAGAAATGACACTCTAGAAAACTATATTCAGTTACTGACAAAAAATTATTCTATTTAGCGTGGTCATTTAAGGCAGATTATGTTTTCTAGCGCGGAACTAGAGCAAAAATAAACAACATTAACATAATTCTAACCTCTAAATGGGAAATACGCTGCAATGTAAAATTAAATCAAAACCACGAGCTAGGGTTTGAAGCACACTTTTTTTATGCGAGGAAATGACGGAAAACAAAATAACGCGCTACTTTACCAGTACATTTACCTCGCCCGAGCCTTGTAGACTTATTTCACTAAACGCTAAATCAAGGTGCTACGTGTTCATACTTATATCATTTTTTACGTTAGTATAACATTTTTATTAGTGGAAACTACTTACAGCCTTTCTTTTAAGAAACATCAAAGATTATAATAACTTTTTTCAGTAACGATAAATAAAATAAAAAAAGATGACAATTTGAGCTACTAAACTACTACTTTTTTCTTACGGTTCCGGACCGCACGTTATAGTTTAAAGGTTAACAGAAATAAAAATATATACAAAAAGAACTTATGACTCTTGAATATTCATAGAAAAAAATGAAATAATAAAAAACACACAAAAAATCTACACAAAGAGAAACGATAATATTTTTACCAGACTTCAAAAACACTTTTGGAGTCAGTTTATATATATTTTTTTTTTTAATTTATTTTATATCTACCTACAATATGATTGACCTTCGTCTTTTATCTTCGAGCACACACTCGCATAGGTCGATGTGTCCTCTTGTAAATTTAACCGCGTTAAGAAATGCACGCGTACTAAACCGCGCTCGTAAATTACATACCGTCCTTCGTCGCAGCACCGAACACAATTTTATGCTCGAACCACGTAGAGAGACGCGAAGTTTATCGTCCCGTGTTCGAAGTAGAAGGGATTTAAACTATCGTGTTGTAAAATCTTCTACGATGAAGGACGGGGCACCGATAAGGGACTTATCATAAGCGTCTCAAGAAACGACGTTAAATTTATCGGATTCGACCTTACGATCTCGACCAATTACAACGATCGAGATTACACGTTCGAGCTGTAAAATAGCTTGTCAGCTTTTGCGAACGAAATGAAAAACGTGGTCGAACACGTAGAAAGTGATCTTTTTCTATCAATTTTTAACGTTGATTTTTCACACCAGCTAAATTCTCGGTTGAACGTGACACGGAAATGAATCGATCTCGATTTTTAGACATTTCTTTCCCTTTTTTTTTTTCTATTTTTGCTTTCCTATTTTTTGTCTTCTTTTTATTGAGTTACATTTTTCAACGTTCCAAAACGAGAGTTTTCGGTATTCGTAGATACCTCTGCAATAATATCGCGGCCGCGAACTTCGAACTTTGAGTCGGAAGTCGAGTTTGTTTGCTTTAAATGGTGATCGATAAACGAATTATTTCGAATGATCTTTTTTCGGTTTTAGAAATACGCTCGAAGCTTTAGAAATACACGAGTATAGATATACAGGCTGCTCGCCATGATTGGCTGATCTTTGTTAGTTAATAACTATTTAACTGAGCCGAATTTCGAAAAATTGTATTAGACTTTTCGACTCAAATCATTGATGTATACATGTAGTTTTCCGCTCGACCACCTGGAACCGGACACCCTGTATGTATTCCGATAATAATACATTTTCTTTCAATATTTTTTTCTTCTTTCGTCTAAAACCTGGCATTCGTGGCAATGTCTCTAAAATTTAATTTTGGTAATTCCACAACTAAAGTCTTACCAAGTATTCTTCAAAGTAAGTACCGTATAATGGTAAAAGAATCACATCGATAAGTCAATTAGTTTTTCCAAAGAACTTAATTGAACACAGTGTTTTCAATCTGCTCTAGGTTCGAGCGAATCAGCGGTGTCCTTTAAAGGAAAATCCAATAACCAAGCCCGGTAGTGAGTTAGAAACGATCTCTAATCGTGTCAAAAGACCGTTTCGATTTCCACGACAGCCGGTAGAATGTCTCTAAAGATGAAAGACGGTAGATGAGAAAAGGGAGAGAACGTTAGATGGTCCGTAAATTCGTCTTGAAATTAGCAGGCAACTCGAACGACGGTTCATCTAATCTTCGAAGAAAATCTTCGAGAGTTATAACGTTAATTAATATCCATCGGAAGTTTTACGAAGAGAACGCTTTTCTCTTACGTTTTTTCTCTACTTTTTAATCTCTCTCTCTCTTTCTTTCTCCCATCGTTGTCCTTTCATGCCGAAACAAAAGTCGAAAGCGAAACGGTGTTTCGGACTTTCTCGAAAGCATTAAACATTCTCTCTCTCTTTCCTTAGCTATGGAAAAATAGCATCGAGAAGTTATAATAGCGTTGGGAATTAGGATTCCAGTAATACCACTTCTACTCGGTAAAGTTTCGCGGCTCGCCCACGTAATATTATTCAAATGCGTCTTCGATTACGGACGCGAATTCTCCGCGAATTCGTGAAATCTGATCGAAATTTATGGAAAAGAAAAGTTTTGTTTGCTACGGAAACGGATAGATTTTTTTTTTTTAGTTCAATGCTACTTACTCAAGTATAAATTTACACTAGAATCTATAATTATTTTTATCGTATGCTGCTATTTGGTAAATACTGAAAGAAGGAATATTTTATTTCTTATTAATGATTAATAAAATAAATAATGAATTATTCGACAAATTGTGAAACATGAAACCATTAGTTTTACAAAAAGAATATATAAATCGATAGATCGTTTTCTTTAGCGCAACAACGTAGTAAGTTCTTTTTCACTAGAATTTCTAATCCACTCGCATGAGATCCTTATCGGCTTTTCGTCCTAGCGTTTCTAAAGAGAAATGGCTGTAATTACATGAACCGTGGCA
Organism: Ancistrocerus nigricornis; assembly: GCA_916049575.1. Classification (NCBI taxonomy): domain Eukaryota; kingdom Metazoa; phylum Arthropoda; class Insecta; order Hymenoptera; family Vespidae; genus Ancistrocerus; species Ancistrocerus nigricornis. The sequence continues at coordinate 3,028,429 of OU696669.1, read as the reverse complement.
ATAAAAATAAAAAAAAAACCGTACCGAAGCACTACGTCTACGCCGAATGACCGACCTTCAATTACCGTTCGCGTGCAGAAGCTTCGGTGTTTACATAATAATTAAACTTTATTCACTTTAAAAAAATATAAAAAAAGACTTCTTACTAATAAAATGTTCAAAGGTACGAATGCTGATCTCATATTTTTATTAGTAATAAGTATGATCCATGGGTTTGGAAACCATACATGTGGATAATAGGAAATAACTTGTATGATTTCCTACGAGAAGAAAAGTTAGAAAGTTAACCCTTCTAAATTATGACTTGGTAATAAGAAGAAGTATTTAATATATTTTATTTGGAATATTTCGTGTTTATTCCTTTACATGCCAAAGCTGTCGAAATAGTTCCAGTTATTTAAAGAACCCAATAAAAATAGAGATTTGCATTAACCCAATAAATCTCTCATGCAAAATCCGAATTGATTTTCCAAATTTTCTCTCTTTCTTCAAATAACCTCCCAAGAGATCGAAACCAATTTGCAAATGTTCCTTTTTTATCATACCAACTAAAATAATACTATTTAACCGACTGTATCGAAATGAAATAATATTTGATTTAATTCATATTCACCCTGGCAACCTGAAATACCACTAGAAATATCTCAATTTTAAATGATACCTAGCTCGGTCAGAAAAAAAAAAAAAGATATCCTCTCGTACGTTCTTCCGGTTCTTCTCTCGTACCCCGACTATTTTCTTGCTTCTAAAGAATCTTTCGTGGCTTCAAAGACGACGGAGACGTCCAAGGGTGCCGCGATAGCAAAGAACGAAAGACGGAGAAAGAAAGAAAGAGAGAATAACTAACGGCACTCGCAACTTTCTCGTGAAACGACTTTCCCCGTAATAGCTGTAATAAATTTTTAATACCTGGCTCGTTTCGAAAAGAAAAAAAAAAAAAAAACGAGAGTAAAAGACGTAAAGAAGAAAATCGAATCGGCGCCACGCCTCGATCGAACAAGAATCATTAAAAGTACGTAAACTCGCTTCTTTTCTTCTCCTACCTCGTTTCGTTCGATGGGATTTATATACATATATCAGAGAACGAAATGAAGTTTTCTCCTCGAGAATCCATCCTTCGAAGTGAATAGAGCAAAAGCTCGTGCGAATCCTTCGATTTACTTTCGAAAGCCCTGCAACGAGATGCCTTGGCATATTTTGATGCAACCCCTTCCGAATCCTGCGAATTTTCTCTGATCGATCCTGCCCATTCGAGATTTCACGAACTTCTTCTCGCTCTCTTTCTTCGTCACATTGAAAGAAGTAATATAAAAACACGTTGACGATTTTTTGACGAGAGGCCACATCCATTTCCAAGGTTTTATAGAAATATCTTCGTGACAGAGTCGAGTTTACTCACGTTTCGTACAAATAAGTTTTTATTAGAGCGAATTTGTACTATAGTAGGTAGATTCATATTTCCTGTGACCTGTCACTCCATGTGATTAAAGTGTCAAATAATAGATCAAATTACAATACCTTTTTGTCACCAGTGACACCTCTAGCGTATAGAGCGAGGAATCAACTGTCACATAAATTCAATGTTTCGTGTTACAAATTAATCACAGAATGTTCAATTATTTACTGTTGATACAGTATCTATCTAAAATCTTTTATATAATATAAATGGCATAAAAGTATAACATTTAATTAAAAGTACTGACAAATTGTACTACAGATCAATTAATACATACACAAAAGACTAATTATAAATGAGAAGAAGACGTTTTGAAAGTGCGTCTCGATAGAATATTAAAAAGCACCATTAATACCCTTTGTCGAGCGACACAATTGCGACATTATGACGACAGGGAAGGTAACGAAAACGAATTGCGAGGTTCCTGCGTAGGATCACCAGCTTTGACTCACGTAATCTCCATTGTGTACGGTGCTCACTTTTGTTAGCAACGTTCTCGCGCCATTCTTGCTTTGGAATTTTGTCGTCTATTACTATTATTACAACTACTACTAATAGATATATGCTAAGGAAGAAGTGAATGAGAAGATTGGAGTGTAAGCTTGGGAACAAACGAGAAGAGTAATCAAACAATAGCTAAATATAATTGCAAATTTCAAACTTTCTTTTCTTCATTTTTCCATCACCCGTGGGGCTTGAAAATGACATATTGTGAGAGAGATGATAAAAAAAACAACATAATTTCAAACTAATGTACGATTTGTAATAAAGAAAAATGGGTACACGAGAACGAACTTAGTTTCGTAGATTTTCCAATGGATAGACTTGTACCAAGCTGGGTAAGCCATGTGTTATTTTCTTCGTAGTATACTTACGTAAGAAAAGGTATGCTTCGGACCCTTGTTCACGGTTATGATTCAAATATGGATTTTTTACGTCGAGTTATTTGTCCTAAATTAAAGCGATATAAAGCTAGACGGAATAATCTTGTCGCCTGTTCTAAATCTGATATACCTAATACCCAAATCGAGAGACGTACGTAGCACGTAAGTAATACGTACATACGTCAAATGGACGACCATATACCAACAAATTGTTTTATCGATATTATGTTAGTGGCTCGTGCCGAAGGCGTACCACGCGATTCGGAGAATATCGTAGTTTGCATAAAACAATATTATTGACGATAAGGCGGACTGGCACGAAACGATTTTAGCCATTTCGGACCGACCGAGTTTGCTATGAAAAACTTCATTCACCGATTAACTCGAACTCACGTTCGTGCCCCTTTCTATTGATAATGGACGATGTGCGAGTCTTACTATCGTTATGATTAAGTTATTAAAGGAAAAAAAAACAACATATTCCTGGTTATGAAAGCTGTAATAATTTTATAAAAATATTGTCCATGATGGTTTTCATGAAATACGTACGGGCATTTTTATTTGACATGATCTAAACAGCAAAAATATGTTTATATGTATAAATATGTTATTTTATTTTCATTTAAATTCCAAGACAAATATTCGGCAACTTATTGAAAAACAGAATGAAGACTATTAAAATATTAATTTAGGAATCGACTCGACGCCATTTTGATTTTCATCTATTCGAACATACTCCTATCAACCTATACGAATATTCTTTCCCTTTTTTTTTTATCTTCTTCTATCACTTTTATTACATACCTTCGACATAAATTTTACGACTCGTTCGGCTAATACCGTTCGTTCGTCATTTCGAGTTGGCGCGCAGCTGCGTTTTAAAAAAATATAGCCGATACGTGCCTAGGAGACGAGTCTCTTTAAAAGAGCCTTTTTAGATCCTAATGGGTACTTGACTAGTCAGCCCGATATCAGAAGCGATAAGGACCGATTTAAGAACGGCGATAAAGCGCGGTTGGCCGCCCCCTTCTTTCGAGAGCCCTTTTGCTACTCCCACCTCCTACCACCGCTATCATCGTTCTTACCATCCAGCAATTTTTATTATTCAGATGATTACCTGCCGTCGTTGTCGCAACGTTTATCTTATCCATCGAACAAAGCAACGATTAAAATTTTATATGGAGAACGAAATTTATTGAATGAGCCTCTTGAACTGTTAATTCGAATTTTAGAATTTATATTCAGGGTGTCCGGTTCGAGGTGTCCAAGCGGAAAACTACATGTGTAGATCAATGATTTGGGTCGAAAAGTCTAATACTATTTTCCGAAATTTGGCTCAGTTAAATAGTTATTAACTAACAAAGATCGACCAATCACGGCGATCAGCGACATATAACGTTGTAAGTAATGTCCTGAGACATTTTTTTTCAACAATTATATGATATATACCGTGTAAAATGTTAATGCGTATTTAATGACCCACTAAAATAGCAATTAAGAAAAAAGAAACAATACTTTTCATATAAATGTCACACCAATCCGATAATATCATAATCAAAAACGATAAAATCTATTTTTACAAGCACGACCTTTTTCGTCCTTTATCCAGCGTGACCATCGTGCTTTGGTTTTCCAACTGGCTGACTATTTTCCATCCGTGAAATTCGTTCCATCCCCACCCCTTTCTCTCTCTCTCTCCCTCGCTAATTCAATTATTTATCGACTACACTAGTCAGAAAGGACGTCCAGATTTTTGACGTCCGGCAAAACGTTCGTTAGATCAGCAAAGAGAAATAAGATAAATCTTGATCTGTATAATTTAATTCAGTTCTCGACGTAGACCGTAGGCAAGCAATTTGGGGCAATAATCCTTGAATCCAGGACGCGAGAGCTATTTGCCTCGCTGCCAAAAGTACTTTTCTAATTGCCACACGTCGTTACCAAATGCGTCCGGTTCTCTACGAATGCAGCACCTATTTTTTCGTGATCAACGTTAATAATCGCTAAGGCGCGAACATTAATGTTGAAGAATGAATAGGTATATTATATTTGCAATTTGTTCTGTGATTTATCCGTAATTTCAATCAATTTTGTTAACTTTTTTCGTCACCAACAGATTATGGACATAAAAAATTGATATATAAATTATTTAGCATATTATGGTTTGTCAACATTTATGGAAAAGTATATATTGTTTACGATTATTATAACAAGTAAAACATATTTTAGAGAGACATGATAACCTGTAAACATTTTTTGGAAACTATAAGAAATGGAACCGGCTTTTTTCTTTGAAATATAAACTTTGGAAATGGTCCAAGCCATCATCTAAAGTTTCAAAAAACGCATTACCTTATAACTTACACGTAAGGTGTTACGTTATAACTTACTTCTAAAGATTTATGTCACGAGAGCGAATCTTTTTTGAAATATTTCCTTACACAATAAAAAAAGTAATATACGAGGATGGGTCAAAAAGTTGGCGAAATGACGCAACAGAAGCAAAGCTAGGCGTCACTATTGCATATAGCAGGAAGTCAAGGGATGAAGTGGTCAAATCATTTGTACTTATTTCGAGGACAATTTTTGTAGAAAGTATAAATAAACTAATCGAAAGATTAGAGAAATATACCTAAGATTTAAGGGAAAAAATATTGAAAAAGAAAAAAAAAAAATGTCATAATTAAATCACTTTCGTAATCACCGGTATGCATAAATAAAAAGTCTACAAAAAAAAAAAACCAGAAACGTTACCAACCGCATCACCATTGCCTCCCATTGTAATACGATACCGTGTATCAGCAAATTCAACAACCGAAACGGAACCTACCCGACAAATAACGATACAGAAAAAAAAACAATTCGTCTCTGGAATATCGTCACAAATCGATCCCGAAAAAAAGGGGCGTAATAAAGCGTAAAAAATCGATGGTTCGGAAACGGTTATCCGGGAGTGGGGGTATATACGTGCGTGTGGGAGAGGAAAGCTTTTGAAAAATGAAGGGAAAAAAAAACGCAGAGCGTGAAAGGAAGTATAAAAAAAAAGAAAGAAAGATCGAAAGGTACGAATCGTTTTCAGTGTGGCTCGGACGATCTCTGGAAAATATCCTAACGGAGGAAACTTAATGGCCCTTCTACGAGTACGCGCCATCAAGCTCGTTCGCTCCACGGCTATTTCGCCAGGCACTTTTAGCAGCCGTGGCAACTGGTTGTAGCCACGGATAGGTATTCCCTCTGGCAACGTAAGCGCACTTTGTCACCTGCTTAAGGAATCCTTTTATTACGCGTCCATGCTACTCGCCGCGCTACGCTTTTTTCCCGTGAAAATATCCTGAGCTTTCCACGTCACCGGCACAACGAACGGACGGACGAATGGTTGACTATTACTACTGCGAGTAATGGGATCGTTCGAGATCAAGAATTCCAGCCAAGGAATCGACCGAATACCGTTCTTATTTTTATTTCCGTTGTCCGTGTAGAAAGTACTACGTTTCTGTTTCTGTTAAATTAAGTACTTTTCCATCTCTTTTTACCAAGGACGTTCGAAGGACTTTTTCCAGGGAGGGGGGGCATGACATAAAATGTCACTCAAATTGACTGAAATGTATGCTTTGATATTTATATATCTTTTAGTATTAATGCTTTCTTACAGCGGGAAGGTAGATGTAAATTGAGAACGATTTTTTTGTCTTTTTTGGAATTCATTTTTCATTTTTTAAATATTTAGGCATTTTTTATAGAATAAAAGTAAAATAATAATTTAGTTTTCTAAAGTTGGAAATAATAAAGTAAATTGCAAATATTTAAAAAACTTTTTTTTCAATCTGCCCGAATTGATCTATAATGTTATTTACATTGTTTATAAATTTGTCTTTGTTTCCCTTATGCGGGTGATCTCGAAAGTTAATTGCACATGTGCGTAAATGCGGAAAAATTTCCCTTAAATGAGAAATGTGGTCATTGAAAATATGAAATAAATTATGATTATGAATTTGTTTTTCGCTTAACTTTCTCGCGAGCTATATTTTACAATGGTATCTCTAATTTTATAGCATAAAAGTATAAAAAAAGTAAGCAAAAGCGAGAAAGAAAGAAACACTCGCTAACATATCGTTTTACTGCTAAACCGTATACACGTATTCGCGTTGAACGCGAGACGCGTTCAACGTTAACCCGCAATGGCACAAACAACGTGCTGAGAAAAAGTTAATAAAATACATTTTGCATCGTAAGAAACGTGTACGTGAAATGCAAATGCGGCTTTAATCGAATTCCACTTCGACCCATCCACGAGAGTTGCCTAAAAAAAGAAAAGAGCAATGGTGGAGGAAGCAACGTGCAAGAGAAGAAAAAAAAAAACAGCAAGGAGAAAAGAGGGAAAAAAAGAGAGCAGGAAGAAAAATGACCGACGCTCAAAGGTCAAAGAGTCACGCGTTTTACTCGGCCGCAATTTCAATTCTCGTGTTTTTTTTGAAATCATATTAATCGAAGCGAAATTCAACAGAGCCGCTATCACTCTTGTTCCTTTTCTTTTCGTTCTTTTCGTCTGTCGTTCAATCATCATCGAAACGTTATTTACAAACAACAAAGTATACCTAAAGGAGAACGAGATACATTCTGGTCGCGTACGTTTTACCAAATGATACACCGTTCTGCGTTCAAACATATTTCGAAAGTGGATTCTGCGAAATTCGCCTTGGAAAAAAATTGTCAGGATCTTTTCTGTTCTGTTAATCCAATATACTGTAACTTTTGGGAACCACATTTGAGATTTGTTATAATTAATTACTTTTTTTAAAGATTACTATTGAATATTATACTATTTTATGTATTCAATAGTTAGGTATGTATGTATATTTTTACTATACATAGCCGAGTAGTTAAGTTTTAGTTTTTCTTTTTTAGCTTGCCTTATCTTGCAAAATACAAATTAAAATAAAAAGAAGTGCTAGTCAGGGGTACTAAACAGATCTAAAGAAACTGATTGAACGTTATTAACCTAAAACACTGTAAGTCGAGTTACAGTCTTTTGAATTGACAAGGCAGTCCTCCCACAACCTTTACACATTCTCTCTTTCTTCCCTACCTTTATCGTCCGCTCCCCATTATCTTTATCACACATTCCACCATCTTCATAAGACTCTCCCCGCCATCTTTATCACCCTCTCCTCTTTTCATCATCTTTATCAACCCTTCCATCCCTTATCGGCATCTTCTTCTCCATCTTTATTATTCCGTTCTTCTCCCTCCATCTTTTACATAACCTCCTTGATCACTCTTCTTTTCTCGACCACTTTATCAACTGCTCCATCTTTCCATCCTTTATCGACATCACGATCAACTCTTTTATCAACATTTTCTTCTTTTTTTTTATTACATTTTGCTTCTTTTTTTTTCATCAACATCATCTTCTTAGCTTTTTCGCGTCCCTCCAATTCGTGGAACGACTTTACCCGCGTTTTCTTTCGTCTTCTTAATATGCACTCGAACCAGCTACCGCTACTACGCCCGGGGTTTTCTTACGTAAGACCCGAAACACAAAAGGAAAGTCGCGGGAAGAGGAGAAAAACTCGTCCCAGGGCTCTTTCTAATTACAACCGGCCGTGCTAACAAAGTGAATTTCAACGTTTGTTTTTCCGCGTAAGCCGTGCCAGTAGTCGAGGCACCTTGGTTATCGACCCCTCTTACAAGAATTAAACAAGCACTACGGATTCCTGGGATCTCGCTCGATTCTCGTGGCCTCGAGAATTATTTCGAATATAATCGTTAAGGAAAATCGCTTGAAGGAAAGAATATTCAAAGTTAAATATTTCTTACGTAATAATAAATTTTTGTGAAAACATTGAGTAATTTTTAGTTATGTATTATTAATATAAATATAATTAATTATTAGTTATATTAATAGTTTAATAAATGTTCTATCTAAAAATAGTAATTAGATTTTTCTAGGCCTTATAATTTTGGTGCAGTAGAGATTCAAAGACAAAACTACGCACACTTGACCCGAATAACTCTACTAAACAATATCTTGTATCATGCAAACCAACAAATATTGAATCAATTGCGAGGTTTTCAAATATAAAGAAAATCTTTGTCAATTCCATTTGAATTTTAGTATTATACGAAAATTAATGGACATATCCATAGAACCTGAAAATTTCCATATCTACAACATTGCAACCATGTCTACCACCTAATAAATAAATTATTTAATTTTATTCATCAATTCTCTTGTTTCAAAATAAAAATTCCTGTTTCCTTCTAGACGAAGGATCGTTCGATCGCGACATTGATCTTCGAAAGCACGTAATTCTCGAACCGACGATAACACGTCAAGCAGGATGAAACGGATTTCGCTTTCTCAAACGCAAGACCCAAACCAACACATAGCGTGCCGTATCATTCAAAGCTGCAAATATCTGTTTAGTGCTTCGTACTAATATCCATTTACCTTCATTAACCTTCTGCTTAATAACAGTTCACATCGGAATCGATGATCACATTAAATATGATTTTATAATAAATAATTCAATTCATTTTTATCAAATACAACAAAATTAATGATACTCGATCTTATTTACAAAATTTTATAACCATTGGTTAAATATTGGTATATCTATTTTAAAAACTCATATAATATCGGTCAGACAGTTATCCCACGGGAACCACTCGACGAAACGGGATAAAAAGTAGCCTATGTGTTACCCCAGGCTTAAAATTATCTCCATACCAAATTTCATCACGATTGGTTAAGGCGTTGAAGCGTGAAGAGATAACAAACAAACAAAGGCACTTTCGCATTTATAGTATCAGTTAGGATTAAATATCGTCTCCAATTAATTTTCACGTGACTTGCATCGTCTATATTTTATAACCAACTTCTCAATTATCCTTTCTAACCTATTAATTATTTTCAGGTTAACCGTCGTCACGTTGAATATTTCTATCGTAAAAAAAAATTTCTAACTGATCCAATAAAATTCAACTAACAATACGAAATTATTCAAAAAAATAAGAAATATCGATTAAAAAGTGATTAACGTATTACTTTAAAGTTATTTGGAAAGAAACTCGAAGAACGAAGCGAATGAAAAGAAAGATTTGCAAGTTTCGAGCGCGTCGCGTATATACAACCGCGCGAGTATCGTAGCTCATCGAAAAAAGCGAGGTTGTTCGTTTGGAACGACTAAATCTTTCATAAACTTGACCCAATTTTACGGGAGGAGACAGGGAGGGATTCAACCGTACCGAGTCAATGATGTATCGCGAACGCGTAACGTGGGAAAATTGGGACACGACGTACTATGAAAAAAAAAATCAGAACTGAGGAAAAAAACAATACCCTTTCTCAACGATGTTTTCTCCGTGACGTTTTAAAAGCACCCGCCTTTGGGTTCTTTACACCGCCCGGAACGATCGTCTCTTGTTTCGTTCGTTCACCACCCACCATCACACCGTCGAACGATAGAAGCGGTTTTTCTATCCGGCAGTAGTTAACCGTACGTCAAGCCGGACGTCGGGCAAGTAGAAAACTCAAATACGGGCCAGACAGGCCATTAACGATGGAGAAACGTTGCGAGATAAGACGTGGTGCGAAGCTTCGAAACAATTCGTCAAATGTTTTTGCCAAAAATAGAATGCACTTTTTTTTATACCATCTACAAGTTAACAGTCTTTTTCGTTCGAGATCTTTCACGTTCTTTTTATACACCTAAAGAGATCACTATGGATCTGTTATTAGTAATTAACGAAAATTAAACGATTTTTAAGGCTAACCGAGAGTAATCGAGTTTCACACGTGCACTCCCCACGACCTTGAATTCACGCGCCATGTTTTCGTCTTTGATGGAAGATCCGTTTTCACGCGTTCATCGTGATATTCTACGACGTTATCGAGAGGTATCCCCTTTTCCGTGCGTTCCTATAGATTCGTAGAAACACCGGAACGAAAGAAATCTTCCTCCCTCTCGCGTCGTCACCTCCTCTTTATTCGAATGTAACCTTTGTAGGTATCTTTTTTTGTTAGTCGAAAAATAACTCAAGGAAAAATATCTATCTTGGGTGGTATGTACGACGTAAGTAGTAAACACACGTACCTCTCGTCGGGCCGACCCAAGGTCAGGTCACTAGGCCGTGGACACACACGACGTTTGCTTTTCTCGCGCTTCTCGTTGCGACGGTGGTGGTTACGATGGTGGCTGATGATGATGGTGATTGTTGAATATTAACGGTTGTAGTGGCGATGACAGTGTTAATATTAATGCACCAAGAGAGACTATCCTCTTTTTTTATATCTATAGACACTTCCTTAGCTCTTGATTCATCTCACTGAACGACAAAAGAATGTGTTAAGCACGATTCGCGCGCGAATAATAAGATCGACGAACATCGTGACTCGCCCTGTTCGTCGATACGATCTTCTTTATCCACTAACCCCCTTTTTCGTAACGTGAGAACGTTGCGATGAGGTTATGTATACGAATTTTCCACCTCTCTCTCTCTTTCTTGAACAAAGGATCGAACACACGCACGAGTTTAACGGATAGATGGATTAGAAAGAGAGAAGAACACACCACCGTCGCGGCACTAAAATTCTATAGCACTGATATCTCACTCTTCTTGCGCGATTATCCCTCGTCGCGGGTCAAGGACCGAACACGATCACGCCGGGCCGACCAACTCCGACCTGCTCGAGCTACGCCGACGTACTGCCGCGGGATTCGTTTGTCGCGCGGACTAGAATCTCCCCACCTTCACCCCTCGGATCTTCGCCGCCAGCCACGACCGCGCGACACCTCGGTACATGCACCTCTCCGCCGCCAACCCTCCCCACTCGGTACTATCTACTACTGCGCGAGACCCGCGCAACACCGGCCGCCTTTTGGCGATTTCTGCGCATGCGCGGAACCACTTTTGTTTCTGCTAAGGGAATATGAACAATTTTCTTTTTTTTACAAGCTTTTATTTAGTTTCACTTGTAGATATATATGTCCTCTACAAGTTTTGTGTTCTTTCTTCCGATATAACGTTTTCGAAATTAACAAATAATGGTAATGGTTATAATACTTCTGTTAACACGTTAAATGTCATGGGGGTCACCGGTGATCCACCAAGTGTTTTTTAAATGTTTATTAGAAAAAGTTTGAGGTCTAATATAATGAATTCTTCCATAGATTTATTATAAAAAAAATTATTAAGGCCCACGGTTTGATTCAAATTATTTTTTCTCGCTTGTATAAGAAAATTGATATGATATTTGTTTTTTTTTTTTTAATCTTTTGTTCGAATCGTTATATCGTAAATTCGTGGGTTCTGGTCCGTTTACAGGTTAAGGTAGATTTATTTTGATGCCTCTCAGGATACAAGAAATCGTTTTGGGAGATCTATTTTAACTTGGCGGAACGTTTCTACGTTAATTGCACTACTCCCAGCGGTCGCTTCATGAAGAAGAAGGACGAAAGGGAAAGAACGATTGTACATTGGTATTAAGACGTTGATTGCAACAGTGGTCGTCAATGATGGCCAATGCCAGTGATATAAATGTACTATTCTTAGTGTATTTATAATAATAAAGAATATTTTGTTATAATTGTTAACGTGTTAACAATCTACGTGTTAACATAAAAAATATATAAAATTATTGTACATAATGCAACGTAATTCGTTAATAACAAATAATAATTATCAACATTTCAGACAAGGCCTTTGAAATTTGAGAACACACAAAGACTCCAAGTATGATTCTCTACAAACTGAATATTTCTTTAACTTCCCTTCGAACTACTATAAAATCGACAATATTGATCTATAAAATCGATCCAGTCCAATTGAAACGATCCTAAAAAAAAAATCGTCGAATATTTCGAAAAATATTTCAACGTAGGTAGTCAGGACGATACCGGCGTGATCGCAGGCAATCGAGGATTCACCGTCCCGGTGGGTATCGTTACGTCTCTTCGCTTTCCTTCCGCGAAAGATTTCTTGGTAATCGTTAGTACGCGTGCGCCACGTGCACGTTTACATCGATACGCGGGAGCAGCGACGTACGCTACAGCTTTTACACCAACCAGAAGCGAGTTTGGTCCGCGACGAGGACGCGAATCGATAAGCGGCAGCCACCACGGAAGGAATACACGGCTTCCCCCACTCCTTCTATGCCATCTCGACACTCCCCCTCTTTCTGCGGCCATTCGCATCCCCCCACTCCTTTACTAAACCGCAGCTCGCTTCGCCGGCGCATCACGCATTGCGAGGCACGTGACAAGGCGCGTAGCGACACCGTGCGTAAAGCACAATATGTACATACGTGTACATGTGTGTGTTTATATGTGTTTGCTCTACGTATGCTCTACGTAGGACGACGTTAAATACGACGGTACTCTACGTATCTATGATGCGTCGTGTTCATGCGTCGTCGTCGTCGTCATGCTAGAGAAGCTTAATGATAAATCGATATAATACGATACACGATTTGTGACACCTCCTATATAACAAGTAACCCGTGTCGATGCGACTCGTTGACCCTTGTAAATATAGTAGATATATATATTGGGAGTATCACAATGGATGGAACATTTAGCACGATCGAATGCAATAATTTTGATCGTGCAAAATCGAATGTATCTACTGGCTAGTTGTTTATTAGTATATGTGGTATCGGATTTGCGAATGTCATTTTAAAAATATTTCTTTTTTGTAAATGATCTTGTGAAGTTGAATAAGTGCTGGCTAAAAGAATCTTTATTGTTAAGATGTATTTATATGTTTGTTACGTTTTTTTTGTTCGTAACGAGTTATTGGGTTTTTATAAAACATTGTAAGAACTGATCGAATCGAGTTCGCGCGATTACTTTAGTCAAAACTTTGAAAGAAATCGTCCAAATTTTTGGCGCGAAAGCGCAATACGCCTATAGGAAGAGAGCAATCGTCCTCCAGGTGGCAGCAATAACGCAGTGAAAACAGAAACCCAAACCGGTCATGGGAGATGAAGAGCGACTGTGCACCGCGCTTGAGAATACAGTTTTCCGCCAGTTGTTGCGATATCACGCGAACGCCCGGAAAAGCAACGCGTCGGTTTCCGATTATTTTTTTTTTAAGATGGGAGCATATTTGTCGAAACCCATTACGAAGAAGGTTTCGAGTGACGAAGTAGGAAAGAATGTCGCATTCGGCGCGAGTTCCATGCAAGGTTGGCGTATCAGTCAAGAGGTAAGCTAAAACCCCTCGATGCGGCTAGTTGCACCGTTACTTTTTTGGTTACTTACTTTGCTTTCGGTTAAGTAACGTTTTACCGGCATCTCATTTTTCCGATCTCTCGATACATTTAACTTCGAGTACCTTGATGAAAAGCGTCTTTTAGATTCGAGCGCGATATGTAGTTCACATTGCCTCGTTTAACGTTGCCCGCATCATACATTCAGACATTCCAACTCGACTATATAAACGTTTTCGAATCGTCGAGCGGCATCGCTACTTTGCATTATGTTGATATTCTTCTGTATTAATGCATTTTCTTTTACATTTTTTTTATAAATATCGATCGTTAAGGCCTAATACTTTTCCAACTTTGTATCTCTTGCAGCTGCTTCATTTTATTCATTGTTATTTTATACGTATATTCTATATGAAATTTGTCCCTTTAAAAGTTTCTAGAAAAACAGTATATTCCTATAATTTTGTTTGTTCAATGTATTTTTTATTTCATTTGATAGCCTCTTTTGAGTTGTAACTAATTTTATTTACATGGAAAATATTGTAGCGGTCTTTAGCTCGATATGTTATACATATACACATAATGCTATTAACTTAGGGATCATATAATTTCAATTTAGATCAATTATAAGATTTAATACTATTATTTATTTGTAGGATGCCCACAATTGTTGTATAGATTTTGACAAAAATGTTTCTTTATTCGCCGTATATGATGGCCATGGTGGACACGAGGTGGCAACTTACTGTGCTCGTAACCTTCCAAACTTTATTAAACAAACAGAAGCATATAAAAAAGGGGATATAAGACAAGCATTGATAGATGCCTTTTTGGGCTTTGATGCTACACTGGCGAAGCCTGAAGTAGTTAGTATTCTTAAAGAGCTCGCAGGGACATCAACTTCGGATAATAAAGAAGACGACCAAAATGATACCGGTGCGTTTTTTATTGCACTCAAAATTTGTATTATTTCAGGTTATATTTCTGTACAAATGACATTGCTACTCCTGTATTTTGCAAGTAATAGTTTATTGCAATTTTTTAATTGTGTGAAGAAATATTTAATAAAGTTGCCTTCGTGCATTGTATTACGCTTAGATGAGGAAGAAAATGTTAGTAATCTACGAATGGAAGCGATAATGCCGTTGGACCAAGTCATTGCGAAATATCAATCAGAGGTATCGAATCCTCATGTCAAAAATTTAAAAAATGAGAAAGCTAGCAAACGTGCCTGCCCTTATCTAAGAGGCAGAAGAGGAAAAGACAAACCCAGTTGTTCGTCGTCCGGTGCCGGGTGCTCGTCTTCGTCCTCTGCATGGAATACAAATGAAGCTGACGTTAGTAGCTCTAGCCAACCATGCGGCTCGGCTATGTCAAGCACAATGAAAATGAAGGAAACTCCTGGGAGTAATGAAGCGGAGCAAGTTCTCGATTCTACGACCAGCAATGGTAATATGCATGCATCTGTGCCTGTAGGATCTACCGCGGATGTTGAAATGACAAAATCTGCTGATATGCCGGACAGTTCGGAAGATGTAAAAGAAAAAGTATCGAGCCCTGGAAAGGCAGCGTGTTCGGAATCGAATATAAACGAAGTCGAAATAAATGGTGCAGAATCGAAAAGAATAGAAGATGCGGATAGTAGTAAAGGAGGGGGCGATAACGTATCAAGCAGTTCGTGTATACCTGTAGAAAATGGTGATGCAGGGCAGCAAGAAAGAATAAGCAGCAGCGGTCGAAGAAGAGTACAATCTATCGAGCTTTACCAAAATTTTTTAAAGAAAAGCGACGAAGAATCCGAAGGTGACGACGATGACGATGAATATGATGAAACTTTCGGTGGAGTTCCTGAAAGGTATAATAATTTTACTCCTTTGTTAGCTTCAAATTCTGGTTAACTAAAACAACTGACCACCTTGACAGGCTTAACATTAAATTGTAACAAAATATTAGATTAAAGCATAATGCAGTTTTAGTGACGAAGATGACACGGAAGATATCGACGAAGATGAAAGCGATGAAGACGAAGGTGAAGATGACGATGACGACGACGACGACGACGATGATGGGGATGATGCCGATGATGATGATAATGACAATCCCGTATTAAATATAGAGGAGGTAACTTAACTCTTGATATACTGCTTCTTAATTGAATTTGAAGTAAACTTGAATTTTCTAAAATATAATCTTTCTCTTTTTCTCTACAGCCAGGTTCGGACAGTGGATGTACAGCAGTCGTTGCAGTACTTAAGGAGGGCGAGTTATACGTGGCTAACGCCGGTGATTCTCGATGTGTTTTATGTAGGGATGGTCAAGCGCTTGAACTTAGCTTAGATCATAAACCCGAAGATGAACCAGAAATGGAACGTATCGTTAAAGCTGGTGGCAAAGTTACAGCCGATGGCAGAGTGAATGGTGGCCTTAATCTTTCAAGAGCGCTAGGGGATCACGCATACAAACAAAACACGGTTCTGCCTCCGCAAGAACAAATGATTTCTGCTCTTCCAGATATAAGGCATATTACCATCGAACCTGAAAGAGATGAATTCATGGTACTAGCTTGCGATGGCATTTGGAATTTTATGTCCAGTCAAGACGTTATACAATTTGTCAAGACTCGTTTAACTGAAAATTATGATAATATTTCCAAAATTTGCGAAGAAGTACGTAATTATTTGTTTGTAATTATTGAACATCGTGTAATATATTTGTTCTAACTCTTCTTACCTCGTTGCAGCTATTCGATCACTGCCTTGCACCGGATACGTTCGGTGACGGTACAGGATGTGACAATATGACAGCGGTAATTGTTCGATTTAAACCACCGTCTGCAAATGCAACGAATAGTACGACTACAGCAGCCGATGTCTGTGTAAAGGAAAAGAGATCAGTTTCACCATCTACACCTACCAGAGAAAGCAATGATTGTGCTACAGAAGAAAATAACGTACAATCTTGCAAACGTCCTAAAACAGAGGCAGCTATATGAATTACAAACTGATCTCTGGAAACAGATGGATGAATGCGAATTCATGTAAAATTATGTAACACTGTAAAACTGAAAATTGAACATGGATGTATGATCATTACCATACAGGAACAGTTATTACACTAATGTGTAAAGAAGAGTGCATTAGTGTTGGCTATTGGTGATAGACTGAATGGTTGGAGCATATGAAGATGATATGCTGCTTTTTATATTTTCCTGTGACAAATTTTGAGATTGGACATGTCCGATGAATTTGTTGCATTTTATTTATCTCTGTCTCTATCTCTTTCTCTTTCTTTCTGTTTATTTGCTGTTAAATAGGATACAGATTCCAGAACTGTTTCCTGACAGTCACAAATTGGAAAAAGGGTTCTTTCAAGACCTAAGACATCCCATAGAATATATAAATCATATAATGAAAGATACACGACGATCGAATGAATAATGTTTTTTTTTTTACAACAATAACCAGCTAATCTTTGTTTTCTTTTTAGAAATAGCATACACGTGTAATAAGTCTAAGCTGCGACCTAGGTACTAGATATGTATTTCATTGCTTCACAGAATACGAAGAATACAAGGACACATTTAATTTTTTTTTTTTTAACTTCCAGCAACATTTTTCCACGTTTCAGTTAAATCATTCTATCTTTTTTTCATTGATTACTTTTTTCCGTTGTATTTAGGTTACTAGGGAAAGTTAATTGCTTATCATCTCATTTGCTCCATTTAAATTTATGAAACATGCTCTTTGAGTTTATAGCTTACTTGCATAGTAAGTATATAATTGTACATATTTATAAATTTAGGCTATAGGATTTATATTTGTAATTCAACACCACACCGTTTCTTATTTTTACGAAATAAAGTTTATTTTTGAATCCCTGGGTACGATGGTTGAACGGGCATAGTCTTCAAGTATAAAAATTTATTGCAGAATTAAGACATCACGCATCAGATGTTATCATCTTGTTATTTTGTATCGATGTAACATTAAGAATTTCCATTATATTTTGTTGAACATACATGCAGATTTGTCAAAAATCAATATTCGATATGCAGAGATACAAAAATTTCAATTTGTGCATAATACCATATCTAGTAAGAACTTTTACATTGTATTCGTTTAACAAAATTACTGAACGACCTT
Organism: Ancistrocerus nigricornis; assembly: GCA_916049575.1. Classification (NCBI taxonomy): domain Eukaryota; kingdom Metazoa; phylum Arthropoda; class Insecta; order Hymenoptera; family Vespidae; genus Ancistrocerus; species Ancistrocerus nigricornis. The sequence goes on along the minus strand of OU696669.1, from coordinate 3,010,735 downwards.
AACTTAAGAAAACTCGTCGTCATTCATGAAACGTAATTGCGTCATACAATTAGTACCCACAATAAAACTAATAAGCAATCGTTCTCGAGAACAAAATGTAAATATATACTACTTCATTGATTGTACTTCAATTGTATTCATTGATTTTATCAAAACAAAAAAAAAACAAAAAAAAGAGAAAAAGACCTAGTTAATGCAAAAGAAGCACAAACACTATTAAGGTGCCTAATTTTATTTGCTGGAATTACTTTATTATTCGATGTCTCATAGCATTCTTGGCGAAATCGTCAATTCGGGTTGACCGACTATTTGTAGATTTTTATAACGATACTATGAATTATGTCTAGTATCATTCAGAATAAACTGATGTGCCTTTTCAATTCAGGGGTTGACAACCTACCCAGTATGTACTATGTATTCGACGCCGTTTCATTAAGAAGGGTTTGCGCCCCGTGCATTGTCTTAACTGCAAACTTCGTCATAAACTTATGTATAGTAATATTCTGGTTCATAATATATGTTAACTGAATTAGTCGGCATCATTTCATTATTTTTCCCCCGAGTATCGTACAAACATTGTAATCTTTTGCATTTAACAATCGTAGCAATGTAAAGATGCGTGATTCGTTTATAAAATATTAATTAACTGTTAAATGTTCTATAGTCTCCAGTTGTTCCATTTCAATTTTCTTTAAAGAATCATATTGTATTCGCAACCGCTCGAGTTCCATCGATTTTTCGATGATCAATGCCTGAAATCGTGTATTCTTATTAATAGTTTCTTGTCATTATACATTTTTTTATATAGATTTTTTAACAAAATATTTTAGGAGTGAAAAGAATATTAGTGAAAACCTGTATTTGTTGTTTCTGCGCGTCCCGTTGTTTTTCAACCGATCGTAACAAGTTTCGCGCTCCGATAGTGCGCATCTTTTCCTTTTCTACCTCGTTTGCCCAGTTATCCGTTAAATCTATAAATTTGTTGCAGTTCTTTTGAAATTCCGCGATTCCTACAAATTACAGAAACGATGCAATATCCTAAGATTAGTATTTTTTGATATTAAAACATTCGGTTAATATTTATGTATATAAATAATTATTAATCGTTCAAAAACTTAACGGATAAAACAATATATATATATGTATATACATAAATCAGTGTACAGTTGCAGTCATAAATAGTCTGACAGGTCTGAAGGCAGATTTCTTATGGACTTTTCCTCGCGCTGCCTTCAGACCTGTCGGACTATTTATGACTGCAACTGTACAGTCATCGATATGTTTCGATGAAACAGTTTATAAATCTTTTAATGAAAGAAATCGATAATCGATTTTTCGATATACCACGTGACACCTATAAGGACACGCAGCATATTCAAAATGAGAACAGTCGTACTAATTTCTGTACTTCCACATAAAAATTTTCGGACATGCCCAAGAATTCTGTTTTCTTTGAGCACAACTGTATATATCACCATCGAGCAACCGACATGACATTCTTATAGAACGACGTGTATTCAGCGAAAGATCACCAACGAGTTCAAATCATAAAGGAATAAAAGACTTTGTTAGAATTGGTAATATACATTGTATTATACTCGAAGAAGTGAGCAAGAAATTTGTGTAAGTGTCAAAGTGCGATAGAAGATCTACGAGGGAAGAGGAAAGTGCCGACAGTGCTGATAGAAACCTCAATCGATATTGTTACTAAACGATCAACAGCTGACTTACTGGTAACGAAATTTTGACATTCCTCCTTTAATTTATTTGTTTGATTTGCTACTTCTGGCTCTAAAATACAAATTTTACTTAAGTCATCTATATAAAGCCCGTACTTTGTTAACGAGTCAGCCATTCTTCGAAACGAACGTACGTTCAACCCTTTTTTTTCGTGACGCATGCGTACACTTTTGTTTTCGTCTTGTTGCCTATGGATCCATTATATGGAAAATTGAGGAAGTCTAATCTATCGATTTACTTCCATTAGCTTACACGATGAATAAGGTTTTGAAATATTGGTTAATTTATTCGTATGTACTGTTTTATTACACTCTCGTGTACATATATATGTGCAATGATATGAATGGTATGAAAACATGAAGTGTAGTGTAATGTGTACCCAACAAGAATCACTGACCTACTATTTGATTAGTTTAAAAATCTTCTTTACCATCGGAGCCTCACCCACAACATTACCGACATTTCATTAAGACAAGATTTATCGATAAGAATGAAAGAATAATAATTCTGTTGACTAGTGAGAATTTGATAATTGAAAAAAAAACAAGTATTATCACAGACGAGGTATAGGATAGACTTATCATGCAATGTAAATTTTTGTCCCACGGTTTTGGGGCTACGTAGCCCCATTACCATTTTAGTGTCACATGCGACAATATCGGTTTAGAATGGAAAAAGGCAACAGCGCTACCGAATCGGTAGAGATTATAACTAAATATTACGATTGTTAATTATTTGTTACTGACATGAATAACAATTCGAATCAAACGATAGAATCGAAATTTAATGAAAAAAATCACAGTAGCCGTACCATATTTGCCATACTATATTTATAAATTAATAACTTTTTGATATATGTATACATACACCAAAAAAAGGGTTACTTTTTTCTTGATGCACTATATTGACTTGTGCCAATCTGTGAGGATACATAGTGGGAGTATGAGATCCTTCGACTTTAGACACTTATATCTCTCCAAATAGCTTCCGAAAGTTTGCAAGCTTACCGCACTCGTTCTAATTGTCACAGCCATACCATGCAGGTATCATTTTGTAGGTTGAACTTCTAGCTATCGAACGCGCTATTAATCATTAGAATCGGTCGAGAATTCCTGGCGCTAGAAGCGTTTAAGTGAGCACCAAAAATCCTGATTTTTCACTTTTCTTTTTTCAACTTTAGACGCTTATATCTCCTCAAGTAATTTCCATAGCCAAATGATAGTTACACGTGCTTTTAGCTTGAAGTCTTAGCTTTCGAACGAGTCATAGAACGTGCAGATCGGCCGAAAATTGCATTCGGTAGAAGAGTTCGCGCGGTCGAAGTCGAAATCTCGATGTCAGAAAATCGACTTTTTGGGATCGACCCTTTGGAAATGGTAGTCCAGAGCCCCCAATCTTCGGCCGAATGGCCTGATCGATGGCTCGTTCGAAAGAGGACGGTCCAGGGTACACCTTAGGATAGGGGCTTTCTCCGTATCATCTCAGCATCATCGTCGTTATAGCTTCCGAAAGTTTGCAAGCTTACCGCACTCGTTCTAATTGTCACAGCCATACCATGCAGGTATCATCTTGTAGGTTGAACTTCTAGCTATCGAACGCGCTATTAATCATTAGAATCGGTCGAGAATTCCTGGCGCTAGAAGCGTTTAAGTGAGCACCAAAAATCCTGATTTTTCACTTTTCTTTTTTCAACTTTAGACGCTTATATCTCCTCAAGTACTTTCCATAGCCAAATGATAGTTACACGTGCTTGTAGCTTGAAGTCTTAGCTTTCGAACGAGTCATAGAACGTGCAGATCGGCCGAAAATTGCATTCGGTAGAAGAGTTCGCGCGGTCGAAGTCGAAATCTCGATGTCAGAAAATCGACCTTTTTCGGTCGATTCAACTTGGTCGTTCTCTCGGTGAACGGAGTATATATATTGATATTACCGACTTCAATTTTTTCGGATGAATATGGTTCCTAAACTCACTGCTTCATATCGTAGAGGGCGTAAGAAAACGTATGTTTTTTCGTACGATCGATATTTCAGTACATAGGACACAAAATCCCATAGGATGACAGGTCTATTCTTATACCTCGTCTGTGATGATAGGTCTATCCTTATACCTCGTCTGTGGTATTATTTAATAATAAAAAAAGTTATCATCAAGTGTTCAACATAATGGTAAAATGAATTTGTAACTCGCAATCCGTAAAAAAAAGTGGCCATTTTTAAATTTTAGAGCCAAATTTATCTCATTCCCTAAAAGATTCCTAGTTTACCGACATTAACAACGCCATCTATGATCGGTGAGAATCTTAAGTCAGAATACGAAGTAGTGCAACGAAATATGCGCTCGCGCGCTTGCACCGTCCGCGCGATACGATATCTATATTGGAGCTTGACGATCCTGGTCCGTCGGTGCTGCTAGTGCTGCTAGTCACTCACCAAAATAGGGGTACGGTAGGATGCATTCTTTCGTTTCGAATCGAGTGAAGAATTTGTGATTTGTAATTGATCACGAATAGAAAAGAAATTTCAATTATCATGAGGTTATTTGACGCGACTTAAAAACATTTACCCGATTAATTATTGTGTCGTTCACCGCTCGAAATATTCAGCCGAGCGTCTACCTTCGTGTCGCACGGCAGATTTGACACTTAGAAAAAACTCGCTATCACATCTCTTTTTCTTCCGATTTCTTTATATTTACCCCGGTAAATTTTCATTATTTAACGGTGAATTGTGTCAAAGCTCGTTATGTCTGGAAACCATAAAACGGTGATTAAGTATCCTTCGGAGTATGTCAAGTTGAATATCGGTGGTTCGCTGCATTACACGACTTTGGGCACGCTGCAAAAACATGACACGATGTTACGCGCCATGTTCAGTGGTCGTATGGAGGTTCTTACAGACTCCGAAGGTAAGATTTTTTTCGTGACGGAAAATACAATGTTTAGGATGACTTTAGACATATGAGCTATTCAATTTTAGTCACGAAAAACTATATCATTGCACAACGGTTTCTTATTTTGCCCTGTAACGCTACACTCACTTTTCTGGCTGCGACCTTTCGTCGGATGGACGCCATTTTTTTTTCACTCTGTTTTGATATGTCCACTCTTTATCGTATGCACTACATACGAGATGCACTTTAATTCTTTGAGTCCAGAGTATGTAGTATTAGGATAATCGTATGTTTGTGAGTATAATGGAATAATTTGTGTACATGAGTGATATGTGAAATATGATCGTCCTTCTCAAATGATCCTTTTAAATTACTTATTTTATACATGTAAAGGAAAGATAACCAATATAATGTCAATAATGTTACTTGGTTTTTCTGTTTAAAAGATTTGATGATTTCCTTTTAGTAGAACATTATTTTTATTCGTTGTTTCCTTTTTTTTTTTTAATAATTGCTCCAAAATTGTCAACTTATGACACATCTACTTACAGTTTAAACTTTGCTATAGGATGGATACTAATTGATCGGTGCGGGAAACATTTTGGAACAATTTTGAATTTCTTGAGAGACGGCTCAGTTCCATTGCCAGAAAGTGCAAAAGAGATGGCTGAACTTTTAGCAGAGGCTAAATACTACTGTATCAGCGAACTGGCCGAATCATGCGAACAAGCGCTTCTTCGCAAGGAACGCGAAGCAAAATCCATTTGTACCGTTTCGTTGATAACATCTCAAAGGGAAGAACAACTTCTTATCAGCAATACTGCTAAACCAGTAGTAAAACTTATTATAAATAGGCACAATAATAAGTATTCGTACACAAGGTAGCGTAAACAATTTGTAACTACATTATTTCAAAATGTATCAACTTTTATAACAAATAAATATGTATAACATTTTATCATTACAGTACATCCGATGACAATCTATTAAAAAACATAGAATTATTTGATAAAATATCTTTAAGATTTAATGGTAGGGTGCTATTTATCAAGGATGTAATTGGCTCCAGTGAAATTTGCTGCTGGACATTTTATGGTCACGGTCGTAAAGTGGCTGAAGTATGCTGCCATTCAATTGTATATACGACTGATAAGAAACATACAAAGGTAAGACTCAGAGCTCATGAAATACTTTATAGATCTCATGACTGAAATTATATAAGTTGTGTGATTGAGTACAAAAAAAAAAGCAATAGTAACTTAGACTCCCTTATATTCAGGTTGAATTCCCAGAAGCTCGCATTTATGAAGAAATGTTAAATGTTTTATTATACGAAAATCGTAATGGTCCTGATCAAGAATTAATGCAAGCAACTTCGTCTCGCGGTGCTGTCGGCGGTGCACCACCTTGTACATCGGATGAAGAAGAGGGTGAGCGTTCAGGTTTGGCTCGCCTTCGTTCCAACAAACAAAATACCAACTGACCCAACCTTACCCTCCTTAACCCGCAATATACAGCAATCTATACAATTGTTAACGTAGTTCGCTCTCTTAAAACTCGGACTAATATAAAGTAGGATACGAATGAGAAGATGGAAGATGCAAACACGCAAACACTAAAACTCGATGTACACACCCTTGCTCCTATTTCTTTGACAAAAATAAGTGAACAGTAATGCTAAGCTTGACAAAATGACAGGATGTATTACTAAATTTTACATTGCAATAGTCTTTTACTTTAATAATGTCTTAATTCCACGCATATCTAGAATTGTATTTAAATTGATGTTGAAGCAGGATGACAAACTATTTTTTAGATATTCTGCCTGTTTATCGCTAACATAAAAACGAACGATATTTCCAATCCTTTATGACAAGAAACGATGATATACAGGGAATTAGATATTTAAGTACTTCTCATGTGCCAAACATTATATTATGCGTCAAAATTGTCATTCTGCAATGAATAGAATTATTTTCTATGCTCTATAACAACTTTTAAACAGTTGCCTAGAACTATCAAATTACAATACAGTGCATTTTATATCATATTAGAGTTGCATTAGCTTGCAATGTTACCTGTTATGAGTATTACATATACTGTTACTATTATTACTATTATTATTATTATTATTACTATCATTATTATTACGATTATCGTCATTTATTAATATTACCATCCCCACTACCATTAGAATTAGCTTTACTACCATTATCACTATCACTATTGCTTTTAATGACATTATCATTATCATTCTCTCTTAAATCTTTTTTGATTCTAGTATTATATTGCAATTACTATTATCTTTCATCATCAAATTTGCTCATAATTAACATATGCAAATATACTGTTAATTCCTAGGAGAGGAATTTATCAAGTAAAATGCATACTCTTAAATATTTGTGATAAAAATGATTTAGTTATGTCGCAATTGTTGAAAATTATTATACACGTCTTTATTAATATATGTTATATTTATGAGGTGCTTCTTTAAGTTTATGTATGATATGTTATGCTACAAGCATGCCACGAGTCATAATCATTGAATTCATTTCTTATATTATGTTTCTTTTTTTAACACTGGCTAATTTTGTGAATTTATTGATTTTTCTTTACAAACAGCTTGTAGAATATGATTTAACATTTATATCTATAACTTTAATTTAATGTTCCTGTTTATGTAATGGTAAAATATCCGGCCTATTAGCTTTAATGACTTTTTCTGTTTGAAGAAACAATCTAGCACAGTTTCATACGATTGCTTATTTTCTAAAATTTATACCAAATTATATTTACAGTGTGGAGAAAAATAGTCCAATAGATTTAGGTTTGCCAGTATTTATTGATATGTCTGATTAACAGCAGCATCATGCATCAGCACATGTTTCTTAGTTGTTTGCTATGCTATATCATATATTTAATTGTTCTTGGTTCTAACACACATCTATAACACTTGTGGTCAGTCTTCTTAACATATATATAATTTCATGAATGCACATTTGTTAAACTTCATTGAGATGGGAAGCATGAAGTTTTTTTTTTTTAAGTTTAATACTAGTTATTCAGTGCCTATATATTTGGATAAATTATCAAGTTATTAATTATTAAAAAGAAAATTGCAAAAATAATTCTTGAGCTGCTTAACCAATGTAGTTATACATCTGGTTAGTTTGAAAAAATCAAGAGTCTACAACAGAGCAATTTTCTTTTCTATAGAAAGGCTATACAAGCTTTATACAAGACTGTAGTAATAGCAACATTAAAACTATTATGAAAAATATTATATACATTAAAATTTTTCAAGAATCTTGTTCTACGGTATTGAAAATTGACACAAGGGCATAGAGTAAGTTTGGAAAATGTTAATATATTTATTTCCAAATGAAAGGGGGTGTCAAATACCTAGTTATAAATCCATACCATCCATTTGGAGGACATATAATAGTATAGAATAAAACCCTCCATTTTATAACTTAATTTTTTTCTTTTATTATTATTATCCTTTGTATCTTTCATTAATATCATTATTAATATTACATTATTATTAGTTATTTTTATCGGTACATAAATATGTTATCATAAGCTAATTTAGTATTTTATTTAATAAGTGAATAAATTTTCAATTTTGGCAGAAAACACTTCAAAGAAAATTTCTATATCGAATATAGGATTGATAAAAGAAATATTTCTAAAGAAACTAAGTTTAAGTTCCTATAAGTTTGCATTATATAAATTTATGAATACTAGGTACCTATATCACATATTTGGTCACTTTAATTACTACAGTTAAAGATATATTGCTGTCTGTTTTATATACAGTGTAGACATATTACAATTTAACCCTTCTCTACCCTGATGTAATCTATGAGACTGCAACGTCTAATTACATAATACATAGAAAATTAATAAATCTAATAATTCATACAAAATGATCATCTTTAGATGTTCATGTACTTATACAAAAATATTTAGATAGTAGTCTCTTAAATACAATGTTCACAAAAATGTTGAAATCATTAAATCCGATTTGTTAAGGGTTAAATATCTGAGTATACAGCATAGTTATTTTATTATTTGAATGTTAATGAATAACATATTTCATATATTTATGTGACTATAAAAAATATTATCTTATAAAAGATATAAAATTGATCATTTTACAGGAAGCAGGGGCCATTTATCATATTCATGTAATAGTGATTGATAATATGACAGGGTGTTTTTTTGGAAATTATAATAAAACAAGTATTACAGTATTACCAGATATTACTAATATCTGACTAATAATATAAATAGTATGGCGCGATATAAAAATTATAGACCATTCTTATGTGTGATATACAAATAAGTTATGTTTAGATATAGATGCCGCTATATCAAATGATTTTTAACAAAATGTTAAATGAAGTAATATATATGGATGTATGCACAGGTGGACAGGGACAAACAGACAGAGGGATGGCGAGATTTAAATACCTGCTGCAGCTAGAGAAGTGATTACAATTTATAAGAAAAGAAATATGTTGCTTATAATCAAAGATTCTTTATTAAAACGTTAAGATATATTTGATTCTTTGTATAAAGATTTGAAAACAGTAGAGATTTATGATTTCATACAAAAATTCTTGTTTTAAGAATATTGTTATATTAAAAGCTAAACACAATGCGTGTAACATTATACATGTCACAACTTTGTCACAAGAAGCAGTTAGATTATTCAACAGTTAGATGAATCAATTTGAATGTAGTTTTGTTTGATTATAATGTATCCCTTAAAGTTTTTTATTAACTTCAGAGTAAATATTTTATACTTTGTTACAAATGATAAATGTTATTTAAATTATTACCCAAGTGTTCGTAAAAACTAACATTCTTGAAATATTATTCTTTTTTATTATCATTAAGGAATAAATATAAAAGGAGTATTAGCATGATATTTACAAACTATTTGACATATACAATTTAAAAATGTTTTCAACTACAAATTATGTGCCAAGATCTCCAAGTATTAAAAAAACTATTTAATATCTGTAAAATAATACAACTAGGAAAATAATTGTGCCCTCTGTAAAGTTTCAAAATACGTATATACACATTAATATATTTACAGTTTGAATGACGTGTAAACTACAATGTACAAGAACATTAAAAATGATTATCTTCCTGTGCCTTGTGTACCTTATATTGTTAGGCACGACTAACATGCATACAATCTTTAAATGGAAGAATTAACATTTATATTAGTGCAAATGTATTCTTGGGAATGAAATATAATGAATGAAAAAATATGTATATGGCTATGAAAAATGATCATTTACTGGTAATACGTTTTTACGAAATTGTATTCACTTTTCAAGCACAGTAAAAGTAATTATAAGGTTATGTTCGATCATATAATGTATTTTTAAAAGAAATTGTTCGTTGCCTATAAATTTTATTAGCATACTTATATAAAATTATTTATTTACTCACCTCACAAAGACTCCAGTTATTTACGTCATTTGATTAATTAAATATTTTCCTCTAATTTGACAACTAAAAATATTCATGGTACCTACGTACAAATAATATTCCCGAGTGTCATCAAAATATTGTCAAGTACAAATTGTTTTGAATACGTCGGCCGGCGGCCCATGTTAGCGATGGTTAGTAAATAATCTGTAGATAGTGAGATGAGAACAGATGAGAACCAGTGAAATCGCCTACGACGCTATGAGCAGCTATGAGTTGTGTTTACGTTTACAATAGTGCGTATACGTTGTGTTATTGATACTTCGGAGAAATTGTTATTTAAAAAAAAAAAATGGGTAAGCTTAAAAACATTTTTTAATGTAAACTAAATGTTTAATGTTTACTAACAATAAGCTAATAAATATTTCTGTCATTGTTTATGATCAGTTAGGTTAGGAAATGTGCATATATTCCTAATTTATGAATCTACTTCAAACTGATAATTCATAATTTTAGTCATAACTTTATACCATCTTTATTAATGTTATGTAATTGATAATATTCTATGTGTATATTTCTATATCAATATTACAAGTACTAACGATATTCATTAGATTCAGGCGAGGTGTCCCCACAAAAGAAGCACAAGAAGCATAAACATAAAAAACATAAGAAGAGAAAGATAATACATGATGACAGTGATGGTTTTGCCGCCGAAGCTCCAGAAGGTGAAAGAAAGAAAACATTTAGAGTTAAAGTGAAGAAGGAAGATGAACGGAGGTATATATCAATCAAATGATCTTCAAGCTAGTTAAAGCTTTATAGAGTGAGAAATATATTAATTAATGTTATAATTAACATATAGTATAGAGAAGGTACGCGAAAAATCTGTAAAGGTAAGTAATTTAAGTTCTACAGGATGCGTCGTTGCACCTTCTCCAAAAGTTACAACAAAAAAAAAATTACCAAAGAGTAATAAAGGAAAAGACAGTGGTACCAGTAGCGAAGAAGAAAGGTGGCTCGATGCTATTGAATCTGGAAAACTCGAGGAGGTAGTTATGGGTGAAAATATCATAGTTATATTAATTTTTATTGTAGCATTAACCAAGATATCAAAAGAATCATTTAATTCTTTCTCACATAGGTAGACGATGAATTAAAAAAGATCAAACCAAAAGATCCAAAACTGATGACTGCCAGACAAAGGGCAATGTTCGAAAGAAAAACTGATACAGAACCAAATCCTGGGGTAGAACGACTTATGTCCTTACCAACAGGTTACAAGGAAAAGGTCATGACGGCGGAAGCAATTCAAAAAGCTGCTCTTAAGTCTTTAAAACGAAAACAACTTGCAGATGAGAAAAGAGAAAAGGACAAAGTAAACAAAAACTGCACTGTCTAACTAGTATAGCATGATATAATTTATATATTTGACAATGGAATGATAAGTTTTAATTTGTTTCTCTATTCAGAAAAAAACCATGGAAAGATTATTAAAAAAGCAGGAGTCCAAAGCATCCAAAATTACTAGTAAAGGTAAACCATCTAAAAGGCAAGTGCCGCTTGTTACTTATCGAATGACAATAGGAGGAAGTTCAATATCTTTACCACCGGGACAAGAATTTTCCCTAAAACCAGCAAAAGTGTAAGTATCATGTTGTAAAAAATGGTTACAATGTACTGTCATATAATAACCAATTATTTAAACTATAGCATTAAAACTTTATAATTAACACCAAAATGTCCTATTTAGGAAAGATCCGCCGCCACTGGTTACGTGCGGAGTGAACCAATGCAAAAATCCAAAGAGGTATTCGTGCTCTAAGACGGGTGTTCCTCTGTGTAGTTTAGAATGTTATAAAACGAATCTGTTACTGAAAGCATGATTGTAAATTTATTAGAGATAGACAAATATTAGAAATACGAATGAATGGAGAGTAAATTTGTATAAAGTCATATATTACTTATAAATACTTAGTTGATACTGCAGGTACAGTCTATTTTACGAAGTGTCATTTCCTTTGAACTTAATAAATAAACAAATGCATTTTTATTTACTAAGAACATTATGATCTTGATAAATAAATATTTGTTTCAGACAAAAATTCCTGTGATAAAAACCAAAATTGCAGTGAAATTATTGATACAACAATTTTTCATATTTTTATACTTTTATTTCAGACGAAAAAAATAGATAAATCATAAAAAAATACGTCTTTTCTTATTACTTGATACACCTTCCTTATTTTATGCCGCGAATTTTGAATCATCCACACATACGTATACTTCGCAGAACGATACAATTTTATTTATCGATTTATCTACACTAACTTCATCCATGTAAAATCTTGGAAGTTTTGAATGAGCGCCACTTTCGCCGAAGTGCGTTCGTAACTTCCACAGTTTTGTTCTCGCAAGACGATGGGTATATTACGAGGATACTTTTCCAGAACGGCATTTTACAAAGAAACCGTAACAGTGATTTGTGTATTGGTTTTCATTTACACGGTGAATTTAGACAAAAATAAAAGACATCGACGAACACCATTACTACCACGCCCATTCCGAAGTTAACGAAATTCGTTATCATCGGTGAAGATTCGAAAGTAAGCTTTATAATAATCTAAACATTATTTTTAGACAAATTTGCGTTTTTTTTTCATTTAAAAAGATTACGAAAAATTTAACAAATTTAACGATTTTTCTATTGCTTTCCTCGCGTACATATACACACAATCAAGTCATATATATACATATATATATTGTATATGCCTACCTTGATAAATCAATAACGTATGCACGTACCGTTTCTCGCGAGATTCGTATTTGCGAAAAGTGTAATAACGAAGCATACCTAATGATACACCAATCAAATATTTTCTACAGATGAAGCAAAAAAAAGGGAGGAGGATGTCGAATTTCGTTTCCTTTTGGAAAAAAAAAAAAAAATCAAGTCAATGAGAAAGAGTACTTAAGAGGGGAGAGGGTTCTCGATTTTTTTGTAGAGCGATGGTATCCGCGGGTCGTTGACAGTTCGCGGATCAAGAGATGACCCTATCCTGCATTGGACGATACTACTGCTGTCATCAAGGCCATCGGTGCGAGCTCCGCTCGTATTTCCACCCACACAGATCAAGTTCTCGTATTATCGGACAGGTACCACTCTCGAATGCATTCGTTAAAAGAAATCACCTTGGATATCATTTTATAATATAATAATAATTACATTCGTATTTATATAAATAGTTCGTTACTTTATTCAAATTACAAAATTTATTAACGACCCCTTCTTTGTTTTAACTCGAACGATACTCTACATTGACTTTCAACTTTGCATCGATCAGAATTTCATTGAAAAAAAAAAATCGATGCAGGAATCGAATCTCGTATTGTTTTATTTCCTCAGGTATGCATTTCGTGCGTGTACGGGTTATCGTCTGATGAAAATCGAAGGACGAATGGCGGACGAGGCGGTCCACGAGCCCCTGCCACATTTAACGGCTAGAAATTCTTCGCAAACAAAGAACGCTTCGAGCTGCGTCCAGGCAACGTCTGAGCAGAGTATGAATGATGTTATCCAAAGATCATCGTAAGAATATTACTTTTTGCGTGATTGAGTATCTCAAAATCGACCTATGAAATACTAGCACGTGATACGTTTACCATGGTACGTGCTTTACGCGATCTACCAATGAAAAGAGTCGAAATTTTCCATTAATTTTTTTTTTGACGAATTTCCGAAGGTAACAATTTTCCCCAAGCTTATCGAGAACCGTGCACGCAAATCGTTCCTCCATTTTATACATATATATACACCTCTTTCTGCATTCGTCCTCAAGCCGATCCTTGAACCCGATATGCCGAAGAGCAAAAGAAAAGTACCGAGTCAGTGCCTCGATTACCCTTCTCGTTGAGATACAGAAATGTTCTCGTAACCTCGTCCCTGGATAGTTTAACCCCTTCTACGCGAGATTAGCGTTGTTACAAGCATTTCTCACTTTGCATCGAATTTCGTCGATCGCTTTGAACGTATATAATTAGTTTGGATTATGAAAACGAATAGACGATCAATGGTTTTGGAGAATCGGTTGACTTATGTGATAAATGGCTTCAAATTTGAAAAGACGTCACATTGAGACACTTTTAGGCAGAATTTATTCAAGTTATTACTGGTAGTAGGTTGATTATAGAAAGGAGGGAATCGGGACAGGGTGTTATCGAATTATACAGGGTGTCCCGAGGTTTAGAACATATTCTACAAGTGGGACTAAGAAAAAAATGTTATTTGCTTAGAAATACTTTCTTATCATTTCAAAATGTCGTTCATGTACGCGAATACAAGCTTGACAAAATTTCTTGAGAATTTTGTTTCATAATAAATTTCTTTATAACTTTGTAATAAAAGCGTTTCTAACCAAACTTCAAATAACATATTTTCCTTATCACAACTTCTAGAATATTCTCACGCAATTTAGCCAGAAAACCCTGGGACACCCAGTATATTTCGAATAAAATCTCTTTGGTTCTTCATCGAAGTTATTTTTTAGGGCGCGGTAATACCTCGAAGCCGAGTGGCGCATCGCAAAAATACATGAAACGATAGAAAAATTCTCAAAGTTAGTCAACAATGTATTAAAAGAGATCGAAGTTAAAAGAACATCGATGAAAGCGAGTGTCAATCGTCTCTCAGCTACCTCCTTCCTCCCACACTTTTTCAAAGAGGCGCTCACGGAACCCTTTGTCTTTCCTTTCGACGACAACGAGCCGCGTTTCCGAGCGGAAGGTTGCGCGCGACGATGCATCGAGGCGAGAAAGAGAGAGAAAGAAAGAAAAACAAACGAAGGACACGCATGCGCGAGAGAGATGCGCGTAGCGTTGCGCGCGCAATGCGCGTGAGAAGAACCGGCGAACGGAATATCCCTTTTTACCCCTACTACCGAGCCGAATGATCGGTTCGCGCAGACTCGGTCATTTTCGTCGCGACGACGATGTGATCGCGCGTCGACTGTGCTTTCCGATGCAAAAGGAAATGATAAAGAAAAGAAAGAAAGGAAGGTGAGGCGAGCAAGCGCGGCTCTTGCGCTACACTCTCTCTCTCTCTCTCTAGAGTCTCGCGCAAAAATCATTAAAACGCGTGCCCAATTCACGGTAGCGGCGTAGAACACATACACTTGCGCACTCATACATATATAAGTATACAAATGCTATATAAACACCTACATATACACATACACATACATTAAACACATATATTAAAAACACCTACATATACACATACACATACATTAAAAACACATATACATTAAACACACACATACATTAAAAACATACATATACATTAAAGGACATACACATACATTAAAAACGTACATATACATTAAAGACATACACATACATTAAAACCATACATATATATTAAACACATACACATACATTAAACACAGACACATAGATAGGACTGAAAAGAGAGAGATAGAGAAGAGTGGGAGCAAGAGAGGAACCGAAGAGGAGGAAAAAGAGGGGAGGGAGACGGTAGGGCCGCGAGACTCGGGAGAGCCGCGCATTTTATCGGCTTCGAAATAAGCGCTCGGCCTGACGAGACACACGGTCCTTTCGGCGGGGTATGTACGGTCACCGGCTCTGGAACAACGACGAGGAAGATCTATCTATAAGAACAACAATAACCACTAACAACGGTATCCGTCTAGCTGGTATGGAATGGACCCGGGACAAAACCTTGGAACTCCTTCGCGAGTATCAACACAGACGCGTTCTTTGGGATTGGAACGCTCGAGGATACAGGGACAGGGCCAAACGTAAACGTGCTATCCAAGAACTAGCCGAGATTTTATCTTGTAACACGCTCGAGGTGGAAAAGAAAATCACGAATTTAAAGTGTCAATACTCCAGAGAGGTTCATAAGATACAGAATAGCCGGGAGGCTGCGACCAGGCCGGACGATGTTTACGTATCCAAGTGGTTCGCGTTCAAGGCGATGCAGTTCCTTCAGTTTGGTACTCGACGATATAGCAAGAGGAAGAAGGTGGGTCGAAGAGTGATCGAGGAAAGGAAGATTCTTATTCCTTGCTTTGGAAAGGCTTCACCCTTTTTTTTTTTACTCCTTTTAATAACATCCTTAACAATTGTTACCTTCGTATATTTTTTATATTGTTTTCTGTGTTAGTTCGAGTAGGATATTCTGAACCCTTTTCTATCTTTATTCTAATCATAAAAATTGATAAATTTTAAGATCGAGAACCCTGGTGTCATTAGAGAATCATCGACGATTGTCATCAATTAATCGAAAGAGTACTAGCAGTGATTTCCCTCGCGTATACGTTATCGAGGTCAAAAACCGTAGCCCATTTATTAACCAGCGTCTAAACTTATCGATCAATTCATCAAACGGAGAAAAACATCGTGATGTTTCCGTTTATAATCATTGTAGCCATTTTGGAACGAGTTGGTAATATTTGAATAATATATAAACCTTTTTTTGAATCGTAGAAAGTCGAAGAGGAATCGAAACTACAGGAGGAGTACCTCGTGAGCGACATCGATCCAGAATGCATAACGTTCATCGACTGTAATGAGGATGAAACGAATGGTTCTACGACCGGTTCGTTCAATGCCTCGTTGAGCGAGGATGCCGAAGAATCTTCATCATCAAGCTTGAAAACGATGGAACTTTATAATGGCTCTTTGCCAGGAGCTAACAGTCCTCTTGCCGATCTCGATGAATCCGGTCGAACGAATCTCGATAGCAACGGATCACCGAACGAAACGAAGAAAACGAAAGAAGAATTCGTCAAGTTTGCCGAAAGTATCGCTGTACAACTCGCAGAAATACCGGATTCCTATTCAAGATCGGTTGCGAAACTGAGGATCAATCAGATTTTATTCGAAGCCGAAATCGGTGTATACGCGCAAACGCGACGCTAATCGTTTGATTTTATTATTACGATTGGCGAAAAGGGTTTCGCGTTTTTGTCTTCCGACTGGAGCAACGTTGCCCGTCGTTTGTATTACGTTTCGTCGCTCTAACAAAATGTCACGGTTATCGTTCTAAGAAGAAGCTCGTGAAAATTCGTTTATGTTGCTCGTGATCCAACAATGGACTTTGCGCGTTTTCCGAGCTTCCCTTTTTTTATTTTACTTTATATTTTACAGACTGTGCAATTTGTTATTTCTCTTTTATAAAAATTAACGTCTGTCCTCTCGGAAATAATATTTTGAGACCTTGAGGACAGCTCACTTTTTTATTATACGCTTTCGAACGAATTTTTATTCGTTGTTTGACCAATGTTGAATTGGTAGCTAAAAATTGTTACGAAGGAAGGGTGGAAATGATAAAAAAAAGAAGAAAAAGTATTGTCTTTAGGTAGAACTTATGTTCACCATGTGCCGGTTGAAGTAACCTGTATACCAATAATTGGTAATAATCGTTATAGACAAAAGTACACAAGACACATCAGAATGAACTTACGGGGAGGCTTTTCTCTATATACGTTTCTCTGTCCGGTTTGATATCGAAAAAAAAATGAAAAACGTGCCTTATGTACTTTCGCCTACACTGGTACAAAAGAAGTTCGAACGTTGATGGAAATTGTACGACGAGAGCGGTGTATACGATTCGATTCATTCCGTACGTTCTTGAAGTAACGTAATTTTTTCATCGAAACGGTCCTAAAATTGGACTTAAAAAGAAAAAAAGACTGTATAAATGAAAAAAAATGCAAACGCTACGTTGCAACTATCGTCTCCGTGTACGAACGATCCAAATCGGATATTTTTTCAAGGATCTACGCGGAGAACGTACGCGCGAAAATCAAATATAGTATTTTATTCATATCTCATAGGCGATAGAGTTGACGGATGCGTGATTTAAGATGCACGATCTAATCGGGCATGTTTTTTTCTATTTTTTTTTTTGTTCTTTTACTTTATCGTTCGAGACACGTCGAACGTGCGACGTTATGAGAAATTTTATTGTTATTTAGATGCGATACGAATAGAAAAGAAAAAAATATTTGATTCGATGACCGAAAACGCCAGGGTTTAAAAATCGTTATGATGTTTCTTATACGTGCGATTTATGCGCGTATAAATATATGTTAGATCATGGAAATCGTATTGCTGTTCTTCCAAATGATCGTTTAGATCGCGTATATTAATTATGCTCGCGAGACTGTGGACGATGAAAGTATTTTTTATTCGAAGATAATTCCTTTTTTGCGTAGCGAAAAAGGATGTATTTTTCTTCGGCACTTTGATGTACGAATTCTTCCGAAAGTTTTTTATTAGTTTTCGATTCCCGTCTGCGTAAATAATTATAGCATTGTTCCTAACTTCGTAAGATTGTTATGCTCATAGTATGTAGGTTAACGTAACATTTTTTATTTACCGATATAGAAAAGACATTCCTTTGCGTGGCAGTAAAAGATAGCATTTGTAAGAATGTATCGGACATACTTGTAGAAAGAAATTACTTAATTGTAGTTTTTGTTTTTAGCTTCCAGGATATTTAATGTTATTCGATTTTGTTTTGACCATGTAATGTAATGTCTCTTGTGGAAAGAGGCGCAAAGATAGTAGCATGAGAAAATCTCTGTTCATTGAGCGAGCTTGTTCGTTATATGCACAAATGTTAACGCTATGTGTGAGAGAGAGAGAGGAGAGAATGTATATGTATGTTATTAAAAAGCGTGCAAGGTGGATAAAAAAAATCAAATGATTTCTCCAACTATCAAACTCAATAAACAGAATTATAAACACAAATGTATTACGAGCAGTTGCTAAATGTAATGCACGAAGCAACTGAAAAAAGTCTTTGGCGCGACCCGCTTCAATGGTCTTCTGTGGAATAAGAAATGAAATGAGGTTATTGCCATAGATTATTAATCTATAAACATTAATTGGTAATAGTATATTACTCGATACAATACCAAGCTACTTCAATAAATTTATTTGGTTTCAATTTATAAAATAGCATCTAAATCAAATTCTTTATATTCGTATGTAGACTGAATTTAAATACATAGCTAGAATATAAATTGTATTTATTGTCATTTGTTAAGTATATTCCTTTAATGTTCGGGATCATTGAAACAAAAATTGTTACGTCTTTTAGCAGTGGTTTTCTTTGTTGATAAGATTATAAAAATATTTCAAAATTTATTTTGTTTTCTGTGGTAATCCATAGATAAATAAGTACAAAAAGCCTGTGAAAAACATTTTTAATTTATTTGCTTAAAGAAACGTAAAAAATAATGAGTATAAATAATAAGTACTAGTATAATAATATAACGGTATTAATTATAAAAAAAAAACGTCAAAAACACATAAGTATAACGTGCATAGTTATAAACAGAGATTTGCTCTTTAACACAGCAGGATTAAAATAATTATCACGTTTGTGTCCGCTATACAAAACACCTGTACATAAAATACACATTTTTATATTATGATTTTGTAGCAGTTATAAACAGGTCCATTGTAATGTGTGTAAAAACCCTAAGAAAGAAATATGTGTAGCTACTAAACAACTTAAATATGAAAGCAAATAATGTTTCCAACACTTTCATGGTTTGAATTACAATAAGAACGTACAGTATTAGTATAAGTATTTCGATCTTATACATATGCTGCGAATGTTCCACTAAAGCAAGATAAATGCGACGAGAAGCACGATTACCAAATTCAGTCAGTCTTTCCACTGTGTGATGTAGCTTAGCATGTTCGCTGCATAATTCCTCTAAAAAATATTCAAAACTACAATAGAGTATATGTGTGAAAATATCTTATTTTTAATAATATACAAAACTATACCTGTATCTTCTTCAATTTCTTCTTGTGATGCAGGTAAGTACTTGTCTAATATTAATTCTACAAAATGTGTCGTGTTATCTACAGTTTTTAGAATACTGATCCCTGTTTCAGTGGACATGACTCTGTCAGCTTGTTGCCAACTATATAACCGTAAGTAATGTACCTTATAATAAGTAAGTAAAATCATTATTCTAACTTTTTGTTCCGTTTCATGCTTAAGATTGGAAAAGGTTTTTACAGCTGGGCGTAGATGATTAGTGACAATTGATTTAGTTTTATCTAATATCTAAAACAATAAGGATATGACAAAAAAACTTCAACTCTTTTCAAATATTTTTCAATATAAACCATAGTGCTTTAACTTACCTGTTTTGGTTCTTCTTTGATTATAGGCAGTTTTACTTCCATAAAATCAAAACCCTGACATAATGTCTTGTCTAAAGTATAAATAGGTTTTTCCATTAATCTAGCAACTGGCGATGATTTCTCAATAACAGTATTTACAACATTTTCCACCATATCAAATGCCCAATTAACAAATGTATTTACTCCTTTCATACGATCATAGACTTCGGTTGATTTGTCGAGTAAATAATTTAAACTTGGTATCCTCCTAGCACGATCTACAGCTTGAATCTTATAGAACCCCTCTGTTAGCTCTACCTCCATAATTGCAAGCATACATCGAAGTATATTTCCATAGGCACAACAGTTTATTTATAGAATGCCCTTGTATAGTGCTGTAAGAAAAGTATTATTATAAAGTACCATAGACCGGACAATTTAATCAATAAAATAAAAAATGACAAGTAACTGGATAGAGCCTTAGAAGTTTGACAAAAATGTTTGCACCAATATTACTTTAATGTGAGACAGTAATCGCAAAAAATATATATATATTATTAACAAAATTTATAAAAAAAAATAGTATTTTGTTCATAAAAAATATTTTAAATTACAACTCAACGTTTACACACTTCATTGCGGTACTACATACATTGGTATGTTTATACTCAACACGTGATTATTCGATTCCGCATAAATCTCGTTTGCGAGTAAATTATAGATCACGTATGTATACAATACACACTTCTGGTTGTCGTCGTTGTCACTTACCCGTATAATCGCGTTCTGTGACGCGAGCATTTAGTTCCACATCGAACTTTTATTCCGCGATGGACGCACGTACCTTGATCTCTGACTCATTTTAATATTTATTTGGTTTATTTTGATTATCAATCGTGTTGGAAATTTTTTGGTCTTTTTAGCGAGTACTTTTTACCCCTTGTTACTCCCTTATCATGAAAGTTGATAAAGCCAGATGTCACATCGATGTTTTAGTTTCGTTTATTACCGCTAGAAATCGCTAACGTGTAGTTTTCGTGAGTAGATCGAAAATACAAATTACATAATGATAAATAAATAATTATTAGTTATTTATAAAGTTACCTAATATCTCGCAGATGTAATGCGCGTTAAAACATTAATATCATTTTAATATCTAATTCTCATTTACATATGATACATTAAATACATCAAATAATAGTGGATTTCACAAACTACAAGATTCTATGCAATCTTTTCATTTAAATCCACTCATAACTTTCCTGAGTAACAAATGATTCTATGTCGACTTTGATTTACTATATTTTTAAGTCATCTTTTTCCATAAAAGTTGTAATGGCAATAAACCATTTCTTCTTGCAAGGTGCGAATGAAAAACATTGAAATCCGTTCTCCTTAATGCTTCTAAATAATTGTCAATGCAAGTTATTGGTAAAAAAATTGTTTTACACTCTTGTAAAGTATTAAGTGAGATTGCCTGTAACAATTATTCAAATTTTTAATTTACATTGGAAATGCAATAAAGAAATGATGCTACAAAAACTGACCTCATCCAAATGTTGTTTAGCACAAGATGCAACTTCAAATATTACATCATTAAGAGCAGTACCTTCTATATTTCTTAATACCGCTTCAGAAGATACATTATGCTTCATTAAAATATCTTCTGGTAACACAACAATGCGTTTTTGAGCATGATATGGAATAGAACGTAGTAAAGTAACAATTCCATGTGCTTTACCCACATGACTAGCTGCATGATCAGCATTCATATTTTTTATGCCATGTGCTTCCAATAATAAGTAATATATTGATGAAAAAGCATTTTCAGCATAATTTTCAATAGCTTGTATGTTAGGAAATATAGATTTCTCTAGTTTGTCTAAACGAGCATCAATGAGACGTTTGAAATATCGTTTGGAAAGTTTATGCTTTTGAAGAACCTATTTAAAGATAATATAAACTAATACACGCTAAATTATTGTACTTGTTTTCATTCTTTTCTTTCATATTATATTCTCTATATACCTTGTGTAATTCTAAAGCAACCGGTGTTTGTGGCGGCGTATCATTATATACATTGTTAAGTGTTTCATACCAAAAATGTAATCTCATTGCTCCTATATGACTCATAGTTACCTGATCTTCAATTTGTGCTATTTCAACATTAAAAGCACGAATCACAAAACCTGCAGCTCTAATATTAGCAGGAAGTAGTAATGTGCATAGAAAATTCTCATAATCCCTTTTTCTAGAAATACAAAAAATATATGTATATATATAAATAAATGAACACATAACATGAAACGTGAAGAAGACAGTATATACTATTTATAATGTTTATTTCTGCGGAATTTTATATTCATATTTGATTGCATATGTTTAATAAGACATTGTTTGCAAATAAGTATTGCGTATAAAGCATACCTAACCAAATCCAAACAATATTCGGCAGATGATTGCTTTGCTTTTGTGCTCATACACCGAAGACATTGTCGTATTGCATATTTACTTATAAGTAGTGAGCGTGTAGACATATTGTACTTTTTATGTTAAGATTTTTAATATTAAAAGATGCGAATATAACCTTACTTCGGTACACGCAAGTCAAATGTGACATACAAACTAGCCGACATGTTGGAATATGAAATATATGTAAGTGTACTATGTCAATTTTAAAGGAATAAAAAAAACAATATATTTTACTATATAATCATTCAGGTTAAGAAAAGAACTAAGGAATATATAATCTAAGTATATTTATTTGATATTTCTTGGGTTGATCGATTGCAATTTTATATATGAAATATTATAACATACTATTTCCTTTACAATTAATTAATATAAAAATATTTATTTGCATTAAAACTTACTTAATATTGTAGTATACATTTTGCTCTAGGATGCTTATATGTAACATATGTATATAAATTATTTTTGTGCCATCAATCCTTATTACAAGTAACATTACAAAAGTATACATATATATATTTGAATGAATCTAGCTATATGAAATGTGGTATATAACATGATCAATGGATCTTTAATGGAAAGTCTTGTCAACAATATAGTATTTTTTTATTAATTTTATATAAAAAAATGTAAACATCTGCAACAAATACATACAAATGATTGAATCTTTCATATTTAAACATGGCAAATGTTCCTTTTTCAACTCATCATCATACTTAATAATTCACTGGCATGGCTCAAAGTAACAATATGTCACTGGCCAAGAAGTTATACATACATACATAGATACACAGATACATACATACATACATACATACATATAATATGTGTATATATATATATACATATGACAATAATTATTAACAATTAGTCAGGCTAGTTAAGGCTTGATTGAATATACTAGCATTAATGCTGTATGAATTGATTAACAATTTCTACTACTACCTCATATCCTTTTTGAACAGATAACATTGCAGTTATTCTGTAAAATGGATAGTTTCATTTCATTAAATGATAATTGACTATATAAAAACTTATATGCAATCGGTGTTCTCAGTTCACACATTATTATATTTGTGCTAAATTTTGCACAGGCAATTTCGTTCCATATAAATTCTAAAATATTCCAATAATAGAATAAAATTCAACTCCAAACATCGCTGGAGTAACGTTTCTGTGACTCCATTTTCTTGATGTATGCTGCTGCTTCTGATTCTGACATATTTCCTCGTTCCATTACAATTTTCAGCAATATATTATGTACATCACGAGCCATATTTCTAGCATCACTATAATGAAATAAATTCCAGTATGTTTACAACGTAAAATAAAAATAACAAAAGGATCTCGTGGATTCTTAATGGGTTATAAACATATAAAAATATGTAAGTTTTAAATTTGTACATACCCACAAACGTATATATGGCCATTTTGTTCACCTATGACTCTCCATACTTCTTCTGTATTCTTTTCAAGTAAATGCGTAACATATACTTTTTGAGATTGGTCTCTGCTAAATGCAGTATGCAATGTTAATGTTCCACTCTTTACATATTCTTCTAACTCTTCCCTATAAAGATAATCTTCTTCCTTCTTCCTGCATCCGAAGTATAAAATTGTATCACCCACTTCTTTATTTTCTTTCTTAGCTAAGTCTCGTTCTTGTATGAAACCTCTAAACGGTGCTAAACCAGTTCCAGGACCAATCATAATAATGGGTGTGGTCAATCGTGATGGTAAACGAAATTGGGATTTGCGTACAAATATAGGAACGAGAGAAGGTGGATCCGTGGGATGTTTTTGTTTTAACCAAGTAGTTGTAACACCTTTATTTATTCTACCTGTTGGTGTTTTATACTCCACAACAACAGCAGTTATATGTACTGTAGTTGGGTGAAGCTATAAAAAATTATACATAAATTTTCAATGTATACTTTTTAATAAAAACAAAGAAATGCAAGAAAGATGCTTAGACATACCTTTGGTGATGAAGAAATGGAGTAATAACGACATTGCAATCTTGGTAAAAGTTCACACAAGTGGTCCAAAGATGGTTTCAAACTCTGTATGTCTTCTAAGATGTGTACAATATTCCTATTTTTTTGTACTACCCATTGCTGATAAGCAGCTTTACCTTCAGGAGTAGTCAATGCCATCAATTTTAATTTCTCTTTGTCAGCTGGATCCGTTGCATATTCTGCTAATTCTTTCAGAATGTGAGTACGTGGATTACTAGTTATGTCCAAGTAATGAGTTAAAGCTGTTCGATATGTACAAGGACATGGGAATGGATGCTTTTTAGTAGATTCCTCTGTAATTGTAAATTGATAAAATTAACATAAAATTCTAAGCTATCTACTCACATAACCATTTTAACTATGAAACATACCATCTGTATTCGTGAGAGTGAATACGGTATCTAAATCAACCCCACATTTCTTTCCAATTTTGTTTACCAATTCTGAATCATTAACAGGATATACAGCTAAATGGTCACCAGATTCATAGCGCATCTTTGATCCATCAATATCAAACTCAATATGCATACAAGATCGGTCGGATGTTGCTCCATGTAACTCTTTGTTGACTTTAACCGGTGCCAAGAAGGGATTTTTGGCATCATATGGCCTGCACATAAATAAAAACAAAATACTTATATACTTTGTTTGTACGAATAATAACAAAGAACATTATTATCATTGTATGAATAAAATCTTACGGTCTTTGGTTCTTGAATGAATGAAGACGTGCAATTTCTCCAGTATAAATACGTTCGGGTAGAACATCAACATGCTCTGTTAATTTGTACTGCCTAATACTGACATCTTCTCCAGCACCTTCGATACCAAAGAATTCACAGACTGATGGCCAAAACTTGTCTTTCCAAGTAATGAAATCATCTTCTATACTGTAATAAAAATTAACGATATAATCTCTTATAGAGACATCGTCCAATCGCGAATAAAATAATAATTTGCTTACTTAGCATCATCATCGCCTAAACCCAACTCATAGACACGAGTAGCACCAAGTTGTTCCAATCTATGATCAACATATATAGCCACCTCGTTGTAGTGTTCATAAGTCTTGTTTCCAAGTCCAAATACCTGTGTTAAAGAAAAGAAAAATGACACTTCATCAAAGAATTAGAATTCTTTAAAACAATTTAAATTTAAATGCGAGTACCCCAAGTTCCGGTTTAAGATGTAGTACCGAAGAACGATACAGCGTGGCGCCACTGTACGTCCAACGTGCGAACGTGTTCACTAGTTGACCGAAACTTTTTAACCTCATATCGAAGATACGACTGTACGGAATGCGCGAATGTACTGAATATGTAATAATTAGATATTGAAAGAAGATTCCTATCTTATCGCATACTTATTTCGAGCGACGTATCTTCGGTTTTTTAAAACTAATAGGTCACTTACAAATACGAACACGTACACATTGATGCACGCGTATAACGATGCTGAAGTGTTCTTACGTAACTTAATCGAGCATGTTTAAAATTCAAAGTTATTGCATAAGTATGCGATCTATGTTCAATGTATGCGTTTATTTCTTTTTAATCCGGTAGATATGATTTACGATTCTTCGTACTATTGTAGCTATAAAGGTTATGTTCAGTGATGTTATAGAAGTTTAGCGATTACGTAACTTCCGGTAAAAATGGTGGTGGTTGACACTATGATCAGATCAATGGTCAACTTTGTAGAGAATTAAATAATTGCCTTTTAAAGTATACGTGATATGAATTATATCTAGTTTTGTCATTTCTAATATGAAATTTGTATTATAGCCCACTAGTGCAAGTTAACAAATTCGCGTGGCAGCAAAAGTTTAACAGAGTACATTTATATTACTGGAATTGTAATAGAATTATAAGTTTTGTCAAACTTCTAGTTCTATTACATGAATAAAATAATACGTACTGCATAATTTAATCCTGCAAGATCCGGATCTCCATTTTTTAGCCAATCAACAAATTCCATTGCATTGTCTGTGGGATCACCTTCTCCGTACGTGGCTAAACAAAATACTGCTAGACTATTTTTAATAGATTTCATGTGGGTTAGTTCTTCCTGTAAAAATAAAAAATAATAAAGAGCATTAGCGTATATACTATAATTTCTTAATTTTACAAAGCATATGCTTTGTCTCTTACCATTTCACATTCCTCTGGATCAGCAACCATACCCTTCATTTTATAACGGATACCTTCTTTGGCTAATCGACCTGCAAATTCTTCACCAGTTCCAGTCTGGCTGCCATAAAATACGACCAAGCTTCTACCAGATGTTTTTAATTTTTTTATAAAAGAATTTTCTGATGGTGTTAATGATGTGAATGACGTAGGCCTTTAACAAAGTAAAAGATTTCTATGTACTAAATGCATTTACCTTTACAAAAGTATTATACTTTGAAAAATATGATAATTACTGAATGGAATAGGATTTTGTAGGAGGTACATATTCTTCTTGTTTATTCCTACGCATGAGCCACCACAGTGCCGCCAAAAGCAGAGCTCCAAGTAGAACAATGTCTAAAGTACTATAAAAAGGTTCCTCTGCGATCTCTGCTTTACCCTCATTATCTAAAACTGGTGATTCCGCCATTCTGATTGCTTTTGGTTGAGACGCATCCACAGTCTATGACAATAAAATAATAACAAAAATAATATTATCAATGTTATCTTGTTACAGAAGCTCTATCATTTATAAATATAGACATAGTTTTTAATCTTGTTCGCAAATTAGTACCATATCAATTAATGCTGACCTCGGGAAATTACGACTAATGATTATTACTGTATTTAAATTAAACCAGATATTCATATAGAACTGGAACTAATTTCAACGAAATATCAATTGAAACAACGTTCAGCATCTCACCATCTCTCACCTATCAGGATTGAATATTGAAGTTAATGACTTTAGATACGCGAGACATAAATACTAATTATATATATAATTTTATATTTCGCAAAAAATACCCTTTAGACTGTTAATCGTGACACATGTATACGGGGAATAACAATTATGTTTATATTTATTTTATCATTTATCATGTAATTTTTGTTTCGACTTCGAACGAGACGCGACGATCCAGGAGATTAGATTAATTAGTAGAAGATAAAGGAAAGATAATTTAAAAAAAAAATGTGGGCGAAGAAGAAAACAGAAGTGTTATCGAAATGTCAAACGTTACACGTGCCATTAGATATTGTTACGTAAGATCTTTTACAAGGTTATCGTATAAAAAAAATACTAAGGAAATACCTTTATTGAGGTTAATCCGCTTATTATTTATCAAGGAGACTTAAAAACTCAGTTAATAACTAAATTAATGTGGTTAATATCTTCGATTATGGTTTGAAACGCTTTTATCTTATCTTCCTTCGATGCTAAAACGTTTGAAATTAGCGCGCTTTGTTCGATATCTCGTTCGATCGAACATGACTGTACTTGCTTTGTTTTCTTTGTTTGCTTATTACAAAATGTAATACGCTTGTGGATTTACTATTTTCGTTATGTAATATATTACTCACGCAATAAAACAACGATCGTCACACTGCATTAATAAAAAAAAAACCACGGTCACGTATCTGAGACTAATGACACTTATCAGTATAAAAAAAATTATAGACCATGACAGTATTATCAAATATCGCGATAAAGCTATTCGAACACCCACTTAATTGATGCGCCGATTGTGATAACCTCATCAAACACAATGATTATTATTAATCGCAACTATGTAGTTGCATTTCGCATCAAGTGTCACGATGACTTAGTGTTCTGTTCATAATGATCAAGTATAGTAAAGTAATTTGCATATACTATACGTATCTTCCGATTTAGATCGGTTCCTGAGAAAACCGTTTGAAATCGAAAAATGTAAAAATGTATTATTTATTAAAACTTTTCGTATATTTAAAATATATATAATATATTAAAAAATTTATTATATATTTAAAACCATGTAAAAGCGAAATCATAGTGTAAATCGGGAGGTAAGTGTTACTTATTTATGGCAATTTTACTATGAAATGAATGAACTCAAGATATTTTCTATCCATTTCATTGAATATACATATTTTATTATTCGCTAACTTGTACTTCAATTAAATGCATTGCCTTTATCTAGATACAAAAAAAATATTTCACGAAATATGTATATAAAATTGACAGAATCAAAGTTCGTGATTATATTATAATGAATTGCGCCTCTAAACTGTACTGACCTAAAATAACCTCGAGGAAAGTTCATTCAAATTACATAACAAACTACATAGAATTCTTTTAACACGTTTTTCCATTACTAAATTCAATATCCGTTTTCAGAATGAGTCTAGCGTGATTTTGCAACCTTTCTTTTAATTGGACAGTTTAATCTTTATTTTATCGCACATCTGTATGTGATTTTAACGATGTATTTTGCTCGTAATCTTTGCTTTTCGACGAATCGGTAGATAATGTCATTGGAGTAGAGAGAGGGGGGTTTAAGGGACCGAGTCATCGCGCCTATTGAAGAACATCGTACGGTATATTTAATAATGACAATGCAATCTTCACGAAATCGTTAAAAATTCCAACCGAAAAACGGTCATAATGCTTGCAAAGCGTAAAATTTGAATTAATTTATTATTTAATGAAAAATTAAAAAGAAAACGAATGATACAATTTGATAATAAAAATTCCGAGAAAACTTTTCGGTTATATTTTCATTAGAACAAACGACACTATTTTTAGCCCCTTTTTATTATGACTTATCGTCAACGTCGTTAATTTTATCGTTAATGCAGCGATATGTTTTCTTTGTAATTACGGTAAATGCGCTTTTCTTTTAAATTTATCGTTTGGTTAATGCCCGTTCCGCGATATTTGTAAAATCTACGTGACGTCTGTAAGAAGACAAATAATAAAAAAAAAAAAAAGGTGCATAATACTTAAAGAAATACAACGTAATAAGACCGACGTCGAAGAATCGAGTTAAACGATCAATTATCTTTGAAATTTACATGAATCGTCTTTTCGCCAACGCATTGACGTGTTCATTGGCCTGCTTAGCAAGCGGAAAATTTCCTGCTAAACAGACAAGGAAAGAATACCGACATGTTTTCACAAAGTTTCAAAGAAACATAGAAACGTAAAATAAAAAACGATTTTGAATCCTTCCAAAATTCAAATAATCAAATCCTTTTCCCGCGAAGAAAAACCAAACTGCGCCTGCGCGTTAAATTTTCATACATTCTCATCCTAAAAACGATTCTTTTAAAACCGCCTCTATGTCATCGTGACAGGCGATTTTATATCCGGGATATAAAGAAGGAAAACTTTTCGAGACGTTATTACAACGCGGCAACTTTCCCTTTCGGACGAGTAAGCCGATAAACGATTACGTCATCGACGTACGACAACTTTCTTACCGGCAGGTCCATTTCGCCGGTGACGATAAATGAGAGAAAGGGTAGAACACGTTCCAGGAGAAGCGAAAGAAATGAAAAACTTTCTTCCTTTTTTTTTCTTCGATGATTACCACGCGAACGAGCGCGAGCGCGTTCGAAAGAGCGCGAAACTAACGATACGATGTATCGCGCACTACTGACGGAAAAACTGCTCTTCTCTTCGTCCAAGTTCGCGAGACCTCGCGTGTCCTCCCCACTTACAATCAGTTCGTTCGATTCATCCCCCACCTACGCGCCTCATTCTCGCGCGCACCACTCTCGAAGTCACGTTTGACGTGATATACCATGCGCGTAACAGCGCGAGAGAGTTGTAAATAAGCAAGTCATCTCTTCTATGAGGGTTTGCTTCCGTCATGAATGTTATCTTGCACGAAGCTACGTTCCTAGCACGGAAGCTAGTAACTATTAACTCTTTCGGTTGGATCCCTCTCGTTCTATGTAATACGTTAGCTAATATAATTGTTGATGTTGAACAAGGTGATTTATGAAGAGTGACCAAAGACGTGTCATTATTAACGAGCGAATCATTCGTATGGGTCATAGGGATACAAATATTGAATAATATCTGAAGAATAGATGAACACTGTGCAACGTTTTTTTCATGTTTTTGTAATCGAGCTAGGATTACGAGAGATATGACGGTATCAATGATTTGTCATTATGATCGTGTTCTATAATGCATGGGATATGTTGTTCTTGTTAAAAAGGCTTCGTTAAATGGTATTTCTTAAAATGTATCTTATATACAGGGTGTCCGGTTCCAGGTGTTCAAGCGGAGAACTACATGTAGATATCGATAACTCGAGTAGAAAAGTCTAATACCATTTTTCGAAATTCGAATTAGTTGATGAGTTATTAGTGAACAAAGATCGACCAATCAGGGCGATTAGAGGAAGAAGGCGGTTCACTCGAGCTCGCAGCTAGGCAAGAGACGAAGCAGTAGGAGGAACAATTCATAATAAACCACGTTACATGTCGCTGCTCGCTGTGATTGGCCGATCTTTGTTAGTTAATAACTATTTTACTGAGCAGAATTTCGAAAAATAGTATTAGACTTTTCGACTCAAATCATTGATGTGCATGTGTAGTTTTCCGCTTGGTCACCTAAAATCGGACACCCTGTATATCTCAGTTCTACACCAAGTGATGTTTTCGTTATTGAAGTATATATTACAAGCAAACGATTGTTGGTATCGTTAATTAAATCTTGTAAAATGATATTAACCTCAGTTTTGAAATCGTGTACCAAAAATGGTAAAAGCAAAGTAGCGATGACTTATCAATTACGTAATTCAGTTGTATGTAGATGCGGAATGCATTTCTTATTACTTGCGCGCAGTTACTACGGTCGGATAAGAGTTTTCCAAGAATACGTCATTTTATGCATTGTAATAAATCAACAGTGAGAGTTTTTATTGATGATTTGTTGCAACGCATATTGATATGCACTTTTAAAAGCATCATTTGTATTATCGTAAAAAAGAAGAGAGAATAACACGATTAATTGAAATAGTGAAGAATTTTATGGTTCGCATTAAGAAATTTATTGAAACGCGAATAATAACAGTTTATATTTACTGTGGTAATAAACAAATTTCTAGTTTACAAGAAGCTAAAAAATCTCTAATTTTTACATATTTATCAAAGTGTATACGGTATACCATTGTTACACGCGTGATGTCGTAAGACAATTACTGAAAAACACGTCAACGTTACGAACGAGCTTTATCTCTGATGTTAATTTAAACAGTGATTGGCGTTTATTCAAGCAGGTTATTAAAAATATTAAGTTTCTACAAGAATTGGTTATGCGTTATACGAGTGGAGGGGTATTACACTCTGCCGTCATGTCACGTGAGAGAGAACCAATAGAATCCAACAAAACTGACTCACACTATGTAGTGTAATTCCTACAGCCTTGAAAAGGGTCAAATATTTGACCGAAACGTCGGGTAATGAAAATAAAGCATATTCAATTATAATTATGCTCTAAGTTACCACTACTTTTCTAACTAATTAGGAGAACCAATAGCACTCGAAAATTTTCTTTAAATAGACACCTGCATTTTATTGCATCGTTTTATTAACAATTTATATAAAGAAAAAAAAGATAATTTTTGTATTAAAAAATTCAAAAGGGAACGCCAAAAGTACACTGAATGTGTGTGTGGGAGTGTGAGATCAATTCTAGTAGAAACTTAACATGTTTAACGATTTGAATAAACGCCAATCACTACTAAATTCACATTTAGTCGATTATCACACACATGCGTAGTTAATGTAAACGTGATCAGGATCAATGATCATTCGTAGATGGGTGATCACGTGCGATTTGAGTAAAGGAGCCGATACGTAATAAATTCTTATTCATTCATGTCCAGAATGCATCTACATACGCTTCCTTTTTTTTTTTTTTTTTGCAATACTACCACCAGGATTTTTTTTAATCGTGATACCGACATTGAAAGAAGATAACGGCAGTACAACCGTTCAACTTTGCCTCGACCTCGCTTTCTTTTTTTGTTATTATAATTTTTCTTATTTCTAGCGTTTCCGTTAGAGATAGAAAGCTAATGATTCGATTACATTTATATCGTTGATCGAGAACTCGTTTCAGAAATAAATACGAAAGTCAGGAGGAAAGATATATGTATTTGTATCATCTTAGCCGATCATTGACCACGGTGAATAAATTAATTAATTAATACTCGTTTAATTTATTAATTAATACATCTTTTTGTTCTAGGTCTAACTTTACGTAGTTTGTTAAGGGGATATCACACCGCTTCTATTTCCTTACATATTTCTAAATAACTAGATTAATTTTGGCAAAGAGACAAACTTTTGGAAATTTTTCCAGAGTTCTGGACTTTTTATCTAATGTGCTAATTAATTATAAAAATTGATTAGAGATCAAAACGTTCCCCTAACATCGCTTAACATTTTTAAATTAACCGCGAAGCGAGAGGACCTATGGTTCTTGAGAAAACTGTACCTAAAGCAGTGAAAGTGAACGTTTTGAGACTAATTTGTTTGTTTTTTAGCCAATAACAAAAAAAAATTAATATTTTTATCGTTTTCCAGCTGTGATTTCCCCTTAAGTTGCTCCTCGTTGACAAGTATCTTAATTCTACGTTGAGGAACGGTATATAATTTTCATGCAATCGCAATACGTCATTCGACCGGAAATCTTTTGAATTCTGACGTAATTTATACATCAACGATTCCCAAGATATGACGTCTCAAAATGAATAACGCGAATAGTCATATTTATCTATTAATATAATTAGTGTATAACCCTCAATATATCTGATCCGTATTATTGCCAATATCAATTAACCCTTTGCACTCGATGTCGAGTGTGACTCGACAAGACAGATGTTTAAAATAATACCATGTCGAGTGTGACTCGACATTCAATTTTTTTTATATTCACAGATTTATCTTAGCATATTTTTTTTTCATAATATAATCAGTGATATATCATTTCAAATGAAATGATATAACGTTTGAAATATGTCAACTTTGAAGGGACACTCGAATCCATTTTCAATTATTAAAATTAATAAAAATTTCTGTCTTAAGTGAAACTCTAACAAGACTTCCACGAACGATAAGAATTTAAATATATTATTATCAGTATGTTCAGCCAATGTCAAAAAATTTGATTAATTAAAACGAACGTTCTCCCATTCTTAGAATTTATCATTACCATCTGTTCATTTTTCATAATTTCGAGAGTTCATTGCATAGAATTGCGACATGATATCGGATCCGTGCTCTTCTCTTCCACGAATGATACTTGATATAGGTGTACAATGGAATTCGTGTTTTTTTATACGACTGCAAGATATTTTTTCATTCTTTTCTCTTGGCATTCGAGGTGATGACCGCAGTGTTTTCAATTTAAGAAAATAATTCGTTCCTATCAAACTTATACGTGACTGCATATATCTCATTGTTATTTTCAACGTTTAGTCATAACAAAAACGAAGTTGCTGCAAACGATAGGCGAGGAGTCGGTGAATAACCTGACATTCGAAACAAAACTCATTTTAACATTAAAAGTTACAAGATTATTCAACTTTTTAAAATTTAGTGTCTTTCATATAACCATTAAAATGCATGTTGCATATAAATATTGATTAATTTATTAATTTAGTCGTTTCTTTGTTCAACCAATATGATCGTTGTCAAACGAACGATGTCATTAAATTTCTACACACGAGATCAATGAAACAATTTGATAACCATTGCAATGCGGCAATCAGGTCGATCATTTTATTCAAGGTCGTCTTCTCTACCGGTGACCCCCTTTATATATTTCGTTTAATGTCGATCCACACGAGTGATCATAAATTTATACAGACACCATTTCTTTTTGATACCTGAACTGGTGTATGCATTTTAATCAGATTTTAGTAAATAGTGTTCTCTCGAAGAAATGATATACACAGAATGACATAAAGAATGTCATTTTTTTAATAATTTTCACCTTAATTCTTTTGTTATTTTCTTAAGCTCACTGAAACGAGTCAAGAAGGAGCATCCTTCGTTTCACTACCAAAATGGCCACCAAAACCGCACGTAAACTTTGGCTCTTAACGTAAAAACATTTAACAAAAATTCCCAACATCAAAAAAGGAATAACAAAATTTTCTGTCGTCACAGTCTGCCAAATTCGGAAAAAATACTAATCATGTATCTTCCAAAAAATATTTCGATAGCTTTGTCGCTCGAGATAATCACCGAAACGAAGTAAACTCTTTCAGGTGAGTCATTAATCTTGCCATAATGCTGTAACTTTTTTATTTATCACAATGAGAGATTTCATTGAAAACAAAATTATTACGTTCGATAATGAACAGTTACACGAAACGGTGCAATCGAGTGATTAAATTAAAGAAAGAAGAAATTTATCTCCACCGATATCGAACATTCACGCATGCAATATTAAGCAATTCAAAATTTTTATCGCGTAACCTACAAATACGTAATTCGTTGAAAGGAATCACATAAGTCGATCATCATGTCAGAGACACCGGAAAAGACTAATACCGATGTTCAACCGAGAAAATATTGTAGGGTAAGCGAAATTCGAGTTAATGCCTGATATCATCATCCTTAGTAAGACTACCTTGTTTTTAGATAGATACAGCGGGTTGCCACTTCTTACCCCTTCCACTTTCTTATATTACTTTCTATTCCAGAGCAATACCACTACACAGAAATAACTTTAAAAAATAAAATTGAGTGGTACGAGTAGTTCTTGTAATTTCTATTTATTATTACTTTGATCAAATGTTGTTAATTAAAAAAAAAACCTGGGCTGCCACCAAAAGGGTGGAAAATTAAAAATATCTGCTTCTATTCCGAGATTTTATTGCTTTCAGCCATTTAAGTTGGTATTATATTGGAATAGAATGTTACATATAAGGCTCCTATCCTTTAGCATTGAGTGGCAACCCGCTGGATAGATACACACTTTTATCTCTCTCTCTCTGTACATTCTAAACTAAGAAAAGAAAAATTAGTCTTAGCTATCTAATCATTGTTTTGCAAATTTTTCTTTTTCTTATTATTATTCTTACATCATTCGTTCATTGTTACGAGCAGTGACACGTCGTTATACGATACTAAACAAGTTACATAATAAAGAAGAAATTTTACTCGAAAGAAAGAGAGACAAGTGACATTAAAGTGATCAACCATCGTAATTTCTATTAAGACACGTTAACTCGCGTGTTACGGGAGCTTACTAACGAATACATTTCAGGATGGAAAAATGGAGGAGGGTGGAATCGGAAAGATCAAAGTTCGGAAGACATCGACAGCCGACGGCAATGACGAAAAGAGGAAATGGCCGATGTTGTGTGACGCGAACCCATACATAGTAGACCTCTTAAAAAATCTTTTCAAAAAAGAAGAACCTACACAGCCAGAGCCTGAACAAACGGATTAAAATCAGAATGTACATTTACAAGACTTGTTTTTTCTGTAAATAATAATTTCTCGGTCAATTTTAATGAATAGAAACGAAACGTGTAACTAATAGGTTTTGACATATTCTAGCCAAGAGGTGAAATAAGATGGAAATGTAAACAGAAAGAACGGATCTATGCATAATTTAGTAAAATTGAGAGACTATATTGGTTTAAAGAAAAGCAGGTAACATTTTTCTTTGGTTTTATAAAAAATTATCTTCGAGGATTATATTTATATGTTGAATGCCGTGTTCACTATATTTGGTACATCGTAAACCTCATTTCCACGTCAAATGATGTTTTCGTCATTGAAAGATAAATTACATGATTGCAATTGTTGATATGAGTGAGTATTATATCTTGTAAAATGATATTTGCTGCACCGTGTGCCGAAAATGTACATGCGATATAACGATGAGTTGTTCGCGTGTCAGTTTCCTTTTGCACGTGGAATGCATTTTTTTCTTAATTGCGCGAAGTTACTTTGCCTGATTAGGTGAGTTGCAAGAATATATTATTTGTTGCGTGATGATAATTCAGGAATAAGAATTGCGGTTGACTGATTGTTGGAACGTATGAAACTATGTTTTTTTTTTAATAATAAATAATGACTAGGTTATTTTTTTATTTTTATTATTCTTATATATTTTCAATAAGAATAAAGTAATTTTTTTGTTACATAGTGTATTTTGTTGCTAAAAATTTTAACGTATTTACCAAATTCTATACGGTGTACCAATTTTGGTAGACACGGCCTTATAATACAATTACTGAAAAAATTGTTCGACACTCAATACGGTAAAAAACACGAGTTAAGACGAATGTTTTCCTTTATCTTCCGAATAAAGAATAATGTTTAACTTAAATGAATGTTTCAGAATGGTACCGGACTACAGCAGATGCATTATTCACGTATTTTCCAATCAGTACAATAAAATGTACTTTTAAAAGATAAAAATATATAAAAACTATCAACAGGATTAGAAAGTATCAAAAGGTATTAAACTTATCTAACAAAAGTATGAAAAAGTCGACTTTCTCGGAAGAATTTTTTTTTACACAACCTCGCAAACATAATCGATAATAACGCACGATCTATCGAAATAAAAAATATAAAGAAATCAAAAAAAAACTTCTAGGGTATTAGGTTTCGAAAAAAGTAACCTTGAAATCAGCAGTATACGCGACCTCGTCAAGTTTATTTAAATTTATCGGGTATGCTGTACGTGAACGCGCGCATCACGCGTATGGCGGTTCTACAAAGTTGCGAATCATAGGATAACTCGTTTCCATTAAGAATTTACGAACGAATAAAAGTAGCAATTTATAGAAACAAAACGTACTGAGCTCAATGACAAATAAAAAAAACTACGCTAGTCTTTTTCCATTTTTCTCGCACTCGTTATCCGGCTCGAGGCTAATACCGCGCTATCTCTCTCTCTCCCCCCCACTCTCTTTCTATCTCCATTACATCATCCATCTCTTTCTAGCTCCCTCTCTCAAAAGTATAACCACCTGTCGGAATGTACCGAGTTTACTCACGGAAAATGTGCTTCGATCAATGTTGATCCTAACGGTCCCTCTCTCCTCGTTGGCTCTCAATTATCGATCACCGTGTATTTTCTTTCTTGCTTTCGATTTTTTCCTTCCAATAAAAACGACACCGTTTATAAAACACTGTCAGCTTGGGGATTCCACACTCGTAACGAATCTATAAATCGTGGCACGTTCGATAACACGTTGAGTAGTTCGCGTCTATGATTCGAGTTAAAAAGGAAGAG
Source organism: Ancistrocerus nigricornis (assembly GCA_916049575.1). Taxonomy (NCBI): domain Eukaryota; kingdom Metazoa; phylum Arthropoda; class Insecta; order Hymenoptera; family Vespidae; genus Ancistrocerus; species Ancistrocerus nigricornis. The sequence continues at coordinate 2,972,773 of OU696669.1, read as the reverse complement.
TGAAAAAAAAAATTATCAAAAGAATCCTCGAGGTTGACCAAAACGATCTCGTACGATTCGACAGCTCGATCGAGGCAACCTATCGAAGCTACTCTTTTTTCGAGGCTGGAAGGCCAAGCTGGAGGATGATTGTATATGTTACTTCCGTTATCTATGTATATATATGTACACGTATGTGTAGAACGAAAGAAGGAAGGGACGAAGAAGGGAGAGGAAAGAGAAACTTCAGTCGCGACGACGCGATGCCGACGGGTCGAGCGTGTCACGGTCGGAAGGTTGCCGAAGGTTGCCGAGCGCGCGTGCTCACCTTCGAGATTCCGTACTCGCGCGTCGACCGATTTTAACCTCGATTCACGCGCGCGATTTGAGATCCGCGAAAGCGATGGAGGAACTCTGATACTATCTTTTCACTTTTTTACTTCCCTCTACTTTATTCTCCTTCCTTCGAGACACATGATAAAGAAGCAATACGATCGATTCTTACGTACTACGGTTCTACTACTGGCATGTTGCCGAAGATTATCGAAAGTTGCCGGAAGTAGTCGAGCGAGCGCGCGCCACATTTGAAAAGCTCCGATGAGATTATACTTTCAAATCGTCGCTCGGTGATCGAATTTCCGATCAATTAATTTACTTAATTATTTATATGATTCGAGCTCGTGGTCGAGTTGACTGGCGTTGAAATTTTTAACGAGTCGTCACATTTTTAGGAGGAACAGTCGAAACATTTGGAGATTGTTTTTCTTTTGATCTTCTCTTCGTTTTCTTTCGTTCTATTCTTTAAAGCTGTAAAAAAAGATCATGGAATATAATATTTATAGAATATAATGTTAAGCATTATAAATATATATATTTTTTTATAAAGCTATCTCTATATATATAGATATTTGTTAGGATCATATAAAAATATAATTACAGTACATATGACCCTAACAATCGCGTTTCCAGTATATCAATTTTATTTTATTAATAAAAAAAGATCAATGTATTAAAAAGTCAGCGTGAATGTAACGTACTTATCAAATCTGAACCGATACTCATCGGTTCCGTTTTAAGATTATCCAATTCACGTAAAACCATCCCGTTGAAACACAAAGCTGCGACCCTCGAAAATAATTCTGGCACACCATCTCCAGTCCTAGATGAAACCGTCCAATATTCGGCTCTCATACGTCTTGCCAAGTCTATCGCACGATTTTCTATTATAGTGTATACTTGGTTCGACTGAAAGAGCAAGGTGAATCTTAATAACCTTTTGATTTTTTTAAACATTTGTGTAAGGTTAGTTACGCTTGATAGCTTCTCCTTGTTACCAGTAAATCTCTTTTTGTACCAACGAGGAAGACGTGGCAAGGTCCCGTGTTACTTTTATACGCTTCCGCTAACCATTGCTGACAATGAGCTAAAGTCACCAAATTTCCCACGTCAAAGACAACTACGATTGCTTTAAAAGTAAATGAAATTCTATTGAAAGTTTTGAATATAAAAATAGAAGATTTAATTTGTATATATATATAAAAAAGTCTTACCATTAGCTGCTCGGTAATAAGACGCGGCAATGCATTTGAATCGCTCTTGACCAGCCGTATCCCATCTGAAAGTATAATCGTGTCTCAAGCTTGGATACTACGAGATAATCTCGTGAGAAAAGTATAGTCTCTTGGAAATCGACTTACATTTGCAAGTGAAACGGAACGCCGAGAAGATCGAACCTTTCTACTTCGAAATCTACACCAATAGTCGCTTTATAGTTATTGTCAAAGAGCTTGTGACAGAATCTGAAAAATGTAAAAGAAAATCTTGAATACCAACGATTTATATACACATTATATAGATTATTAACATTTTATTTAATTAATATACATATACTATACCGATTTACTAAAGACGTCTTTCCAACAGCTACGTCTCCTATGACAATCACCTTCGATATTCGAAGAGTCAGAGACCTTTCTGCGCAAGTTCGCTTCACGAGATCGTCAAAATCTCTCTCGCAGTAAGGAGTCATGTCCGAAGAAAATGGGGGTGGCCATTTGTTAATCTGTCGATTAGGATATAGTTGCATATTTTTATTTTAAATAAATTTAAATAATTAATCATACCTGTCGTTCCTCATAAGCATTATCTTTCATCATTTTATAGACGGCAGAACGCGTTTCTAACATAGTTTAATGAATTACACTATTTTCGTGTTTTTTTTTAAATTAAGATAGTATACTGTTAGAATTGTACGTAAATACATTAGGCACGTTTGACAGGAACTGAAAGTTCTCTGGTCGGCCAACGATCCTGGAAAATGCTGCTATGAAACATAAACATTGGTTGCCGTGACAGGTGTTCGGTAGAATAAGTGGGTGCATAGTGGTTGGGTATCGAATTGAAATTGTATTATTTTATGAGAGGTTAAAGATATACTATATTGTATTTTATTTTTAAAATTATTCGAAAAGCTATTGATTTAAACGAAATTTAATAAATTATGAATAGCTAACCATCCTTTTTTGTTTAATATTGGTTCCAATCTACCCCACTTTGTCGTGTTGTTTCCAATTTAAATACTAAATGTTCTGTTTAAATATATAAACTAATAAAATTGCAATATATTTAAAATACAATATAATGAGAATAGTAATATGTCAAAAATGTAATAATGCAGTCAATCGTTGGAGGGATTTTTAATAAATAATCTTTGAAATTTATGCTTTGTATAAATGTAACAAATGTTATTCGAAATTTCTACATTTAGTATTTATATTGATTAAATTGAATATTCGTATGAAATCAAAATTTCTAAATTTAGTATCTATATTGACGTGCAACGACTAGTGTAGTTTTGGCGTTGCCAACGCGTGTACTTCCGGCTGGAAGTGTCGTCCTTTTTATCAAAATGGCTCCTAAACCGAAGCCCACGGAGAAAGCAGGTAGATCGAAAAACGAGTATATATTATCGCCTTTCTGTAAAATATGTTTAATAAGGTAGAATAAAAGATAAATAGACCTCAAATATAATTAAAGTGATAAAGAAATAAGTTTTCGATTACGTGTAATAAATTCTATTATCGTACGCTACATAAACCATGTGGTCTGTGTTGGAACATGTTTTTTTAATATGTTTACATGAATGTCTTTATTTCATTTGATAAAAAGTTTTCTTTTTTTTTCTATTAATCGTAAAGCATCTGCTTTAAAGAGCGTAGAAGAATTATATTTCATGTACTCTATTTGCAAGTTATCTTAACCTACAAATGTGATACAACAGAAGATGCAATATCAGTGTTTGATCATTAGTCAAATAAATCTTATTAATTCTTTTAGCCGGCAAGGCTGCTGAAAAGAAAACAGAAAAGAAAACTGAGAAGAAACCGGCAACCACTGCATCTGCCTCAAAAGTAACAAAACCTGCGTCAAAGCCTGCTGCTGCTGCGAAGAAACCAGCGAGTGCTAAACCTGCGAGTGCTGCGAAACCTGCAGCAAAACCAGCGGCTAAGCCTACACCAAAAGTAGCAGCCAAGCCTGTTGTTTCCAAAGTGAAGAAGAATGTGCAGGCAACAAAGAAAACACCCAAGGGAGGCAAGCCGGCTGCACCTCTGCAAAAGGCTCTTAAGGCCCAGAAGAAGGTACATAATATCTGTATTCCTAGTTTTTTTATTGGTATATTATATAGTAGCAAAATGATGATACACACACCTAGGGAATCTCTTTGAATTTCTATGAGAAGAAAAGTGAATTAAAAACTGAATATACAAAGATTAATCTAATCCGTGAATGATTGTTTCTAGAATAGATTAATATATCCTTATTTGTTTGCGTAGATCTTGAAGGGTGTACATGGATCTAGAGTGAGAAAGATCAGGACTTCGGTACATTTCCATCGGCCAAAGACATTCAAGCCACCAAGGAATCCTAAATATACACGAAAATCTGTGCCAAACAGAAGTCGGTGAGTGCATAATAATTCTAACTTGTCTTCACACATGTATAATAATATATAATTGAATATATTTTCTTTCTTCTTTTTAGTATGGATGCATTTAATATCATCAAATTTCCCCTGACTACGGAAGCGGCAATGAAAAAGATTGAAGACAATAATACATTAGTTTTCATTGTTCACACACGTGCGAACAAATATCACATCAAAGCTTCTATTAAAAAGCTTTACGACGTTGACGTAGCCAAAGTGAATACACTTATAAGGCCAGACGGGAAAAAGAAGGCGTACGTACGTTTGACACGTGATTACGACGCTCTTGATGTTGCCAACAAGATTGGCATTATATAAATACGTTTATTGATTACTACTATAAAATATCAAAAACTATCTGTACTGATAATAAAAACATCAATACAGTCTACCATCTTGTTTTTTATTTCTTTACACAAATCAAATTTATTACGTATTAATAATTGATATATAAAAAACTAGATCCCGCTCACATCATTTACAAATTAGATGTAACGAGAAAAATATTTCTAATACAGAACAAATTCTTTTGTAAACATCAGGAAAATTATATACACATTTTTCAAATTGTATTTACAATTATAAAAAGATATTTTTCATTAATTTTAATCATATTTACAAAATCTAAACTATTACACGAAATGATTTGTCAAAAAGGACGTATTATATTACATATGTAATAAAAAGAAATGATGTTTAACCTAACATCAAATATTAGAATTCATTTATAATCCTAATCGTCCTGGAGTTTTACGATATGGTGCTGGTGTACCTGGCTCTCTGATACCTGGTGTTAGGATTTCTTTCCTGAAAAGAAATAAAATTGCAGGCATAAGACCCCAGACATAAATTTTTTAAGATATTTAAAGACGAAACATACCTTTTAACGGAAGCTTGTTCACGTTCGAGCTGTTCTTGCGCTCTTGCTTTCATTTCCTCTTCGGCTTCTTTCATTTGACCTTCCATTTCATGAAGATGTTGCATAGCCTGTCGTCGTTTTGCGCGTCCACTTCGTCCTGTTTCTTTAACGCTAAAGAACATTGGACCTAACTCTGCTAGCCAGTGTCCATCTACCGCAGTTACACATTGCATATATTCTTTAGCTGTCATGACCAGTTCATGGTAAACCACATAATCTGGTGTAAATCCCATGCCAAACAATGCCGAAGTTGGATGAAGATGACAAGGCATGCCGGTACGACAATTAACATACTCGCCAATACCCTTTAATCGAGCTGCTTGATGGAAATATGCTGAACATATGCATTTTCTTACTATATCCCAATCAGTACCACAACTAACAACTTCCATTTTTTGCTGCTTCAAAATTTCTTCAAGTTGTTGACGCACTTCTCTGACTTTACGCATAGCTTTAGCGTGTATAAAGTGATCGTTACACCATGAACTAGAATATCCATTAGCTTTCCATTGATTGTATACATTAAGGTACGTTAAATGATCTGATTCTGGGATTTGAAACTTTTCTCTCGCCGAATCTGAATCCTCTTCTCGACCTTTTGGTCGGTAAAATATTGAAGGCACTGATAGCATAGAAACTGTAAGAATAAATTAAATGTTATTAAAGTTATGCCACTAAACAAATCGATGATATATTAATAAGATTAAAATGGGAATATACCTATGATTAAAATATCTGCAGTACAGCCAAGCTGGGAAGCAACTATGAGCATTTGACATTGCGGAGGATCCAAGGGGAATTCTGCCATTTGTCGTCCTAAAGGTGTTAATCGACCTGTATGATCAAGAGCACCCAATATCCATAATTGATATAAAGAGTTTAATATATTGTCTTGAGGTGGAGGATCCATAAAATGGAAAGCAAGTAAGTCTTGAACTCCCAATGATTTTAGAAGTAATACAGTATTAGCTAAATTTGTACGTTGAATTTCTGGTACTCCTGTTGGCAGTAATTCATCTAAATATTGTCTACGTGTGTATAATCTATAACAATGACCAGGACCAGTACGACCCGCTCGACCACTTCTCTGATCAGCATTAGCTCTTGAAACGGGATATACTTGTAAAGCATCCATACCAATACGTGGATTATATACTTTTAATTTACAGTATCCTGAATCAACGACAAATACAATTCCATCTACGGTCAAGGATGTTTCAGCTATATTAGTAGCAACGACACATTTACGTAGTCCACCTTCCGAACGTTGGAAAATTTTAGCTTGTAAGTCTGATGGTAATTGCGAATATATTGGTAAAATAGAAAGTGGAGGAGCTGAATCTATTTCAGACAATCTTTCCTTCAACGCCTCGCATGTGACTTCGATGTCTTCTTGACCTGGCATGAATACCAAAACATCGCCACTTCTTGGTTGAAGATGAATTTGCAAAACTTGCTTCACAGCAGCATCTACGTAATCTTCAACTGGGTTCTTTGCATGTAAAATCTCAACGGGAAATGTTCGGCCAGGGATCTGAAATGTTGCTGCATTTCCAAAGAATGCAGAAAACTTGCTTGAATCCATGGTAGCCGAAGTTACAATCAATTTTAAATCGTGCCTCCTAGCAACAACCTGTAATCAAATTGTAAACTATAAAGTTACAGGAAGGAAAAGTAGATTTTTTTTTATATGCATTAGTATTACCTCTCTAAGTAAACCAAATAAGACGTCGGTAGAAAGAGATCGTTCGTGAGCTTCGTCCATTATTACTACGCTATATCGATCTAAATCGCCTTCTCTTAAACTTTCTCTTAACAAAATACCATCAGTCATATATTTGATAACGGTCTGTAAAAATGAACGATACATTTTAGCGTCTACATATTTAAGATTACTCATTACTCTTCAGAATTACTTACATCCTTTGATGTGCAGTCTTCAAAACGTATAGCATAACCAACTTTCTCTCCTAATGCCGTGGCCATTTCATCTGAAACTCTTTTTGCAACTGACATAGCAGCCACACGACGAGGTTGCGTACAACCAATTATTCCGTAGCGACTATAGCCATCCTCGTGAAGGTACTGCGTTAACTGGGTAGTTTTACCACTTCCAGTTTCTCCTACTATTACGACTACGCTATTTTCTCTAATAACAGTCAAAAGTTCTTGTCGTACAGCAAATACAGGAAGACTTCTTCTTTGATGTTGTATAGAACGATGCTTTGCTTCTCCAGTAACTTCACCGGCGCCTATATGTCTTGCATATTTCTGTCCAGCTTTAAAGTCTGTTTCCTGACCTGGGAGTTCTTTGTCATCTTTTCTTCTGTCATGTACACCCATGATATTACCAATATGCGTTCCAGCCAACTCCCAGTGTTTCTTCTGTGCCCTACGACGTTCCTTTTGTTCGCGATATGCTCGTACTAACGCAGAACCCTTTCTTGCTACGAGTGCCATATCGGATGTAGGATCACGCACTGGTACAACAGGCTCTGGCTGCTTGGTGAATACGATTCGCCCTAATCAATTTATTATCATTTCTTTGCAATCTACTTTATACGCGATATGAATAATTAGTGTAAATATTCGTAGGAATAAGAAAAACTTACCATCCAAAAATGGTGGTACTACATTATGGACTAGAAGATGAACTCTTCCTTCTGCTTCGTCATCTGGATCATCGTCATGATCCAAGGAACTTACAACACCTGAAGTTAACATTCTATTTCTTTCCCATAATTCATTATCTTTGTTTATTTGCCTTTGCTGAGCTGAAACACGTTTTTGCCTTCTTGCTTCCAATTCCATTTCTTTTTTCTGAGTATACTCTTCTGATACATCAGCAAAAGCATGATTTTCTCCATCATCCAGGGCATACCATTCTCTATCAAGCCTGTAGAAAAATAGTTATTTAAATAATCTTTCTGTGAAAGATAAGAGCAAAGTAATAAAATGATAATTGCCTTTGCTGTTCCTCCTCCCACATCTCTTTTTCTTCTCCATCTATCAATGGGGTAGTACCAGAAGCTTTAAAATCCCTGTTCCAAGGATTATATTTATATGAAGGGGTGAATTCACTTCTGATGCTTTCACGACCGTCTCTAGAAGCATAAAGATTTGGCGTAGGGTGGTCCCAACTTGATCGTCTTGGTTCTTCATCTTCATCATCGTCCCAATTACTCTTAGAGGTAGGATCCTATAGAAAATAATAACTAATATTCTAAATTTTGTACCTTTTAATCCATAGACATCAATTAATAAGCTTACCTTTGTCTTGAATTTTGGCGTTTGAGGTTCATCCTTAAATCTAAGAGGAGTTTGTCTTGTACTGTCTCTACTTCTACTACGTTCTCTATCTCTATCTCTATCCCTGTCTCTTCTTCTATCTTTATCACGATCATACTGATTTTTAGAACGCTTATCTTGCGCGCTTAATCTTTGATGCTTAAGTCGTGTTTCTAATCTCCTCTGTGCCTCAGTATTCACTCCGCCTGTATGAGTAGGTGTTTCTTCTTCATAAGATCTATATTTTCTCTCTTTTGCATCTAGCTTAGCTTTTGATTCTGAAGGTTCCTGAGAGTTTTCTCGTCGTTTTCTTTCTGCAAGTTTATCCAGACCCAAGATGGATGTTTGAGGTTTCTTAAATGTATGATCAGATGCTTTTTTACGGATAATTAAGCCACCTGGTTTATTGTCAGACCCCTCTAACCTATATAAGCTTGGGTCTTCGGACATAGTTCTTGATTTATACGTTAAAAGTTTGACTAAAACGAATATCCTTTCTTAAGATATGTGTATTAAAAATTGCAAATATATATTGTATCGTCAAACACTGTCAAACATCATTCGAGAATATATATTTATAAGAATACTGAAATAATAATATCGTGACAAGTCACGACGCACACTGAATCGAGTTTCTATGGGAACATTGCAACCAACGATGTAACACTGTGGACACTAATCGATGTATGTATGTCGATAGTGTGTAATATCGATATCTATATCGAAGATATATGAATTTTGCTTTGGTTTTTAATAAACATAATTGAAGAATGAATTGATATGAAAATTTGCGTAAATATTTTAAAGGATAGAGTTAAAGGAGTATAATTGCGTAACTTCTATAATCGAAATTATTATTCCATTACAGGTGGTTTGTCTAATCATAAACGTGTATTTAGGCATGTCATAGTACCCGTTATGTTGGCAATTCTACTTGTTGTAATTTGTCAAAATCGTGTTATGAGTGTCAAAGTATATAAAAAAACTGTCAATTGTGTAATTAATGTGTCTAATTCGAGGGAATAGGTTTATATATAAATTTTTAAGAAAAGCCACTTGTTTTATATCCAACGATGATTGACTCGTCATCGTGGAACTCCAAAAAGGATGAAACTATTTACAAAGCTGCCGGTTCCATGCTATTACGGAAGTATGGACAGTTCTTTGATACTTTAGCAGACACATTTTGGCAAAATGATTCAACCTTAGAATATTTTATCGAAGGTCCTATACGACTGGTCTATCGGGCGGTCGAAGATATCAGTATTATATCTTTGGTGGAAATGGAGAATAAAGGCTTATCCAAATTGCTTGGTGCTGTTGGAGGAACATGTAGAGAAATAAGACTGCTAAAAAAAGAAGCAAATACTTTTTATGCTAAACTCTTTGCCCATGGTGAAAAGAATGTGGATGATGATCTAAAAAACATTGGTAGTCTTTTATCGGATCTCCAATGTTTATCAGCTTTCATAAATAGAATAATGACAGTCGTACAATTAACGACACAGCAACTGTCCAGTTTAACTGGAGGATCCCATGAATTATATTTGCCTGCAATGATAGAACACTTTATAGATTTATTTGTACTCCTAGTAACGCTGGATGAAGTTATTGATGCTCAACCAACAATATTAAGTCATTGGAAAAAATATAGAATCAATATACGTTCTGTTATCCATAGTCCAACACAGTTTGGGATACCAGAAGCAAAACTTCATATGCTTGATAAATTGCTAAAGGATTTGCAAGAACAATTATTGAAGAAAACTATGTTTTCTAGAGCAGTTGAATATGTAATGGATGTAAATAAAGGTCCAATTATGAATGATCAAATTGTTAATTATTTGAAAAACTTAATGTCGGATATAGAAAGCAAATCTAATGACAATGCCGCATTGAATAAGAATTGGATTAGAGCAAATGTTGGCATTGTTGTAGTGACCAAATTATTTGGAACCTGTGATAAGAAGTTAGTCAAGCGAGTATCAGAAGCAAATAAAAAGTTTTATGCTGTAACATTAATTGGAAATGTATTATGGATACCTAGTAAATTTTTGAATGAATTCTTACCAAAGGAAGCTGGAAATGTTATTAGTTCACAGATAGGTGAAAAACTGCTTCTGAGCAGAACAAATAAACTGACAGTCACTGTAAACATTTTGGTAAATAAGGCTATGATGTGGTGTTTAGAGATGCAAAGCATTTTAACTAAGCGTAGTCTTCATATTTCTGATATAGGACACAAGCGTACATTACTTACAGATATAATTACACTATTAGCACAAATTAAAGAAATTATATCTTTTATAACAAACCTACATGCTGCACTGGTAAAACCAATGAACCGGAACACAGTTCAGCATATCTGTAAACTTGTAGAAGTGCAGAAGTCACTTCAAACATGGTTCTGCATATTGGGCCCAGTTGTGGTGCAATCGCAAGATCAAGTTTTACAATATCTCAGTTATTATATTTTAAGAATACTTGAAACAGCACGAAGAGGTTTAATTCAAAAAGATAGAGGCTACAGTAAAGAAAGGCTAGATGCATTATCTCTAATAGGACTAAGTATGCGTCTGATGAATGGACCTGCAAGCGAGGACAGAAGATTAATAGTCAGATGTGCCCTTGCATGTGCTAGTCAATTAACAGAAACTTTTAAAGAAGAGGAGATAGTAAAACTCAGATTTTTATTTGACAATTATGATCTCTTTGCAGAGCTTCATGATAACATTGATGAACTATGTGATTATTCGGTACTACTGCATCATCAAAACATAATACCTGCATATCTTTCTTCTGTAATTGAGAGAAATATCAACATCAGTCATTTGGTTCATTTTTTTGGTGCATTTAATAATGTAATAAATCAACAAGAATCATCTGATTTAAACAAACAACATGTCATAGACATGAAAGAAATGTTAATGAAAAATGTACTAGAACCAGCCTGTCATGAAATTGAAACAAGTTTACGACTTCATGTACATGCTCATTTAAAATTGGATTCGAGTAATCCTTTTGAGGTGGGTGCTAAAGATGGTGGAAGAATAGTTCATGCATTGGCTTTACCTTTAGCTGATACAATGATATATGCCAAAAGGTTTATTGAACATTACTTGGATGATATGTTTTACAATCTAACAACAGTGGCATTGCATGATTGGAAAACATATAGAACGATGCATGCTCTGGCTAATTACAAATTAAATCTTGATACTGTACAAAATCACTTACCAACGCAAACTTTGGAACAAGGTTTGGATGCTTTAGAAATTATGAGGAATATACACATCTTTGTATCCAAGTATCTATACAATCTGAATACGCAAACATTTATAGAACATACAAGTAACAATAAACATTTAAATACCATTGGTATTCGTCATATAGCCAATTCCATTCGAACCCATGGAACTGGCATTATGAGTACTACTGTAAATTTTGTGTACCAATTTCTTCGTGTTAAGTTACATACATTTTCACAGTTTATGTTTGATGAGCATATAAAATCTCGATTGTTGCGAGATATAAGGTTTATAAAGTCTCAAAGAGAGAATGGAGCTATACCCTATACTTATGAAAGAGCAGAGAAGTTTCAAAAAGGAATAAGGAAATTAGGAATGACTCCTAATGGATTAAGTTATTTAGACCAATTTCGTCAGTTAATAACTCAAATTGGAAATGCTCTTGGATATGTACGATTAATTAGATCAGGTGGATTACATGCAAGTTCAAATGCAGTATCATTTCTACCAGATATACATTTGACTATGTCATTTGAAACCATGTGTAAAAATTTAGATTATAATACAACAACGCAAGCTGCTGCAAAACGTTTAGAAGATGATATTGGAAATTTGATTCATAACTTTACAGAGGGCATTCATTATTTTAAACTACTTGTTGATGTATTTGCATCTGCTTTCAGGGATACTAAATCACATCATTTACAGCAATTCTATGCTATAGTACCTCCCTTAACATTAAGTTTTGTTGATAACTCAATATCAAATAAAGAAAAAATGTTTAAAAAGAATCAAACTGGAGGAGCCTTTACAGATGATGGTTTTGCAATGGGAGTTGCATATATAAATGCTCTCCTTGATCAAAGTGCAGAATTAGATGGATTACATTGGTTCAAAACAGTTGAAAGTCATATTAATGCAGAAAAATTGTCTGCAGAAAATAATGATGATCATGGAGATGAGAAGTTGCAACAAACTAGGGCACTAACTTTAAAACGCTTAGGAGAAAGAAGTGCAGAATTCCAATTACTATGTTATAGTCTTTCTGGAGCAAGAGTGTTTTTTAAACAGCCAGACTCATAGTAATTCTATATGCCTAGGAGATCTAAAATATTTATAAAATCAATTTTACTCTGTTCCCTTAAAAGAAGATAAGATAGCCTTAAGTTCTGATTGTTAAGTTTAACTCTCTTTCATATTTTATATATTTAGTTAAATAAAACCATATATACAGCTATTGTATGATAATAATCTATTTCATAAAGTTTTCAGACTGCTCCGTATATTTTCATTCTTATAATCCTTTTGCCATTTATCCTTTGGGTAGGAATGTACATATGGAACGTGAGAGTGAGTAACAATAGATGTTTAAAATTTATAAACAAAGTGAAGGTTTCAATTCACATTGTAGGTTAAAATGAATTAGCATTGCTGGCATTGCATCATTGTCATTTATCTACACAAGTAACGTGTACATACCATACATAATATAATTTTTCTTTCATTCTCTTTTTTTCCCTCTCCCATCTATCACATACAATCAAAGGCTTAGCTTCTTTTTATTAGTACTTTTCCATCCAATATCATTCAATTTATCCTTATACTTCTTCCAACACATGCCACAATATCTATTATTTTGTATATATGGTCACTTATATAAACATACTACATTAATTAGTGTCACTTCATAATAGTCGTTAAGTAGATGGTGGCTAGACTGTATGACTAGACTATATTACATTTCGAGAGTCGTAACCAGATGTTTATCTTTTTTTACAACATAAAGTAAATAAGCATTATAACTACTTGTCACAACCAATTTGTTGCATATTTTTTTTGAAAAATAATATCAACATATTACTATAAAAAGTAAACAAATATAAAATTACTATTTTTAATAGTACAAATATCACTTGCTGTTTCAATCTTGTACATTGAGTGATATTGTTCATACTCAAAAATCAAGATAAAAAATGTAGGATATGCGCATTTAAATAATTATGTAAAACGCTTTTGACATGATATTAGCTTTTACATGAATAAACTTGCATCAGTTGAAACAATTATAAATTATATGTATATTCTAAAACATTAGTACTTTCCAAGTAGATACAAATTATTTACCTAATTTCAAGCCTTGTGGCTATAATATTATATATAGTCACTGTTATAAATAATATCACACAATGTTTATAAAAACTAAAAGGGGGTCCTAAGTTTCATGATTAGTTCTTATTAGTTTAAATACGATGCTACCCATTTTTTCCTTGTTATGTAATGCATCACCCTATCATTATTGTTATCATCAATGCATATCATAATTACTATTTCAATGACTATTGGATACTATGTAATCTTTTTTAGCGCATTCTATGACCTTCATAGTTGTGATACTTCACATTTAAATTTAATTATCCTATCAGAATCGATCATTGTGTCTACCGTCTCGTAAATTAAAAATAAACTGCTGTATAAGTTATGCTATACAGATTCCCTGCAAATATAACTGTGGTGTCACAGTGTGGTATCTATTAAAAGATATATATTTGTCAAATGTGTGGATATGCTTGTCTTTTGGGCCGCATCTAACAAGCTTGGATAAAACAATTCTGTTTCCTAACATAAGTGTTTAAATGCTATGACTTTTAAGATTGCTGTCTGGATGATTCTTCTGGATCTAGAAGATCGTCACACGATGCTGTTGGTGGTAATAATTGTCGTCCACCTCTCTTCTTGCTACGCGTGAATACTTTTGTAAGTTGTGCAAACTTACGACGAGATACTAAAAAATTTTTTACATTATTTCGAAATATTAGTTGAATGCCACATATTTTTTACGAAACATACCTTTACCCATATTTCTTAATCTCTCTTTAAATAAATCCTCATCGTCATGACCACTCTGGTTATTACATTTTTCAAGACCAGTGCCTTGTAACTTAGTATCTGTACAAAAGGTAACAAATTTGCAGTAAAGTAAATTATTTTTTATACGCAAGATTGCTAGATCATTACCATTCTCTAAAGTGGATAGGAAATCTTCATTCCAACGTAATTGTGCCATAAATTCTTCATCTTGAAGAAACATGGCGATTCTTTCATCTTCCAATAGAGAATTTTCCTGAGAATATACCCCATCTAAAGTATCCTTTGATAATTGCTGTGGCAGTCTAAGAAATGTATCTGGTAATGGTCCCAATAAAGGAGGTTGCCATTTATGAAGGTTTTTTAATGGTTTACTGGAATCTGACTTGGGAGATTTGGTAACAGTTGGAAATTCTTCGCTTTGCTCCAATTCACTTCTAATTTTTTCATTCTCATTATCCGTACTCATAGATAACAATTGATCAATCGTTGTATCCACAGCTCCTTGATTCGATCTTAATACGGCCTAAGAACAAATTCAGAAAAGAATGAATATAATTTATGTTAATAATTTATCTAGAATTATTATAAATTTTAAGTATACTTACTTCGATTACATCATCATCCATTTGTGGAAACATGTTTTTAAAATCAGCCATCGCCTGGTAAAATTCCAGGGTGGTCTGCTGTTGTTGTTGCTGCTGCTCTGTAGCTGATGCCATTGTGAAATATTAAAAACCTGTTGAGTTACAAGGAACAGTTATGTACAGGGAAATATATTGTCTCTTATTTCACTGTTTTGTATATTTATCTGTAGCGTTACGGGCAATGCATGTACTATAATTATCTTTATGGACTAAGGTTTTAAAAGACATACAGGAACTCTTATCACATAATGAAAGTGTTCTAACTTTTACGGTTGATTACAATTTAATTAGCATCAATTAAAAATTCTGTTATTAAAAAGAAAGTAAGAGTGAGTTTATTACATAGTGTTGTTAAGTGATATATCGAGTACTATCATGACATTAAAATATTTTATAAAAAGAAAAGCAAAGAAAATGATTGACAGGCATGTAATTACGTTTCAGAATCTAGCGTGTCATAAATTGTGAATGATAGTGAATCGTTGACATTAGCGATAACGTACCGTCACGCACACTTTAAAAGTAACACATCTTTAGATCAGCGAAGCTTATAAGAGTAGTAGCGGTAAAAGCATTGCCGCTGCCTGTTACCGGCTTACGATTTCCTTTACATTACAAGATTGTCAATCGATAATTTGACGATATTTTTAATTGCTCTTGAAGAAGAACAGTCCAAAGAATTTCTGAGCCGAAGAAAAAAATGAGATCGCACCGTCGCCTGACGGAAACATCTGTCAACTGTCAAAATCTTTCTCTGTTCTTTCTTCGCATTGCCTTGTAGAAGGGACACAACTCTTTTACCTGGTCTTCTTTCAATTAGCGCCACTACCTTCGAATGGAAAGATTGTGAACTACTTGCCATCCACGAACGCAACAAACTCCGACGAGTTTGATTTTAGCGTGAAGATTCTAAAAGGATGTCGTATTGTTAGAAATAGAATTAGCGTTGTTATTATAATTGACAATGTTGTAGTATTTATTAACTTGGTTAAAACAAGTATAAGTGTTAAGGGATTTAATTAATAAAATATTTTTCAACATATGCCGTGTAACCTAACCTATTTTCGTGTTTGTACTATTCGTTAAACTATAATAAAAATATGAATAACCATATTTTTGAGTTAAAAAAGTTGTTTTATTGTTGTGCTCCAATAAATGATCTGAAGCAAGTGGTTCGTAGAAATTTGTTGCTATTATAAGGATATCGGATAAATCTTATTGCTTTATTTAGTTCCAGAAATTGAAGGAAAAAGAAGATAATGCGATTAGCATAGACATACAAAGAAAAATTTTGGATAATACAGTAAATAATATCTTGATTCAACGGTATCCTGTTAAATATTCGTATCAAAGAGCATTTATGAAGTTATTAATTAGTCAGGTACAATTTACTATAGAATATATGATAGAATATAGACATTATTTATCCACAGAGTTCTTATTTTTTGTATAGTTAGAACAAAATGGGGATGAGATCGATGATGATGTTTTTGTTGTTTACGGTAACATAGTATCATTACCTCAGAAAGACATACATTATCGTCACTTTTTGCAAGAAAATGGTAACTTAAAGCATATTACAATACAAGAAAGTATAAACATTATATCAAAGGGAACAACAGGATTATGCGTTTGGCAGGTGCATTTAACATAATTTTCTAAAGACAAATTAGATATTAATATTATTTTTACATGTTTATCTGTACAAATAAATGATTATAAACAGGGTGCTTTACATCTGGCAACATGGTGTCAAAAAAATAGAAGTAAGTTTATGGGAAAAAACATCTTAGAACTTGGATGCGGAGTTGGACTCACTGGTTTAAGTATTATAAATACTTGTTCACCCAAGCAGTACATTTTTTCCGATTGTCATGAAAGTGTTTTAGACATGCTTCGCGAGAATGTGAAATTCAATTTGCTATCGCTGCAAGACAGTGGGTTCGTTGAAGCTCAATCGTCGAACGACAGATCAAAATTACACATAAAATATAATAATTTAGACGTGAAAGTAATAGAATTGAAATGGGAAGATATAAATAAATATACGAACGAAGATAGTACTGTTCACGATGTAATAATAGGCGCAGATATTCTTTACGAAAGTACTTCTTTTTACTCTCTATTAACTGGATTGAACTTGCTTTTAACGCCTGCTAATTATGCTATTATAGCTGCGACAATGCGTAACGAAGATACATTGAACAAGTTCCTGAATCAATTGGGTATGCTTTTATAAGAAATAATACCAAATAATGTATATCTAAAGATTTCTTATATTTACAATAATTTTTATTATAGGGGAGCATAGTCTTACCTACCTGGAACATGATATATCAGAACAAACTATTTCTATAGAATCAAGTAATACACCTGTAAAGATACTGCAAATATTTAAAAAAGATTGAAATATATTTGAACTAAAAAACGCGTAAAATTATTATGTTCATTGTACAACCATTGATTAAGAAATATTTATTTTTATTAAACCATTAATTATATTTAATACTAGTTTATGGTAATCTTTCATATTTATAAATAACAAATCTTGCGCTTAAAATATTTATAAAAGTATTAAACGATAACTGACTTATTTGCAACTTTATAGCTAGTAATATTTAACAGTAACGCAACTCAAAACCATTTCCGCTTGTTATGGCGTTTGAGCTTCACTTCAGTCTCATCCACGTCTTTGTCAGCGTCCTTCTTGGATAGTTTTTTAAATTTCTTCTCTTTTACCTTCTCCTTGATCTTACTTTTTTTAGATTTCATAGAATTAGAAGATTCATTGTTACTATTGGCAGCGTCGCTCTTGTTTCTAGCTGCGAGAACGTAAACGTACAATCATTAATTTTCTGATTTCTATGAAATATAAATTTTACCATAAGTTCACTTACCAGCAAATAATCCCATATGCTTATGAATACTTTTATCCTCTTCGACAGCTCTTTTACGATCCATTTCTAAACACTCTACTATCTCGTTCCGCCTTTCCACGATTTCTACCAACCTCTGTATTAAAGCCTCTTCCCTTTGTTTATCGAAATCCGTTTTAGTTGCTTCCGGTTGACACATAAGACAACGTATTTGATATTCCACATCAGCATGCTCCTCCTCCAATCTTTGCTGCCTCCGCAGCAACATTAATTCAGCCTGCCTCCTGAATAATTCGTTTTTTTCATTAACCAAGGCAAACAGTTCTAAAATAAGCTCTTCGACATCTAGACTGAGAGAAGATTCTGTAGAAGATAAAAATTATTATCATTATAACATCATAATCCCATTCATCTCTCATCGTTTCTCATCTACACTTACCGTCGA
Source organism: Ancistrocerus nigricornis (assembly GCA_916049575.1). Lineage (NCBI taxonomy): Eukaryota > Metazoa > Arthropoda > Insecta > Hymenoptera > Vespidae > Ancistrocerus > Ancistrocerus nigricornis. The sequence continues at coordinate 2,954,521 of OU696669.1, read as the reverse complement.
CTCGGGCACCCGTTTCGCATTTATCTCTAATTAATTGCTCCAAACGTACACCCTGTCGTTCCAACCCTTGCTGCTGTAACTCTATCTCATCTAATTCCAGCCTGACATCCTTCATGGACATGACTTTAATCTAGAAAAGATAAAGGTAAAACATAAATTCGATATTTAACAAATATATCAAGCGATAAGCAATTTTTATGGAAATTCTACCTACTGATACTTAGAAAAAACAAAGAGAAGCACCTAATCCTACCAAAAATGTTGACGTTATCCTTTTATAACTCTCAAAAGGATAAACATAAAAAAAAAAACAAAGTATATAAAAATCAGAAATGGATATATCATACTTTTCTACGATGAGGTATCGGACGTGGTGGTGCCGGGCCCTTTTTCCTTTTCCACTTTCCTTGAACACTCTTGTCTGGATAAGACTTGAACGGTGGGCTCTCGCCACAGGAGATACTGGTCAAGCTTTGCCTGTTTCTATTTGCCTCGTCCTTGTTATTCTTCTGATCTTCCCACATATTATTTACACGACTCTCAACGATATTATCGGTGTTGCTGATCGGTGACTCTACGAATGCCATATCCACGGATGAGTTGGGTGTGCTAGTGAATACGGGTGGAGGTGGAGCTGGCTTTGCCTTTCGAGTCCGTGGCGTCGTACGGGGAGACACGCTCTGATAATTTGAAAAAAGAACATTATCCAGACGTGCTGGTACAGATAACGGCCCAAAACAATTAGGGACTGATTTCAAAGTATGGGACGAATAAAGGGAAAAAAACGTACGTGGTAACCGGTAGTAGCTGGGAAGAGTTCCTTGACTGTTGGTGGCAACGGTGCTGGCTTTTTCTTTCTATACGTGCCACTAGGAGTTGAGGTTGATTCCGAACTGGTTATAGAACTGTTTGACGCGTAAACGCCTCTACGATTCAAATTGGGTGTCTTTTGGGTCAATCCTAGCTCGGGTATATTTCTAAAAATGAGTAAAGAATGAAGATTAGAAAAGAATTTTAATTTGTTTTGAATTACTAATTAAAATTTTTCAAAGTTGTTTATATATAGTAGGAATCAAAAGTGAATCTACACTCTTTGAATTTTGGCAAGAAGCCTGTTATATACTGTAGTTCTTTGTTTTGGAAAAATTCGAACTTTTCATTCACAAAACTTACAAATAAAATTTCTGGAATGAAAAATAAAAAAATAACGTACGTGAATTTACGTGGCTTGGGTATAGGCAAGGTAGCAGATACAACGACTCGCTTATGTTCCCCATCGCTCTCATCTTCCTCGTCGCTAGAAAATGGGTTAAGATTGAGTTGAGGCGCGGTTAAACGTCTCTTAGCTGGTAGAACGGTTTCTTTCAAAGGTAACGAAGAAACTTCTTCCTCTTCTTTCCTATCTCCCTCTTCCTCATCGGCACTGTCATCGAAGGGATTCGTCGAGACTTTGCTGGTATTCTTTGAACTGCTCAACGCACTATGATACTCTCCCTCGGTGCCTTTGGTATTTTCACCTTCCTCCACCTCGTCGTCACTTTTAAAGGGATTCAAGTCTTCGGGATATTCCTCGCTCGTGCTAAGATCGATCCCTTTGACAGTCAAGAGACTGACATTAGAGGGAGAATCTCCCACGGAATAAAAAGTAACCCCTTTGTCGAGTGGTTCCTTTCTGGAATCGATCTCTTCAACGATATTCCGCGAAACTTCATCCTTTGGCACGTGATTAGTCCTCCTGTTAGTCCTGACTGGTGGAGACGGTACTTGGAGTTTGTTCTGGACGCTCTGCGTTGCCAGTGCCATGGCAACATCCTCTTGTTGTATCTCTTGATGAGGTAACGGAAACGACATAGCTGTTTCCTCTTTGGAATTAGCTTCGATATTAGACGGTGTCACTGAGTCTACGGGACTCGTTGATTCGTCTATCGAAGGACTGCACCTTTCCTCTTTCTTTTCATCATCATTATCATCATTACCATCGACAATCTCATTTTCCGAGAACGTCCTTCTTCTTACTATTCTCTCTTCAATTGGAGAGTCCTCGGTCTTATCCGAATACAGCTGACTTGCCATAAAGTCCAACCTCATTCGCGAGGTCTGGGATATCAGATCCGGTATCTGTGCGTCGACCGATCGCTTTCTACCAAGGACGACGACCTCCTCGTTGTCCTTCAACTCCAATACCATCTTTCGTTCAGTTTTCTCTTCGTCGCTGTAAGACCTCCGGTGACCGTAGCTGGAAACTCGGTTATCCGGCATTTCCATTTTTTTCTCTTCTTCACCTACGCTTTCTTCTTCTTCCTCTGCTTCTTCAGCACCCTCAACGTTATATTTTTGTTGACCACGAGGACCAGCTGTCAACAACAACGTCGATGAAGATAAAAAGGTCCTCTCCTCGTCGGGACAGGTCTCGCAGCAATACTGGCCCTCCTCTGTCTCGTAATAATTGTCGGGCATTAATTGGTGCCCGCAACGGGCGCAACGGAAGCAGGTTCGATGGTAGGCCGCATGTCCGATCACTAGCTTCTCAGCGAGGAACACCGGAAGTCCACACGCCGCGCACGGGTCTCGACGCATTCCGAGACGCGACTCCACCTGTGTTATTAAAATTATTTATTATTTTCAATTTTATTTTACTTTTTTTTTTATTGTTGGTGTCTTTTTCTCGTTAATCACGTTTTTTTCAAGCGGATGGGTCTAGAGAGATAGAGAGAGAGAAAGAAAAAGAAAGAGAGGTCACGCGGTCGAGAATAGAAATATGGGTTACATCGGTTTGTATTATTTTATATTAATCTTTCAGTACTGACGTGGTTTAATGTAATTTATTATGTAGTAATAATAATATTAGTTATTTAAAATATGTTCCAACTGTTAATTACGTAATAAGAAAACATAATTGTTATATTATTATATACAGGGTGAGCCATTTAAAACAGGTCATCTGAATATCTCAGGCTGAGAAATCGAGGGCTCTATAATCTGATGTTAACATTTCTAATCTTTAAATCTAATAAAACAAGATTCAAATTTGTTCATCCCGCAGTCTGTAAGACACCCACGTCGATACTTAAAAATTAAGAACCCTTGTTGTATTATAAAATTCGTGCATCACGTTTTTTTCTTTTTTTTATTATTCTTTCCATTAAATACTTAATCATAATACCTATCGATTCTATAGATAAAAAAAAGATGTCACGTAGTCTAAACTTCGAAGACAAAGATAGTAAAACCCAAGTCCCCGTTATGTTTCAATTTATATTCTTTAATATAACTTTTCTCCCCTTTTTCTTGCTATTAATTTTCCTAAGCTAATGGATTTCCGGATGGAGGTAGCCAGGTCACGTGACCGATGCGTGGAGAATGGAAGTGACTAAACAAGGGCTCCCATATTTATTTTCTCTGTTATCTCGTATATTTATGTCTTTTAGGCACTCTGGGTCAGGAAAAAAATGATAAGAAAGCAATGTATACCCGGGTAACGCTTTATCCCGTTGACTCATATGCAAATTCGACGAGTGCGAGTTAACGAGTTTATCCGTTGACTCTTGTTGGGGACCCTTGTTAATAATGCCGCACGAGAGAACGACAACGTCGTCGGCCGTGTTAATATATGTACAGTCGAGTTAATTTATGTACATTCGTGTTACCCGCCGTTTCGTTGGTTCAAAGTTATTATTTAATAAGGGTTAGGACTTTCGTCGTTGATTTCTTTATTCGTACGATTGTCTTTGAGATAAATGGCAAATCTAACGAGAAAGAATTCACTGGTTGATTAATCTTATTGAAAGAAACAAATGAGAAATTTACTTGAAAAATTCTGAATTAAAATATGCATTATAAAAATGTACCTTGATAAGTTGAAATAATTTTTCTCGTCGAATGCTCATTTAATTCGATCATTATATTCCTCGCTTATTTCTACGAACGTACCTAATTGGAGTGACCTTTTGTTCGCGTGTGGGTATTCTAGGTGAGAGGCAAGGGGTAAAAAAAATTGTAAAGAAAAGGAAATGTAAGAGGTTCGATCACGAAGATTTTTCTCGTTCTAAAAACATGCCAAGCTTTGAGTCTAGAGAGACGAAGAACATTCTCGCTACGATTCTATGGCTCAAGGGGTGGTTAAATTTAACGCTTTAACAAAAAGAATAGCCGTTAGGTTGCTTTGTCTAATTTTATTAACACGTTCCCTGCTATGCTGTTTTTAAGAAAGTGTCTTTCAAGCTGAGGATTTCTTTCGAAATTCGATTCTAAATGGATATTTTGATATGATTGGCACGATATCGACCAGTTCTATAATTTAAATAGACTTCTAAGGACATTTTAATTAACTCTTCGTGGTCCACTGTTCAGTGGAACAGGGTAGTGAACTGTAAAGGATTAAAATATAGCTTGTTTTCTAACCAAATATGTCTATCTACTACAAATATGCTTCTCTTCCATTAATACAAATTTATTTAATACATTCCCAAAATGTGACTTGGCCTGGGTACTAACATTATAATAAAATGACCTAATGACCATATTTTCATATTTAAAGCAAACCATGAAATGTCATTTAATATGTTCATCCATTCTTCAATGATCCAAAAGTTTTAATTTCAAATAAATTAGTGAATTTAACGATCGTAACGGTACAATGACGTATTCCAAGTACGATGCGAAAAACGTCGGAGTGCAACGGTGTATCCGTGACGAGTTCGTTCAAGGCAGGATAATAGAAGCAAGGAAGGAGTCCTTCGAATACTAATTTGTCTTTCGAACGCAGAATGCAGGTATTTCGCACGGCATGCTGCTCGCGACATGCACCGAGGGTGTTCGGACAGCGGCTTCGTCGAGCAACCTCGTAAATCTCGAATATGCTGTGCCCTGCTCGGTGATATAAACGCGCCACGATTACGGACTTAACGCCGTCGAGATATTTCCTACCCCACCACCGACCTATTCGTCTATTGTCCTTTCTGAGGTTGCTCGTTTAATGAGAAAATTTTGAATACCATTGAACCGAGAAAGGAAACGAGGAGAGGCTCGTATTTTATCGTAGGACGTGCAACAACAACATTTGTAATGAACGTGAATTGTGAATAAATAATAATATCTAACATGAATAAAAAAAAAAGATGTATGAAATTAACAATATTGAATTTATAACATGATCAAGCAATGTTCACTATAAATGAGTAATATTCGAATGAGTTATATCCAATATGAATGAATAATATCTAACATGAACCAAAAAAAAATTTATGACATTAACAATATTGAATTTATAACATGATCAAGCAATGTTCACTATAAATGAGTAAAATTCGAATCGAATGAGTAATATCTAATGTGAATAAACGATGTATCATTTATGAATGGTCAATATTCAAGGAAGGTAAACAAACGAAAGAAGTGTAGGTGGGAAATGTTTTCGTCCCACTCTGTATGTATGTATACAATGTCACTAAACACGTCACATGAGTAGATGTATTTTCAATTCTATACTAAACTATGAATGATTCTCTGTATCTCCGATTAAAAAAAGAGAAACAAATGAATAACATTTGTAGAAATGTCAAAATCGTCACAAATCATGCAATATTTTTCTAATAGTTCGATTTTCAAAAAAATCAAATCGTCACTAAAAAAAAGAAGATCGAAACACAAGTATTACCGTCGGTCAAGAAATCGCGCTATTTCTAGCACGGCGAGTAAGCGATGAACGTTTCCTTAGGCGGGAAACGAAAAACAAAGTTGACGATGATACTGACGATGATGATAATGATGAAGAAGAAACGCCACGCGAGTCAAGAAGAGACTACGAGAGTATAGCGAGCGTACTCCGGGCCGATTTCTATTCGCTTCTCATCGACGCGTGCGTTCCTTCTGCTTTCCTTCGCTTTTGCCTCGTTTTGCTTTGCTTTCCTTTCCTTCGTGCATGCGTGCATGCGTGCACGAGCCAACGAACGTATAAATAGAATAGCGCGGCACGGTACCGATAGAGAACCGAGAGCCGCCAGGCTCGATCGTTATAGATCAGGGATGAGCAACCTTTTTTACGACGGACCAACTACAAATTTTTTTAATTTTGTCCAGGCTGAATATAAGAAATGTATTTAAACTGGAACACTAGATGATAGTAACAAATTATTTTTTATTTAACACTAGATTGCTGGAGTGAGTCACTTTGACTCATTTACTATTTTATTGCTATATATTTTGTCTAGGCTGAATATAAGAAATGTATTTAAATTGTAACACTAGATGATGATCATAAATTATTTTTTATTTAACACTAGATTGCTGGAGTGAGTGAATTTGACTCATTTACTATTTTATTGCTATATATTTTGTCTAGGCTGAATATAAGAAATGTATTCAAATTGGAACACTAGATGATAATCACAAATTATTTTTTATTTAACACTAGATTGCTGGAGTGAGTCAATTATTGCTATATATTTTAAAACTGAAATAATTCTTCTTTAAATATCTATTGCTTTTTAATAGACTGTATTATATTTTTGACAATTTTTCTTTCTTTTCTGTATAATCGTGTCTGATAGGTTGATTTGTCCTGGAGGTCACCTGTGGCCAGCATATGAATTTTTTTTACACCTTTTTTCAAATTTTCATGACATTTGTTTTTTAAAAGACTTTATCACTTTTATGTTCACGCGTTATGAAGTTTGACACGTCCATTTACCCTGGAGGTTATTTGTGATCGATATTCAAATATTTGTATTTGATTTAAAAATTTCAAAAAAAAATGAACTATATTATGGATTTGTCATGATGGTTGTCGTTGAACGTCATTCAAATTTTTTCAAACTTATTAAGTTATTGTAAAATATATTTATAAATGCAAATAAAACTGAACTGCATTGAATAAAATATTGGTTTTGTGATTTTTGTCCATATTTACCGTACTGTGCAACGATACGTCGAAACTTAAATTTCATGGTGGGAGCAATGATCGTTCTTCGTGAAGCAAAGTACTACTGTTGTTTGACTTAAGCCAAAGCAAGAACTGCGGACAGTAATTTTAGAAATGCTTAAAAATATAGGAAGCACTATCTTACCGCGATAATAAAAAAAACCGTGGCAGTTTACTTATCTTTCAAGGTGACGTTAATGATGTCATTATTAATATTTATATATTTAAATGACATTATTAAAAACATTACAATATAAAATAATTTAACTTCTTGTTTGTTAACCATTATTGAATATGAATTTTTTAACACTTAAACATACGGGACTATAAAATATGCCCAAACATTATCAAAAAAAAAGAAATGTTATCCTTGAAGTATTTTTCCTTATCTATTCCATTCTGAAATTTTTAAGACATATCTATGTGAATTTTTATTTAAATGAACCATCCCGTGGAATATCTTTCGCGAGAAACCATGAATATAACATTTCCGATCATTTTTCGTGGAGCAAACGCATCAAGCATGCATCTTTCTCCCCAAAAATGTCATCTCTCACGATGGATGCGTTTTTAGGAGGAAGGAGCATCTTTTACGGGCTCTTTTCGGAGATAGATGCATCAAATGGACGCGTCGTGTGCATAGCAAGCAAGGTACACTCCGTTGCTGCTTTTTGCTGCATCATGCTAAAATTCGAGAGAGTCATCGACAGATATCAATATGAACGATCGGCCATAGCCATCGTTTTCCATGGCAGTGGTCCGTTTATGTCAGTCCTGTGTTTTATGCAACAAGGTCGTTGAATTTATACAAATAATACAGTATGGTTAGATATACCCCTTATTTCTTCCGAGATATCATTGTGTCGATGTGATTTTCACGAAGATAATATTATGTGAATTCAGAATATGATTCTCAATCCTTGCAAAATTATATGAATAAATTGAGAAACGTATTTTCTAGAAAGATTCTTCGTTAACAAGTGTTATTCACAGGAATGTTCTATGTCGTGTATGCTCTATTAGAATGTAACATTACGATACTGTAATTTCATGTAAATTACCTACTGCAAATTATATGTCAAATAAAGAAAAAAAGAAGGAAAAGCAATCGTGTCAGTATCTAAAGGCTAAGTAATAAAACTTTGCTTCCAATGCAACTTGCAAACGTTATTGTTTCGAAATGTGATTATAACATAACTTAATAGAAGCAATAACAAAGTTATTCATCATATTACTAAAATAGTCTCGTCTAATGGTATAATATCATGCAGACCTATAATATCACTGAACATATTCAGGGATTTTAATAAATCATTGGTTTCGATTAGCAAAATACCATAATCTGACGATCGATACCTCATGATTTTGCCAAATCCCTTCGGATTTCATTCCGTGAATATGTAATAGAAAATATCAAATGTAGGTATAAATTTGTTTGTGTGACAAGATGTGTACATTTCATGGGTCGATTCCTATCTGATTGATTTAAACTTAACGCGAATATGGTTTACCATCAGCGACTACTACGTATTTACTTACGATAATTCCGAAATCCTTACCATTTCGGCTCAATAGTCAACACAAAATGTGTCAACATTGTCATCCTTTATTCTTATTTCAAATGAACGTAGTATAAATATCAACAACAGTTGGAAAAAAAAGGGAAGATGGACGAAGAGAATCGTAAAGAATCTCAAACTCGTCTCTACGAATGCTGTAAAATCGGTTTACGCGAGTATAAACAAAAAAAAAAAACAAAAACCAACAAAATAATAAGGAAGAAAAAAAGTAAGAGCAAAGGATGTGTTCAATGGTTCGAGATCGGTGTTAACGTTACAACGGTGTTACGTCATGCACGATAGTCTATGGTCAGAGCACATTGTTAGAGGAAGGTAAGAGAAAGGAAGAACAGATAAAAAGGAAGAAAAAAAAGAGCACCAACCAGAGAAAAGAAAGCATGCAAGATACCCCGGCAAACCAAAAAAAAAAAGACACTTTAAGAGAACAAGCAACAAAACAATAAACGACAAAGCGAATTACCTTCTAGCAGAATATTTCAGGTTTATATTGCCCCATTAAGTCCAAGCTTTCCTCCTGGGGAACAAAAATAAACGGTGAGAGAGGAGTTAACACGTGTTTCCAATTGCGAAGGACGAGCGACTGATGGCTGGCAGGTCGCGACTCACGCTCCTTCGATTCCTACATTTTATTAAACATTGCTTTTTCCGTTCAACGATACGGCAACAACGAACGACAACAATAATAAGAACGACGAGAACAATAACGGGACACGATACAACGGGACAGGAGTGTATGTTTTTCGTTGGGAAGATGAGTCATCGAGTTGCGATTAGGCTTGTGTAGGAAACCAATGCCGAGAGTTTTACAACAATGGCGAACGGTTAAAATTATGTAAATCCTTTACGGACGAAGCTCGTCCCATTTTCCATAGTCGATAAGATAAGAGAGAAGAAAAATGTACGTTCGTAATGTTAAAGGGATTCGAAGTTAAAGAAAATTCTTACTCGATGACGATATACACAGAGTGCTTGCTCTATAGGGTCTTATCGTTTTTACAATACTTATTTTATCAATTTTTATTGCAGTATCTTCCTTTTGTTTTCGTTTTATCGAGGTTATCGTTGATGTTACGTGGGCTAATGTACGAATGGCGGGATCATTTGAAAAGTTGTATGATTGTTGAACATATTTCTATGTAAAAAAAGATTTTATAATATTTATATTTATATAATAATAAAAGAAAGTAAGAGTATTGAATTACTATTGCATTGTAAATTTAATAAATAAATAAAAAGATGTGAGTATAATTCAAAATATAAGATTTAAGTAGGAAATATACAAATTAATAAGAAACATGTAGAAACATGATGTTTTATAACAAATTCAACACACGGTATAGGTCGAGCTTCGTTTTTTTACGAAAAAATTCTACAAACGTTGAAAAAGACATAAGACAGGGAGGTGGGTCCTAAAGAGGTAGTAAAGATGGTCCGATTCGAAGTAGAAGATAAGACGGAAACGAGAACGGAAGGTCGTTTCTTCGAACGTTCATATCACCCTGTCACGCGAATCTCTCTCCCTTTTTTCTCTCTCTTTTTGCGTTCTAACGAAAAGCCTTCCCAAGTGTCACTATAGAAGTATTTTCGAATCGTTCATTTTCTTGGGTTACGTGATACCGGTTTCCGATTTCTTCGACGTTAACTATACTTATAATAAATGTAGAAAGTATTCGTACACTATTTGACCTATAACATGTACCACATTCGGTATACTATGAACCTCGTTTCTACTTGATGTTTTCATTATTGATAGATAAATTACAAGAAAGCATGCTGTAAAATAATATTTGCTGCATTATTTGTACTTTGTAAAACTTTTTAGCTACTTTTATTACCAAAATTGGATAAAATATTTGTAAAGAAATTATCAAGATTGACCGACTTTCGGAATATCTCTAAAAATTATTCAATGTTAAAGAACGTACGAATACTTTTTACTGTACGTAAAATAATGGAAATCTGGGCTCCCTTTTGTATTAAAGACTATTATTCTCGGTATTGTCTACGTAATGATAGATGGTCATAAGCACGAAGATTGTTTGAAAATTGTGATCACGTTTGTTGAATCGTTCCTTCCTTTTGAATCTATCGGTTTTGATGAGTTCGTAGCATATACGTATATCAAAAACATCAAGCTCACGTAAACCACACATACAATATATTTTTACAACTTTCTATCAAATTCACGTATCGTTTATCATTTATCATCTCGATTGAATCAAGTAATTCATCATTTATCATTTTAATTGAATCGCGTTAGATCGTGCCGTTATCTTCCTAAGACTTCGAATCAATATATTGCGTTAGATTTGGGTCAGGGAATCTTTCACGGTGTTGCAAAATTTCTCTAACGCTTTGAGTCACTTTAACATAAATCAATGTTTCCATTCAATGAGATTTTACTGCCACTCGTGATTATCGTTTTCACGATTACAAACAATGTATTCACGTGTACCTACTAATTTAATAATGATTTTTAAAGTCGACTACTGAGTCATCGACCGTTGTAAGACAGGACAAGTCATAATAAGAAATGAAAGAAAGACCGGAAAATATCGATAAAGACACGTAGATACGAAAGGCTTATTGTCGAGTGACTGACAATAAGGAAAACGATCGACGGAATATCGATAGCAAAGGAAGTTCTCTTTTCTTTTATATTCGATGGAGACGAGAACTCGAATCGTATTTTCTCTCTTTCTAAAGAGTCATTATGCTCTTAGTCTTTCTTCGGTAGGTAGATGACGCGTGACGACTGTCAATAAGGCAATGATTAGAGCTAGCATTCCGTGTGAGCAAACGTCTCTCGTTATTTACGCGTAGAGCCTCGATCGTGCAGCGTAAAAAAATCTTGAAAGTCGTTGTTGGTTGTTACGAGATGTCGGAAAGTCGCGAGAAATATAAATTAGAAGTGTTTCCGTCCTTCGGATTTCGAGTCACGAACGACGATCGTCGTTTCGTCATTTTCCTCGTCTTCGACCGTTCGAAAGTCGACGAGAGGAAATCCGCCGCGGACGGTGAAACGAGAAAATTGTTAAACGAGGAAAAGAAAGAAAAGGTAGGTAGGTAAAGAGGTAGAGGATGTAACGGATGAATATCGTGACGAATGCGAAACGACGATCGTTGCTAATGACGCGATGAGAGAGTAAGTATACAGGGTGTTCCCGAACGTGTTGTACAACCGGGAAGATTATGATTCTATGGGAAAAAACAAATCGGAAATGAAGAATAACATTTTTTTATACGGGGTACCGTTTTCAAGAAAACCGACTTTAAAAGTTCCAGAGAAGAAATATACTCTGGTTTTTTTGAAAACGGTACTTTGTACAAAAAAATGTTATTCTTCATTTCCAACTTACTTTTTCACATAGAATCATAATCTTCCCGGTTGTACCACACGTTCGGGAACACCCTGTATACAGTAATGGTTTCTACAAAAAAAACGAAACTTTATGTCAACACAACTTCAATGTAAAGGCAACATCTTCAAGAACGTAAAAACGTTTTTTTTTTTTACTTAAATAAAACTTAATGGACATAGACCGGTATTTATCTTACTAGGCACATCGACCACTTTATAACGATAAAATCGGATTCATAAACTTAGAACCATTATTTAATTACACTCTTCAATTATTAATATTTCGATCATTCTCCATTTAAACCAACAACGCTAACAATAACTATTTCCGTTCACCGTGATGAAATAATATTTTTTTCCGCGAAGGCAATGAAGGCATGTGAGTTCTCGCGGAGGGTTAACGGTCCCGTTAAAACGCGTATCAAGATAGAAAGGTATTGTTTTCCTCTGGGAAAGCAACGAGAGCGACGAGTGTGTTCGTTCGTTTGGTAGAAAAGCGCTTGGCACATTTTCGAAAGTCGTTATTCATTATCGTTCGACGTGCGCGCGCTTTGTGATCATCGTCTAATGGCCTTTCATCCCGTTACCTTTCGTCTTTGATTGCCCATTAAAGATGGCGGAGAAAAAAAGAGAGAGAAGCATAAAAAAAAAAAAAAGAGGTACGACACTCTCCTGGGAGACGTACACACAATGGGACGTGCGCACGCGCGATTATGCAAAAGCGCATCTCGACGATGGCATTTTCTTGTTGCAACGGCTAGGAGAGGATAACGAGTCGATGTCAAGGTAAACTACATGCGAACTCACCGTGTGTATCTCACAATAAAAGTCGCCTTGTTTTTTTCCCTTTCTCGAAGAACTTTTCAAATAATGGGTGTGATAGAGAGAGAGAAGTAAAAGAGAGATGCATCATCAGGGTGCGCCGGTAAGCGACCTATATCGAAAGGATTCTCAAGATGAATCTCTTCTCCGGAGGAACGCAGCTGGTTGCGACACGAAGATACAAGAAGGTGAGAAAGAAACGAATCGCGCCTTCTATGCGATCGATTCGTCGATCGGGCGATCAATCGTTACGAGAAAAACGTGATGATACACGGCGGGTGAAAGGAATCCATTTTTGGTTGAACGAAGGATATACCTAGTGGGGGAAAAAAAAAAACGAGAAATAAAAACAAAAGTAGTGGTAAACCTACTGACGATCGATAGGATGGAAACGATCGAGATCTCCGTTTTTCGTTTCGTTCGTCGGACAATCTTGATTCCCGCATTTTTTTTTATTCCTCTTTGGTAGGAGATATCGTATTTTTGCTGCTGTTCTCTAAATTAGTGACGAACGACCCTTGACCAGCTTGCATTTATTTATTAGATTTATGATCGAGTTAAGTTGTTGTTCGACTTGTTATGAATCTTTATGTACTTTATATATATTCATAATTAAATAAAAGTCTAATACTTTAATTGTTTTTGATTTGCGATAATTATTTTAGTTATTTGCGACACTCAACAAATTAATCATTCGAAAACAAAAATAAACAAATTATGTTATGCTATTTAGTTATTATTTTTAGCATCTTGCAAGGGTTGCTCATCTCTCTTCTAAATAATTATAAAAAGAAGCGACGACAAAAGCAGCATGTAGCAACGACTCATTGCACGCATTTTCGAATTTGAAAGTAGCGGCTTGGGGGGGGGGGGAGAGCTGATGACCACGATTCGCGACAATAATAGCAACAACGAATGATCGCGTCTACGACGAATTTTGCATCGTCAAAGCCGATGAGTGCGCCATATGTAGTATGTATAATGATTACAACGATGACAATAATAATAACAACGTAGATAAAGCTCGGCGAAAGAAAAAAAGGAAATTGATAGAGAAAAAAAAAGATGCTTCCTTGATCAAGCTTTCGATAAAAAGGAAGGAGCTCCAAGCTTGCTTGTTTCGCCGCGACAACGAGAATAGTAACAATAACTACGGAGCACTTATTGAATAATGAGTATTAATATGAGTAGAAAAAACAAAAGAAGAAGAAGAAGAAAATATAGGTAGATACGGCCAAAAAAAGAGAAGTTACGAGAAGCGAAAGTTTTTCCATTTTTGTTTCTTCTTTTGCGTGTCTGTCTGTTCGATTGTTTGTTCTTTAGTTTTTTTTTTGGTCGTTCTCATTCTCGATTAAATGATATATTTCAAGACGTCGATGCGTCCCATTGGTACCTTGGCTTTTGGTGATTCTGGCACCGGGGCGATCCTTCCTTCGGCTGTCTCGGTTGTTCTATTTGTCGCCAAGCGACTAGGCGAAGAACCTGTAAAATGGAATAAATTTGTTGAAATAAGAATTGACTAACCTTTTTTTTCTTATAATATACACCTACTCATAAAAATTACGTGTAAATAGAATTCTTTGAATTCTCCCTGATTAGCCAAATGTTACTCCAATAATAGTTCTCTATACATTTTCAAATATTAACACTAACGAAGATGTTACCATCATATGTTAGGTAACTTTTCTAAATTTGTTAGAAACATTGCTATTAACAATGTTATTGGTAACGTTATCGACTTGTGTCTAGGCATCTTTTAAGGAGCGATGAACATCGTTAAACGTCAGTAAAATAATAAACGACGTTCTAACGAGCGAAAACACCGACGCTCCTTCTCCTCTCTAGTCTAATATCTACATGCTTTTCAGACTTTATATCTATCTATCTCTTTCTCTCACACTTCTGTTAATAGACATAATGGCGCTTGGCGTGCATACAACAATATGTTAATTGCGAATCTTAAGAGTACTCGCGACTACCAGCTGAGCTTCGCAATTACTCATAAGCTCTGACAGCTGCGAAATTTAATATCGTCACCGGGTATATGTATGCAGATTGTATAATGTCGTTGATGTAGTTGAGTGAAAATAGGATTCTTTTTTTCTGTCTATATGATATGGAAGAAAAAAGAACATTTTATTCCTACATTGTATTAAATACAATCTTCTAAGCAAAAAATATAACTTAAAATATGCCTATATAATTGTACATATATAATTGTACCGGTATCTTTAAAAGAGGTTAAATATAAGATCGACCAGATGCAGTGATTCAACGATGACTTTTTTTTTTTCTTTTCATAATTCTTGACCTTGCTTTGTTTCTTTCGTTGTCATCGACGTCGTTCGCATGGAACGCTTAGGAATTGTATCGTGTTATTGAAAATAATATGACGTTATGGTATCCAGTCCTTGGTCAGAAAGAAACACAATGTAAATTTTACGAGATCGGGAAATGTGATAATAACAGAGTGACTCAACAAGTGTCTAGAACATGGTATCTATCGTTCGATGTAAATATTATATTTTTTGAAAGGTAATGGCGAATAAAACGAAAGAGAAATGAAGAAATAAAGATAGTCGAAGAAAATGCATACAAATCCATGGAGAGCTCAACAAGTGGCTGTTCGACCTTTTAAAGTCGTAGATACTGTAACGATAATGTACTGCGTGTATGCACCGATTCAATAGTTGAGAGGAAATGTTAAACCCTACCAAAAATCAATTCATACGGATTATCGTTAGAAAAAAGGAGATTACGGAAGTTACTGAAAGGAAAGAACGAAATTCATACGATACCAAGAAAAATCTCGGATCTGAATACCTCACATCAATTTACAAGAATTTCTACGGAAAGGAATTAGTATGCATTCGAAGAAGAGCAATACGGAACTTTTGGAATAATTAACAATCGAAATTTTATTCATATTGTTAAGAAGCAGTTGCTCGGAGTAGTATAAAGGAAATTTACGGAAAATTCAATTCTCGTCTTTGGAACAACAACCTTGTAACTTTGGTAACTCTATTTTGGACCTAACTTCTTTTAGAAATTTTCTTAATGAGTGCTTGATGGGTTAAACAACAAGATTCTTTAAAAATAAAGAATTGAGTTTTCAAGAATAAAAACATTCTCTCTTAACTATTAGAATTTTGTGACTCGTATGTAGGGGAGACCGGGGCTAGTTGTCCAAATTTTAGGTTTTTTGTTTCTACAGATTTCTGTAGCTTATATTTTCGAATTTTTTGGTGACCATCATAAAGTTCAACTTCTTAGCAATACATGGACATTTTTCCTGATGTATGCATCATGATTTTTGCGAAAATGGACACCACCACCGATTTCAATGTTTAATGGCCTATTTTAAAGAAGAAAGCATGCAGAATACTGTTCCGTTGTCCGTTTTTTGATATCGTTACTGAGTGATGAGAAATAAATTTTTTAAGTGTGGGAGTATGGGTGGTTTTTAAGAGAAAAAGTGCTGTAACTATTAAACCAGCCGTCCTATCGAAGCCGCACTGCCAGATTCGTGAATTAGAGACTTTCCTCTTTCGAACGAGTATTTGATCGGGCATATCCGAGATAAATCGATTTTTGACAAAAATCCTGACCTATGCATCATGATTTTTGCCAAAATGGTCACCACCGCCGATTTCAATGTTTAATGGCTCATTTTAAAGATAAAAGCATGCAGAATAATGTTCCGTTGTCCGTTTTTCGATAGCGTTAAGCAATGATGAGAAATTAATCTTTTAAGTGTCGGAGTATGGGTCGTTTTCGAGCTTCAAACTGCCGTATCTTTCCAACCAGCCATCCTATCGAAACGCGGCTTGCATATTCGTAAAGAAGAGACATTCCTCTTTCGAAAGAGTATTTGATCGGGCAAATCCGAGATGCATCGATTTTTGACAAAAATCCTGATGTATGTTTAATGGCCCATTTTAAAGAAGAAAGCATACAAAATACTGTCCCGTTGTCCGTTTTTCGATATCTTTACGCAATGATGAGAAATTAATCTTTTAAGTGTCGGAGTATGGGTCGTTTTTAAGCTTAAAACTGCTGTATCTTTCCAACTAGCCATCTTATCTTCTTTATTAGCGTTAATGAAAGACGGTTTGAGTCCGCGAAAGATGATATTTTAATCCTTTAATTAGAAACCTATAATTAGGTAATCAAACTAATACCAAATACAACTAAATACAACTAATTTTATAATAAAACTGATTTATTTAATAATCAAAAGCAAAACATTATAATTAGGTATAATATCTTTTAAACTAATCCTGTTACTATCTTTTAAAAACACAATTCGTCTGGTTCGATTATAAAAAAAGGAATTCTGCTTTAAAGAACGTGCGAATATGTCTAAGAATTTACTATACATCAACAACAACAAAAACATTAATCCTCGTGGAAATAAGATTTACAATATACCCAAATTTGGTAGACGTGGCATGCAACGTGTTAAACCGTTTATTCTCGATGAGTAATGCGAACGACGAACTTTCGATCGTCCGAATTCTTTTCATCCTTGAATACTTGTGTTCATGTACAAACACACACACACATACATAAATATGTAGGTAAGTATGAGAAAGTGTCCAGAAAAAAAATAATTAGTACATCAAGTGTCCTGTTCATTCTTTTCCGCATTAAAGCGTGTATATGTATGTATACATACCTACATAATGTATGATGCATACATTTATACGTACATGCATACCTTGTATATACAAATGTATATTTATAAGTATATATGCAAGTTCATATGCATGCGTAAGAGTAGGACGCGAGAAGGCATTCTTTACCAGCGACGTTCATTATCTCGAACAACTTGGTGTTTCAGAAGAACGAGAGATTAATCTTTACAACGAAGAAAACCGTACGAGACGTCAATCCGTGGAACAATGCAAGCTACATACACGGTGTTTAAGTGCATCGCGAGTGGAGAAAGTTCATGAGTAATACGTATATGGAGTATCTTGAGAACGACTACAACAATAAAAAAAAAAAATTTAATTGTTCGACCCCTATATCTTGGGAATATATAAAATAATTATAACGTCCGTTCAGGAAGCATAAATGAAAAGGAAGTTACATTCGTTACATATTTCGTCGCTGAAACGTAAAAATTTAATTATATCAAATGTGACGTAAGTTAGGTATTCGTTTCTTTCGTAATTTTTTTCTACGACTTGAACGGGTGACGTAAATTGTACGTTTTTATTAAAATGTGTAGGTGACTAGTCGAATTTTAGAGTAATTATAAAGAATATAAATATAAAATATAGGAGTAGACAGAATATAAACGAGTTTGACCCTCGAGATCTTGATTTCTTTTGAAGTTCTTATATGCCACTTGAAATTAAGACTCCTCTCTACTCTAGAAGAACCTGTATTAGACCTAATAGGTTTAAATTGAAGTTTAACGAGTGTTCTAAACTTCGATTTCGACCTTACAAAAAGATTACCAGAGTGCAAATCGGAGTTAAGAACTGGGAGAGCCATATGGAGTTTTCTAAATCTTATTTTAACATTTAAACTCTACATTAGTAGAATTTGGAAGGTGATATTGAGGTCTATAAACATTTAGACACTTGTGTAATAACACAATTTTTTGTTATAAATATTCAATAAACTACTAATTTTCTACATTTATTCAATTAGAATTTTTCTGTCTCAAATGATGGGAAGTGACTTAAACATCCTATCGCTACCGTTACGCGTGTAATCTGATATGAAAGCAACCTGACACATGAAGATAGATAAACCGAGTGGAAATGATCATTATCTTTCTATTTCAAGATTTTCCAGGACGCACGGACGCAAAGCCACGAAGAACGGTTGAGAGTTCTTACGACGAGATTTTAAAATTAGTATCCGCAGAGTGTAGTTTCTTGCACGCGTGCGTGCGTGCGTGCATATCGCCTTGAGAGCGAGAAATCGAGTTGTCCATCCGTCACGTGCAATTTTAGCGGTAGGCCATTCGCGGTCGCTCGCGCGTCCGATCGACGGACGTGACGTTTGAAACGTCGCATCGAGTTAACGTCTTGTCGTGACTAAATAGGCCAAATAGGCCGCAGTGGTCCAGGAGAGAGAGATGCTGCACGCTTGGTATCCGTTTTTATAATTATATAGCTACGTAACGTGTCTCGAAATGAACAGGTTCAAAATTAAATGAAACGAAATTAAATATTTGTTTATTTTAATATTTACTTTATCTCTTTTTAACCAGTCAGCTGTGTTTGACAAGTATACTTGTCACGAAACCAAATTTTGCAATTTCTTCGTGACGAGTTAGCTTGTCAAACACAGCTGACTGGTTAAAGAAATGTAATTCATATTAAGTATATCGTTATAGAAGTTCTCTCATACCTCGTTAGTACCCTTATTAGAGTTCTAAGAATCACAAGTTATTTTCTAACTTATTTTTTCGTGTATTTATGTATAGGGTGTCTCATAATTTATAGTTTAATAAAGAAGTTGAGGTATCATGATTATTGAATTACTTTATATAGTAAATTAAGAATAGATTTCTACGACATTAGAAAAAAATACATACATTATATAATTTGCCCCTTTCAAATAAATTGCCCCCATACAAAGTCTACTTTAAAAGTTATTGGAGGTGTGCAAATTACGTGGACCACCCTGTATAACAACGTTCTATCACACTATAATAAACATAGGATTACGTAATACAACGTAATTTAATTTGAATTATTCAGAAACATACACGAGTCTATAGACAGAAATATATTTGTACTTTTATTGAAATTAATCCACGATGTAAGTTGCAGAAGTGAAAAGTTGAAATTTGTTTAGAACGAGAGTAGTCAGGGACTACTTCTACGTTCGGAAAATGACATTACGAGTGCCACGGGGATGCTAACTTTACGAACTTGTTTACAAGCGCGTTTCGCTTAGACCGTAGCGAGCATAATATAATAATTTTGTCGACGAAGCATGCAAGAGAGAAAAAGAGAGAGAAAAGAACAGTTTTCCGCTATAAAATCAAACAAGAAGATGAATCCAACGTTAGACCGTCTTGAACAGTAATCATACTTTCCGGATTAACTTCCACCGCCGCGATTTGTTAGATCGTATTTCAGCTCTTTTATCTTCTTTCTTCCTTCTCTCTAACCGGTCATTCCGTTTCTATTCTTCGCGTCATTTCTCTTTCTCCTATATTTTCAATTCGTTTATTCTTGAACACGCTCGTTTATCCTTCTACGCGGGAAAAAAAGTTCGTGATTAGTTCTCTCGACGGATAGATGCAGTTTATGAATAACCCTTTCTCCTCACCCCAACATCCTTCTCAACACGTATGATGATATGCTACCGGCACGATGATATGCTAAACGGCGATTCCAAGGGGGCGGAGCCCAGGAAACGCAAGTCATAGCTTATTTTTTTCTTTTTATTGTATAACTGTACAACTATATGTTTATTTACCGTTATGATAAATAAATTTCCCAGCTTGCAAAAAGTAAAAAAATAATGTATACGGTAAGGAGCAAAAGCTAATCAACGCCTTTTAATATGGAATAACTGTTTTATAATTTAGTTAAACGAATTGAATTTTGTTAAGAATATAGAAGGATTACTATACTTTTGAAAGAATCAGAATCTTCAAAATTAGAGAGAAACTTCCACGTTCTTGACAAAATTTAAGTTATTTAGTTAAATTATAAAAAAGTTATTCTATTTTAAAGAAAATTGATTCCCTTTAACTTCTTACCGTAATTCCCTCATTTATCAGACTATACGGTGTACCATGGTACACGTGGCGGTGTAAGATAGTTACTGAAAAACGTCACGGTACTCAACGTGTTAAAAATGTGAGTCGTATCTCATTCTCGTGTTCCTAGATGGATTATATAGGTCAAATCCAAGCTCTTCTGAAAAAGTTATGACTCTGACGGATGCACTACACATAAATGTGTTCGTGTGTATATGCAAGTGTGGATCGGTATGTGTAAACGAGCTTTACCTCATGAAAAGATAGAGATAGCTATTTCCATTGGATACTCGCTTAATATTTATGCGAATGTACGCTGTAACACTTCTTGGGATCGCAATAAAAGTCTACAATTATAAAAGCATCGAGAAAGTGTATTCCCTGAAACGTCGATCAATCGACGAGAATGCTCTTTACGATATCTCATTTGTTTTAATGAAGTGGGTAAGTAGCGAACGAATGAAGCGATCATTTAGTATATCGCTGTCTCCCTTAAACATTTAAAATTTATTGGTATAGTAAAAAATCTATTATAGTTGTGTATAAAAATATTCTAGCTGTATTTCGAAAAATGTTCAAGTCTTTAATACGTGACACTAGCTAAATATTATCAATTATGAAGGTATAATAATTACAAAGTGATATTCATGTTGTTTCTAAAAAATACTAATTATTCAATGTATTTTATTAAAAAAAAAATAAATACTTTCTGCACTTTGCAGTTTTAGAAGGAAAATATATAAAGATCGATTAGCAAATTAAAAAGTCAATATATTTTACAATTTCTTAAAAATTAATCAATTATAGTCATCATTGAGTACTTACCTTTGAAAGTTTGGTAAAACTGGGATAAATAGGTGAGAATCGATAATCGATCAGGCACGGAACAGGAAGCCATGTCTTCTGCATCCAAAAGGGCGGGAATTCCTAAATGCTGCTCGGCGACTCTAAATGCGAGCTCGTTGTTCCCGTAGACGTCGTCCTTGTTCAAGCTGTTGAAGTCACTGCGATATAAAGACGAAAGGTATTAAAAAAAAGAATAGGCAAAGCAAAGAAAAGAAAAAGGAAAAGAGAAAGAATTGAGATCAAGGTTACGCTCATTAACGCCTTTGCGCCGTCGACGTAGCTGTTGTGGCGCAAATGAGTTTTTCTCGAAGTACTGAAAAAGGATTTCCTTATGACCTCCCAATATTATTAAAATTATTATAAATTCATTAATATTTAATAATTGGAAGACACAAGAATAAACTAATAACAATACAAATTATTGTTAAATTACCTTTAGTTATTACCATTTTTTAGCAATGGTCAAATAAAGTGTGTATTTTATTGGATGTCCATACATATTACTTTTAATTGGGATGAAAGTAAATAAAAAGAAGTATCAATTTGATGCCAATATAATTGTGTCGTCGAAATGGTTTGGAAAGAAATGTCATTCTTTTTTGTCATTGCTTTTTCCAGCGGACGCACCGAGTAATATTCCTCGTCTAATGCCAAGATATTTCTCGCACTGTCAACAAGGATCGACTAATATGTACTCGGACGCAATATGACACTCCAGTCGTGTGAAAATCGGTAGTCCAAATGTGAGGTTCGAAAGAAGCCCGCAGCAATATCTCGATTAAAGTTATTCGGTTATTTGCAGAACTTTGGCAAACGGGATATTAAAGTTAGAACTATCACAGTAATCAAAATTATTCTTGTATTTGTTTTATTTCATGATTTGTTAAATAATAAAAGTACTTTGGTAAAAATATACCATTTTTTGTCATGCATTATTAATGATAATGTATAAAATGTTCCTAAATGTGATATATTTCTACTGCCAACTTTAATGTAATGCACATTCATTATTTAATTTTTAAAAATTCAACTGGGTTAAAATTGGAAGTTTAATAGATTAAAAAATATTCTTTAGCTTAAATTCACAGTTTCATAGCACGTGAGCCTAAAGTTTGTCAAAACGAACGCTCAAACGACGTCCACGCAAACAAGCCACCTCCGTGTTAATGAAAAATTCATAGAAATCAATGCCGACTTCTTCTTCGTGGAATTACATCGATCGGTCTTACAGTTCGCGGAAGAGCAACTTGTACAAGATTCGCGAAATTTTCCCGAGAAACGAGTGACCGAGCCTGGACCAATTATACGATTCCTCTTCCACGAAACTGAGTAAACGGATATCCCAAATTTAGAATGCAATCTCCTCCATAGATAAATTAGGTATTCCTTAATTAATTAAACGATTTAAAATAAATTTCTATCTACTTCCCAAACACGTACCGATCGTAGAAGATATTCATACTACTTGATCAACTAAAATCAATGAGATTTACCTAATTCATAATGTTACATAAATATTAATTATTTATAAATATATAATGTTTCCAAACAAGAAAACAGTTCGTTTATTAAACAGAAGAAATTACTTCTGTTCGAAAAAGTACACGAATCCTTTGTTCACTCAAGTATGAATTATGCACATGAATGCATTACTTCTTCATTTTCTTTTTTGTCTTCTTTTTTCTTTTCATTACAGGAACGTTCCTGCTCTTTTAAGCGAATCGATACGCGTACACGCGCTATCGTCGGGCTTATTACTCGCCGCTTCGAGCAACGAGCACGAAATTCTAGGTCAAAAGTCGTCAGGACATTCGACATTGGCACTTGACCCCAGGCATCGCGCACGACACGGCCGCGCATCCCCTAGGAAAATTTTTCCGAGCATGCAAGCCGGGGGATGAAAACGCGGTGATATCGACGATTACGCCTGAATTCCGATGCAAAGGGAGTACTCATAGCGATGGAAACTACACTCCTCTAACGTATTATTGAAGGTAAAGAGCCAAGCTCTCGTTATTCGAGTGAGTTTTTGTCACTGATCGGCCAAATTTTTAGAAACTAATTGGATACGTCGATTACTTACGGTAGACTGATCATTCTTTTAATTATATCGAGAAGAAAACGAGGGATAGGGTATTTGAAATTGAAAATATTTGTAATTTTGAAAGTGACGTAAGTCCATTTTTTTTAGTAGTTACAATTTACATCCAAATGCAAAGATAAGGTAGTCAATCAACCACGAAACAAATAGAATTTCGTTTTACACCTACATATTTACATTATATTAATCAATGGTATACCTAATTGTAATCATTTTGTTTTTTTTAATTTTTCAAATGCTCCAAGTAACTTACGACTGCAGAAAATAAACCCGTTTTCTTATAACCTACTCTTTAAATTTAACGATCATAAAACTGGTCTAGGTATTTTGTAAAATACCTACTTTGTTACACGACAAAGACTATTTCCATAATTACCAACATAATTATATAAGCATGGATTAAAACGAGAACGTTCACGAAAGGTCGTGAAAATTTGCAAGAATTTCAAACTCATCCTCGCCTAAAGAAAAACAAGTTGAGAATATAAAGGACCAAGCACAACACATCGGGGTCGTCTTATAGGATATCGCGTTCGAGTAGCATCCGTGGGACCGGTGAATGGCTGCGAAGAAGAGACGACGACGGAGGAGACGAGTAATTTCTGATAGAAACGCACACAAACTCGAGCGATGATATCGCTCTTCTATGTCCGTTATACTATATGTACGGCCATGTGTCTGTCTCTTTGCGTGAGTGTATGCGTGGCAAGCATAACCGGCTCTTCGACTCTTGGCAATCGACCCGAACTCGCTTGTCTGGGACGAAAGACGATGACTCAGAGGTCCAGCAGACCGGTGCCGCCACACCCATACCTATCTACTACCCCAGTACCACCCCCGCTAGCCCTGCATCCATCGTTTTTCTTCTCGTTATTGCTCGAGCAAAAAGCCCACCGCGCTTTTCTCCGCGAACCCGATGTGTTCTTCCATCCCAGCTTTCGATCTACGCCAGTTACGATGAGCCAGAAAAGCGATAAGAAAGGAGGATTTAACGAGTAGGTTCTGTGTATGATGAAAAGGACCTGATGAAATAGTTTTTTTTTTAATCAAAGAGGGTTTTCAAAAATCACGCTCGGAAATAAATCAAATAATGATTATGAGTTACTGAAAGACTAGGTAGTAGAGAAACGTAAGTATTTTTTTGTTTTTTTTTCTATGAGTAAATCAGATTAGGACTTAATTACATTGTATTGATTGCTGCGGTATCCAGTTATCCTTTCAAGACTAAGTGCAAGTAGAAATAATCTCTTTTAGTATTTGCTTTTACTTGATAGCCAGTTAATTCACTGAATTACTCAGTAAAACCATGCATATTCCATATTTTAGCTAGTGGTTTTAGTTTTTCTTTGATGCCAGCCACTTTTGCACCTTTGTGGTTTAGCTCAATCTTCAATTATGAAATCCTTTTTTGCTTATAATTACGTACATCATGCATTTTGATAGATGTACACTTTTTGGTAGATGTTAAACCCGAAGCCTATGTGGTGCACTCTGGAATTGGTTTTTCGAATTTCAAGTTTTGCGTTATTTGTGCGGTAAAGTGTTGTCAACGAAAAAAAAACAGCATGACAGGTGACAGTCCTGGGTTATTAAAAATGGATTTTAATTATAAACCTGTGTTTTCTATCAAAAGTACTTCTTGCATGAATTTTGGGATACCCTTTAGAACATGTTTGGGGAATAGCATGCAAATTCTTAGGATTTGAAAAATTGGTTGAATTTTGAGATATCAAATTTTCAATTCGAACACCGAATCTTGTTTGTGTTTCCTTTTTAGGGTGGAACGATCGCTCGTTTAATGGATTTGAGCTTCCGATAGGGAAATTCGTTTTTCAATTTTTAATTAGGTTATTTTTTGGGTAGACACGATGCATCGCGATGGCCCGTTTTAATTGAATTGGGTTTTGTATTGGAAGAGGAAAGAGTGTGCGTGCGTGTGTGTATTCCAGTTTGTAAAATCGAAAAAATAGATTTTTTGTTATAACTAGCGAGATGTTGACTCGTTGGTTTAAATGTTGAATCTTAATTTGTTTTTATTTTTTCACACGCAAATATGATCAATAGGTATAAAAAATTTGTTTTTCGTTATGTTAATATATTTTTTTCTTTTATATGATTAATATAAAAAAAATTGAATTTTATTTCACACTACAAAACCAAAATTACTTTCTTGCCAACCCAATAATATTACGGAAATAATCAAATTCGTTGTACTATCTTAAGAGGCTTACTTTTTACAAGACTGATCTCGAAATGAATACTTTTCAACAAGAAGGATACGGGTAGATTCGAAAGTGCGATCGTCTGATGCGATGCGAAGACACCGGATGATACATCGATCCGACTCGCTGAGAGGGATCCAGGAAGAAGAATCGCGTGAGAATTTCTTTGAGATCGGACGAGGCTTCCCGGTGAAAGTGAAACGAAACAGGTGTTCCCGAAGCAAACGAAGACGCCATCGTTGCATCGCAAAGGCGGAGGGAACCTTTGCGCGGTGAAATTCAAAGGTCGCGTCGATCTTTGATCAACGAAACGAAATACGACGATGTTTACGTAACAAATTTTGTTTGTTTGAATTTCCTAAGAAATGAAAACACACGATTATGACGTAGTACAAATATTTTTTTAAAAAATTGTACTATTGCTCGTATTTTTTTATCGATTTATTATAACGTAAAAAATGATTTCTGCTAACAATAGTTATAACTCTTTCGTATATCCACAGTCATTATCTATCTTTTATTATATTGTTTCTATTTATTTGCTCTTCCAATTTATTTGTAAATTCGAGCTTATATTTGCCTATAAAATAATATCGATCGTCGTGTCGAATGACGTCAAAAAAAGGACGAAGTAGTAAAAAAGTATTAAATGAAAGAAACTTTTCAATGCGAATTGTAAAAAGAGTCCAATGGAACAGATAATTACTGTTCACTGTACGCGTTAGAGATGCCATTAGTGATATAAATCATAATTATCTCTCCCACTCGACTTTTTTTTACAATTCACATAATAATGTAAATTCATACATAACTTTATATACTATTTCTTCCCTTTTAAAGACAAGCACTGTATTCTCGTTAAATTTGTTATCTGCATAACATTTAAATTTCTAACAATTACTATTTTATTTTTAACGTGATTGTACAAATAATTTTATTGTATGCACTAATGGCACCATTTTTGCTAAGCTTTGCATCTGCTACCCCATCAGTGCAAGAAACATTTTCGAACATCTTCGAAAATAGCGGTTGTTCTCCACGAAAAATGGAGTTACTGCTATTTTTTTTTTTTTTGTTCATTCACATAAAACCATTAATCAGCGTGCAAAAGAAATCGGAGAAGAGTTCGCGCGTGTGCAGTAAAGCGTTTTCCTCTCTCTCTCCCCCTCCTCTTTCTCACTTGATCGTTGAGGGGTGCGCTCCTCTCATCATGCTCTGTTTCCCGATCGATTGCAAAAGCGGAACGAAAAAGGAGGGTGAAAAACGATACCGAAAAATTCCTTCCCTATTTTTCGATAAAACCTCGACTGGCCTTACCTAGTACCACGAAGAAAATTTATTTTATATTTCGTCTTTCTCATTCGTATGAATTCTTTGTTGATGATTAACAAATTATTAATTATTTAAATAACAGAGAACATTTCATTTAATAACTAATGTATATAATAATTAATAAATTTGTATAATTGCAAAAATCTGGATACTTTTAGTATTTAATCATTAACATGTGTAATGATATGGTGAACACGCATGACCGATATTCTATCATATCATTTCTGGTTCAAGTATTGGGGAAAAAAAAATAATTAAGTCTAATATATAGGAAAAACTAACGTAAAATTATAGATTTTAATAGATCACGTGCATAAGAGTGTTAATTCATTGGAGCGTTTTTACGAGGCACTGTAGAACACACTGTCTCACGTAAAGCACGATAATTCACGAACGGAAAAGGGGCAAGAATACGGATCGTTAGTCATGCGATCTAACGTTAGCGTGATCTAAGGTAGCCGCATAGTGGAAGGCGTATTCCAGGGACGCCCAACTGGACTTTCGAGAACCTCTTTTGTTAATATAATACTTTGAAGAGATTGAAAATTGTGGCAATCTTTGTACAATACCGATACTCTGCACATGAATCGAAAATTGTGAGAGTCGTTTTCTTTTATTATAGTTTTCATGCGATACATCGTTACATTTGATTACAGAGAAGAAAAACCATTCAAATATGCATATTTTTCTCCTAATAACCTATACTTTCTTTCATGTATTCTATTTTTTCCTATTCCTTATTTGGAAAAAAACTATAAAGTCCCTTTGTAACAACCATAGAACTGCTACATTCATTTATAGTCATCAATTCTTATATAAAATCTTGTTCTTCTTCGTCACACATAAGAAATGAAACAGTTCAGTGGGTTAATGTTTAAAACATTAGAATGGTATGTGCGGCTCCAAACGTGTTAGAAGTTCGACAGCCCTGGCTGTACTCTATAGTCCCAGTCTGCCTGTCATAGATTTATGTTACAGATTGCAATCTCGTACTGTCATACGCGTTTCTCGTTGATTTTCCAACGGCAGCCAGGAATATCGTTCACGAATCCTCGAGAGTAGAAATCCCATACGATTCTCGTGTAATATTTTCGTTGATTTTATTTTTACGATCGTGTCGATTGGACGATAGTACGTTGAATGATTTTTTTATTTTCAACTTATTGGGTTATATTAATATATAAGAAGAAAAAAATAAAAAAAAAAAATCATACATTAACAAATAAACAAACGAAACACATTGTGTTCGAAAATGGTGTAAGAATACCAGAACCAACAAAGATAAAGTTACGTGTCGTCTTGAAAGCAAAAGAATAAAAAAAAAAAAATGAGAGATGAAAGAAAAGTGGGAAAAAATTTTTCGCGACGAGAGAACCGGAAGTGAAAGTTCGAGTGAAATTTTTATCGCGAGGAAAAAAAATATGCGCATAAAGCGAAGGATATCCGTCTGCTTTCTCGCGATTAGATTCAGGAAATAGAAATTTTCTCGAGAGGATTTCTGAACTAACCGTCTGCTCACGTATTTGTATGTATGTGTGTGAGAAAGAAAGAGAGATGGCAAACAGACAGATCGAATATCAAACGAAGACGAGTTGAGTCTGTGCCAACATCGATTCAAATTGCTCGATTTTAAATCGATTTGAACTCGTTCAACGAATTACTGTAATTTACATCATATGTTTATATATTTTATTCACTATAATTATAATATTACACGGACGGTTTATCTTTTTCACCTTTCTTTTCTATGCCTTCTTAGACATTCTAATAGACATATTATCTATCATTATATAAAATTAAAACATTGTTTCGTCTACTAAAGTTTGCTAAGATTGAACATATCGTGATAGTTTTTTGATTATACAATTTCTAAACATAATAATCTTTCACACGCACACTTTCTTTTTTATTATAAATTATTTATGATTGATTTCTTTTATTCCTTATACACACTAAATACAAATCATTTGATTACGTTAGTATTATTTAAAAAAGTTGTGAAAGTCATGAATTTAATAAACTATTGCTACATAATCAAAATGATGATTATATAAATGTTCTCGAATAACAAAGAACGAGGTTAAAGAAATCATAAAAGAAATTTTGCAATACCAGCAGGAATAGGACGAAGAGCTCGAATGTCATTGACCGGCGGCGCCCTAAAGTCGTCATGTTCTAGGCCGTATCGATCTGCCGGTCTTTCTCTGTCTCGCTTACCCTCTCTCTTTTTCTCTCTTTTACAACACAAGCGAGGAAAAGTTCGTTTCCTCGAAAGTGGTCGATAGATCCTTCCACGATTTATTTATATTTCATGCGATACCATAACCGTCGGTTAGATAATAATTGGACTGCGAAAGGAGTCTATTGTTTCATTTAACACGTTCCATGCCAAGCTGTTATTGAGAAAGTGTCATCTTCATTCGAGTGGACTCAAAACAGTATACGTTAGAAAAATTGATCGAAATTTTATATTTTTGTGCACTTTGAGAGCTGAAAATTGTCTCTGCTGTTTGAATTGCATGACACGATTATCGATTCACGACTTTAAAAGTGTTGGAAATCATCATCATTAAGCATAAATTATTAATAGCAACAATCGTTGTATTGTAATTTATTTGTCAACGAAAAAACATTACGGTACATGTAACAAGGAACTTGTTCACACATTCGTTACCACGTCGCGAAACAGTAACTCCCAGTGTAGTCTATGGTTTATTTTTTTGAATTTCTGTGACATATACTGCAGGTTTGTACTTATCGACGATTAAAATCTAGCAAACATTTGAATAAATGATCGCCTATTATCGTCACACATGTGTCACGCTGTGGTCTCAATGGAAATCGGTATGTCACGTGTGGGTATGCGATGCAGGTATTGAACGAGTTAAGCTTTCTTCACACTATCATGAATCTACCTATTGTGTTATTCGCGAGACAGTTTAATATTGACTAAGTATATTTTACAGTATTAACAATTTTTCAAGATTTTAATCATGTCAATGACATTATTTAAAAAACATTTTAACAAAGTTAATATCAAGTAATAAAAATACATTCGATTTAATACAATAATACCCTATTCAAAATATTGACACAATATATTTTTCACGACTACTTCCTGCCAATCGATTTTTCCTAAAATGAATACGACAATCCTTCAACCCTACTACGAGCACTTCCTTACATAAAAATAGAATAAAAGCCGTATAAGACCGGACGGAGAGTCTGAAAAGAGCTTAAGGTTTCTCTTATCGGCTCGTAAAAGTTGTTCGACGGCGCCTGTAGCAAAGGTCGAAGCCGCTCTGCATTCTGCACATCATGCGGTTGCTGACTCGTCCTCTACCGAAGACAGTAGTCAGGGTCATCGTAACACAAACGTACGAGGTCAGCACGAAAGTGATGAATCATCGGAGCAACTCGAGCTTTTGCTCGACCATTCGCGATCAACGACTTTACGAGGAGGTTAATACCGACGATAAGGGATGATGCGATTCCGTTACAACGACGACACTTAACCCCAGGAAAGTATTCGCGGATCCCTTTTGACCGAGTCGAAGAGTAAACTTTTATGCGATGGGTGTTATATGGTCAAAATCGTGACTGAAATACTTGGGTGTAGAAGGTTGTCGTACATTCTTTCAAATTTTTTTTTATTCTTCTTCTTTTTAGTCCTTTACACATTCCTAAGATCGAACAGTTTTCAATCGAAGCTGTTCCTTTTTAAATATAAGAGAGTTGTTTTAATATTATTAAAAGATTCAATGATGTATACAGGGTGTCCAGTTCCAGGTAGTCAAGCGGAGAACTATATGTACATATCAATGACTCGAGTAGAAAAGTCTAATACCATTTTTCGAAATTTGACTTAGTTAACGAGTTATTGGCTAACAAAGATCGGCCAATTACGGCGATTAGGGAAGGGTTCACTCGTGATTCGCCGATATTTGTTAGTTAATAACTATTTAATTGAACCGAATTTCGGAAAATAGTATTAGACTTTTCGACTCAAATCATTGATGTGCACATGTAGTTTGTCGCTTGGACACCTGGAACCGGACACCCTGTATAAAATGTCATCGTCATTCACAATTTCCCCATACCAATTTGGTGTTTCTTTTAAGAAATATAATAAGAAAATCGAAGTTCACGATGGCAAAGAAATCAACTCGCGGTTTAAATTGCCCCACGATATCGTGGGCCATGATACTTTCATTAAGGCATACTCACATCAGGTCAGGACGAAAGTGATGGATCATGGCGCAGAATGCGAGCCCATCTCGCCATGAGGTGGTCATGTTCTGTACGTTTACACCCGGATAACCCTCGGTTATTCGTCTGCACCAGAGCTCGAGCGCTTTCGTGCCACGTTTTTCGCTCATTTTGACTTTCTCCGTGTTTTCCCCTTTGTGCTTTGTCCACAGAAACACGCTTCGCGTTTCTCTTGCCGCAGCTACTGCTTTTCGACTCCCTCAGCCAAAAATTGTGGGAATATCCGCTCAAATCTTCCTCGTCTATCGTTGCACTGCCACGTTTGACACGATTCTGAAAATCTGAAACAAAGAGAAAGGATATTGGATCGATAAATACCAATGCAATTCAATCCTAACCTCTTTTCCACAATAAAAAAGAGAATTTTACTTTTAAAATTACCGCACTTTTTGACCCGAAAACACAAATGAGAAGTAACGCACGTAGTACTGTATCGTATAATTATGTAAATAAAATCTACGTTAAATATAATAAATACGCTTTTCTAAATCCATTAAATTTCGTATTACAGTAATTTAAACCCTCACTTATTTCCTTGTACACTTCCTACGTAATATTTGAACATATATACGTTTAAAAAATTCCCTCCTTTTAAATCGAACACCGAGTCCATATTTATTTTCCTTTTTGTACATCCTGACGAAATCTGTCCGTCCATCTAACCTCGTTCACGCCATCTGGTGAACCGTCCCAGTAAACATACACCGCGAACGTTGCAAAAAGCGATTCGTCGTGCCGAAATCATCCAATGGAGACTTTTGAAATCAGCCGATCGTGCGTGAGCTCACACCAGAGAAAAATAACGATCGTAAATCGTGTTAGCCAGAGGAGAGCGCGTTTTGTTGAACGTGAAAGTAGCGAGTCGCGGAGTGTGTAAAATGTGTAGCGGCTCGAGCGTGAAGCGTGCAATTGGCACGCTCGATTAGCGCTATCACCGCTTATCGTTTGAGAGAAAGAGAAGGAGAGATAAAGAGGGAAAGATCATTTTAGGAAATTTTGCTTCGAGATCAACTCAGATAAGAATGAAAGTGCTCGGTGGACTTGTTTGCATTTCAAGCACGACCAGTTTTAATCGTCCAATCTAAATTTGTTTCTTCTACACCAATCACGCGTGTCACTTTCGAACCAATAACAAAGACTGTCTACAAAAGCGTCACGTTGTTAGTTGCGGTAGGTCATTTCCAAACCGTAAACCTACATAACCTATATTCTTGAATTGACGAGCCGTTCGAGAGGTTACACGTGACCCTGGCGATGTTGCTTTTTTTTCATTCTTCTTTTTTATAGTTTTTTGCCAATTTCTTACCTTTAACGGTTTTGAATCGAAGCTCGGACGTTAGTTATAATTAATCGTTGATCGGTTCTTTGTTTTCATCACGTGGCTCGCTAAAATCGTGTTTATCAAGTAGTTACGTCATGGAAAATTTATTGTCGATTGGATCTTCTCGGATATTTATTTTTACCCGCCGAACATTATCGACCGATAGTTGTCATTGTCGAGAACTCGAGAAACGCACGATTTCATAAAACGATTCGTCGTAGTTTTTATTCCAATCGACGCGAAACGAGGAGGCAAATGGAAGGGAAAAAAGTTATCTAGAACGCCGACGAATCTTCTTCTCGACAATCTCGAGCGTCCTAACCACTCTCGTTTTTCCTGATGATTTAAATTACATCTATTCCACGAGAACGTTACGAGCTCGAGAGATCGATTAACTCTCAGGTACCGGCACGTTGGTCCCTCGGCGAACGTTTGAAAATGGCGCGTCCCGGATGGGACGGGTCACGTGGGACATTAGAAAGTACACGTCGTAAGAGAGCGCGCGCGAACGCTTCGTGCTTCGAAAATGGTTAGGAACGACTATGTTACTGATCGGTTTGCGATTTATCTTTCAAAAAGAAATAAAAGTGAAGAAAAGAAGGACTGGGGAAAACAGAGAGAAGAAAAGGAAAAGAGAGAAAAACGGAGGAGGTAAATGTGACGCGCGTTGGTTAACGGGAAAGTACTTTAAACGTCTTTGCTTTTATATTCGGTATCTGGTCTAACCGGTTTCTAAATACGAGAAAGAGAGAAGTCGAGAGAGCACGACAAATGCCGCCTTCGGCTAGAGCTTTTACAAATGGCAAGTCATGCGCATTAATCTCGGCGTGTTGTGTGCGCGAATCCGTTCGCTAGGCCCGCGCTAGCTCGATCGCACGCGCGGAAAAACTGTGAGCGTGCACGATGGGTCGGTCCGGCAGGGTACCGGTTTATGGCCGTTCCATCGATAAATCTCACGCTTTTCAAATCCAACGATATCTCGGCACTCGCAGGCCAATCGAGTTTAATCATTTTACGCGATGAATCGGTAGGGGAAAATCGTATGGACGTGTACAGGATTAATTTGTTTCTGTTGTTGTTCAAGGAAATTTCTTTTTATATTTATTGAGCCATTGTTATGGAAGGTAGTGGTGAGGACTATCTCTGTGTATTAAAAGTGTCTGTAATACCAAGGGAAGTTAAGATGGCGCTGGTTAATCCCAAGTATGGACGGTAGAGGTTAAATTTAGGAAAAATTAAAAAAAAAAAATATTAGCTCACGATTTTTCAGGTTATACTCTATGGTGTAATTTTCACTTGGCTACGTTATCAATTGAATATTTATTTATTGTATTTTTATCAACTACTCTATTCGGTACTTTGGCATACTTCACTTCATCAAGCTTTTAAATAAAAATAGATGTTTGTGTTCTATTTATTCTATAAAATCTACTAGTCTGTTTATCCGGAAGAAGGAAGAAAAGAAAAAGTAACTACCTACTTCGAGTACCGCGAATGTTCTAATTCAGGACGAGCCTATGTCCCTCGAAAGCAGAGAGTTACGCGGGTAACCGTCGACAGGAGGCCGTTTTAAAGTCGAAGGCTCGGTGATTAATGCTCCTTTCGGTCGCGATCCGTTGCGAGTGAAACGTAGGTGCTCCCGAGGAATAAGTAAAAGTTACATGTGGCGAAGTAGTCGGCCTTGTTCGCCGTTTGCTAAGAGTGCCGCGAGGTCGCGGAGGCCGTTCCTGCAAATACGCTGATGATGTCACGAAAGGAGTTAACCCGAGAGAGAGAGAGGTTATCGGACTCTGTATCGATCGATTAATCGATAATCCATTGGATCGATACCTTATACTGCCTATCGAAACATCCGGGATCTTCAATCGCCAAGATGGCGTCCATCATGCGAGAAACACAGCTTTGCACAATTTAATGGAATTCGATGTCCAATTGATCGATCGATCGATACCATGCTCTCTATCGATGTTGTCCGGGATTTTCAATTACCAAGATGGCGTCCACCAGGGGAACACGGCTTTGCACAATTTAATGGAATTCGGTGTCCATCGATTGGGGCACCGGTGTGCTACGTCGAAGCATCGGTTAACCAACGTGGTTGCACTACGTATTATAGATGGATAGTTCTAACAGTTGCCGTTCGATGAGTAACTCTTGGGAAACAGGATAGTTTCCTTTTCAAGAAAATATTTGATTCTTGGGTACAACCACTAAAAATGGAAATCTTGCTTCGTAATGCATATTTGTTTTTTTCTCTCTCTCTTTCGTCATTTACATAGCTTTGATTGGCTGGAAAGTAACTCATAAAGGTCTCACTTCGTTCGGGTTGCCTCTTAATTTCGATTTGCAGTTGGGTTTAATCAAATTTTTTTACGAGATTTCCCCTTTGAAGGATGATGAAGCGTGGGTATGCAAATTGAATTTTACGAGGGATGACGTATTATATTGCAGAATGATTGCATCCAGTAAATAAAAAAAAGATTTTTGGTATTCGTACGATCTGTGTGTGAATAATCGAGGCATACTCTCGAGGACGGTAACGTAATTCTCGACGTAAACGAGTCGTAAGTTAACGATCGACGCGTATCGCTCCCTCGACGTGTAATACCGTAATAGCGATAAGATCATCATGGTGAAAACGTAGCCGTGCTGGCGTTATAACGACCGCTTCGAAAGATATAATGTGAGAGAATCGGAGGAAACAATTGTGGTGAAAGTAAACAGGGAGAGAGAGAAAGAATTTCGTATGACTCGCAAAGAATTCGATGTAAATTTGCTCCTCGTAGACGTACCAAGTATATATGTATGCAATTATCTCTGAATGCAGAGTTGCAAACATGCTCGTCTATTTAGGTATGCGTAGGAAATGGATGCTTCTGTAATCTAGGTATTTGTATATACAGTTTTAACTGTATATAATATATATGTAATGTATAGATATCTAATATGATTAGAATATCGCATATGTCGTTATGAAATTGGAAAATACTTGGGGATTTTATGAAATCACTGATTGTGTGACTGATTGATGTATCTCTAAATACATATTTAGACATATATATTTAATAGAAATAAGACTAGGTGTAACTAGTCACTAATTTGTTACCACTAATAACTAACAAACAATTTTGCAGAGATCAATTCTACAAATTATTTATATTATAAAATACATCAAAAATTATATTATAACTGATCGATATAAATTTCTGGTGTACCTACTAACGTATGTCGTACTTACTTATACCATGTAACGTAACAAAACAGTACACATATTTAATATAGTACAGTTAAACACGTGCAATATAATCGTTTCGACGACCAAACATTGATAAATCAAACGAGAGCGAAGGAAATGATTTAAGTGGTCATAAATCGTATAACGAGTACAAATTGAAGCGCGTTGAGAATAAAGTTCGAGAAAAGGATGGAGAGAAAGGCGGCGGCGACGACGGCCGGCGTTCGTTCGTTGCTTTTGCGCTGCTCCGATATAGTGAGAGCGACGAAAGAAAGAGATTAAGCGTCTCGTTAATTTGAAGAGAGACAGAGAGAGATAGAGGAACGAAAAAAGTCTTAATTAAAAGAGAACTCGTAAGAGGGAAAACTTAAATCGTTTTTACTGCACACAAAGCGTGTCGTTCGCGCGGGAGAAAGCGCGTGCTCGCGCGATAAAGAGAGCTAGAGAGACGAGTGTGTCACTGGGGGGAAGATAAACGAGGGAGAAGGAAGAATAAAAATGGTAAGAAGGAAGGAAAGAGTGGAAGAGAGAGAGAGAGAAGATGAGAATAAAAGAGCAAGAAGTGCTTAAAGTTTGAAGAGAATTGTTGAAAAGTTAAAGAGAAAAAAAGAATGAGAGAGAGAGAAAGGAATAAGCAAAAATTTATTATAATTGGTACCATTTTCAGCAATTGGAGAGAAAATGGTATGCACCACTGACCATTTTCATGTTTTTTTTTTTTATATTATTTTTTACAAGTTACCTACCCGAAAAAAGCATGTAAACTATAAAACGAATTTTTGTTTATTTTATAAATATAAAGAGCTGCAATAAACAAATTTTGTGGAAGATATTCAAATAGATACATCGAACCAAAAGCAATTATTCCATAAAAGGGAGAATGCATAATTAAAATGCAAAAAACGTTAAGGTTAATCTAATATAAATATTATACGGGACATGCATTGTCTCTTTTACCTTCTTTTTTACTACCTGAATAGACACTATAAAAATTTATACTCTTATTAGCATTATTATAATGTAGTAATAGAAAAGTAAACGGAGAAAGAGAAGTACGTAATTTGAAATGCAGGAAGTGCAAATCGAGTAAAAAAAAAACACTGAAGAAATGCAGGAAAAAAAAGTACAATTCTCTCGGTTAGCTCACAGCACGAGAACGAGCGAAAATAGCAGAGTTCTTAAGCGTTTCGTCGAAATACCTCGAATAACGCGAAAGTACGATTCGCGGATGCGCGCGATCCTCGAGAAATGTTTTCTTAGAAATTCGGATACTCGTGAAGTCGATAATGCTTCTTCCTCGATCGAACGTGCTCGAGTCTATCTAACAATAACACCGAATAGGTGGCGATACTATCGTCGGGATTTCTACTTTTAACCCCTTGCTGTACTTTGACGAGTCTGAACAATTTTAGGTTAAACATAAATACTGTACTTTTTATTAAAGTATTGTTTATACATGAAATATAGTTTTATTTGAATTCTATTATTTTGTAGATGTCTCTTTTATCTATTCCTCTTCAAATCATTTTAGCCCAGATTTTACCTAGATATATAGGCAAGGGGTTAAGTTGCTAATCTTATTTCCTACAATTATACTATAGATTAAACGGCCACTGAGAGACGCAATAAATATAAAAATTATCTTTAACCACAGGATACTATTAGAAATTAGAAATAAAGTAGGTTAGCAATATTTTCGATGTAATATCGGAGGATACACGATAGTAAATCGAAAGTTCCGACATTGATTACTGCTTTGAGAAGTATAACGGTGGTAAGAAAACGTAAAAGTAGAAACTAGACTACATCGTAGTAATAAATAAGTAATTGAGATTCAATTTCTTCGAGAGTCTTGTAAAACGAGCATACATCGTCGCTGGGCCTGCCAACTTCCATATGCACATTTCTTTTTAATTTAAAAAAAAATCTCAGCCCCAACCTGTATGGGATTTTGTTATTTTCCAAAACCTTACAAAAAAAGAAAACACATACGAAACTTGACAGGTCTTAATATAGAAATAGAGATCCAGATGATACAATTATAGCCCGAAATTTAAAAACGATAATCATATCGAGAAGCCATCTTTCTTCTTTCATAGAAATACGTAACAAAGTGTCGAGCCTTCGAGTATATACACTCCCAGTCTTTCAAGACTGTAAAAGGATCGAACGTATTCCGCGGATCTCTCGGAAAAGGTCGGTTCGTTAAACCCTCGTTTGAGAAGGGCTTCTCGTGCATGCTCGAACGTTTCGAAACGGTAGCGTACACGCGCATTACCCACGCGCAAAGATACTCCAAGAGGTAGAGAAAGACAGAAAAAAAAGAATGTATGTGTGTAAGAGAGAGAGAAAACATGCATATATATATAGGCTTGCACGGGAACGGTCGAGTCCTCTTAGATTTCGCGGTAAAAGCGAAGGTGCATCCTCGTGTATTCGTGTCGGCGAGAGGCCCGCGAGAGAGAAGTGCCTCATGAAAGATTCATTCTCGTCTTCTCTTCCCTACTCTAAGGCGGCAACGGCGGCCCCGAGGCGCTCTGATACACCTGCAATGCTCGACCAAAAGACGCACCACGAGGAAACGCGACGAATCGGACACATGCCGAGTTTCACGAGAGATTAGCTTGTCCTCGATATTTTTACAGTTAACCACGTTCGTCCTGCTATCGACACGATTCAGCTCTCCCTTCCATCTTTCTAGTTCATTTCTTTGCACTTCCGATCCCCTCGACGAGTGACAAGAAGAAAAGGAAGATACTAGGTTATCTCTCCGATAGCTTAACCCGATCTTTACGAAAAATGTCGACGCCATGTTTGTTGATTTCGCTCGCCTCGAATATTCGGGATACGATAATACGAAACTTTGTAAACGTAATCGATTTAAGAAAGTAAATTATGAAATAAATTATAGGAATCTATCGAAAACAGGAGTCGCGTCGAAATTATGTCAAATTTATATCGTGATTTCTTTGCTCGTTCTAGGGAAAATGGCGGTAGATATATTTGATGTACAGTTTAATTATTGCATGACATGAAAGAGGTTATATCTTGTTTTGATTTCGTCGAGATTAAATGTTTGCTACCAGATGATGAGTATATATATATAAAGTGTATCGGAGCGAATTAAATGAGAAAATAAATTGTTGTACCGAGGTTAGCTCGATTTCAAAGCAACGGTAGCTATTATTCTATTTAATTCCATCCATCTTTTCCGTACGACTTTCTTCTTCCTACGGGTAATGTGACCGTGACGTGCTCACGTACCAACGATTTTCCCGCGTCTTTCGGAGAAAAAAGGAGTAGTGCTTCTTACACGCTCGAACGATCACCGTTGACCGTCCGCGGTGAACGCGTAGTTCATTCATACTTTTTTGTTAAGTGAAACGTATTCGAGAAACGAGAACTCCAACCTACCGCCATCCTCGTCGTTGTAAACTCGTGTGTATAGGTGTGTGTTACGCTTGAACGTTGCCGTGCAAAGGTAAACACAGACGTGAAGCAGGGATGGTACTTTCCTAAGTGAACCCGCATACCTCGATGATTCAAATAAATCACGCGGTTTTTCGTTTAATTATTTTGTTTAAATTAACCATTTTTATTCTATTAAAAAAAAATTGATTAAAAATATGGCATCGATTGACACGTGACTTAAACCTATCAGAGTCTTCAACTAAATAATGAATAAAAATTTACATAAATAAAAAGAATAAAAAAATATTTTCAGAAACTCAGACTCTAATGGATTCATATATCCATCGTTCTCCACAGACTCGATTAGTTTCTAACATTTTTGTTATTATACCGTTCATACTTGAAATTTTGTAGATTGATAAAAGAAAGTAAATATATAAAACGTACGCACGCATACACGTGTAAATTTCGGTCAGATTACATGAAGAGACGCGAGATAACAAAAGACGAACTCCTCTCCACTCGCATTCTTTTTCGTGAACACTAAGGGCACCTCGAAAGGGTACTTGGAGGTATTTGTCGAGCTACCAACGACGTGCACGCGATGAGTGTCACTCGACGCTCTCTTCTCTCTCTTTTTTCTCTCTCTCTCAAACTCTGGCCATGCGCGCGCAAAAACCGACCGACCGACCGACCGACCGTTGAAACGAAAGCTTTCTAAGCTCCTACCAACGTTTTTATTTAACGAATGGGACCCACTCGACATGGAACTTTGCAAAAGGCTATTAGACTACTGCTCGCTTTTTCCCATTTTTGTCTATGACGTACTTGAAAATATAAAAAAAAAAAACAGCAAAATAATTGAGATTCAGCTTCGTCAAATTTGTTGCTTCTATTACATTTTTATTCTCTAAAATTTACGATGAAATTTAAAATGAGAATGTTATGGAATTTTGTTTAATCGAGTAAATTTGTAATAATATCAATAAAGTCTTTATAAATGTCTATAAACTTTTGAAAACTTCTGCTATCGAAAGGAATAATTGATTTCCATAAGAAATATTTATTTTATTAACTGAATACGCCCCCTACACGCTTCTCGAACCAGCGAGCTGGAACTTGATTCGCAAAATGTCTATCCTACTATGAAGAATGCGAGACTTCTCTTCTTTCCATTCATTTCTTTCTATTTCTTCTCTCTCTCTCTCTTTTATTCCTAACCATCCTCGTAAAATCCATCGTATTTTTATTCCCCTTCCAATTCGTTCTCGTACAAAATATCCTTTGTTCTCCTCTCGGTCCGTTTCATACGAGCCATCTTCTTTTCTCTTAATTTTTCTTTCTCCATATCTCTCTTTTCCTTCGAAATTCGAACGAACGATCTTCCAGCTCAGCGGAGTCTTTCGATAGACTAGGAAGAGATAACGTTAGAGAAAAAATCGTCGAGGCGAGTAGCGATCGAAAGGAAGCCACAAAGTGCAAATGAGAAAGAAAGATAGATAGGAAATGTTATATATACACGTTCTTGGTTTGACCACTTGACTTATTGATAAACCCACAGCATGTAACCATTTCCAGCAATTAAGGATTGCACTTTACAAGGCGTGCGCAATCGCGTCGATCGCAAAAATGGCGAAGACTCTCCGTCTCCTCGTCGTTGTGGCGAGTGCACTCGTTGAATAAAGCTCGAGTTTGTGGGCGAGCGCGCGTAAAGCCTATACACACATACCACCGGCCATTTAGGAAATTTATCGTCCGCCAAGCGGCTTGAAAATAAACGACGAGATCGATCAAATCGCGTGCAGGCCGATTAATCGCGCGTAACTTCATCTACGGAGGCACCGATCGTTTACGCACCTGACTAACACTTTAATGAAGATATTTATGTATATGGGTATTTCTCATTTACTCTTGTCTATTTTTGTTGCAGTTACGTCGATAAACCGTATATGGTATATTTTTTGAAAGAGTCATTTATAGTAAGAGTAAAAATATTTAACCAAATATAACTGAGTCTTTTTATTTTAATAGCCTTCATTTTGTTAGATTGGTAAATAGTAGATGGCCAGTATTATACAAGGGTTTCTGTAAATTTCTGTTGTAGTTATATTTTATTTGGTTCAATCGATAGCGATTAAATAATTATATAATTCTACAGCCTCCTATGCACTCTAGAGAAACTTATAAATCGTAAAGTCACGATCGAAATATCCAATAGGATGTTTCGAGGTGTACCAGAAAATAATCGATAATCAAATTCCTTTAAACAAAAGTGGCCTTCGACTAACGACATTTGTTTATTACGTATTTCGGGCTATAACGGTAACATATACACACGGAAAAGTGTTAATATCATGATGAAATTCGTTTATTAAAAAAGCTTCAGCGAAGGTAATCCGATTCTCCGTATGAGCCTTCGTTCGCCGTTAGTGAGGTTTTATAAAAAAAAGCCACGAAAGAGGATTTTAACGAAATTTCATTTTTTTTTTTTTACTGCGAAGATTTTTATTGTGCATCGGATTATCCGAAAAATAGAATACCACTTTACTGATTTCACCAATCTCGAAATTTTATAAATACGAGTCGTTTGTTATTTTAATTATAATTCAGAACAATCGTGTTTAACGACTGGTCTGTTCGCTCTTCAAAATAATCAGAAAGTTCACAAACAAGTGGGACAAATTTTTCTATTACTTCTGCTCTCCGTGATTGGTTGATCTTTGTTAGTTAATAACTCGTTAACTAGGTCGAATTTCGAAAAAGTTTATTAAACTTTTCGACTCAAATTATACTTGTGCACATGTAATTTTCGGCTTGGAAACTTATAACCAGACACCCTGTAGAATGTTATACTCAACCAAACAAAAAATGATCTAATTAAATTCTATACACCTATTTCAATTTCTAATAACCCTATTCATCCACCACTTATGGGTCTTCTTAACCATTAAACTATTTCAACATTCGAAATTCTAACCAATTCGTTTTAAAGCCAAAAAACTTTACAAACGCAACTCTACATCATGTAAACCACACTCTCGAAATACGTTTCACGCCACTTTCAGACTAATAAACTCGCTTATTATTCGATGCTAACCCATTAACCACGTTCAATACTTAATAGACGACAAAACGTGAAATGCGGTAAAGGACGCAATCGAGTAATTAATTTCGCTAACGACCGTGGGAATTAGGAAAAAAATATAAAATGATTTAAAAGATGATTCTGGGCTTGCATCGTTGGTGGTGGCCTGTTGGTAGTAGGCATGAAAACTATGCTTAAGTATCCATAAAGATGAATAATGTTGATAGTTGAATTTAACGACACCAGTATGCCAGTATTACGGATTGCGGCCCTTTCCGTCGACTTTAACGGTGTAACTGTAATTTTCAACTCGGCTCAGGGAAAGAGAGAGAGCATACGGCTAGTTGGTAATGTTTTTCGCGAAAGCGGAACATTCGTTTCGTTCTTTTCATCCTGTGTCTGCCTTTCTTTTTTATCTTGCTAGAAAATATGTTCCTTTCAACGAACCTACTTAATTCTTTGAATTATAATTATTTTTAGATCATTATACCGTCATTATAGTCATATAAGTGTCATATAAATGAGACACAAATAACACACTGACGGAATCTAGGGAATACTTTTGACACAACAATCTTCTAGGAATTTTATTCCATAGATTTTGAAGTGCTGGAACCCCTTTGTAATTGAAGTCTTCGTTTGATACCAACTTGGTATAGAAAGTCCTGTAAAATATATCGAGCGGTATTGTTTCCGCTTAACTAAAGGGATGAAGTTCCGAGACGAGACTTTAACACGATAATTTTTAAGTGGAATGGAAGTGTAAGATAAATTGGAATTCATCGGAGCGTATAATAACGAAGTATCTCTTTGACGAAGAGCTGTATCAGTAATTTGATTACTTTCGTCATTAATTTATAAGGGTTAGTTAAATAATCGTGATTAAGGCAATTTTTCAGTGTCTCATCGCTCTTTAGATTAATTACGAATTATAAGATATATCTTTAACCATTGATTATTAATCGATAATTTAAATTCATTTTAAAAAGATACAGGGAACAATTACTTTACTATATTTAACACGACGTGACATTAGTTCTGGTTAGAGTAATAAATAAAATTATATCTATCTTCCTAGTATCAACGCTATTCCTTTTATTAATATATCATAATTACTGATTAGAGGATAATGATAATCAGTGATCATTAATTCATTTAATAATTCTATCCAACTCCACCGTTAATTCACTAATAACTCCCACGTTGTCAATTATTCCAACGACACGGATCACGCTTCTAGTTAAATCGAGAGATATTAACTAAAAAACTTTTTTTTCCCGAAAAACGTCATACGCAGCAAAAAAGACGACTCGTTTCGCGTTCTCGTCGCCTCGTAAATTACGCTTAAATACCGTCGGTTTGACCCAAATATTCGATCGTTCGTGCCACGTGCACGACGTATAAAGAGAGTCGTAAGCATTTAAAAGAAAAAAAAAAAGATGAAAAAAAAACATTACCGAGCCAAGTTTTTGATCGCCCCTCGTCTACCTCGAAGAGATAAAAAATAAATTAAAAGCACGATAAAAGGGTAGCCCTTTAACAAAGTACATACGAGAAAGGGATAAAAAGGCTCGGTTGGTAAGTCAGATCGGGGTCGCGGAAAAGGGAAGAGAATTTTGGCAGGCTCGAAATTATTATTAGCGAGGATAAAAGGAGCAGAGAACTCGAAAAA
This sequence comes from Ancistrocerus nigricornis, assembly GCA_916049575.1. NCBI lineage: Eukaryota > Metazoa > Arthropoda > Insecta > Hymenoptera > Vespidae > Ancistrocerus > Ancistrocerus nigricornis. Next base: position 2,910,607 of record OU696669.1, on the reverse strand, counting down.
GAGCTAATAGTGTGGGAAACGGCATCTCTCTCTTTCTATCTCTCTCTTTCCTTCCAAGAAAGTAATTTGAAGTTAGCAGGTAGATAGGCGGTCACGCGATTCCGTCTTTCGCGTGGAAGAAAAAAAAAGAAGGGAGCTGAGAGAAGGTGGAGAGAAAAAGAATAAGAGGAGTCCGAAGAAAGAAGAGGAGGCTTAGCTCAAAGCAAACCGATTCGAGCCAAACCTTCCAAGCACGAGCGGACTTAAAGACTACCTGTCCGGATGAACTCGGCTTTCGAGATGGTCTTTCTCTATTGCGTTGTTGTATGCGTATACACTACCGTCAGAAAGTTTGGAAGAAGTACCTGATATTTAATTTTTATATAAATCATCTATAAACATTTATTCTATTTATAAATTTGATATGATACACTTGTAAGTCAAATAAATGATATTTCGAAGAATAGACTCCATTGAAGATATATGTATATAGGGTGTCCAGTTCCAGGTGTTCAAGCAAAGAACTACATATGCACATCAATGATTTGAATCGAAAAGTCTAATACTATTTTTCGAAATTCGGCTTAGTTAACGAGTTATTAAATAACAAAGATCAGCCAATCACGGCAAGGAACTAAACCGAATTTCCAAAAATGGTACAAGACTTTTCGACTCTAAACGGAAAACGTTATCGGAGAACGATTTCGACATTCATAGTTATAAGTAATTACATGGTATTAATTCATGGAAATGGAGGAAAAAAAATTGAGAGAAAAAGAAAGACAAAAAAATCGACTAGCTAGTAACATTTCTTTTTTCTTCTAATTAAATCTCTACTTCCTTTTTCCACGGACAATCGAGTAATAATTAGGCTCGTACGAAAGACGTATAACGAGCGTGGGAGCCTTGATAACTTTCCGAATGGAAGAAAAATGTCCAACCAATGGAGTCTTTTCGGGAATAAAATAAAAGGGAAGTAAATTTTTTTTTATGGAAAAATATTATATTTATATGTTTTAACGTGAAAATATTGTGAACAAGGTTATAAAAATGATTATATCGTTTGGGTTAAAAAAGAAAGAACGACAGAGAATCGAAAAAGTTTCTTCCGGTACTCTCACGATCAATGCTTCGACCAAACTGGAAGGAGACGAAAATAATGAAAGCAACGAGAGAGAAAGCGACGAATTTATCAAGATCTGTACTTCGAACGGTTATATACGCGCGTTACGCGTACACACAGCATTGCGAGTAGTGGAAGAAAAAGGAGTAGAAGGTAAAAAGAGGGAGGACCATGCCCCCATCCTTCTTCCAACAACCCGTAATTTCTTTGATCCAACCACCGTAACAGGCTTTGCGTAACCCGACGATGTGACTCAATACTTCCCGTCTGAATATTTTTCTCTCGGGAACGCGTTATGCACTTTCGCGCGATTTCCTGGCCGGCTTTCGAGATGATAATAAAGTCGAAGAGAAAAAGAGGTTTCTCTGCGTGGTGCAGATCGCTCGAGGATCGATGAAACGTAACTGAGACAACTTCCTTTCCATTTCCTTGACCATCTCTTACACTTTCTCTGTTTCTTTTCTTCCTCCTTCTTCCATCTATCTCTGTCTCTATTACTCTCACGTACGACACGACAGCTGCGCGTTTCTTAACATGGGTTATTCGTCTTTCAACTAGAGTTTCTTTAGAAAATTAAAGGGTTGAAAATCTAAAGGGTCTTCTAAATCTAAGGAATCAAGTAGTACTTGATCTGGCAATGCATTGAATATAGCGTCAACGGCTCATCAGTTTTGCCAACAAACGTCTCGTGCACATAACCTCGAATATGCAACGTTGTTAAAAATTCGCTATTAGTACTCTGTATTATTTTTATTATTCCTGTCTTAAGTCACATTTATTTCGTCACCAAGTATTCCATCTCTCTACTGTTTAAATTTCGTTCTAATCTAGCCATTAATTACGGAGATATGAAGAATAATGTACAACCAACTACGTGATTTTTCATAAGAAGCCATATTGAATTGGCTTGTAAAGGGATAAAAAGAATTACAAATTGGACCACCAAAATTTTTACGAATTATTTTCATATTATAACCTAACATTCTGCCAAGTTTGGTATTTTCCAGTCCATCAATTCTATATCCTGCGTTGTTAGTAATAACAGAAGTGAAATAGAAATTCCCATATAACTTAAATATCGCCAACTTCATACTGGAGAGCTATTAATGACATCCTGAGTCTTCGATTTACTAATTCACCAGAAAAGGTCTCGAAGTATTGGACGAGCTATCTAAGGAAGAAAAATCCATGAAACGATCTTGTTTCTTACGTCCTTCGATGGAATATCCGTATTTTTTTCGTTCTTTTTTAGTAAAACGTGACTTCTCGCGATAGAAGAACGCGTTTATCGGGAGTCCGGCTACATTTAGAAGGCCTCGTGAGTCACCAGCTTCCACGCAGATACGCAAAGGCAATGAGGTTGCCCATCCTCCCCCGCTACACCCCTTTCTTCCAACTTCTCGTCGAAGGAGTATAGTAATCCGCGGAGAACCATTAGAGTGCTCGCTTTTATCTTTCCTTTCCACCAAACGGGATATTTCCTCCTTCTCTCTTCCTTCCAAGTAGTCCCTCCGACGAGTCCGAGACGAGTTTTTCGACTGACTCTCGTGACTCACGCTTTTGTACGCTTCGACGAGCAAGGAATAATCGGATTGGTGGTTCAGTAACATCCTCGGACGCACAACGAGCGACGCTCGTCCCGTAACCTGCCCGTTTCCCAATGCAACGCAATATTTTCTCTGCCACCGTATCTCGAAAAGGGACCTATGCGTTACGTACAGTATTGTGCAAAAGTTACGTTCGTAGGAACAACGTTTTGTCATATGAGTAGAGGTATTATATAATACATGGTTATGTAATACGAAAATTCCTATGATTTTATATCGGTAGTGTGTTATTAGAAAGTATGATATAGGAAATTATTAAAGGTTATCTCATCTCTAAATGCATATACGTCGAAAAATGCGTCAAATAACAAAAAAAATGGAACAGGTATGGATTTAGAGTGATAAAATCGATAGGTGGAAAGGTCGACTTTATAACCTTTTTTTTTACCAAAAATAACCTGCGTAGGATGTTGATACGAGCACTCTTCGCGAACTTTTACGATAGAAAGACTGGAGAGGGCTTAGTTAATCTGATAATTTTTCTATAATTTTAACGATAAGATTTAATAAAAAAAACTTTTGCATATACAATAGTTACCCACTGGAACAAAGTGAAAATATTGCAAAAGCGGTAGTCTTCCGTGAAATGATGTTTGAAGAGGTTGCATAACGTAAAATAATAATGATAATAAATTTTCAATTCTCTTTCAATTTTTGACCTAAAATACAAAATAAAAACCGATTTCAAAAATTTGCTTTCTGGTTCATATTTTTTGTAAAAGTTTACTTTATTTTCCAATTTTTAGTGGACTATTTTTCTACCCTTAAGGGTGCAATTTTTTCTTCAACTTTAGATAAAACGTAACACACTAAAAAAATACAGTCAATTCTCGAACCTTGTTCCTTTTGAATTCGGTTGAAAAAAAAGGGACAACTAATTCGACGTTAGACCGTTCTTTTTTTTTCTTTCTCGCTCTCTGCTCCCCCCCACTCTTTTACCAGCTTACTCTCACGAATATCCCGCGCTCGCAGGAGAGACGCACGCACGTTAGAGAAACGGGTCGACACACGGGGCTCGAAAAGCACGCGTGAACCGTGGGAACGAGTCTGGGCATAAAACAGGTAGTATGGTACGAGAGACCGTCACGTTTCCGTGCGCGACTCTCGTGCGCGGATATATCTCATATACGCGCGCAAAGCGGCTTCTCTACGTCCCGTATGTTTACGTCGACGTCTACCCGATAAAGTGCCTTTGCACACGCTCGCGTGAAACCGTCGAGCTTGGCCGTCATCTCTCTTCAGAGATGATGCTCCAACGACTGCTCTTACATGCCGCTATTTCTCTATTATAATTGAGATCCACTAAGAACGGAAAAGCTTCTTTTCTCTCTTTCTCTCACTTTGTCGTCGTATAATAACGAGGAAATGCCGTGGTTTTGCTTTGTCGTTCCCAGCGAAAAGGGCGATTATACAGGGTGTCCGCTTCCATGTAGTCAAGCGAAGGACTACATGTACACATCAATGACTTGAATCGAAATGTCTAATACCATTTTTCGAAATTCGACTTAGTTAACGAATTATTAACTAACAAAGATCGGCCAATTATGGCGAGCAGCGACATGTAACGTTATTTATTGTGGATTGTTCCTCCTACCGCTTCATCTCTTGCCTAGCTGCGAGCTCGAGTGAACCGCCTTCCTTTGCTAATCCCCGTAATTGGCCGATTTTTGTTAGTTAATAATTCGTTAACAAAGTCGAATTTCGAAAAATGGTATTAGACATTTCGATTCAAGTCATTGATGTGTACATGTAGTCCTCCGCTTGACTACATGGATGCGGACACCCTGTATTAACTGTATTGTTACGTTAGCTGTTTGGAAGTTACATTGTTTTATTGTATTCTAACTTTTGTTATTATAAATTGGATACTATGATTTTAATTTTGTGTTATAATATTTGTATACATAATGTATAGCCATATACATATTTTATATAATAGTTACCAATAGAGTACCGCCAAAATTTAAATTTAAGAATTCAGGAGAAGAAAGTATCATCAAAGAAAGTATGTTTGTATCAATAAAACTATATTGGAGACTTATAGTGGTTTGTTTGACAATTAATTACCGTGTATCGTACAAATTATCATTGTACGACTGGTTCAGAACTACTGGTCCGTTTAACGCACGTCTAATTTGTTATAATGAATAAATTTCATACAAGAAATCTTTTTTTTTTGATATTTAGAGTATATAGAGTTTATATTTACATGTCATAATATAAATACAAAAATAACCTATACTCTAATATTATCTGATTCTTCTTCAGAAGAAAAAAACTTCTTTCACGACTTTTTGCTTTTAACAAAAATAACAAACGATTAGATACTCGAATTTATCGTAAAATATGACTAATAGCGATAATAATATCGAATACGCAATCGTGTTGACTTTGAGAACACTTTCGAGCACTCGTAAAAGTGCAAGAAGAATTATTTTATCTCAAAATTTAATAAAATTGCTCGATGATGTGTCGAGATTCTCATTAAAAATATCTTCACTCGAGACGCTTAATGTCGCGTCTTTACTCTAATGAAGCTTCTTTAAATACCGGAGAACGATAGCGAAATTTCTTCTTCGCGCTGTTCAACTTGGAATTTCACTCGAACGTGAGACAATCGCATAGCTAAAGTGGAGAGATCGCCTTTGCCAAAAGGTTATTGCAATTAATCAATCGTTTGTGATATGAAGAGACTCAGGTTAAAGGTTTACAATATGTGGTGGTTTAAAAGCGGATTTTCATCGTTAACACGACGAGTGCCGTGCTATTTTTTTTACATAACCTCCTAACACCACCGAGTATATCAAAAATAGTATATATGGTATTATATTTTTGCCGATTGGTAATTTATTTATATTAGAATAAAGGTTAAAAAACAAAATTACATATTTTCTATATAATAACGCAGTTATTACATAGAATAGTTCAGTTTTAATTAATATGATTGCAATTATTTCTGCCATTATATCAAAAACTGCAGTTACTCGGTCTGAAACTAATGAAGAGAATGAGCTCGAGATATCAATAAAATTATATTCCGCTTTGTCGTCCCGTGTATACAAACTGAAACGCGAGACACATAAACTCATCGCGACGTGTATAATTGACCCAATAAACATACTTAACGAAAACATTAGTAATCCTTACTGTATATCAAAATACAAATATCAAAAATCATTTCGTGAATATTTCGGGACTAAATGACGGTAACATGTCTGCAAAAGTTGTTCAAAATAATAACCCTAGCGACATATTTGACCCATTTCGAATAATTACCTAATATTCCAATTAAACAATCAACAGATTTCAACCAAATTTACATTCCATCAAGTATATCTTCAAGTCATACATATTTTCCTCGAAAACCTAGCCAATCAATTGGACGGTATACCTTGGATCGATCTCTACTCTGAATGCGCCTTAACCTTTCCATCGAAACACGAACATATGTAAATACTGTGACTTCAAAAAAAGAAAATGCAATCATAATCTACTCATATCCTTTCACAACCTTTAAAACCAACATCACCCTAAACGCAATTCCAAAATCTACACCTACATATGCATACACATGTATCCATACACACACGCGTGCGCAGGATATCCTTTCCCAAGAAAACACAACGAGCATTTTTTTAATCTCTACCAAGCCCTCAAAATCTCACCTAACAAACTCATGTTTCTATCAATAAAAAAATAAAAGAAACATATATATATGTATAGATAAAAAAGAGGTCCGTTACCTTACGTCATTGGCACGACCTGTTCCTTCTATCCTAAGCCATTAGCCTCGCTTCTTCTTCGTCCCAGCTGAACATAACCGACGGTCGTGTACCTTCTCTCTCTCTCTCCTTTCTTTACCATTAACTCTCTTCACCTATCGGTCGTCTTCGAACGGTGATGTCGTTCGTCTTCGTCTCACCAGGCAGTGCTCCCTTCGTTCTCTCTTTTCTCTCGAAACGTGTACAAGCATGCACAGATGCAAGGACTAACACCAGCTGCAAATCTATCCTACCACCTTGAACCGACAAAGCACGATTGTATACGAGCGTCGTCCTAACCTCAAAACTAGCGTCCGAAAGGCGCGCGCGCGTATGGAATCGACTGAGAGACAACGCGCACTAGTGCTTGTAATCACGATCGAAAGAGAGAGTTCTTGTATAAAACACGATTCTCGTTCAATATATTGCTAATACAAAACGTGAATATCTAGTTTTCTCTCTTCTTATTCGTCCTTTCCTCACTCACTCACACAAGAAAGGTTAACCTATACGTGTAAAAGTTCGTGCAATGACGTGTGTATGTGTTGATGACCGGTATAAAAGAAAATCAGTCGTCGTTGCGTTGACGGTGCGCGTGCGATCCTGCGACTGAGACGCCACGAGTGGCATGCTTAGTTTTACGCTGCGGGATTCAGGCTCCCCCTCCCCACTTTCCTGTCTCACTTTCCTCCTTCCCTTCTTTTTTCATTCCGTCTCGCTCGCGCTACGAGCCCCGCCCGTGGGACAACCACACTGTTTCTCTCTTTCCTCTCTCTTTCGAACTTTTCTTCGTCCTTTTTATTCTTACCAGTTTTACTTCTCTCTCTTTCTACCTTCTTCTCTCTCCATCTCTCTCTCCTACACGCAATCACGTACCACCACTGACTTTCTTTCTTTCTCTTTAGCTTTCTCACTCATTCGCATAAGTGTGCAAGTATACACGCGTTGTTCGATAAGGGGAATTAGGTCTGTGAATGATGAGTATATAACAACGTGTTGTTGCTTTTTTTTTACATTCGTCTTGTTTTCTATAAGCAATGTTGAAGTTAGAATTTCTTGGATATTGTAGTTGGGGGAATCTTTTATTTGTAATTGGTAAACACTGAGGGTAAAGAAATGGAAGTTGGAATTAATGGTTATAAGATTCGTATTATAGAGAAAAGACTGTTTATGTACTCTTTTGTTAGCTTAAACTTTTTTTGTGACATATGAGCCAAATTCAAACTTTTTAATCAATTAAGCGTGTTTGACGTGTATACTCGTTGTGAAAAATATAAATTCAAATAATTATTATACTCTTGCTAACTAAAAAAGTATTTACAACATATAACAAATACTTCAAACTTTGAAGGACATCCTCAAATAAGATGCCATCATTGTTCCTTGCTTACCCTAACGCACACAGACAAGATACCTACAACTTTACCGTAATTCCTCATTCTATGGTTGAACAAATGGTTCTTAGGTCTATCTCGAAAGACCATTGGCGGTAACGAAAAGAAATCTGGCCGTTTCTTTTTTTCCGTTAAACCACTGTTACCTTCGTCGTTAGCATCGTTCCCTGCCAAAATCCTTGCAACGTTTTCCTCTCGCACACGGGCTTTTGTGCCTTCGGCAGCGGGTGAGAAAAAAAGTTGAACCACCAGAAATACTGGTTCGCGATAACAAAAGGCGGCCCGCTTCCGAAATCGCGCGACGAATAATCGCTGCTTCGCCCGTTACGAACGTAGAAATACCTTCTCGTTTCTTTCTTTCAAATCTTTAACCTTTTTTTTTTTTCAAAAGTGTATATGCGGGGATCAGGGTTACCAACTGTATTCATTTAAAAATACGTGGACAGCTTTTTCTTTTTATCATGTGTACTTTTACTTTTCACTTGGGGAAGTTAAATGTATTTCTTTCGAAGTGATAAAATAAAAAGAGGGTAACTTGTATATTATTTTTATGACCTTTAATAGAAAATCCGAAGAAATTGAAAAGGAAACGATATAAAAAAACTTTAATGACCATTTAAGAATTTTTTTTTGTATCGACATGGATGATGGCAATAGCTCATTACACGAAACGCATTCGATTTATCGCAGGTAACGAGACTGTCAATAACTGTAAAACCGTGTTACTGACCACGTCACGAGTGAAGATGGTGTCAGCCATAAATCATATTCCGTTAGGGAAAAGTTATTTAATCCGAATCACGTCCGTAAGGGTCGCAACACGGCACACATAGCCGTTAACTGTGATTTACAGATAAGACCTTCTTTCCAATAAAATTTCCTTATTCTTTCTGACGATAATGAACTGCTCGTCGTTGCTCGTTTCCTCGACGCATGCACTTTTCGAGCGATATTCATCCCGGAAAAGAAACGAGGTCACAACGGATATTCGTTTCGAATTATATCGTTCTATCCTTCGAAATCCTAAACGAATCTCACACAGACATTAATGTACGTAGAAAAAATTGAAAAATCAGTGATTCGTGAAAAATCTTTAGGGTTTTGGCAAAATCCAGGAATATGCTACTAAACAGATCATAATCATTTGTTAACATTCCTAAGTACCTATATTAACCCTAACCCAGACTTTGAGTCACGTTGGAAATTTTTTTATTATTTCATATTGCATTTCCAGAAGTCTTTTTAGGCTTTTACATTAAATTAACAATTAACACTGATAAAATAAGTATTTGTGTTATAATAATTCGTTACAAAAACACGTGGTACGATTAGGTTTAAGTAATACCAAGTATACCATTTCACTACACTAATGTAGGAAGTTACTAATTGCTTTTAAGTCATGTTAGGACTTTTCTAATCAAAATACATACATCCGTATATAATATATATTACAGATTCACATAACACATGTGATATATAAGGTGTTATAACCTTCGGGCAACGATCCACTCTGAAATGCACTTGGGATCGTGAATCACGATGGTAAATCAACCGCGAAAAACCTTCCGGGCTGGAGCAATCGATAGAATTCACTATAGATGCTCTAATTCCAGCGTGGAACTTCTTCCGAGCCTTTAGACGATTTTCCACACCCCCCACTCCTTTCTCACCCCCTCGTTTTCATCGAGCCCGCTCGTTATTGTCGTCATTGCCGAGAGTACCTATCGTTGAACCGCCGAGCATTGGATTTGAAGGCTCGATTGTTCCCGGCGAGAGAAAAGCCTTCCTCGAGAGCCTCCTTTTCGCCTTTACGAGGGCTTTTTTCGAAACGTTTCGAGCTGACGACGGATAAGTTATAATGACATCGTCTCTCTTTCTTACTTTCTTTTTGTATTTCTTTTTCTATATCTCTGCTTGATTCGTTGATATCGTCCGACGATAGATCTTACTACGGATCGAGTTGAGATCTATGAGTTTTTATAATTGTATAGATTATTTTAAAAATAATATTTGTCACATTTTTTTAATTGATATCTTTGGGTGTTAATTCACCAATCAGTGCTAAGAAAACATATGTTCGGGTAAGCTCCATAGAGGTACGTAGGCTTTAAAACAAATTTTTTTTAAGACAAATTTTGAGATAATCTTTATCACATATTTAATAAACAAACAGCACAATAATTAACAGAAATTATACAATTTAAGTATCTTTTCAACTGCTTCTCTCCAAGAAAAAATCTACCTAATGATCCTACGAGTATCGTTCGGTGATTGACGCTTGCGTGCTTTGCCAAATCGAGTCTCGAAGCCGAACCTCGGCCATTATTGGCGTTTCTAATACCTATCGATTGTAAAACGAAACGCAATATCGGCCGACGAAGGCTTCGGGGCCTTCGGCTCGATTCACCTTCCGGGCAATCTGTTCAACCGGTTGATATCGCAATCGATTATCTACACAACAGAGAAAAAACGAGAGAGGAAAGAGACTGAGTGTCCAGGTGTTCTAATTCCTTCGATCTAGCTATTTCAGACCTTCCAACGATTTCGTTTACCACTCGGGTAACGCTATTGATTCGGCCGGGATTCAACGTTATCCAAGCTTTTTTATATTTAACGTATCTTAAGCGCCAAGATGATTTTTGGTCCATCAACGACACCGTTTGATACTAACTTTCAATTTTTTAACCAATTTGTCAAAAAGTGAAACTTTTTCTTCTATTCCTATCAATTTTGTCATCTTCCAATTATGCCACTCTGGGTGGTGTAGTGCTTGAGAAACTGTAGATTGGACCCTGATTACCGATCGTATAAATTGAAGAGCTTAGTAAAGTAATAATTTAGTGAATCAGCTTTAAAGTTATTAGAATACCATACGTCGTTATTATATTACTTCCTTCCACTGAAAACTGCCTTATTAGAAGCCTTGGCAGAACCAATGAACATATTTAAAACTGACCATATGCACTCCACCCAGAAATCTCGGTTTTTGAAAAAAATGTCACTATGTTCATCTACTAACCTCAATTGTTATTACCAATATTCTAATACATTTTCAAAGTCTCATTATATCCTAGCAAATGTACCTACGGTTAAAATGCAAAATTCATAGGACGTTGTTAAGAATGAAGAACGTGCAACTCGCTCCTAATTCGCCGACTACCTACGGTCGACTCATTCTCTCGTACTTCCAGTTTCATCCGTTCGACTGCGCTTATTAGGTTCGCGTTCACTTAACCTCTCTTAAATCGACGTTAATTATCTTCGTTCCGAGCGTCGTCTTACGCCATCAACGACGAACGTGTTCCGAGGACGGTGCGCGTTAGCGTATATGTTTTTCTCTGGTTTTTTTTTTTTTTACTCTCTTTCAAAAGTGACGAGATATCTCGGACGCATTTTTCTGCTCTGACTTTTCGCACGCGTGAAAAAGCGAGTGTGGAAATACGTATCTCGAGTCTGATTGCAGTCTTGGATACTCGTACAATACGATTTAATCTTTCCCTTTTTTTGCACAGAGTTTGTCTAAAGTTGTTTTTATTATTTTGTACAAATATATATTTTTTTTCATGTAATAAATATTTTTTGTTATTTATTATTTGCTAAATATGTTGCCTGTGCTTTTCTATGGTACTTGGTTTCTGGTATTGGGACTCAAATTTAGATGAATAAGTTAATAGCTGTAAACAGTCAGAGTATTTGCAGTTTTTACTAATTTTTATAAAAATTATCAGATTTAGTAGGAAATTTAATGACCAAAATACATCGAAAAGAGAAATACATAACTCATTTCCATATTCACCGCCTTATCCATATAAAAATATTTAATATTGTCTTACAAAGCTTAAAAGTATTCTCCAAAGCTACATCTTTTTGGTACCTGCACCTGACAGGCCAATATAACATACGATATTTATATTAAAATTGTAAGATAACCGTAGAGATCAGTACCTATAATCTGACCCATTCCAATTTTTATACAACGATTTACTTAAAATCATGACAATTTGCAGAATATTCTGTCTATCCTAGATTTATCTCTGACATAGCTGAACATAGACACACACATATATTACAGACATGGACACACATTTAAAGATTGTATCGGCTTTCCGTAAAAGAGCGTTAAGGTCGTTCGAAAAGAAGAGAATTCCCAAGTGGACGAAGGGTAGGCGACGTACGGCATCAGCAAATCGAACGAGTCGGCCCTTGGATCCACTACGTTTCCGGATAACGACGTTTTCGCATTAATCTCGTTATCCTGTTCGGTGAAGATAATTGACCTCGTTTCGATTTAACTCGCCAAGCTACGTGCCTTCGACGTGCGAGTGTAGACCGATCTCTTCCAAGATCCCGCCATCTTTTTTTTTTTTTTTCTTATACTTTCATACCCGACATAACCTTTCGAAGCATTTTCGCGAGCTTTTAACATCGATTATACGTTTCCTTTTCTTTCCGACGTCCTAGAGACGTTCAAATATGTATAGCCGTGAGTTTAAAGTTCATCGAGGTCGAGAAAACGTTGCGTAACACTGATAAATGAACACTGCTCTAAACTCAAATCACTTCGATATTATTCTAACGATGATACCATAAAAAATATTGATTAAATATCTTTTTCAAATAGCATTGCTATGCATATTCAAGAAATTTGTTGTTTACATTTCACAACTCAAATATTTATTATACATTTCTTGGATATGTATATAATATTTCAAAAAGACCAAATTATTACAGAATTATTATTAGTACTAAATACTAATAATACTAGTAATACTTAATACTATAAAACCGTAAAACCGTTAGAGATGGCCATACGGGAGAGATGGCCAATTAATATATTTTGCTTATTTATTGACAAGGTGACGCTGTTTTTAGTTTAGTACGTTTTGTGTGACGTCACTGAACAATATCTATACATTAGTATTACCAAATTATTTATCCATTAAAACTAAAGATTGCACCTATATATTAGTAGAAACAATGATGTATTTACATGGATGCATCAGTTGCATTGTATAGAAATATTCGTAATTGATCATATGTTGCACCGAAGAAAATGGCGGTCGATGATATGGGCCGGTTATCGTTCATGCATGATGCAACGCGAAGAAGAGACAATGGAAACTATAAAACCCTGCTCGACTTTCTCTAGTTCTATCGATCACGGCTCGTAATGTGTCGGTACGCGGCACGGTGCGCTCGTTCCAAATGCACCTAGTATCGTGACGTTTAATTTATTTAGGAGTGCACGGGGATGAAGTATATCCGTGGTAAAGCGACATCGAAAGGATAAATGGCGCCAACTTTGAATTGTATCGCCGTTACTGTCGACATTCTTTGCTATTGTCATTATTTTTTTTCGGCTTTGTTATCGTCGTGTTCACGTTTTTCACGTTCTTATTATTCATCAGCGAATTGAATACGATTACTACTCTCCTTTCTGCACGGTGAAACAAGCGGGGCGCTGCGCGAACGTACCGTTTATTAATTTCTTTTTTAATTTAGAACGCCAAATGTCCTGCGTCGCTTTCTAATTTGTGCCTAATAATCGCGATATCTATGCATGTGGGTCGCAAGATACGTCTCTATCTTTCACTTTACGATCGTTCGATATATCTCGAGTAGCTAAATATTAATTTTCGACTGGGCGCGATATCGAGAGATTTATTTCGTAGTTGAGACATGGGAGATATTGAATATGGTTTTCTCTTCGTAGTTTTTAAGTTCAATAATTATCATTTTGATTTATCCTTTTTTTAATCGTAGGTGATATCGACAAGTAGCTTGCACTTTTTTTGTTTGGCTAATAATACTTAGAGAGTAAAAGATAAATATTTTTAGATGGTTGTAATATCTATACAGGTATAAATTAATTTAATAATTATACTATAGGCTGAATCATATTCCAAACGGAAAGACTTTTATGAATCCATGAAATCCTATCAACAAACATTTTTTTAGTATACTAATTGCAACATTCTAAATTAAGCTCTCGTTGAATGATATTATAGTTGAAAAAATTTGTCAATCGAATCATTTGTGTCATTGAGAATAGTGAAAAGTTATACACAAAACTTTATTTATAGTATACTCGAAATACCTTATATAAGAAGAGAATATTATTAGAAACCTTAAAAACTAAAGGTCATGGAACGTATCTATTCAGCTATCTTTTTCTATCCAGGATAAAGATGACTCATCTTTCTCTTAGCCACTTTATGAGATATCTATCGAACTGACCGTTCAATGTCGAGCGACAGGTAATTGAACGACTGGAAGTAGACCGGATCTTTTGACGCTCGCTTTTCAAATCGTGAACCATTATGGCGACCGGTGCTCATCGTCCCGTGAAAAACGAGGACTCGAACGTGTATCCGTCCGGCCAACGCGATACGATACGATAGGATACGATAAAATGTACGCGCTTGATCACGGCTGTGAGGCAGACGACTATGACTTTTTGTCACCACTCGCATCACTAGTATAAATACATACAGTAAACAATCGACTAAACGTACAAAAAGATATCGTGCATCAATATTGTATTTTTGATTACCAAATTGAAGGTGTTCATTTATTTCTACGAGATAAGAAACTATAAGGCAAAACAAGTTTTCCGACAGCAAAACACTCCAAACTTTTCAATGAAATCATTTTTCTTTCTTTATCAAGAAAGTGTCACTTTTCATAAGAAATTATTTAGCTGTATAATATCCTAATAAATAAATTCATATACTTTATGTATTAGTGATGTCATTTATGTCAAATCGTGAATCTGTTGCAGCTATATGGTCTTTCCAAAATTGCAGGCATCCAACTAACATGATCAGTTATCTATCAAACGTCACGATCGATTGTTAATAACGTCTTAATTCGTTACCGATTAGTCGATCTCTCCAATGTTCAATCGATTTATCGTTGCCACTATTTTGCTCTTATGCTTTTACGGGATAATGAGAAACTTGATATCGTAATGGCCGAGTGGTTAACGTGAGTTACGATTATTTTCGATGACTCGACGGATTTGGTATCCACTCGGCTAATAATATTTTTGGATTTTGGACACTTGGATATCTCCGATTGATGTTTACATTAACAAGATGAATAAATTGTTATTCAATTATTTATTGTTAAATCGAAATTTTAGCGACGATAATTGAGTTTATCTACGAATGCTCTAAATTTCATATCCCACGTACCTATGATATTTAAACAATACGTGATTTTATATTGATTGTACATAAGTGTATTAGTACATAAATAAATGGATGTACATAATCCATTGTACATAAAGAAAACCGAAAGTAGGAACCGATGCATCATCGTGACACCTAAAAGTAGTAACGATTTGTCGGAAGAGGTCGTACGTATGTCCATGTTTCGTATTTGCGACGTGACACGTGCAAATGGAAAGTAAATAAAGGTGGTGCAAACGTAGAGACTACGGTAAAAATGTTGCTGCATGTTGGATGCACAGTGTACATTTGCACGTTTCTTAAATTTGAAAAGTTTTTTTTAACATAATCTTGCCTGTTATGATAAAACAATATTTGTAATGATTAGAATATTAGAGGTTAACAAAGAATTAATTATTATAATTCTCATTTCTAACTTTCTTGTAGCAATAAATATTGATACAATTTAGTTGATAATTTAGTAATCGTTTAGTTGATAATTTTAACCATAGTTATCGTTTATTTTATATATAATTTTTACCAATAATTTGATTATATGCATAGATAGCTTAAAAAAGGGGATACGTTGTACGCTGTATATAACCATATACGCGTGCGATGAACGTGTATATGCATATACACGCACAATTTCTCCAACGTAAACTCGAGCGGTGACCCTTTTTGCGTAACACACGTTCGCGCGATACGTGCTCGTGACATCAATTTCCTTTTTTTTCTGACACGCACGAACGCTCTCCGACAGTCGCGTACGGGAAATAATTCATTTCACCACAAGATTTCTTCAACGTGCCATTTCTTTTGACTACTACTCCGTATTTACACTTCTTTTTGTTATCAATGTGCTATTCCCCGCGCGTTCCCTTTTTTTCTACTTTTTTTATGTCTTTTGTTTAATAACTTCCTTCGTAATCATAGATACTATTGTTATAGAATAGAGTCTCCTTATTATTATAACTTTCGTAACATTTGGAATGTTTAGAATGTTCTCATCCATTGATTATGTAAATTAATTAACATATGTACCCAGTTTGCTTGTCACGTTGTACAATTTCCTACTATTGTCTACCGTAAATAAATAACTACATTTTATATTTATAAAAAACTGTACACTCAACCCAGCAAATCTAATAGCAAACAATATTTCCTTTTCTTTCTCAAATTCGTTCCAACAATCTCATAAATATTTCTCCCCAAAAAATTGTAGAAATATTTTAAATGAACCTTCTAAAAGTCATCAAGCTGAAGAAAAAAGGTCATGATGCCATCGGAGCTCCAGGACACTATTATTTTGTTTACCCAACGTACGATGATTTTTGTTCGAACGTTTTTTCGTTATAGAATGAATATTCAACAGCAATCGTGTACACGTGTATGAACACATCTATTTCGAAACGAACGAGTAAGTACATATATATCGTTGTTGTACACGCACACACATAGGGCGAGGCCACGAGGCAATGGTATCTCTTTTCACTTTGTTTCCGGGAGCCGAGGCACGCGAGGAACGCGTCGAGTTAACAATTAGAACGGAAAAGCATCAGGGCCGTTGCATAAAAAGATCATCGATTTTATCTTCCTTCTCTTTTTCGACGTTTTCCCCTCTTCCTCTTTCGCCGCACCCTCTCGCTCCAAAACTCACGATCGCGAACAAGAAGGTCGATTCGTCGAAAGTTCGAACTAGTTTCAATAACCCGTGATAAGTTGTTTATCAACTCACGTGATACTGATCTTCCAACGCTTCTTTTCACAAAACTTTGCTAAACTCGATGAGAAAGATTTTTTACAAAGAAAATTATATGATTGTGAACGTTAATTACGAAGGGGGAGGAAAAAGGATAAAAGAATTCTGAAACTTACGGTGGGTTGCACTAATATTCGGACACCCTATAAAGCAGCATAACTTTTTTATAATTGAACAAAACAATTTTAATTTTTACAAGAAAATAGAAGGATTTGTTTGCTAGATATCCTGTTTTCGTTGTTTAAGAAAAAAATGAAATTTCTGCAATTACGAAGACAATAAAAAAAGTCATTTTTTTTTAATTTGTTATCCAAGCTTATAATGAAAATTTAAAAATTGTCTTTTGTAGACTTGAGCAAGATATATGCATATTGTAAATTTCATCGAAATTGGTTAACGAAAAGAAAAGTTTGACAATCAGTATTTGCTTTATAGGGTGTCCAAATATTAGTACAGCCTACTGCATTTGACAGAATTCCCGTAAGCTTTCTCGATCGTTTCTATTCTCTATTCTATATACGATTAGTTTCGCCTGAAGTAAGGAGGGAGGAGTCGTCTCGTTAAGAATTTCTATTTCCATTCATTATGAAATTCGAACGCGTATGCAGTGCACTCGGTCAAACTAACCGCGAGAGCTCTCACGTGCGTAGCACCAAACACGTCGAGAAAGTTTTCTCCTGAAGTAGGGCCTTCGTGATACTTCGCGGTTAAAGCGTGCCTTGTAAATTTATATTGGTAATGATTATATTAACCGGTAATGCCATGATAACGACTGGTATGACAAATACAAGCTGTTAAAGATAAGGTCCGATATTTTAAGTGCTTAGAGTACTCTTCAAAATGAGTAAAGAATGTCTTGGGAACATAGGTCCTAAAATCAACCCTTTCGATGTAAATCACCTTTAATAATCATCAAATTGTATGATGTATGCATCATGATTTTTGCGAAAATGGACACCACCGCCGATTTCAATGTTTAATGGCTCATTTTAAAGATAAAAGCATGCAGAATAATGTTCCGTTGTCCGTTTTTCGATATCGTTACGCAATGATGAGAAATTAATCTTTTAAGTGTCGGAGTATGGGTCGTTTTCAAGAGAAAAATTGCTGTAACTTTTTAACCAATCATCCTATCGAAACGCGACTTGCATATTCGTAAAGAAGAGACTTTCCTCTTTCAAACGAGTATTTGATCGGGCAAATTCGAGATACTTCGATTTTTGACAAAAATCCTGACCTATGCATCATGATTTTTGCCAAAATGGTCACCACCGCCGATTTCAATGTTTAATGGCTCATTTAAAAGATAAACGCATGTAGAATAATGTTCCGTTGTTCGTTTTTCGATATCGTTAAGCAATGATGAGAAATTAATCTTTTAAGTGTCGGAGTATGGGTCTTTTTCAAGCTTTAAACTGCTGTATCTTTCCAACCAGCCATCCTATCGAAACGCGATTTGCATATTCGTAAAGAAGAGACTTTCCTCTTTCGAACGAGTATTTGATCGGGCAAATCCGAGATGCATCGATTTTTGACAAAAATCCTAATGTATGCATCACGATTTAGAAAGAAGAAAGCATGCAGAATACTGTCCCGTTGTCCGTTTTTCGATATCGTTAAGCAATGATGAGAAATTAATCTTTTAAGTGTCGGAGTATGGGTCGTTCTCAAGAGAAAAATTGCTGTAACTTTTGAACCAGTCATCCTATTAAAGCCACACTGCCATATTCGTAAAGAAGAGACTTTCCTCTTTCGAACGACTATTTGATCGAAGAAATTCGAGATGCATCGATTTTTGACAAAAATCCACAATTAGTTTGGATAATCGAGGTTCTACTGTATCAACTAAGATTACCCCATAGATGACAAATCTTCAATATTAATTTAGTATGGTTAATGTTTTTTCGTATTAACACACTTTTGTTAATTAATTATAATAATCGTGTATTTTCTCTCTTCCTTTACCCATTTTTTTCTGTCTCTATTTCCGTCTTTATCTCCTTCGTCCTTCCTACTAACCCTCGTGCCATCAGTAAGTACGAAAATATCTCGTCGAGACGCCGACCATGAGATATTAGAGATCGACTTGAAATTGAAAACGGTCGAAAATCTGAGGCCAAGAGAAATTAATTAAATTCCGAAGAAGTAATAACACCTTGGCCGCTCGCGTTCCCGGGAGTCCGAGATAGATAGAGATAGAGGGATAGATAGAGTGTGTGTGTGAGAGAGAGAAGAAGAAAAGAAGAAAAAAAAAGGGAAAGGAAAAAATAGGTCAAGCGCAACAAGATACGGATGCAACCGTAATTTATTCCACGATATTTAAACGCGATCAGACAATTTAACACGTTGAGTGCTCAGCAGTTTTTCGATAACTATCTTACATCGTCGTGTGTACTAAAAATGGTACACCGTATATAGTGTGGTGAATTTGCAAAAATATTATTAAAGTAATAAATATTTTATTAAAGTAAAAATAAGAAAATGCAGTTACATAATAAACGAATAACTATTCCTATTGAAATTATACAGGAAAATATAAAAAAGGGTATTACGAACATACAATTTTTTTATGATAAGGAAATCGTATCGAGTCTCGTGGTAAAAGGGAATGAAAATGAAAGAAAAAGACATGAAAATTTTCAGACGGTGTCGCAGTATCGAGATAAAAGTCGTACGGCGAAAAGCCAAAAATATGAAATCCATAATCTTACGACTCAGGGCGCATCGATCCGATCATACTTTCACGTTTCGAAGGAAAAATTCTTTAATATTGCCCGGACGTCGTCTTGACGTCGTCAAAATGTCTATAGGTATTTCCTGGAATTCCATTCGGTTTACGACGTCTCAGGGAAACGCTTTAAACGATACGGTTTAGTTAAAGTGCAGGGAACATTTTTACGTTTAACGTTGGTGGCTGCAATTTGAATTTTCACCATTAATCTCTACGAGTTGTATCAAAAAAATGTAAAAGCGTTACGTTCTTCTTATGTTAAGAACAATTTTAAAATATTATCGTTTCTTACTGATAAAAAAATTTGACATTTATGCAGCGAATAGAATTCATTTCGTTAATAATATTCAACTGCTCGTATCAATTCGTATAATCGAGAACACATGATTATTTAATTGCTAATAACATCGTCTATTAATATAATTCATAATAAATATTTATATCATTTAATTTCAACCCACGCATTACCTAATCAACCAATACGAAAACGATAAAAACTAAAAACCTTCGTTTAAATTACCCGACCGTCTACTTCACGATTTAGAAACACAATGTGAGAAATTATCGATAAGTACATACGTCTGACTGGTCCTTCGAGTTGCGAGAGATTCTAGAGCACGTTATACTCCATCAAAACGTCAATACCGATCGTTGATCGATAAGGCTTCACAAAAAAAGCAGTGCTGAAGGAAAACGCTTCAGTGCACGACGAGTGATCGAAAGTGGTTGGCGAATAAAGAAACAGGAAGTCCAAAGGAGTGACCGGACCATCATCGTCATCACGAACGAGTCTTACAGAGTCCTATTTTTATCCAACCGTTCGCCGGAGGTTCCATCTAATTAACACGGCGTGACATAGCGCTTGCAAATTTCTTTATGCATAAAAAACGAAGATACATCCCAGCTTTCACATGTATTCGAGGAACGTCAGACGATTATTTCTGCTTTATTGGTAGAACCAAGCGTTCGTGAGTGGCGACGATGACTACGAACGATGCATCAGATTTTTACGCTCGTCAGCCACCTTGTTTACATTCCCCGAACGCGCGACAGCAAGTTTTTATTGCGCCAGTGCACTTGGCTAGCCCGACGATTACGTCGTGCCACGCAGAGAGAGAGTGCTCCGCTGACACCGAGGCTGCTGCTGTTGGTCTATCAAGGTCGAGCGAGATCAGCAAGAAACCACCCTCTTTCGAGCCTTCATTGAGCTTTAGCTCTACGCTGCTGGACAATTTTGTGTTGCGAAGGATCGTAACTTGCTGTGATAAGCGTGTTTATTAATTGAAAAACTGTGATGTATGATTGACAATGAGTTTGATTGGAATTGAGTCCAGCGTATTGTACACTAGGCTGGGTTAATTTGGTAGTTTTTTAAACAAAGTACAAAAAGATAGAGATTTATAACAACTTTTTAATTAAATTAGTTTTTAAAAAAGTACAAAATCAAGTCAGCCTAGTGTACAAAAAAAAAGGACAAATTATATTTTTAATCAGATTAAAAAGTTGCTTGTTAATTTGTACTTTTCTAGGATGTATTTAGTTTTTACATAGCTTATGACTTTGGGCTCTTTAATGGTACTTGATTTTTTTTATTAATTATTATTTTTCGTTAAAATCTTGCATGTATAAAATGATTGATTGAGTGATTCAATTTTAGTTGTCAGCACGAAAAATTACTATTTTAGATGATTTTAGTAAACTTTTACTTGATTTTTGTCCTGTTTTTAATAAAAATAGGAAACTTTGTAGACATACCCTGTATTAAAATTCGAAAATTATAAAAATCAAACCAGCCTAATGTACACTCTATAATATCCAACGTGTCAACATCTGACCAGACTCGTGATTTCGTAAACACATTTATTCACCCACCCCCTATTTTTTCTAGCCCGTTCATCTTTTTTTTTTTCTTCATCCTCTTTTCAACTCCTTCGATTTCTCTACGTCCGTCGTAGCTCGATGAATGTATAATTCATAGGTCGCGTTAGAGGCCCGACAAGCAACCCCGTCGTCATCCCCGCAGATATTTTTACGTTGAGCCATCCTTCGGCGTTTTGATTTCCCAACGCAAAAAGAGACGACACACTCTCCCTCCAGTTTCTTTTACCCTAGTATCCACCTACCAGTTCTCTCATGCAACACCATCATCTCTACCATCACCAGTACTATCCGTCCACGCTGATATATCCCGGCCATCCCGTTTACTTTTCTTCGCGAGGACTTTTTTTTACGGCGCTACGCCAACCCTCCATTTACTCCCACGAGATCGAAATATCTACGCTTCTCGCTCCTTCGAGCCCTTTGTTCGTGCTCCTTCTCTCGAGGTATTCTTACCCTGACCACAAAGCATATTTTTAATGATCGTCTATGTAGGATTTTAGGATTGATCGAAGAGGTTGAACTGGTTTTGGATTTACGAAGGTTTTGACTTTGAAATTAATTGAAATTTACCGATTAAATTAACTATCCGGATTTACCGTAACTTTGGGATTACGCGTTAACTTTTTTTTATCTTTTAATTCTACCTTTTTGTTCCTGTCTATCATTGCTAAATAAAAAAAAATGGAGAAAGAGCTTTTTGGGATATAAATATTGATAAATAACTTGATAGAATAAATATGATCGAAAATTAGTAGCGAATTAAAACGTATCTATCGCTTGGGGATTAGAGAACTGTTAAAGATCAAATATGTATAACGGATGTGCACGTGTGATTTACGTTATGGAGCCATAACTTTTTCTTTCTCTATTGGGATTAATTCGTCATGTCGGATTTAACATACTGCAGTTCGATCTTTATATTCTCGACATAACAATATTCAATATTTTAATATATGATACAGAATAAAATTGACATGCGTAAAAAGTAGTTGCTATTTAATTTAAAAATTGCAATTTTAGTTAGAAAACTCAAATATATTCGTAAATTTCAAGATGTAAATCTTTATGACAAAAATATAAATAATTTATTATTATTATCGACTTTTTAAGTATCCGCACTTCGTTAAACTATAAAATATAAAACGTTATCGAATCATTAAATATAATGACATATTATAGAAAACTACTGTTTTCAGAATCGATAAGGTTTTAATCTTTCAATCACTAAAACGAAGCCTTGTATTTATCGAAGAATGTAAATATTAAAATTACCCACCCCCGCCCTACTTTGTGGAATTCGCTATCATCTAGTCTAAAATCTGCCAAGGCTCCGTCGATATTTAAATCCCACCCCTTTAAGCATCCATTATGAGTTAAGATTGCGAAAATGTTAAAACTCCCCTTCGAGAATGTATGTACTTATTAGGTCGCTCATAATACGCGTAATTACGTGAAAACTTTTCCTTTCCAGTTGGTCGATCATGAACATCGGTTAGGCTATTTCACCAATCTCTCCTTCGAACCTTTGAACCTAACCTTACTTTCTCTCTTTCCACAGGAAACATTTACTTTCTTCGGACACGAAGTTTACTTCATTCCTCGTTCGCCATATTTGTTTTTCCAAGGACTCTCATAACGAAGAGTGCTATTCGCATCTTTCCATCACTAGACTGTCCCTCGGCAAATCTGTATTCCTCGAATGTAGATCCTCCTTATCCCTTCGTGTATTCGCGCCGTCGGATCCACCCACCGTGAAAGAAGCCTTCGTTTTTCACGATACCTCTTTTTTTTCCTCGGGCAGTCAGCTATCCCCCCCACCTTCTAAGCTATCCAAACCCACACGAGTTATATACTTTTGTTTCTTTTTCGGCGATGACCGAGTACAACGACATCCGGGATTCGCTTGTTTTGCCACCCTAGTGTACCGTATATTTCATTATAGGTTTAGTTAGTTCATTATCACGAACGTTTATATCGTTTGCACTTTGGGTCAAATGTGACCAGACATCCTAGAAGTTATTAACCAATGTTAAATTATGGTGTAAGAATTAACAACTTATTTAAATGATTTTGGTTATAAGTAATCATTATAGTTACTTAATTTGTTGTTTTGGTTATCAATATAAATGTCAATATCAATTATCCATGAAAGGGATCTTTTTTGGTTATTGATAAATATTACCAATTACAATACATTTACAACATTAAGTAATGACAACACATTTTATCTATAATCAATTTTTTCTGTATTCACAGATCTTTGATTTAGCTACCAACAAGTCGAACATAATTTTTTTTCATAGTACAACCAGTGATATAAGTAGAATACCCAGTGAAATAACCAATTACTGAAAAAAAACTTATGGATTGTAGTTTAGGCTCTACGAAACATTTTGGTAATGCCTGTAACGAGTCTTAGTTTTCCTCTCCCTTTACTTTCCAGTCCTGAGAAACCTCCGACAATTTTGTAATGCATTAATTACGTTGACGAGACAATATAACGAACTAACGAATTTACGATATTCCATCCTTAATTAGGCAACGACGCAACCCTATAATTCTCGCGTGCGCGAGCAATAAAACGACGAGATCGCCCGATATTCGAGATGAATATACGAACCGTTCTTCTTTTAACTAACGAAATTTCAAGAAATTAAAAGTAACAAAAAAAGAGAACCACACAATATTACACGGCCAAAATGTTGCGTCTCTACGTATTTCTACACGTCACCCCTAAAAAGCATGTTCCCTCTTTCCCCAAAGTCATACGCACGTTCGGTAGCTCGAAGGGTGTATGTATTAGGAATTCGCACAAAGGAAGGTCCGAAATCCCGGCGTGGCGGCTTTGTGTAGAGAAAGAGAGAGAAGCTTTCGGGTATCTTCGGTTAAACTCGGTTAAGTTCGTACGCGCAGAGCCCGTATCCTCGGGCTTTGCGGGGAGGTAACCGTGGTAGACACAGGAGAAACGTATATACATAAACGCGCACACAGACACTTCATAGGTTATGTATACCTATATGGAGCTTTCGCCAAGGCGGGCGAAGCGAACATAGCCGAACTTAACCGAAGTCTCGCGACGAGTCGGAACGAGCGCTTACGAATCCATCCGAAAGCTCCGGCAGACGATGACGGCGACGACGGCGGCGATGACGACGAAGAAGAGAACAACGTCGAAGTAGAAGAGAACGCGATACGGTCGTCGTCGCGAGCTTCCCTCTCGTTGTTCCTTCGCGTTCGAGGAACGATGATTAAAGCAACGTTAGGTGAACGAAGCGTTTACGGGTGTAATAATAAAGAATCCAAAGGAGGAAGAAGCAAAGAAGAAAGGAAATAAAAAAAAAAAAAGGGGCATTGGTGTTCGCGCATGTCCGTCATGCTTAATCGAGGTGGCCGAGAGAATAACCCGCGAGAAAGTGTCTACGTTAATAACATTTAATTTTCTCTCTATTTCTCTGACACACACACACACATACACTCTCTACCGGGTGTAGACAAATGCGATTGGAAGTTTACGTTGCTAAAACTTCTTGCCTTTCTCCTACGCATTTCACGTTTTCCTGTCTCTTCGGTGGTCGCTACAACCACCACCACCACCACTGCTACTACCACCACCAACACTATCAGCAGCACCACCACCACCACCATCAGCCAGAGTGCTCGTCCCACCCCAGAAAATTTCTCCCACCCCGAAATATGGTCGCAGGCGGTGTTGCTGCTGCTGGTGGCGGCTAAGCGCGGGTGTGCGCGGTGCTTAACAGCGTTCGCTACCGGACGACGGCGGTGCTAGCTTTTTTGAAGAGACACTGGAAGAGCTTAGAGGAGCCGCAAGCTCGTGCTCTTCCGATGGGTGGACGCGTACATTGTTACTAACCCGGGAATTAAAGGGAGAGAAAGGAAGAGAAGGAACGTGTGAGAGGAAAGAGAGGGAGAGATAGATGGATGGATGGATAGATAGAGAGGAAAACGTGTTGGTACAAAAGCTCGCGAGGAGCGAGCGGACTCGAAGTGAGAGTGGTGCCGGTCGATAGTGCGATCCTTGTGTCATTTCCTGGGAGAAGAAAAAAAGGAGGAATCCAAGTTCAACCAAGTTTCTTATATACCGAAGATTATAGTGATAAGATTCTGTGTCAAAAAAAATAGGAAGGTTCCACACCTAAAGTTTCGACGTAATCGCGTAAAGGGGGCATTATCGGTAGAGAACGGGCGCAACAACGTTGATCGGCAGCAACCCGTGGCTATCCCGTCTCGTTGTTCTCTTCTTTCTCCTCCCATCGGTTCTTGTTTTTCCAAGCACTGTCGCAACGACGGCGGTCGATCCGGAGGAAGCAAGTGGAAGGGAGGAGGAGGTCGAGGCGGAGGAGGAGGTGATTTCTACGTTCGAACGAGGAAGATCGTGCTTCGTGCATCTCCGCTGCGGATCTCACGATGACGGATGGCTGTACGTGCGTTCTTCCCTCCTTTGAAACGCGACTGACGAGCGACGGGGACGAACGGAGCCACTTTTCTGTACCTTGATACGATCTCGGTGGGTCTTTTTTTTTTTTTTTCGTTTAGACGAAAACCTTGACGCATGTATGTAAATACAAATGTTGCGAGATGTTAGGGGCTTGGGAATGATATTTGAGGTCTCTATGGGGTTGTCGAATATCTTTTTCAGGCAAATGGACATTCTGGGACCTTTTTGGGGTTAACGGATTTAGGGTAGAAGTGTATATACTCTTTATGGTCGTTATCCTTTTTTTTTTTTTGAGGAAAACTAATGAAGGGTATGCCTTGCAATTTATATTAGCACGCCGAATATATCTCATGGCTTATTTCTTTGCGTTACGCGCATGAAATGGAACGGTTTAGTGGGGGGAATGTTTCAAATATTGGAGTGGGATGCGCTGCTGTGAACAGACGTTACAAGTTCGACAGCCCTGGATCGTCGTAGAGTCAGAAACGTGAAAATTTGGCACGCTTACAATCAAATTCACTTTACCCATCGCTATCGTTTATATTGGCCAGATACACTGTAACAAAATATTCTCATAGACCGCTTTACCATAATCCAAAAATATGAGCTTATTGTGATTCAAAATAAATTAATATTTTTTTCATGGATTTTGTACATCCAAATCTTGGTACGCAAAAAAAAGGATGTCAGGTTTTCTAAAATGGGGAAAAAAAAATTTTTTTATGAATTAAAATGTTTCTATTGAATTTTAAATATTTTTATCCTTCGAATTGTTTTTTTTTATTCTTCTCCTTCACCAGTTTCTATCTTATTTATCGCTCCTCTCGTTTAGTCTTTCTAATAGCCAAAAAATAAAAGGTTATGAGAGAAAGAGTGAAAAAGCATGTGAGAGAGAGAGAGAGAGAGAATGGAGCATTCGCGGTGTTCGCACAGTGAGTTCTACTGTGCCAGCAAACCGTAATAAATATCGATCAGATATCGTGCGACGACGAGCGAAAAGTGGACCGACCAAGCAAGCGAGCAAGCAACCAACCGAGCCACGTCATATCGTTTCTATCATCTATGATAACCCCAGTGCGGATGATTTTATGCGGGAGCGTGAACCCAACGGGAGAAACAGATGCGGCTGGTTGGAGACCATGCATTCGTTCGTGCGTATGTGCGTGCATGCATTCGTGAATAAATTAGCTCATACGAGAAATACCTGCATGGATTCGCGCGTGTCCGAGAAATCACGAGTCTCTTATCGTTTCACCGTCGATTGGCCGCGAAAGCTCGTTTCCAAAGTTTACTACGATACAATTTTGTTGACCTGGTTTGACTACTTCTCCCCAATCTGGGATAGAGTGGAAACAAAGTATTTTTTTTTAGACAAAACATATTAAATGGAAAAAAAATAGTATTTTTTTATTTTATTAAGAAGAAAGATCGTTTTTATTCGATTGGTTTCGATCGAAACCATAGTTTTACTCATGGTATTCATTTCTTTCTTTTTCGTTGCTTTTTGGAATGAAGTAGAGTGATCGCTAGTCCTTGGAAAAGAATCGTTCTTCGATAGAGACCAGAATCTTGAAACGAGCCTTGCCTCTTTCTCTGTCTCCTTCTCTCTCTCTCACTCGTTACTAGCACTTTTCTATTCTACCGGTGCAGTAGCAACGGAAAAGGTATGTCGTGTCCTAGTTGCCTGGTCCACGCTCGCGAGTATTGTCCTGCTTCGATGGAACTCGTCGAACCAGAAAAAGATCTTTCAAGAATTCGGTACAGCTTGGAAAAGTTATTAAAAAGTTACGATTATAATCACGTATTTTACTTCTCGGATTTCGTTGACTGTTTCTTAGATACTTTAGTTCTCTCGTCTCTGTTCACATTTTCTGGGATTTGTACATATGGAGAAGGAAAAATGTTCAAATGTTTATTAATTAGAATGTATAAATTGTTTGTTAAGTTGACAAGTGTGATGAAAGTTGGTACACAATGCGTGTAGAAAATATTCGTACGCTTTTTCTGAAATTAATAATTGACAAAATTTTACTTATTCTTTTCATCTCTATAACAATCATTATACTAATAACTAATAGAAGCAAACTTTAGGTAGCAAACTTTTTTTTAAATACTAAATTACTTTATTTTTTCATAAACTACATTAATCACTTTAACTTTTCAGTGGGTCATATATTAATTTTCATCTAGAACGCGTTATTTTTTTTATACCTTTCGGGTTTAATTAGTATATGTATATTAATTGCAGATTGTTAATATGGACAACTTCAACTCCAATCAAAAACTTTGGTCATGTTCATATCATAATTTGCTCGAATTTTTCTGACATTTTCTAATTTTTCCAATTTTAACAGCAGAGCATATACCTGCCCATAAATAATAAATTTATCTGTTTTTGTTTTGATAAAGTTTAATTTCGTAGTTGTTTATACCATAAAATCCAGCACCAATTCTGAATCATGAATGAGTCTGCTTTAATTGCCTTCTTAAACTCCATAGTTTTAAATCATAGTGCTACCACAGATTTCTTCATTTTTCTCATCCTCCGTAACTTTTAAGAAATATTTCCTTTGAGATATCCATAACTTAAACAAGTTATTAAGTGCACAAAATGTATCTTAAAAATAATATTTTGAAAACGAGAAAGATTGACTATCATCCTTGCATTTAACATGACCTCTAGTGGCTGTAATGTCGAAAGTCACAGAGGACAGTATTTAAAGACACGAGTATATTTCTAACGCTAAATAAAAAAAGAATTTTAGAGAAGAAGTTACGTAACTGACGTTATAGATGCAGCTAATAATAACATGAAATAAATCGAAAGACCAATTTAGCAACAGGGGCCATATGACCAAATTCTTATGTATCACTTATACAGGGTGTCCGGTTCCAGGTGTCCAAGCAAAAAACTTCATGTGCACATCAATGATTTGAGTCGAAATGTCTAATACTATTTTCCGAAATTCAGTTCAATTAAATAGTTATTAACTAACAAATATCGGCGAATCACGAGTGAACCCTTCGCTAATAGCTGTTATTAGCTAATAACTCATTAAGTAAGTCAAATTTCGAAAAATGGTATTAGACTTTTCTACTCAAGTGATTGATGTGTACATGTAGTTCTCCGCTTGGACATCTGGAACCGGACACCCTGTATATCCACCCAACAATTTTTATCACTCTTACACTCATACAAATGTTGAGTATATCCTCAAAACCGAGATGCCTAGTTCATTAAGCCAGAAATAATTAATTATTATCAAAATTCGGAATCAGTTTACGTTTCGGAATCGTTTGTACGATTTAAAAAAAATTTTCACCGATGGTGTATCACGCGCGTACATACCCGGTACAAAGAATCCAATTAAAATTTCCATCTATCATCGGTATCGTTTCTACGAGCGAACTAGCCAGTAAACGCGAGAAGGAGAGAGAGAAAGAGATAGAGATCAAGCTCTCGATGACCAATTTCAACGTTTTATTTACCGACGGTTTAAAGGGCGGACAAAAATCAGCGTCTACAACGCACGGTCATTCGTTCGACCAATTTGTGAACCATTCCCGGTGTAATACGCAAAGGTCGACGTTTTATTGCGACAAAAGAGCTAAACGATTACCGGTAATCCGAGAAACGTTAAGGCCTTCCTATTTTTTTTTAACTCAATTTTGTATATTTTATTTGTCATTCCTTTCATTCATTTCGAAAGTGTATATTCTGTTTTCTTTTTTATATCAACAAAAAACTTGTATTTCTCACGAACGGAGTTGCGAAAACTGGCGTCCGATAAATCGATTGTTAGGTAGTCTACAAAACTATTTTCGAAAGTAGCTTTATTTTCAAGAGAGAATGTAGACGTTGTTTTGTTAAATAACCTTTTTCTCTCTTCCTGGTAATTAAAAAATTCCACCTTCCGTAAACTTTTATTAGATTTTATAAATAAATGCGTTAATATTGTTATTGATTACTATAAAAATACGTAATTACATACGAACATCAATTATCATTTAAATTTACGATTCTAATTATTTGTTAACACCATTTTTACTAGCATATATTCCGCGATAAAAAAAAAAAGCGGAAGAGGGGAAATACACGAGATCGTTTCCAGTAATGAGATCAAAGAGAAGTAGGTACGTTTTATCGTGTGTCCCCTCAAACTTCGATGACTTCACTTCTAATTGCTCTCATTAACGCTCCCTTTCCTCGTGTTTCTAGCATACCGATACAATATGTACCACATCATTTTATCACCTCGATTATATTTACTCGTAACACAACATTTATTGGAAGCTATTTTGTTTGAATAATAAATATAATTATTACCTAAAAGCTGCAACTTCTTATAGAACAGTATATACTTTGGGAATACAATCTACAAATACGAACAACAATTACAATTTTTTTTAATACAACAAAAATATCATATATATTAAACTAATACTTTTATGTGTTTGCAAATACTCAAGTCGTTTCATTAAATTATAAAAAAGTTATTTATACATGGATTCAATACATGATACGAATTTTCGTACCCTACAATAATCATCTAAATATTTGTCATAAATGTGATAAGAAATCCACATGGCAAAATGCAAAATCCCTTGGGCTTTTTCAAGATCACTGATTTTTCAATTTCACGGAAATTGCGAGGAAGTGAGAAAAGTGATATCGCGTTAAAAGCTTCGACTTCTCTCTTTTCGAATTCTCTCGAATGTCCCGAGCGATCGTTTCGCACGGTCAGTTTTATTATACCTTCGAAGGATCGATATGTATCTCCGTCGTTGGAGACAATGCCGACCGAGAAACAACACGGTAGAACGTGCTGCGCGTCATTGCTTCTACGTATGTACGTATGATCATCGAAAGTGACGTAAATCTCGTTCGAGAGGTAACGGAGCGAAATAAATAAAGGGAACAAAAGAATCTCGGACTTATATTAGCTAGATTACGCGACTCGTTCTTGCATCAGGGATTGTGTCATCAAACGAATTGATTTAATGCGATCGCGAGACACGTCGGTCATCGGTAACCGAAACTTCCGTTTACCCTGAACCGTTTACTGGTCAAAGAATTTTATTAAATACTTTCCAAGTTTGAAAAGGATCAATCAAATGTTCGAACACAGAACTCATCGTGGTTAATGATATTCAATTTCAGTTTAATGAGAGATTCCGTTGCTCGTTTAAAGTTAAATAAAATGATACGAATGGAATATTACCTGAAATATCCTTGACGAAAAAATAAAGATATATTATACAATTTCTTACATTTATTCGCTTTATAGATCATCGATACAATGCCACGTGGTTTTGCTCGATTTCATTAAAGAAAATGTTAAAAAGTTTTAATATAATAAAAATGATCTTCATATGATACCCACAATCTCATTTATTTTAATTATATGTGATATCTATGTACGATACCGCAAACATATAACGTATGCAAGTATAGACGATACTAGACTCGTAATGAAAATGTATACGAGATTACGGAAAATTAATTTTATTTTTAGATAGATATCAGATATTAGCCAACGCTTGTAAACTTCCTGGAAATAATTCTATCCCTCGATAAGTCTCAATTTCCTGGCGTAATAAAAAAAATTTCCTCGTTAGATTAAAATCTCTGTAAATTCGTTTGGAACAGAATAATTTCGTTATCAGGAGTATTTGTTCACTCGTTATTTACCATTTCCTATCACGTGTCGAGTCCCAACGTTCTTTACTGGAATTCCTTAGTCGAAGACAAGAACGGCGGCGTCGGTGTAGAAACGGTCGCATACTTTGCTGGCGCACGCAAGAATTACATTCACGTTGTACCCGAAGAGCAAGCGTTGCGCATACGTACATACGTAGACTACTATTGCAAACAATTCCTGTTTGTCTTCAAGCTCACTCGAGGCAGTGATAACGGGCGATCGTTAAACTACGCGCCGAGACTGAAATAGACGAGTGCAAACAGGGAAAAGAGAGAGGATAAGAGTGTAGAGTCGTCTTGAATCGTTGTTTGGGTGATGTAATTAACACTAAAGCTACCACGATCGGTCAATTGACCGGTTATGTGATTCTTGTTTTTCAATTTTTTTTTTTTACATCAAGTTTGATTTATAGAAATTTATTGGCAATTTTATTTAATTGACATTATTTATTAATGATAGCAGATAACATGTTTTTGTTCTAATTGATGATAAGTTTTTCAGAGAAAGTGTTTGTTTAAAGTATTCATTAAATGAAAATTAGATATACAGGGTGTCCGGTTCCAGGTGTCCAAGCGGAGGACTGTATGTACACATCAATAATTCGAGTCGAAAAGTCTAATACTAATTTTCGAAATTCGACTTAGTTAACGAGTTATTAGCTAACAAATATCGGCCAATTACGGCGATTAGCGAAGGAATTAGGTGAAGGAGACCTGGAATCGGTCACCCTGTATAGCGTAATTAGGTTCAATGTTAATGGAGCTTTCCCTTTGATTTCATGTGACCTTATGGATACAGTGGGCGTGCGGGGGTGACTGGAGTGATGGGATGGGGCCAGAGCCCCATGGAGTTCGGGTAGACCCGTCTCCGGCCCAGCTCCCCAGCCCCCTCCGCCATAAATATCGCCACTGCTCCTGCCAACGACGCAGAGGGCCCCCACGATCGCGATGGAGGCCTCTAGCAATCAACAACAAAAAGAGAAGGAGTCACGTGTTCACAGGCCGTACGCCTTCGATAAAGTAAGTCTGTTTTTCTTTTTTGGTAGTCAATGTGTCGTTGTATGTTTTATTTTTTAAAACCATTTGCTTCGAAATTATGATGATTTATACAGGGTGTCTCATTTGACTTTACCCAGCCGAAAATGATATGTACACAAGTATGACTTCAGTCGAAAAGTCTAATAAATTTTTTTGAAAATCGGCCTAATTAACGAGTTATCGTATAAAGGAAAGCAAGTTCAATCAATTCTAAGACATTTTAAAAACTGAGGCAAATTTGTTTTAACAATTTTACACCCTGTATACATAATTAGAAAATGAACAGCTTCATATTATCAACATATTTTTAACTCATTAACTTTAAAAATAATCCGTCATTCGAGATTCCACAAAAGAAACACACATTTCTCACAAACTATAATAAAAAGATTCATCGTCATAGGAGTAAGTATTCTGTCAGACGACACAAGAAAAGAGGGCATAAATCTAAATACGTATTCTCGAAAGAAATCTATTTACCTTGAAGCACTTGCGTAATCACCGGTAGAAATATGACAAAATCTAGGAAAGACTGATCGAGACCGGTACCTACTCCACAGATGGAGGGGCTGGTGCGGGAGATGCAAGACCCTCAAAACGGGGTACCCGTGCGCAGCCAAAAACAATTTCTCACCTCGATCCCCTCAGCGTTCATGGGTGAGTGCCATCGGTACCTGCGTTGTGGAATAAACGTAAGCGGCCATCACGGCCAGGAGAGTACAGTAGACTGCCTGCGTGTTGCAGGTTATGACCTCGTCGAGTGGCTGATGGATCGGCTTTCCATCGAGGAATCAGGTACGAACGTCAGTGGACCCTTCGCGAGTTTGGATATCCGTGCGGATTGCCCTGCCATCCTAGAAAGGATTTTGCATCAAACGCGTCCTAAAGAAAAATGCTTATTGATTGATCCTATCTGTGTTCGGCATAATATATATTCTTTTCTTCCTTTTTGCGGCTACATATTGGTATCGATGATGGAAGGGAAGATCGTGGGTGCTTGTTCCATTACACTGAAAGAAGTATCTGTATATTATCATCTCTTCCACGATTATCCCAACTAACATTTAACCCAAAAATACAACTTTCACATCTGCCAATTGTTTTCGATAGCTGGCTAACTCGCTTTGCTTCGTGCTGACATTCAACAGGATCACCCTTTGAAGCACAGAATTTTTAGAAAATAAAAAGGCCCATATTGCACAGAAATTTTATTTGTTTTTCAATTGAACAAAGTCTTTATGTAAGTGAGACGAAAAATAAACATATATGCACGTGGCAATTGCTAAATTGGGTCAAAAAATGTCCCACAGTGCATATTCACACATTAATAAGGTGGGACACTTTTAATACCACCGTGCCTTAACGAGTTAAATGGAATTTAACATGCATAGATCAAATCCTAGGAAAAGTAACGATAACTTATCGGTCATCTTATTTTTTTCTTGAGCCATATTCATGCTCCCGCGTGAGATAGGGTGAAAAGAGATGAATCTGCATTTATGCGAAACAGCGTGTCCGGGCGACACGCTTCAGCGGCATGAATTCCTGTTAAATGTGCGCTTTGAAAACGATTACTCGTGCACGTAGAAGAATTCCATAGCTCGCGTTAGCAAAGCGTGTGTATCTCGTGTTGCGTAAGCGTTGCACGTAACCAGCCAGAGTTTGTTGTACGTCGAATAGTAGTCGTTTTCTCAGGTATGAAAGTGCATTGTTATGTTGACAGTAGAGGCGCTCCATATCGCTAATCAACTATGCCAGTATGGCTACTTCTTCCCGGTGAACGACTCCAAGACGCTCACCGTAAAGGACGATAGCTCATTGTATAGATTTCAGGTATATAGACTATACATACAATTTCGTAGGTGATGGGGTTAAGGCAAGAGAATATAATAGTGATTTTTTTTCTCGACTTATCAGTCACCATATTATTGGCCATGGCAACACAGAACACCCGACAACGTGGAATACGCTATTTATCTGGCTAAGCGAACATTACGAAACAAACAACGCCACGCACTCGAAGATTACGAAACCGTATGTAAATCGATACGAATGTTACCAAATATTCCAACGTGTATTGTCATCTTACGATGAAAAATTCTCTTAGGAAGCTTTGAACAGTCTACGGAAGAACCTGCAAAATAAATGGGATATCATACAGCTACAGGCCGAGGAACAGGTGAATAACTACTAGTCGTCGTTTTAAAGATATACCAGTCTTTGGAATATAAAAAAGGACATGTCAAACGTTCTAACTTTAAAAGAAACGATAGAACCTGTATTATCCATGGAACGATCTAACTTTTTTTTAAAGAACCAATATATTCTCCATCGAAGGTCGGGGAACGATTCTCGTCACTCGAAGAATTTCTCAAACAGCTGTTTAAAGTTTTCTACGACATTTCGACGAATTTGTTCTTCGAGTTCTTTGCAAGCATCTTGAAACGTTACTTTCGATAGATATGTGTATAATACAGGTTCTAGGTTGAGTAGCACGTCGTGTACGGAAGCATGTGACTCCTTGAAATGGTGCTAACTTTGTGGGCTCAGGTACGATTAGCGAAAGACCGGAAGAAGGGGGATAAGATAGTAAGCGATTCACAGGAAAGAGCATTTTGGAGAGTTTACCGGCCACCACCGGGTTGTCTTAGTAGCCTCGAAGTAGTTCCAGGACCTACACGTTTTCGTCCTGGACTTCCACGCCCTCCACCACGCAAACGCACCATTGCTGAGTTACAACGAGAGGTGATCTTACGTGTTTACAGTGATCGTAGATATTATTTCAAGATTATTTCAAATCAAATAACTTGTGCCAAGAAATTCTTAACAAATTTTACCGATAATTCGTTGTAATGACATATGTCATTAATGCATTACAAACAAAAAATCATGTGCTCAAGTGTTAAGTGGCAAAGAAATAAGTTCTATACTCACTATACTTAGTCTCTTTTATCATCTCAATTATCACCAGCTCGTTTTCACATGTTTCTTTGTCTCCGTTTCTTCTTTAAAACAGGTTGACTTCCTACGAAACAGTTTAACGCGTACGAGGATAAAGGTTTCGGCCGCGATAGAAAATTTAAAGTCATACTTTGAAACTTACGTGGAATACGACCCCATGTTCGTACATCCGCAACCCTCCAACCCGTGGATTACAGATGACAGCACATTTTGGCAGCTGAATAGTCCGCTGTTAGTACATAAACATAAAATACTTTTTTTTTTCAAGAGTATTTAAAACATTATTTTAAAAATTAATTTATCATTTTTTTCCATTCCTTCAGGGTGGAAATTCCTACAGAAAAGCGCGTTAAACGATGGGCACTCTCGATGGAAGAACTCATGTCCGATCCAACAGGTGACGAATCTTTGACAGCGAATTACAATAAAAAATTTTTTTCGCTAAATTTCATACGTGGCATCAGTGAAGTGAATAATTTTGTGTTATAGGGTTACAAGAATTCACGAGTTACCTACGGAAGGAATACAGTCATGAAAATATTCGATTTTGGGTGGCTGTGAAAGATCTTAGGCACAGTCATCAAGCACAAATAACGGAGAAGGTCAACGAGATTTTTAAGTACGTTGATTTATTCTTCATTCGTGACAAGATTTAATTTTGTTTTTATTATACTTTCATTTTTTCGTTCTAAATAATGTAACTACAATAATTTATTATCTATTTGCATAATCAATTATTTTCCTATTTTATCTATGTATACTTTAACACCATTTTTGGTACACGGTGTTCGAAGTGCAGCAACCATCATATTAGGGGATGTAGTATCGATACTAACAATTATTTATTGCAATTTATCTATCAACGACAAAAAACATCACTCGACTTTAAAATGTAGTTCACGATACGCCACAAGGAGCACTCGGCATTTCCTTAAATCAAAAGACTAACATCAATTTTGTTTCTTTAAAAACACAAAAGAGTTCATTTAGTACTTAAATTGCAATGCCATTCGTAAAACTTCTTTCAAGTATTAAAAAAGAAAAAAAACCGCAAGAAACGCGCGTGAACTGCGTAAGAAGGAAAGAAAAATCAATACGTATGTCCATTATAACAGAGAGTTCCTGGCGCCGGGCGCACCTTGCGAGATCAACATCGATGGGAAGACAATGGAAAAGGTCCATCAGGAAATGAAAAATCCCAGCAGATTTACCTTCGACTCCGCCGCCGAGCATGTATATACGCTTCTCCTCAAGAAGGATTGCTACCCCAGATTTATTCGCTCGGATCAATATCGAAATCTTTTAGCCGCTGGAGTACAGCCTCTGCAAAAGAAAAGGTAAATGCAACTTTGATAAAAGCTCTCACTCTGTCAATTTTTCTTATTTCTTTGAGCGTAGAGCACTCATCGCGCTCCGTCGAATTTAGTCTTAAGAAACATCAGCGTGTTACTGATATACAAACCTAAGGAACCTAGAATTTAGAGCCGTTATTTCCAGATTCTTCAGCTTCGGTGGCCAAGCCAAAAAGAAGATGGCATCTAGCGTGAGTACAACGACAAGCACGTTACAGCAACAGCAACAACCGCAACACGGAAATATGGGAAGTAGTACTGGTGGTGGTAGAAGAAGAGGAAGCGATCGAAGTCTATCGGGATCGGCTCACGAGCTCGCCGTTTGTGGTGTTCGCGAAATGGGTTCCGGTCCAAGAGTGCCGCATTCTCATAGCCAGTCAAATCTCACCGATATTCCATACAGGTACGAGGATACGTTCGTATGTACGTACGTTAATCCTTTTTTAAATAATTCAGAGATAATTATTGAAAGGAGGCCAAAAAAGGAACACCAATTATTCTTGTTTCATTATCTTTGTGTTAATTTTTTAACACGTTCAATGCTGAAATGTTAATTTTGTTCATGACATAAGACTGATACCTTGTTAATATCAATATGGTATATCTTGGGGTATAGTATAAAATGATTTGATTGAACTAGATAGTTATGTTTTATCTTATTTATACCAATGTTGGTGTTGAATACCAAATTGAGTACTATTCACGGATAACTCTACAGCATTAAACGTGTTATAGAATAACGGATACGCATTTTTGTTTCGTTGGATGTTTTAACACGTTGAATAAATTGACTAAAAAACATTGATTAAATCGACTAATTATAAATAGTTCTTGAATCATTGATAACTGTAATAGCATCAGAGTCAATTCGAATACCAATTAACAGTGTTACTCTTTAATAATATTCAACGTGTTAAAAAACGCACATCATCAGCAGTTCTTTTTATTTCCATTTTATTTCATCGTACGTTCGATCGCTTCACGGCACCCTTCGAATTTCCTTGCATCCATCCCAAACTCAAGAAAAAAAGCTCGTGCGTGCACGTTCCTCGTTCTCACGATAACCACCAAGCGAGGCTCGAAACGATCAGAGTAATCGGGTTTGCCAGCGCGCGTTATTGTTATTGAGCCTCGACGAAAAAAGAACAGAGGATAGCTTTTATCGGTGCGGTATTTTCAGGGGTGATCTGGCACGACTCCTAAAGATCCCTACGAGGCCTAATCCTAGTATTCAGTAAGTCACGCACACATACATATGCTGAGTACGTTGCGTAAAAAATAAATCCATTTATTACGGTATTATTTTTTTTTTAACGACTACCCTCTCTCTCTTCGTTTGAAACTTTCAAAGAATACCAAAAAAAGAAAATTGTATAAATAGAAAATCCTTGATGTATCCCTATATGTTTTTTACGTCTCTTTCCGTACCACTCCGTGTGTCATTTGCGTGTACATGTAAAACGTCATTAACGTGTGTGATTTATAAACACGAATGTTTCTTATTTTCAAGTTATTTCTCAAAGTGCTGTAGTGTTTTTAGTCCTTTCGGTATTGTGTTTGTTAAGGCAAGCTTCTTTTCTCTCGTTCTTTTATGTGGATTTGTCATATTATCTATACTTATATACCTTTATCGTATGCCCTTTATTGGACATACGCGTCGGTATATTCACGGTTACTCGTGTGAAAGTAAAATACCGGTAATTAAACGAACCGGCCTGTTTGAGAAGCATGAGACGAGGGTATCACGCCCAGATAAGAAACGTATACCTTCTCGTGTTATCTCGAGTGTCATCGAGATACATGTATCCGATTACGAATCGATAAGTCACGTGAGTACTGGTATTCGCACGAGTAACCGCACGTGTGTGTAGATTTACATAGGTATATAGTCATATACGTATATAGGGTAGTTTGATTTGATCGGTGAGGAGCGATTTTTTTTTCAATAAATCGATTGCCGTCTTTAAATTGAAATATTCTATACTTGTGACGACGATGTTTTATACAAGCTGTTCTAAAAGTCTGCTTCCTACGAGCAAAGTATGAACGGAATTATTATAATCTAAAAATAATACGTGCTAACTTGTATTATACTGGGTGTCCGGTTCCAGGTGTCCGAGCGAAAAACTACATGTGCACGTCAATAGTTTGAGTTGAAAAGTCTAATACTATTTTTCGAAATTCAGTTTAGTTAACGAGTTATCAATTAACAAAGATCAGCCAATCATGGCGTTCAGCGAAGAAAGACGAGATTCCAATGATCGTTAGTGTTTATTATGGATTCCTCTTCCTACCACTTCGTCTTTCATCTAGGTGTGAGCTTGAGTGAACCTCCCTCCTTCGCTAATCGCTGTGATTGGTTGATCTTTGTTAATTAATAACTCGTTAACTAAGCTGAATTTCGAAAAATAGTATTAGACTTTTTGACTCAATCCATCCTTGTGCAGATGTAGTTTTCTGCTCGGACACCTGCAACCGGACACCCTGTATAACTACTGTAAACTGATCCCGTGGGCTTTGACTTTTTGAACACTCGTGTATATAATATACATATATATATTTTTGGTGTGCCTGCAAACAAGCACGTCACGTGGATTCACATTGGACTTCTCGTTGTATCGTTTAACACGTACATTTCATTTTTTAATTGTCTAGTTGGAAATTTACATTATAGTAAAAAAAATAGATACAAGAAGAAGATTCTACGAAATGTTAATTTTGCCATTTCCATTCCGAGATATTTAAAAATACAAAAATGAAAACATGTATCACTTGCATGCTTTCCGCTAACTAAAAATAAAAGGAAAGCAAAAGAAGGAGAAAAATCGCGTGGTATCGTTGGCGAGATAAAAAGTCGAGACTAAAGCATATGTAATAAAGTTCGTGTTGTCAGGGATGCTGGCGCCACGGAGGCGACGGTTCGCCCTATGGACGACGTTTGCCCTTGGGACGCGATCCCAGGGCCAAGTACCGAGGCCGGCCAGGATGCGGCGCCGTTTGGAACGAGCCCGTGGGCTGACACGGGCACGGATTCCTGGGAATACGGAAACGACGTCTCGAAAACGTCGATACACTTTATCGATGTCGCACGGCCATCTCGAAAGAATTCGTCGCAGTTGGACTCTTGCAGCTCGTCTTCCGACGTCAGCTTGGCGATCGCCGAGGTTTCCGACAGATTGAGAAAATCATGCAGCCTTCAGCACAGTGCCGTCACCCCGAGTTCTGATCGGCATGGAATCGGATCGAGCGGTCATACAATCACCAGGAATTATTCGACTGGCTCGACCAGCAACAGAGCCAAACTCTCAGATATAGGTTCGTTTTTAACTGACTTTAAAAAATAAGGAGGTTATCGAGTCAATTGTCATGACAGGGTTTTTTGTTTTTCACAGGTCGTCCATTGGCTATCTCAAGTAATTTACCGTCGCCACGGGAATCCTTCGAGTACAGCCAAGGAGTCTGTGAAAAATACGAAGAAACGATCGAGGAGCACACGATATTAACTACAGTGACACCGGAGCAGCAACAAGCAGAAAAAAGCTTCGTTATCGAGGAACCAAAAACAAGGAGATCATCAGCGAAAGCACCGCTGATAAGTATCAGCGCGATCGTCGGTGATTTACCAAGTGATTCCGAGTGTGTCGGAACGACAATCGATGACGTTTCTTCACCAAACGTGGAAATCAAGATGGAGGTCGAGCCGGAAGAAGAAAAAGTAGAAGAAGCAGAAGTATTGGAGAAAGACGATGGAACGACAGCCAGTGTCGAAACGGAAAAAGATGAGCCAACGGAAGAGGCTCAGGTCGTTCCTGTTTGGGAGCCGGACGCCCAACAGGAAGACCAAACGGCACCAACGACCACCGCAGCGAGCACCACTGCTGCCGTTAGCACCGTGCCGACTCGGGATAAGCGTGACAATAATGTTAACGAGGTGTGCCCGTGGGAGGACGAGTAAGTAAACAACAAAGCAAAAAAAAAAAAGCTTACCTCTGACTTTAGAACAAGTGTCTACATACCTATCTCTTAAACCAAAGCAAAAAGATAAAAAAAAAACAAACAAAATTCCACCTGTCCGTTCCGTGATCTCGTTTGAACACGATTATATGAACGATCTTTTTCGGACTCGTTCGTATTGGAAACGCACGGAATAATCCCTATTCCCTGTATCCTTTACTTCACGGCACAGGCGCACGCTTCTGATCTTCCTTTTTTTGTTCTCGCATTTTTCTCCAACACTCTGTAGGTATTATTTCTCGGTAGGAGTAGACTCGAAGACTGAAATTGGGGAGAGACGAGACGCGTTAGAGCGGAAGGTAGGACGATTTCTAATACACGTTTCTTTTCTTTCTTCTTTTACTTCAATTTCTTATTACGTTTTACGGGATGTTACATGTAATCCAACCACTGGAGATATCTTCGTTCCCTTTGATTATATCAAAAAATGCTTTGAAAAGAGATCGTTTGACTCGAAGGTGTTAATGTTCTGATTAACATTTAAGGAAAGTATGGGTAAAACGATATTATTTGTATAGTAGATAAATTATTATTTTTTTCTATTAATCAATGAGGAATTCAAATACAAGAAAATGTACAGACAAAAAAAAATGGAGATGGTACTATTGTTGTGACAGCACGGTAGATGTCATTTGTCAATGTCTGTTTTTTACATAAGACCAATATGTCCGTACTTTTCTTATCTGAGATTGTAAAATAATAGCAAGATTGACATGTCATATTACAATGTAAGTAAGAAATAATCTTGATACGTTTCTAGATTGGATTTAATAAAATCAAAGCATTAATCTCATCGAATCAAACGTTTTCTTAAACCTGAACATTTGTTGGTACCATCAAAGGTAACAAAATTATTTCAAGTGGTCGAACTAGATGAAACAACCCGTATACTTACACCGTCTATCCCCTGATACTTTACTTCTTTAATTTCTTATCGTTGGTATCTCACCGAACTGGTTCACTTCTTTCATCGCTTCCTCGAACGTAAAAACGTTTAAAGTTAGCCACGATACCGATTGTACTAAGGTTAACCGTCTGTTTCAGGGAGAACTGTAGAGTGGATACAACCTATGTAAAAACGTATGCGACTTTAGGTTATTTGTAATCGAGCGTTTACGCTGATCTTGCATTTTACACTTAAACACATTCGTAAATTCCACTTTTTTCTCCACTATGACGGATCTCGAGTGCG
Source organism: Ancistrocerus nigricornis (assembly GCA_916049575.1). Lineage (NCBI taxonomy): Eukaryota > Metazoa > Arthropoda > Insecta > Hymenoptera > Vespidae > Ancistrocerus > Ancistrocerus nigricornis. The sequence continues at coordinate 2,868,483 of OU696669.1, read as the reverse complement.
CTAATTGTCCTGCAGTTTTCTCAGATATTACGAAAGAGATGAATTTTTTTTTTTTTTTTTATGGATGTATGCCGTGCGAACGTAACGATCGAAAGGTTTCCCCGTTGAATTTGGCTGCTAGACGCTCGATCGATCTGAAAGATAATAAATATACGACTGAAACGATCGCTTAACTTCTTTTCATTCGCGCGTTAAAGAAACTGATCAATGGCCTAACGTTTCGATTTCTTTTTATACGATTAACGACTGAGCCCCTACGGGCCACTTATCGCGGTATTTTGCTTCGAAGATAAGTCGAGATTAATTAGTTTCCTTTTTTTCTACTTGCCGAGTAGGTTACAATGTGTAACAAGGATGAATGTTTTTACGTAGAACGTATTTAGAGTACGAGTTTAGATCGTACGATAAAAAGAGAAAAAAAAAAAAACCAGTGAATTAGTGCCGCGTAGAATTACGTACGTATGTAATACATCCTTCTGTGTGTCAACATAAATAACCAAGAAAAAAAAAACAATTATATGAAATATTAATCGAAAATGTTTACGATGATATTGTTCGTTATGCTTAAAGGAAAACGATCGATCGACCGTGAAATGTTGCGTAAAATTTCTTTTTTCTTTCCCTTATCGAACAATATGGGCGTGGCCTTTGGGTGCCAGTCAATAATGAGCCCCTTGACCGCACGCAAAGATCACGTTTCATTCTGATTATTAATTAAAGTATTTCTTTATATGATTTTTTCAGTTAAGTCCTATTTTAGTTTAATATTGTTTTATACCTCGAATAATTTTGACATAATGATGCCAATAATTTTTTTTTTATTTATATAAAAATAATTCATTAACGCAACTTGGCATCGATCTATCGTTTTACGTAAGACTAACAAACATTTGATAAAAACGTTTGTCTCCTCTAATTCGTGTTAGAAGTATTTCAAAGTGTTGCGCTCTTGTTAATCGTTTGACCGCTACTTAAGCGTTTAATTAAAATATTGTCGATGCATTATTATTAGACGATGTCTCCCTAAAATGGAGATACGATTTGAAAAAAAGGAAAACGAAAAAAAGGAACAAAAAAAAAAGGAAACTAATGCATTACGATTGTAATATTTAACGGTCAAGTATTAATTCGCTTGTGAAAATATAGAGCCTAAACGAGCTGACACGTTCGACCGTATAAAATGTTATCTTCTAATGTTTAAGTATAATAATGTCAGTGTCATAACTAACATGCCGTGTCGTGAGATTGCTGGAACTGAAACTGCCCCAGAGCCAGGAGTCTACGACAATTAGATTTAAATGATTATATATATATATATATATACTTGTATGTATACACGCATATATCTTTGTCTCTATTTTTCTCGTCATTGTGAATCGAAATGAAGCCTACTTAAATGTAAACGTCGATGTTTCCTCTTCGTCTATTCTTAAGAACGAAATAATTATATGATGAAAAAAGAAAAAAGCTATAGCACGTGCATTAGAACGAAATAGACACGCTTTGGGAGCTAACCAAATAATTTTCCTTCTTTAAAAAAATCAAAGAGTTTGATGCTGATGATAATTTTTTTTTTTTCTTTTCTCACTGCAGTCGATCGTCCATTCGGTCGTTGATTTGCGAGCTGTCGAAACGAAAGTAGAATCATTGTGATTCGATAAATAAAAAATTGGGAACGTTCGCACGAAGCAAATTAATTAACAATACAATCGGATTCGTCGTGTCAAATTGTTGGTCATTATTAAACTCGCAGGACTTTTCGCGCACTCGAGATCCGTTACATATATGAGATTTTAAATATTCATGAAAAGTCGTATTGTTAATTCGCAAAACTCAAGTTAAGTCTTGTAATACTCTATAACTATAGATAACCGGCGATAAGGTAAGGAACATAAAAAGAAGAAGATAACAATTCATAGTTATTCATTTTAAGAAATGAATATAATATACTTACCACGTTGAAAAGTGATAGAATTTCGAAAAAGGGTTATAGAAAATAATGGTGTTACTTTGCCGATGTCGCGCCGCAGTCCGAGATTCTGTAATTGAAAGGGGATGGAATAAGATTAGAAAAAGTAAAAAAACGTTAATCGTAAACGTATGATAGACGGTATCTTTCCATATAGGTAAAAAAAATGACGAAAGAAATCAAAAAAGTTAATTTCCATAGTGCGACGACATTTTTTCCTGTAAATATCGCAATATGGCACTGTTGCGTTGTCACACATATAATCCTAACGATTTTGGAAAATATATTATATTCATCGTAAGCCAAAGATCTCGTTAAACATAGAATCGGGGTACGCTCAAGTTCTACTGGCTTCGCGTCCTTGCTATCGTCATTTTCGAGCCAGAAAAACACGTTAATTCGCGATTTATTCGATGCAAAGGAAATCTAATTATACGAAACGCGATAGTAATATCGCTATCGATGGCTCGATTAATACGTGCGTTTTTTTTTTAAAAAAACGTACCTCTCGAACAATTTTACGTAACGGATGTTTTAAACGATGGAACGATAGATGTCCTACCGATCGACGAAATGATCTCAATTACCGATACCTGCAAACATACGATACACACTATTATTATACGTCCCACTAAAAGTATTATTATCGTTATTATTATCACTTATGCATTTTTTATAAGGAAAAGCAGAAGAAAAAAATGATAGACGTCTATATAGTTGGCATTTTTTTCTGACGCTAGTTCTTTACATTCGAATCGTGAGATACTTCGTTCCTTCGTTCAGTTCTTAGTCGAGCATACGCGCGTTATATATACTCGTACATTCTTTTTTATAAACTTTACGATTTATTAAGGATTTAGGTTAGATCGAATTAACGTATGTACAAGTTATCCACTGCGCAAAGTAATTCCGCACTGACAAAACGGGTAATTGTCGCTTTTTTCGTCTTTGGAAGAAGCATTAACAACAGTACAAATGAAACTCTAAATTCAACGATGGTGTTAGAGAATGGGAAAATGATTTTGTAGTTTCGATATGATCGTTCGAACCATTTTTCAAGGTATCGATCAATTACATCGTTGGTATTTTGTTAATATATACTTTGAACTATGTTTAAAAATTTTTTCATTAGCGTAATCAACGATTCTTTTCTTTCGAATTACATAGTTTACATAATAGTAATACTATATAGTAGAGAAGATAGTTACAAATTCTGAGAAAAATAATAAAAATATTTAAAACATCGATTAACAACAATTACAAAGAAACCTTAAATATTATTTAAAAAAAAAAGAAACGGAAATCGTTCGAACAATCGAATCGAAAATACAAAACAAAAGAATTCATGAGTGCTTACGCGTCATCTGTTTTTTCATTGGTTCATTAAACAGTGATTTTATTAGGATTCGTTGAACTACCAACAAAATGCAATGAAAATTTGTTTGAACACCACATAATAAATCATATCGATATTTTGAACATTTGAAAAAAAAGATACGTGTGAGCTTTCCATTAAAAAAAAAAAGCGGAGCGATCGTTTAAAAGCACAAATGGTATCTACGAATCGACAAGAACAAGATCGAGAGCCACGTTCACCTATTTTATCGGAAGACTGAAAACGTACCTGAAAAATCAAACGAGAGCCGAGTTAATCGCAAAGGCCCGCATAATTAGTCTACGAGCAAAGCTTATAAAAGAAAAAGCCTGTTCCGCATCGAGTATGTTTTAACGAGATACCAAATCGAATATTCGGTCATCGCCCCCCTCACTTTTATGCTTATCGCTTCACGCAAAAGCTCTTAAACAACCACAACAACAATAAAAAAAAAGAAAGAAGATAGAAAGAAGAGAATAAACGCACGATTTCGAGGACGGACAAGTTCTTGAGAGTACCCTGGATTACTTCGCTACGTTTTATATAGATTTAATATAACATCAAATTTGACACTTCGATGCACAGTCGTCGGAGTTAGGGTCGAAAAAGGTTACGCCATTTTTATTCAGCACGACAGAATTAGCGTTACAATTTATTTTCCATGGATAATTTCTGAACGATCCACACTCTCACGAACGATAACGATTTGAAAATGTATCAAATGAAAATATAGATCGGTACACGATAATATTTTTTATTTGAAAGACTTGTTTTCTAAATTTAAGAAAATAATATACCTGGATTGGATTCGATTAATCAAATGAAATTAATTAAACGACTTGACACCAAGGTTTAATTAATTTACCTTTTTTTTTTTTCTAATTCAAATTCGGATAAAAACTTTTCGAGTGGTATTATAGTCTTTATTATACTTTATTTATCGTATTTTTTTTCTACTTAATCCAACGTCGCTCGAGTAATATTTCCATAATCTCTTGTTAATCCGAGCACGTTTTAAAAAACGTTTAACTGTCGTGTGATAAATTCGTAGTTTTTAATTGAACGAAAGCGCGGATACGCGATGTTTCATACGGCGCACGCGATTGGTGCACCGGTGGTGAGCGACTTCGGCGCCTTTTTTAAATCGTTTAAGGCGACGCGTTATTTGTACCGCGTTTCTTACGAGCGACAGTTACGCTCGTTTCGCGTACGACATGTTGTTAGAAAGGGAAGAGTAATTAATATAAGAAAAAAAAAGAAGAAGAAAAAAGAGTACATGGTATCGTAAATGATTTATGGACGTTGAGTAGTCGATTAGTGATTTAGCTTGTAACGAGAAAGAAAGAGAATCTTTATATATTATTCACTTCGTAATCACGCTAGTTGCCAACTGCGTCTGATATGGATGATTTTATTTGGAGGCTGCGTTGATGTTATACACTTTTTGGCGATGACTTATTAAGCGTACGAGATGATAAGAATGGAAGAAAAATATACATACGCAAAGATACACACACACAAACACATGCATGAACGTACATACATACACACGGACAAAGATATACACAGAAAATGTTACTAGTTAGTCGATAATAACGTTATAGACGATAAAAAGCTTTAGTGTATATAGTTTTGTAAAGTGTTAAAGAAAAAGGAAAAAAAAAACTATAGAGATCTACGAAGATCCAATAAATTCTAACACGACCGAACGTTACGTGTGTCTGCGATGCTCCGATGATTAAAAACCGATGAATTTCTTCAATTTAACAAGATAAAGGCGAAAGAAGAAAGACGACTTCGCGCTTATGTGCTTAAAAAACGTCGATTAGGGAAAATAATCGACGTACGAAAAAAATGAATAACCAATCGTTTCGTTAAACATAGTTGCATATTGTATATTATGTATAAGAACGCAGATACGTTAATCGTTACATATACATATAATATGTGATATATGCGTAATATTTTAAGCTGTCAATAGAACATGTCCTAACATTAAATATTATAGTACCATTATATCGATCGAAAGTTGCTTTATTTAATTATTGAAGTACCTACCTACGGAATACCCTTATCCAAAAAAATTGATCACAGTTCATCTATCTTTTTTTTCAGAAAAATGGTCTTTTAAGGAATCATATGAAAAAAAACGAATAAACGTGAGAAAGATAATACGCCAGTAGATTTTATTGTCTTCTCGTATACAATGGAAGGAACGATCGCGATCTTTTTTTTTTAATTTTTCAGATTCTTTTCTTTTGCGGTCTTAGTAGACCTTACAGAAAAAATCCTGGATGCATCCTCGATAAAAGTTGACCTTGAAATGACCTTTTTTGAAGGTCCAGAATGCCTCTAGGATTTTTTTCATTATTTTTCCCGTATTCAGCACCTCAAATCATCCCTGAAAAACATTAAAACTTTTGTTTCCCTGGGGGAGTCCCTTTAGGGATCAGTCCCGTCCTGCGAAGGTTAATAACAGCGACAACGATCATACGGACAGTCGCCTAAATGCACTAAACACCTGTCCATACAGTAAACGCTTGCACCTTCCCTACCTTCGAGATCGCCGATCGCGTCGCATACTTCTCTGCAAGTAAAAATTAAAATTTTTATACAAAACCATGGAAAGATTTACATATAGTCAATATTTGTTTGTCATAACAACTAAATTGATCAAATATATTATTATATTCTAGTATTTAGTATGTATCTGTATATACTAAACTTTGAAGCCGAATAATCAGTTTTTTTGCCGACTATACTTTTTTTCTTTTTCAACTAGAATTCTATCAGTTTGTTTTTCACTTACTAATAATGTAGTATAATATTAACACCCTCTACATAATAAATCTTTTCGCAGATTAATATCTACTTACGGGCATTGACAAACCGAGGGTGGGCAATGCGAAGGATAGTGAAGACAATTCGATTGACACCAGTCATTCATACCAGCTATAGATCGGAACCTGTACGTTGGCAGGCAAACTTGTGATCTGTAAAATCAATAAATGTGTTAGAACTCTTCAGGTTATTATGATGCAAAAAATATTTGTTACTTAATGTGCAAGGTGTCAATGGACCAATATCTTTTGTCTCGCCATGGGGCCACCCTGTATACAGGATATTTAACGTAATAGTTGCAACAATTTTTCAAGCACTTCTGCTATTATAAAAACATCATTGAAATCGTTTTAATGTTTACTGTAACACTACTACGTAGGAAATATATTATTTAAAAAGAATGAAGGTGAGCCTGATTTTTTGTGAACAAAAACTGAGTATTTTCAATAGAAAAAAAAAAAGAAAAACATTCTTTATATTTTTTTTTTTTTTAATTTATTTTTTTGTTCCTATTTATATTTTTACAATTTGTTGACGATCAAGTACTAATGATTTTGTATTTAAAACATTTTTTCTCGCATTGCTAGAAGCGTTTAAAAAATCGTGGCGATCGTCAATATCGATTCTATCAAACAACATAATCCAACAGAATGGAATACCTTATTATACGTGGAAATACACTGTTCAGAAAATTGTCTTCATCAGAATAAGCTAGAAATTGATTATTTTCTTCCGCGAACGTTGGTGGAAGTCCTGCCGTACTGGTCAGGATGCTAACGTCCGCGCAATTTCGAAAAGTTTCTGGTCTACCACATCCTACTGCTTCGGTACCGTTGTCACAGGTACCCCACATGTTACCTAAAATATACAATTAATTAGATACCTGCAATTTATGCCAATCACTTTTCATAATTAATTAATATCAAAAACCTGTATAATAAGTCCACTGAAGAACGCATTGAGTACAAGTGAGATAAGGTGGCAATGTAACTTGGTAGCGAAAAATAGCCTTCTTCATGTTCGTGGGTATTACATAACGAACGTCCTGCGTACCGGATACATAAAGAGGATATCTGAAATAATTCGTTTAACGAGTGAGTACCATTCATTCAATGTGGTTACATACATAAACTGAGTAAAATTCAAAATTATTTACCTATCTAAACATTCTTGAGTCACTTCCTTGTTAGGATTATTGTTTGGACAGAGATACATCTCGAATCTACCCATATGATTAGCCGTGAGCTCGACTTCTACATCGATGTCCTGTAATTAATTATGATAAATATATTATGATGTATAACACGAATTAGTGTGATAATATAACGTAAATTATTATAATTGTAATTACATTCGAAAGAAAAATATAATTTACATACATAATATAATACATACATGAAAAAAAAAAAAAATTTAAAGGGACAATAAATTTTCGTCACAAGGAACTCAGATTCGCAGAAAGATTGCAATATATTTCGGAGAGTAGAGTCTAAGGTTACCTGGCCCACTCTATATCGTCTGACGATCGTTCCTTGTGCAAATGTACCACCAGCTTCGTGAGGTCTTGGTTCCGACAAATGATATGCATCTCCACAGACACCGCACTGGCCTTGATTTTGATCCCACTGAACTGAACCAGAAAGACTTGTTAAATATATATTTTCATATATTAATATATAATATTATAACTTCTAATATCAGACTATCGAAATAAACGAAAATAATCAGCTAGTAAAATTGAATACATTGGTGGTTTAATATAGTCGACTCTGCCTAAATACATTATGTGTCGATAGCAATTAATTTTTTATTTCGATCGTAAAAGATAATCGTTCAATTTCCAATGAACGTTATGGCACACCTTAAACTCGTTCCCTTTGAGCCAAATTCTTTCTCGCTTTCATATTCATCGCCGTCCATCTTAACAACTACCCGCTTATTATGGTGAAAGGGAATCGTTTTATGAGAACGAACCTGCATAACCGCCACAGAATAACTCGTTATCATTGTAATTCACCGGATTCGGAAATCCCAAACGCCACATGCAGTTACGGGCAGGGGGATCCATAAGTCGTCCATGTCCGTTCACATGATTGTCGTTTAGTACCTTTGAGCAGAATTCTTAATAAAAATCATTATTATAATATTAACTCTTAATATTAAAATCAGTTGCAATATTTTATTCAATTAACAATAATTTAAAGCATCGTAAAAAAGGACAAAATTTCTTGTTGAATTTTTGTAGAAACCGAGATTTAGAAATTAGAAATTGTACAGTAATTAACTTACGTTTAAAATGAAGTATAATCCCATGACAAATACTCGGGAAGATCCATGCCTGGTAATCATTGCAACCTAAAACTATATTCGAATAATTAATATATATATAATTAATTACGACCTATAAATAATAGTCACTAAACTTTCGCTCTTGGTGATCGTTTTCAAACTAATTCTTTGTCTCGAATGGGTTAAATCCTATACAAAATGAACCAAAAGCCTTCGAAAATCACTCTGATGGGGAACGTGTTAAAAACATTTTAAACTTTCCTAAAAGGATCAAATTAGAAAGATTCATGGATACAGACGTTAACACTTAAAAATAATAGAGGACGATTGGAGAGTCGTTGATACAAAATGAAGCATAAATAATGAGTTTCAGAAACAAGAGAAAACTCTTAACTTACGTCTCTCACGAGACACATAACACCAAAGCCATTTCGTACGACAAACGATCACGTTTCGCGTCTTCTTATACATATCATTCGGATCAAAGATATTATCATAATTTATTGCCGGGTATATGCCATCCCGTTATTATAATTGGAAAAAGATAAGAAATCCATTATGCCCTCTCGCACGTTAGACGTACGGCGAGTGCCATTAATGCGTCCATTAGGCTCGCGTCTTACAGCTTATGAATGATCAAATGATCCGATCATATACGTGCCCACGTTCTTAGGTTGATTTGTGTGCTCGAAAATCTCCATATGCATATGAGAAGAAAATAAATTATTATTTATTGTTAATTCGATGGATTTTCTATTAAAATAGAAAAATAAAAGTATAAATAATTATGACGTTCATTCAGTCTATCATAATTTATGCTTTTATTATAGAGATACAGTCGAAAAATTAAATATTAGGAAACAATAAATATAACAACAAATTTATTATACAGGACAGTCCAAAAAAAAAATCCTATCACAAAATTCTATTGAACTAGTTTATAATTTATAATTTCAAAACAAATTAGGGAGTCATATTTCCACCCTCTCCTCAAGTCCCTATTCTTACTGTTCTCTAATTTGGATTAGAGAGAGTATCTATGAATAAATTGCAGATGAACGTCCTTCAATCGAAGCACGCCCGCAATCTTGCGTAAGAATGCTAGAAGAAGACAACTTACGCATACGCATGTTTGTACAACATACGTATTGTGTCAGTCGAATTGATACGAAGATTAAAGTGTGCACAACATGGTGAACAACTTGACGTGTTAGCTAATCAGTCGCGTTAGACTTGCCGCCGAAAGAATTTCGCAAAAGCCTTTTATCGATGGCACTCCTTTAGATCTTTCTATTCCATAAGAATCAATTTTAGGATTTAATGGATCAGATTGGTACAATGCCGATGTTTCCTAATACCTTGACACGTGACGTGACAAGAGACACAATTAATGAATTTTATTAAGTTTTTGTGTTCCAAATGTATCTTTCGGATGCTGGTATTGGTTAATGTTGAAAAATCGAGTAGGTGATAAAATTATAATGAAACTATCGTAACACAAATGATTTATATAAGAATAATCTCAAAATATTTGTCTTATTTTTTTATTGATATGTCGGCTAGCTGAGCTGCCTTTTTTTTAATTTTTAATTTTATTATGATTTGATCAGTAAATCATTTGGAGAAAAAATTATTTTAATAAAAGACAAAAAAATCGATAATTAATCAAAAATATCATAAACTAAAAATAAAATATGAGTATTCAAAAAAAATGCATAAATCAATGACCCAATATCTCAAAAGCGACCATAATCATCGCAAAACGATTCACATTGACCACACCACGATGACTCGCATAATAAATCGAGCTGTCGTCGTTGCAGTTGAGAACCAGAGCTCGCAGCAAACTTCTCAAGATTGGATCAATTTTGTTCAAAGTCGATTAAAAATATATCGTAATTTATCGATGAAACAAAGAGTCGTTAGGGTATTTAATGAAACCGAAGGATCAGACAAATATGTTTACAAGTTCCTTAAAATGAAAGGTGAGAGCCGGTTAACCTTCACCGATATGTAAATAAAGAACGGTATAAGCCTGGGTTTCTTTTTGTGATACCAAGTTATACGATGACAATGAACGAGAAACAAGAATTTCAAAAAGCAAAAAGAAGCTTCTTCATCTTTTCGTATAGTTCGAGGATATCAGAGAAATTTTATCACCACGGCTCCAATAATCAGCATCGACATAACAATTCATTTATAGAAAGGAGAACAACGACAAAGGAAACAAAAAAAATCAGGAATCGATGAGAAAAACCAATAGGATCTACCCATTCGAACTATAACCACTTATAAATAGCATTCAGCACTGTCCCAATAAAAAAAAAATATTCTTATTATTGTCCTTTTAGTACACACAATAAAAGCTTGGTTTTTTTTTCATATAATTTTATTCAAAGTCAGTTTAAAATGTGTTTTAGAAGACTGGACCATCCTGTTTTCGTGATGCCTTCGGAAATATTCGCGAAATGTGGAAAAGGTGAAGAAGATAAAATTGAAAATCGATCGTAAATGTATAATAAAATATTCGGTGATATGGGGTATTCGAAAAATTTCATTTGGATTCACTTCGATAGTAGTCTATAAAGATAACGACGAATCGATGGTTGGCGTCAGCTAGGTGATCAAACAAGGAAAGAAACGCATTGATTGAAAAAGGGTTGGGCCTCTGGTCCTCCAGTAAGAAAAAAACATTGCTTTTTTTTATATATTACATTTTACAACGTGAATATTAATACCTATAATAACTCACGAATATCGAATTAAAAAGTTTATCAGCCTGATACACGCACGTGCTATTAATATTGGTGGTACGTTTCAATATCACGCAGTGAGTGCATTGTACGCACTGGGAGGATTCATGACCACGACTTTCGAGCATAAAATCTCGTATTAACGTGCCGTGGCTTAACTGCAAGATTTAAAAATTACGATACGAGAGTCTATATACGTGAAATCCGGTAGGTAAGGCCGCAGGGTCGACTCTTCGAGAGCACTTACGTGCCTGACGATATCTTACGTTCTTTCTTCTTTTATACATTATAATACGCACATCGTGTTCGTTAATCTTTATATTTATAGTCAACGCAATGCCTTTTCTTTATTTAAATGTTCTGAATAAAGCCAAATTAACGAACTCGCACCCTTTTTTAAGTAATATAGTAATCTAAATTGTTAATAAAGATGCTATTTATATAATAAATTTGAGATTACAGAATTATCGACGCTTGGCAAATGGTGCATTCATTTTCAGTTTTTTTCCAAAAGATGTAGCTTTCAGAAAATATTTTTTATTAGTTCTACAATTAAGCATTTGATGATTCTACATAAAAAAAAAGGTCAAAAATAAATTTGATTTATACAAAACTCTAATTCTAAGAACATTGATTCTGACTAGGTGCCGAACTGACCACGAGAATCGTATGATGAATATTGAATTAATGTACCTTTTAAAGAGTCATCAATATTCTCGTGCTCGTAAATCTCTCGAACAGTGGTGACTAACTTCGTAATCAATGGTTTTACGAGCTTCCCGTCTATTCTAACGCTCAATTCAATGAAAGCTCGATACTCAATAAAAATTAGTACTTACAAATAATTATGTAAAGACAAGATCCCATGCTTTAACTTAATATTTACACTAGAATTGTGTAAATTGTGAAACAATTAAATTTACTTATTAATTTAATTTCGTTTTATAATTTATAAGAAAATTTCAATGCCGCAATAAGAATAGGAAATTCTTGAATATGCATCGTGCCTAAATACATACATGTATGTACACATACGTAAGTTTTTTCTGAGATGTTATGCCTTCTGACAATAGACATTCAGTAGAAAAGAAAAAAAAAAAATTTTGCAGGACAATGGAGCTTTTATATCGTCGAATCAATCGAATCGAAAATATTCGAGCCACGACCACCTCCTAGAAGCATGACTAACTTTCTAAATCCTAACATAAATCGACGATTCCCCTTGCATCGAAACGAACGAATCAGCAAAGGAGATTGATGGGGCGGACAATAGGCGTCAGAAACAGCTCATCAGTGGATTCACCACTGGGGGGTGAGAAAAATGTGATTATATGCTTAAAATGTTCATTTGTGTCCAAGATCTAATTTCATTTTCAGGAAGTAAGGTGTTTCTCTGTGGTCATTTTGGCGGTCTCACGTGGTAAAAAGGCAATATATAGGGTTGGCAAAAAAGTAATTTCGATTTTCACAAACAGACAGTTATGTTGTTCATATAATTCATATATATTCTGTGTAATTTATGTAAAAATACTGTCTTAATTTATAACTGGTATAATACTAAACAATGCAAATAAAAAAAAAAATAAAAATTTTGTTGTTTTCATTTAAAAAGCCTGTCTTTTGAACCGAATAATGCACGCTGCTGCACAGTCAATCGCAACATGAGTAGCGCTAGCTAGCGGCGAGTTAACCAATGAGGAAAAGAAATAAATACCGCTTGAATTGTTGGCGGGAAATGCGGGCCGCGTCACTTTTTACACTTTTATGCATCATGATTTTTGCGAAAATGGACACCACCGCCGATTTCAATGTTTAATGGCTCATTTTAAAGATAAAATCATACAGAACAATGTTCCGTTGTCCGTTTTTCGATATCGTTAAGCAATGATGAGAAATTAATCTTTTAAGTGTCGGAGTATGGGTCATTTTCAAGCTTTAAACTGCTGTAACTTTTTAACCAGTCATCCTATCGAAGCGGGACTTGCATATTCGTAAAGAGGAGACTTTACTCTTTCGAACGAGTATTTGATCGGGCAAATTCGAGATGCATCGATTTTTTGACAAAAATCCTGATGTATGAATCAAGATTTAGAAAGAAGAAAGCATGCAGAATACTGTCCCGGTGTCCGTTTTTCGATATCGTTGCGGAGTGTCGAAAAATAAATTTTTTAAGTGTCGGAGTGTGGGTCGTTTTCAAGAGAAAAATTGCTGTAACTTTTTAACCAGTCATCCTATCGAAACGCGACTTGCATATTCGTAAAGAAGAGACTTTCCTCTTTCGAACGAGTATTTGATCGGGCAAATTCGAGATGTTTCGATTTTTGACAAAAATCCTGATGTTTGCATCATGAACAAAAACCTGAATTCTGTCGAAGACTAATGATAAAAACAAACGTTACAGCAAAAAAATGAGGATGGGGCTAGTTGTCCCAGATCTCATTGTCGGGACAACTTACCTCGACGTGTGAGACAACTTGCCCCATTTTCAGAGGTTTGTTTCTCGGGTAATAGTTCAGTCACATCAAGGAGTTTTGTATATACAATATTTGTGTAAATTTTTAAAACATAAAAAAAATTATCGAGCCATCTTTAAAGTATGAATGTAATACATTCACCGAGTATAACGAAGGAAATCGGGTTCACCATGTTGCACCGGTTTCGAATATTGGAATACCGGTGGAATCACAAAAGCGAGAGAAAGGAAAAAAGGACGAGGAATCTTTGGTTTCCCAAAACCAAGGTCGGAGACATTACTATGTAACTCGATGTCTCTTTTAAATAAAAAAGAAAAGAACAAACAGAAAAAGGAAAAAAAAGTACACTCAACTACACGTAATCCTACTAGGAGACCTCGCGAATTCTCTTTAGGACCACGAATAATTCCTTTTCTAGCTTTTGAACTCGTGTGTCCTAAAATGCAAGCTATTCGTTCCTCTTCAAAATCATCTAATAACAAAAAGAAACCTTTGACAAATCCCATTGGCAAATCTTCGAAAAATGTGACATAAAAATGAAGAACAGATAACAAAATTGATTAGTGCATTACGAGAATATAAATCCTCTATAATATAGTTGACAATAAAATAATCACAGATACCTTTATACAAATAAATATACCAGGCAATCCAATTATGACACTTGATATATAGAACAAATAATAAATAAATTCTCTTAACAATTCTCTACTCTCCCTCTCCTGCAAGTCTTCTCCTCTCTAGTATGAATGGTAGCTCTTTAAAAAGTATATCGGTACCGTAATCGCGCTCGTATGTACTTACCGGTGAAGAGCAGTAGCACGTGAGTCGCTTCTCAATCGTTGGCCCGGTGATTGAAGTAGGTGAAAACGGAGCTTGGAATCGAGGAGTTCAAGGATAACTCTGCCCTGTCCTCGAAAATTCGAATTCAAATTGACTAAAAACAATTTTCTTCGTCCTAGCAGAGTCTTAGAATTGAAATCGAAGTGTTAGATTCACGAGGGCGCGTCGTCACAAGTTTAAAGTACCCGGGGGACCAGTGGTTCGATCGAGGATAGATTTCGAGGACTGCTTACGACACACTGAGGTGATCGCGATGCCTCGAGAGTGGATAAAGCCAAGCTGAATGCGTTCGCGCGAATGAATAATATGCGCGTCGCTTACTGCGCGGACCTGCGATCGCCGAAAAACTTGACTTCCAACTTGGGGAGCAAGGGACCAAGGTGTGGTTTCCAGGTACGAGATCGTTACTACGGATTTGCGAGAAGGAAGAAATGTAAAAGAGATGTCGTTGTGAGAGGTGGGATCTGTGATTATTTTTTTTTTTACAAGAATCTTCGAATCGATCGATCTACTTTCTCTGATTTAAGGGCAGGGAAAAGTTCAGTCGCTGTAAAAGAAAACATATTTATGATAATTTTTTTTTCACGAATCAGTTAATATATATTTATTTATGGAATTAATATATTATTCTGAATTAATATATTAATATATTTATTTTGAAAGTGGCCTAAGTCCATTTTCCAAAAAAATCAAGTTAGCTGTTTTAATATTCATATTTCTACCTAAGATTTGCATTTAGATATAAATTGTAATTAATAAAAAAATGGAGTTAGGTCACTTTCAAAATAAACGGCTCATATGATAAAAGGATATTTGAAGAATATTCTATACAATTTTCATTAATAATTATGAAAAAATGAGTCATTAGTTGATTTTTTAATTCTTGGTTACACTTAGAAGACAAAATACCGATTTTTCAGATAAAAAATTGGAAATTTCATGGTTATTGTAAAATAAATGAAAAAATTAGGTAAGTGACGTTGCACGGACCTCGAAGGGTTAAGAGACGACGCGTCGCGACGGTCAGTATAAAGTCAAGTATAAAGTGTCCAAATACTTCTGAAAGTAACTTTATGCGAAACAAAGAAACATGTCTCATCCTTTTTCCTCTTTCGCAAAGAAAGCAACGAATCGTCGGCTTTACTTTAGCAAACCTAGCGCTTCCACGTTCCATCGAATTCGTGCGGACCATCTCGATCCGCAGTTTTAACTTTTAGTAAGCAAGGCGTGTTAAGAAAAAGTCCGAATTCGAACTTTCACTATCAGCTCAACAACCGGACAATCGGCGAATGCAGTATGCTATTATTCGTGACAGGGAATATAAACTTTTTTTAACACATTCCCCGAAATTTTCGTTTAGGCCATTCGATTGATTATCGTTATTAAATGTAATATTACCATAAAGTAATATTACCTAAAGTAATATTACCTAAAAGACAAAAATATTAACAATATACGAAATAAAAAGTTTTGTTTAAATTCAATTTTCTTTTATTTCACTTAAGCTATGATGATAATTTGTTTAAAACAAAAATCTTTGCTTTTTTCTGTAGTATATCCTAAACCTTACCCTTTTTTCTTTATAATAATGATGTGTGCAGATTTTAAATATTTTACGCATTTTTTAAATAACGCATGTCATTGTTATCAAAACAATTAGTCTCGTTAACATGGAGCATACGCGAGCCTCGCAACGTGAACAAAGAATCATCGAAAATCGGTCTGACCGTAAACGTGTTAAAAGCCGAACGATGAAGGGGGGGAGTTGTGTAAGAAAGACGACAACTTGATTGCCTGCATTTATTTCACTTTTTCTCGTGGCTGCTTTCTCAAATAAGTACATATTATGTGCGTCTGAGTATGTTCTTCGTCACAAAAAGCTAACATATCGAGATTTAATGAGACGTAGGTATTACCGAAGGACATGAGTTTTTCTTTAGAGAATATATGTATATTTTTAAGGGGTATTAACATTGTTGTGATTATAGTGTTTGAAAAAATTTGAAATTATCTTTGATTTGCATAAACCGTGTGTCAACGTACTCTGGCGGACAACAGAACTATGAAACAGATCTCTGCATTATCGACAATGTAAAGAACCCCTTTCAATCCAATATTTTATAACATTCTTGCAAGTTATACAGTTGATACTCTTTAAGCCTGAGGTCCTGTTTCCAGTTAAGAGAGGATTCTAGTCTAACTAGTTAGAAAAATCTATTTTTTTTATATGTTTGGCAAGTGATTTAGAAAATGTGTTTTATAGATCACTTAAAATGTTAAAATATTAAATGTAAAAATAAAATATAAACAAACTTCAAATATGTAGTAAAAAACCCTGTCTCAAAAAACCTTATACATTCCTTTTATTTCACTGACAAATGTAGAATAAAAATTTAGATTTTAAATTAAAATTCCCCTTTAAAATCTAACAAGGTAAAGAAACCTAATCAGAATTCAAAGTTGGCGCTCTCGTATCGGGAACTGTCGTAACAATCGTAACCACTCGGCTATGCGTTCGTGTAAGCTCGAGTCTTCTCGGTTCACGAATCGGATAGTCCTCGGGTTCGAAGCAGCAGTGCGGGTCCATCCCTCTGTGTGAAACAATTGAGAGAGTATATTTTCTATTTCTCCCCCTTTCTCTCTCTTTCTCTCGCCCTTGTTCTTCACCAAGAGAAAGATTTAAACTTTTTTTTCACCTTGTACACCGTTCTCGAAGATAGAAGAGAACCTGACTAGGGATGCTCGTTAACAAGTGGCAGTCCGTTCAAACCCTCGCACGCCGCTGCCATCTCAGCGGTAGCTATTAAGCACACTTAACTTTCTTTAAAATCTATACAAACATCCCCCCCTGTTCATCTCGCGTCTTCAAAGATCGACCAAGTGCATGGAATAAGCCCTCGCCCTTTAATTAATCAAAAATCAACTTTGCTTCTACTTTTTTTTTCATTTTTAATTAGAGAAGTGACTAACGTGACACGAATGTTTACTTGAATTTCGTGTAAAGACTCAAACTTAATCGATTTCTAAGCGTTATTTTAACTACAATTTTTATCGAGTGCTTCGAGAATTATTTTTTACAGCTTTGTTTATCTTCTCCAAGGAATGTGCGCATTTGTTATGTTATCACTGTGCAACGTAACATATTTTTCGTTTATATTGTCTGTGAAGATGTAAATGGATACGTGGACCGCGGAGTTTGCAAAATATTGACGAAAATGTCGCTTGTGCGCAAATCGATGGGACACGAGGAAGAAGACGAAGTAGAGAATATCCGAAACGATCATCTTGTCTCACTGAGCCCTTAGTATATCGCATTTAAATCTTTGCAATCTATACATCGAGTGTGCAAATTATAACTGAAAAAAAAAAAATTAAAACTCGATTATCGATCGATAAGCCTCAAGTATTTGTTGTTTATAAACCGATATTACTTTGTTTACGTTATCTTATATTTAGATAACGTCTTATCGAAAATTTGTTGATATCAAAATTATCCACGTATTATCATCTATTTCATACCTATCGCAAGTGTAATATCGTTAATGAACTACCGCGAGAGCTGTGAACGACTTTCACTTTGTAACTACAAGTGTTTATGTTAGAGGAATGCTGTTTTGATAGGCATGAGGTTTATTAACCTTTTAACTGAGTAAGACAAGTTAACTTGCCATGAATGTTTATACCTATATGCTCATAAAAAAAAAAAAAAACTGTATCATGTTTTTCATTTTCACTGAAAAAGTACTACTAGTAGTAGTACTTGAATTTCTCAAAAAATATTTGTTAAATAGTTTCTTAAATATTTCGAAAATTCCAGATTTGTTAAGGGTGTGTTCTCACCCCTAGAAACAAAAAATTGTTTCGATTTAACATCATATTAGCAACATTTTAACAAAGTTTTCGAGTTACCAAACGTTCCTTGTAATGAAGATCGTTCATCGTTTCGCTTTACTCGCATCGCTTACAAAAATCGTTTAAATTATATTATAATACGTTTGTAGGTAACAGTATCAAACGTAACTACTCTATATTATGTATATATTAAAGCCGGTACTTCGAGCAATTGCCGTTAACTGGCATCAATAAAAGTAATCGTTTGGTCGGTCGGACGAACCTACTCGAGTGACGCGATTAAAATCGACGCGACTTTAACTTCCACCTCTCGCGAAAAATTTATGCGATAGCGTATCTCATCGAGTTAGGCATATCGATAAGCAAATAGATCCGAGGGACAAGGCCGCAGCATAGAGGAAAGTAGGGTAATGTGGACCACGGCAGGTAATATGGACCACTGCAATATTTTAATAACTAATAACATCATCTCTGTCGAAATACTGTGTACTAGAAGGTAACCATGACAACGTAAAACAATGACATTTGTTACGCGGTTTTCATGGTGATTCTACGATTGCTAGAATAATTAGTGAAAGTGATTTTAGTAAAAGTTTTTCAGTAAGTATACAATCCAGTTATATCTCACTTATTATTCATTAGATTTTCTTTGTAATCGAGTATAATTATTGTTATACATATCTACTTTACATATTTCCATTGATCTCCCAATTTTTTTTTTTTTTTTATGAGATAATAGAAAAGTAGATAATCCATCCACATGCTGGCAATTTGGACCACGATAGCTGCAGGTTATTTGGACCGGTCCAAACTATGTGTACTTTCCAGGCACGACCGAACGGAGTTTTTTATGCTCTCGATAAAGCAAAAAGTGTAATTCCGAAACTATTTAAGATATCCAAAAGCCCTTTTTGATTTTTGTTCCATAACGAAATCTAAATGTATGTGTGTATATGTGTATTCACTCTAGTGTCTAAACGGCTGAACGGATCGAGTTGAAATTTTTATCAAAAATTAGGTTGCATCTACCAAAGATCCACTGACAATTTCAGCTCGATGTTTTGTTTTGTATTTACAGTCTTTCCAACTAATATCTAACATTTAATTATCAATTAAGTAGGGTGGTCCAAATTACCTGCACCTTATCTAAAACACGTTTTGTGCTTCTATTTTCGTTCAGGCCCAAAAAAAGATATTTATTTTTCTGCTAATTTTTCGATCATTTTGTATAAGAAAGTACATTAGTTTCCCTATAATATGCAAGTAGTTTCATTAAAAAATTCATTCTGTACGCTTTTTTATAGCATTTTTTCAAACTAGTGGTCCATATTACCCTACTTTCCTCTATTCTTACTTTTTTTATCTTTATAACCGATCACACTAATTTTCCTTCCCAATCAAGTTTCGTTATCAAATTTTATTGGACATTGTTTTAAATAAGAGTGTATCACGTTAATGACATCTAAACTGTTTGTTATATACTATTTTTTTTTTTTTCTATGGATGAAAAAAGCGATTTAAAGAATAATGTCATGGTATCATGCAAAATAGTAAAAAAACAATTAATTATAACGTTATGTGTTCCCTTGATACCATAAAACATTCGTTTTTACCATTTTTTCACAGAAGAGCTTTGAGATGGCCAGAAATTTGAATACAATGCAATATGTGGATGCATAATGAATGCGCTGGTGCAAAAAACGAGCACTGCATATTCAATTTCTACTGCCAAATGTTGATTCTTTCATTTTGTTTTAGCATATATTTAATACGCCCTTCGGATCATATCGCTCACCTACTATCGACAATTGTCATTTTTTTAAAGTTTTAAATGATATGTTGTTTTACTATAATTACAGAGTTTTATATTTTTTAAATATACACAATCTTATCGCTGATAGAATCAAGTATATAACTTGAAAACTAATTGAGAGGCCATAGTGCATTATAGTTCTGTAAAACAAATTTTTATTATTATTAGAAATAAATGATTTACTATATTTTTTATACCACTAGGTACATATTTGTTGTATATAACGATAGAGTATAGATGGGTGATTTGATTATAGGACAGAGGGCCCACTGGAAAAGATGTTTGACCGGCTCAGCATTAAGAGAACCAAAGGAACCAGTAGTTACGACCGAAATTCCTGGACCATGTTCGCGCGGTTTGTTCCAGGAACTAAATTCGATACAGGTATGCGAGAATATCGACGTATCGATGCGTGTCTTCAATTTTTTAAGAGACTGACCATTTTATACGCTATTTCTATATATTAACGTATATAAATTTATATCTAACGAGCAAAGAAATTAAAACGATAAAACTTCATTTTTCTCAGCAAGCCACGTCGGTGCAATTTTTCGCGGATTACAATAAATCTTCCGGCAATTTCATAATGGACGTCGACGGGAACACGCTTTTGGACATTTACATGCAAATCTCGTCGATACCTTTAGGCTACAATCATCCAGCTATGTTGAACGTACTCACCGATCCAGTTAATCAAGTGAGAGTAACAAAAATGAATATGAGGCAGACAAATCTTATAAAATTTTCAAAAAAATCAGGATATCGACAGATCTATCACGTATCTTATAATTTGATCTTTTAGAGAATGATGGCAAACAGACCAGCTTTAGGCGTTTTCCCAGGCAAGGATTGGCCTAATAAGCTGAAGAAAATTTTTCTCAGGAAAGAGGTATAATACGATAATTAACGAAGAACTCTGGGAGATTCAGATAAGATGCAATTTTATAACGTTTAGGTCGCTCCTCCAGGGCTGACGCAGATTACGACGATGATGTGCGGTTCTTGCTCGAATGAGAACGCTTTTAAAAATATTTTCATGTGGTACGCCGAGAAGCAAAGGAAAGGTGCACCCTTTACCAAGGAAGAAATGGAAACTTGTATGATAAACCAAACGCCTGGTTCACCTAAATATTCCATCTTATCTTTCAAAGGTATCACCAGTCTTATAAAACGGACAACGTCGAGTTTTTTTCAGATTAAAAAAAAATAGTGATGCATTCAAGACATTTTTCTTGTATTAAATTCTTAAAATCGAGAATTAGTACAGTATCTTTTCTTGATTCTTACAAGATTCTTGATTTTTTACTTACTACATATTGATTTATTATTTTTTTTAAATTTTTATAAAAATTATTGAAATAATGTTTTTTTTAAATTTTACTGCTTGAATAATGACATCAATGTAGTGAAAGTAGTGAGTAATAGAGTGAGAAAAATCTTGTCATCCATCACTAAAAAAATTCGATTTGCAGGTGCATTCCACGGTAGAACTTTAGGCTCGTTATCAACGACTCATAGTAAATACATTCACAAAATCGACGTACCGGCTTTCGATTGGCCGATTGCTTCGTTTCCCGAGTACAGGTACCCCTTGGAAGAAAATGTTCGAGAGAATCAGCAAGAGGACAAGCGTTGTCTAGCCGAGGTATTAATACCTTCGAATCCTTAACCATTTAAAAAATTGTATAACAAATTAGGAATAATTTAATCAACTTACAGGTAGAAGAACTGATTGAAAAATACAAGACTGAAAAAAAGATTCCAGTAGCCGGTATCATAATCGAGCCCATTCAAGCAGAAGGTGGTGACAACCACGCGTCTCCTGAATTCTTTCAACAACTCCGTAGTATAACGTCGAAGGTATATAAATTCATTTTACGATTACCTTATCTCAGATTCTTGTTTAACTTTCTTTGTTTTGTTCGTTCACGTTAAAACCTTCCATCAGCACGGTATAGCACTGCTTATCGATGAAGTGCAAACGGGTGGTGGACCGACTGGAAAAATGTGGTGCCATGAATATTTCGATTTGAAATCACCACCAGATTTGGTGACTTTCAGCAAGAAAATGCAAATGGGCGGCTATTATCTACGAGAAGAATTGAAGTAATTAAATAAAAAATATTCTGAATCATCGTATCGTACTGAAAAAAAATATTTCCAATGTATTCTTACACTCCATAATTTTACAGGCCAAAACAATCCTATCGTGTGTTCAACACGTGGATGGGTGATCCCAGTAAATTAATACTACTTGAAGCAGTTATAGAAACTATAATAAAAGATAATCTTTTGGATCAAGTTACACGTGTAGGTAATTACTTGATGAAAGAATTGAACACACTTGAAAAAGAGCATTCTACGATAATAAATTCCGTTCGTGGTCGTGGAACGTTCATCGCGTTCAATTGCGATACAGCCGAGAAACGTGATGCTGTTATCAAGAAATTACTCACTCAAGGTAAACAAAAGGCTTTTTTTTAATTGTTGTTTTTAATAGAAGTTACCTTGTGTAATACTCGAGCGTGATTTTTTCGTTAAACAGGTGTACACGCAGGTGGGTGTGGTGCCAAAGCTATAAGACTAAGGCCAGCGTTGACGTTCACTGAACATCATGCTGATATATTTTTGGATGCTCTGCGTGTTTCTTTAAAGGCTTAAAAAATCGACCTGGATCGGTATTATGCCTCTTGATCAATTGAATCACATGTCTTCCATAGAGAATAGGCAACTATGTAAAGGATTTGTTATAAAAATATCTAAAGAAGTCTATTCTTAGGTAATGACATATTTTTCTATGGCAGTTTTATCGTATAAATAATGTGTCCGATTGAATCTGTTATTTGTTTCTTGTCTGATTTCTTTCTTTTGCATTTCATTTTCATCGTTATTTGGTAAATCTCTTATATATTCAACATCTTCATTCTGTACAATTTCAATGACATTCATGTTTCAAGTATAACTTTATTGTCTCTATTTTTCTTAATAGTACAGTCTTTTAGAGAATACAATCGGTACTTGCTTGAATATCAAGCTAAAACTATGCCGTGTATCACGAATTTAATTCAGAATTAACATTCAACAATTCATTTTTGCTCGATCAGTCTACACAAATATTGTTGACAATACGTGTATGGATTATAGCGATCGATTTGATGTTATTAATAGAGAACGTAAAGATTAATTAGTATAGAATGTAAAGTTTTAGATTCTATTTAATTTTTGTTAAACGTTCGACTTTAAACGGCGCATTTTAATAGCATTTTATTATACGATAGTACAAAACATTGGTTCCTCTCTAAACTTAGATTTATATATGTCATAATATTATTTTGCTGTGTCGTTTAGATCTAATTTAGTTAAATATTTAATCATAAATTCCTAACTTAGTTTGAGCAATCATTAAATTATACTTTATTTTTACTTCATTCCTCTGTATTAAATACGAAAAATGTAAGCTAAAATAACTGCATTGTACAACTGTAACATGTCTTCCAAATAACTGCCAATAAATCCTGTTAAGCAAATATTAAATATACCGTTACTTCTTTCTGACTCAATATGGAATTATTTACTAGCGTTCCAAGTATTTTACTTATACCATTTAATGTAGATTTATTTATTTATTCTTTTCAAAATATCCGCAAAATGTTCGTATTCCTGACAATGCATTTTTTGCATCATATATGCTATGGTCTTTACCTAAGAAAATAAGTACAAAATTCTATATGAGCAACCTTTAAATTTATAATCTATATACTTATAAGAATAAAAATTCTATCTACCTTTACTTTGGGATCTACGGAGCCATGTCGCTGAGATAAATGCCACAAATTCACAGCCATATTTGCCAAAGCGGGTTGACGTAAATCTGCTCTTATTATAAAACGATTAAAAAGTTTCAGTGCAAGAATGGATTGTTTATCCAATTGATCCGTGCCTCCAAGATATTTTAAATGATTTAAAATTTCCTCTACTATTTTCGAACATATTTTGTTGACCTCTCCAATAAACTTTTGATCGGATCCATAAAGTTTATCATTGGAGTCGACCTAACAGAAATAAAGTATTTTTCTGTACCTTCTTTCGTGTATGTACATTCAATAGCAGAATGAATAATGCAATATTATCAATTACCTTGTCTATGTGATATGGATAATTTTCTTGAGTTACAGTTGAGAGAAGGTCAAGTACACGTAAATATAAATATGCTTTAGTCGAGGTATTTTCATCGCAACAACGTTGAACTGCATTCAGCAACCCTCTCATTAGATACAATACACCATGTTCTGGACTATCCTGTTATACCAATAACAGTAGTTATACTTCCAAGCTTAATTTTCACCTTAAATATAAAGTTAATATATATATTATATAAATATATACCGGAACCACCAACAATGTAGACAAGAAGTTTGATAGATATGAAAGGAGATATGGTTGTGAATTCTTCTGTCTTCCATCAATGTCCATAGTTTTAGGCATCTCTGGAACTAGGCTCAATGCTGCTTTAAAGCAAGCATCGGCTGTCAAAAAAAAACAACAAAAATATAAATCATCAAAATCAATGTATGAACACAATTGCTTATAAAAAACGTTGTAACTTGCCTTGACCCAAGCATTGATTCAAAAGTGCTACTTGTCCTGAGAGCAAATATAATTGAAGACGAGTATACACTAAAGTTAATGATGGAATGGTTATGAAACAAAACGCTGCACATGCACGCACGAACGCGGATGTTCTTCTTGTATGATGTCCACGGACTATTCTTCTTGTATCTACCGCTAATCTATTAACACACTGAATACAGAATTATTATACGTATATTTCATATCACAATCTATGTTTCATATTAAATATAGATAAAGAAATATGTTTAATACCTGTATAAGTTGTATATGAACGCTATCCAAATTAGGAAAAGCTGCTCTAGCTTCGACATAAAAATTAAGTTGTTTTTCAAAATCACGACCGTAGTCGACACGTTGTACAAGACCACAAATTAATTGACCGATTTGACGTTTTTCATCTTCGACGGTTAAAGCACTATAATTATTAATTAGTATGTGAAAAGTACGCAAATTTGTAAGTCAACATCGTTTAAAGCTACACGTTGTACATACCTAACAGAATCATGCATTATTCTAGCAATAAACATGAGAGCATTTATAATAATAGGATCTGTGATGGGACTGTTCTGATTGCTTAATCCTTCTATAATGGTTTTACAAACTTCGACTCTAATACTTTCCTTGTGGAACAAATCTATCAGTGGCAAAAAATTGTCCTGCAATAAATTTAATGTTTACTGGATCAACTAAACTATCTAAACATATAAAAAGTATCCAATTTACCATTGCTAATAGAGATTCAAAATCTTGAGTGTAAGCAACTATTTTTTCTACAACTGTTTGCAGTTGGGGATAATAGTGCTCGAATGTCCTATTTGGACTAAGGCGATCAATTATTTGTCCAAGAAACAGATTCAATTCGTTTACCTTAAATAAAAAATGTATAATGCAATATTACATATAAGATATTACATTCTTAAACAATTTAAGGACTTACGGAAAAATGAAGAACCGTAAATTGAATCCAAATTTCTATACAATGCATAAACTTGGTAGGATCTTTGAGTTCGCTTATATACTTCCATATTATTTGAAGTACTGCTTGACAATCCTCTTTCGGCGGAGATTCTTTTACAAGACATTCACCTAAGCTTCTGTATAAGAAATGCTGAGGATATCCTATTAGATGATAAAAAAAATTAATACAATATCTATCTAAATAAAATATTGTATTCTATTTATATTACTTGAGATGGTGTAATTTATCTTGCTCATTACCATCATCTTCACTTTCTGCTATTAAATTTACAAAATCCATTGCACGTGCAGCTATATACGCTGGTTTAAATGCTGTTAGTATAGAATTTAACAACAATGAACTAAAAAGACAACAAACGATTAAATAAAAGTAAAACAATAGAATACATTGGTATAAAGAAATAAAGAAATTACCTTTTAGCTTGCTGTTTACACTGAGAAAGAACTTCTTCTAATAGCGTATCCGAAGCTGTTGCTACTAAAACTTGTAAAATCCAATCCAGTGCAGGTAAGTAAAGATTCAAGTATGAATGCAAAGTCATATTTTGTTTACTCAACTCCTTCTTTACAGATGGTCCAAATAATTGATGATAAGTAAATAGAAAATCATAGAGGTTTTCTTTTGCAAATTCAAAATCAGATGTTTTATTTAATGCAAGTCCTACTCTGCAAAGGTAACATCTAGCATAGACAGCTATAAGAGGATTTCCAATTCCTCTTATCATTCGAGTAATGCGTAATAAAGCTGTGTTAAACTCGCTAAAAAAAAGAAAAGATCAAAGTCAATATAAACGTGTCTTATAAACACTTTTACAACAGAATAAGATTTATTTTACCTTGTTGTTAAAAAACTATAAGACTTAATTATTGCCATCTCTACATAAAGTCTTGGAACTAATTCTCTTATCGAAGCTATTTTATAAAACCAATTACGACAGGTTTCTTTTGCATTTTCGGGAACCATGCTTGGTGTAAAATTATCAGGTAAACTGGTAGGTACCTTACTTCCCGGTCTATAAAAAGTTTATGGTACAACATTAAAGTACAATGTGAAAAACGACCAAGCTTTAACAAAAACTTAGAAATCTGGAAAGATCTATGATAAAACTAACTTGTAATATTCAGCTTTCACCTTCAATCTTTCATAAACAAGTTTCCCAAATATATCTAAAATATCTGTGATCAGTACAAATTTGCTGGGATAAAAAGCCATTACAGATGTATCCACTAATAATTTAGCACACTAAAAAAATTATTTAAACAATTTAAAATAACGTTTTTATATAATTTTCTCATTGAAAAAATGTAGATGTATAATAAAAACCATACTTGAATTGCGATTTTCAATGCTTTAACTCTTTGATCAGAATGCCAAGCTTGTACTAATTCATTATTCAATTGTTCAATCCTTGCAGCATATTCCTGCTGTGATAAATCTAACATTTGTCTAACAGAGCCTTCCTCAAAATCATCCAATTGCTCCAGCCTTGTTCGTACTTTATCACCCACTGTTCCACTTGGTTGTACTTTAACCACAACTATGATCAAATTGAATATATTATAATACAGTGAAAGATTATGCAAATTATAATATATATTATATTTATAATTTAAGATGAAACACCTTTTTCACCTCCTGATAAGAAACTGGTAACGATTGATAGCTTCTCTGAAGTAGTATATTTACTTAAAATAGCAGTACGCCTAGCTGACCATGGTTCAACTAATTCTTCTGAAGTATCCCTAGGCTTTTTTCCAGCAACTGCTGTGACACAAGAGTAATCCCACTGCAATGCACACATTTAGATGTATACAAACATGTAATGGCTATATCAATAATACAGAGAAGATGTTTTATTATATTCTTTCTATTTGTTTAGAAAATCATTATGAAAATTACCTCGTCAGCAGCCATTTTAGATAAAGGATCCAATTCCTCGCGTGCAAATTGAGTGAGTGGATCAGAACCATCCAAAGTAGAATGACTTAGCAATGGATCCATAGACAAATTTGTAGGAAGAGGTGTATGAGTTGGAGTTGGTGTTCCTGTAGAGGAACCTGTGCTTGTACTTCGTAATACATTTCGCCTAACTCCGCTACGTCCATCAATTAACTATAGAAAATAAAAACAAATGAATATATTATTGGATACAAACTTTCTATTACGATGAAACATTATCTTACTGTCACAGTAACTGGTTTTAAAGGATGTTCAGTTACTTCTTCTAGACGAGCATATTTGAGAGATCCATAATCCATTGATTTTGCCAGCCTATAATACATATATATGACACATTTCACTTATAAGGAATGATACATAAAACCTAATCCAAAACATTTAGAAACTCTGACTGAATACGTACCATTCTATTAACGTCATTTTGTCTCCTCATTCATATATTTCACTGTACTTAATAAATATAATTACATATCACATAAAATGCACCACTTCTGTACAAACGTAACTTTAAATAAAACACATACAGAATTAAATATTGTATTTAAAATTTAAATGATTAATTTTGTAATTCTAGATAATAATATCCTAAACAATATACTATTGTTTTTGCAAGGTATATTGATAAATAATTGGAGAAATTAGAAAGTATATAAAAGTCATCGATGATAAGTCGATTATAACGCCGGAGGAAAAGGTTATCTTATCATCCATATAAAAAACTTTTCCATGGAGCAGGATTTCTATTCACAGTTTCAAATAATAATACCGGATATTTTATTACTTTCCAACAAATGAACAACAAAATCACGATATAAAATCGTGCTTTATCAATAAACCGCAATCTTTTTATAACTAAAAGTGACAGCTAAAGCGCGTGATTGCGCGTGACGTACAGTCACATAACAATGACATCTACTCTGAAAATTTAAAATCATTTTGTCACAAGGTAAAGAATTGAAAATGGCGGGAACCACAGTGAGGAACTATCGGTAAAGCAAAGAAACTTACCTTCTGTCCATCAGAGATTAACTTTTTCAGAGAGATTCATGTACTGCAATACCGATCTTGCAAAAAAAAACAGACGTTTTCTTACGCCCTCTACGATATGGAGCGGTCAGTTTAGAAATCATATTCGACTCAATAAACGAAGTTGGTAACATCAATGGATAGAAAAAGATCTGTTGCGATATTATTACGACCACAGACGAGGTATAGGATAGACGTATCATGCAATGTAAATTTTTGTCCCACGGTTTTGGGGCTACGTAGCCCCATTACTTTTTTTTTTTTTTATTTAAAGACTTGTAGCCCCATTACCATTTTAGTGTCACATGCGACAATATCGGTTTAGAATGGAAAAAGGCAACAGCGCTACCGAAACGGTAGAGATTATAACTAAATATTACGATTGTTAATTATTTGTTACTGACATGAATAACAATTCGAATCAAACGATAGAATCGAAATTTAATGAAAAAAATCACACTAGCCGTACCATATTTGCAATACTATATTTATAAATTAATAACTTTTTGATATATGTATACATAGACCAAAAAAAGGGTTACTCTTTTCTTGATGCACTATATTGACTCGTGCCAATCTGTGAGGATACATAGTGGGAGTATGAGATCCTTCAACTTTAGACGCTTATATCTCCTCAAGTAATTTCCATAGCCAAATGATAGTTACACGTGCTTGTAGCTTGAAGTCTTAGCTTTCGAACGAGTCATAGAACGTGCAGATCGGCCGAAAATTGCATTCGGTAGAAGAGTTCGCGCGGTCGAAGTCGAAATCCGGATGTCAGAAAATCGACTTTTTGGGATCGACCCTTTGGAAATGGTAGTCTAGAGCCCCCAATCTTCGGCCGAATGGCCTGATCGATGGCTCGTTCGAAAGAGGACGGTCCAGGGTACACCATAGGATAGGGGCTTTTCCCGTATCATCTCAGCATCATCGTCGTTATAGCTTCCGAAAGTTTGCAAGCTTACCGTACTCGTTCTAATTGTCACAGCCATACCATGCAGGTATCATCTTGTAGGTTGAACTTCTAACTATCGAACGCGCTATTAATCATTAGAATCGGTCGAGAATTCGTGGCGCTAGAAGCGTTTAAGTGAGCACTAAAAATCCTGATTTTTCACTTTTCTTTTTTCAACTTTAGACGCTTATATCTCCTCAAGTAATTTCCATAGCCAAATGATAGTTACACGTGCTTGTAGCTTGAAGTCTTAGCTTTCGAACGAGTCATAGAACGTGCAGATCGGCCGAAAATTGCATTCGGTAGAAGAGTTCGCGCGGTCGAAGTCGAAATCCAGATGTCAGAAAATCGACTTTTTGGGATCGACCCTTTGGAAATGGTAGTCTAGAGCCCCCAATCTTCGGCCGAATGGCCTGATCGATGGCTCGTTCGAAAGAGGACGGTCCAGGGTACACCATAGGATAGGGGCTTTTCCCGTATCATCTCAGCATCATCGTCGTTATAGCTTCCGAAAGTTTGCAAGCTTACCGTACTCGTTCTAATTGTCACAGCCATACCATGCAGGTATCATCTTGTAGGTTGAACTTCTAAATATCGAACGCGCTATTAATCATTAGAATCGGTCGAGAATTCGTGGCGCTAGAAGCGTTTAAGTGAGCACTAAAAATCCTGATTTTTCACTTTTCTTTTTTCAACTTTAGACGCTTATATCTCCTCAAGTAATTTCCATAGCCAAATGATAGTTACACGTGCTTGTAGCTTGAAGTCTTAGCTTTCGAACGAGTCATAGAACGTGCAGATCGGCCGAAAATTGCATTCGGTAGAAGAGTTCGCGCGGTCGAAGTCGAAATCCGGATGTCAGAAAATCGACTTTTTGGGATCGACCCTTTGGAAATGGTAGTCTAGAGCCCCCAATCTTCGGCCGAATGGCCTGATCGATGGCTCGTTCGAAAGAGGACGGTCCAGGGTACACCATAGGATAGGGGCTTTTCCCGTATCATCTCAGCATCATCGTCGTTATAGCTTCCGAAAGTTTGCAAGCTTACCGTACTCGTTCTAATTGTCACAGCCATACCATGCAGGTATCATCTTGTAGGTTGAACTTCTAACTATCGAACGCGCTATTAATCATTAGAATCGGTCGAGAATTCGTGGCGCTAGAAGCGTTTAAGTGAGCACTAAAAATCCTGATTTTTCACTTTTCTTTTTTCAACTTTAGACGCTTATATCTCCTCAAGTAATTTCCATAGCCAAATGATAGTTACACGTGCTTGTAGCTTGAAGTCTTAGCTTTCGAACGAGTCATAGAACGTGCAGATCGGCCGAAAATTGCATTCGGTAGAAGAGTTCGCGCGGTCGAAGTCGAAATCCAGATGTCAGAAAATCGACTTTTTGGGATCGACCCTTTGGAAATGGTAGTCTAGAGCCCCCAATCTTCGGCCGAATGGCCTGATCGAGGGCTCGTTCGAAAGAGGACGGTCCAGGGTACACCATAGGATAGGGGCTTTTCCCGTATCATCTCAGCATCATCGTCGTTATAGCTTCCGAAAGTTTGCAAGCTTACCGTACTCGTTCTAATTGTCACAGCCATACCATGCAGGTATCATCTTGTAGGTTGAACTTCTAACTATCGAACGCGCTATTAATCATTAGAATCGGTCGAGAATTCGTGGCGCTAGAAGCGTTTAAGTGAGCACTAAAAATCCTGATTTTTCACTTTTCTTTTTTCAACTTTAGACGCTTATATCTCCTCAAGTAATTTCCATAGCCAAATGATAGTTACACGTGCTTGTAGCTTGAAGTCTTAGCTTTCGAACGAGTCATAGAACGTGCAGATCGGCCGAAAATTGCATTCGGTAGAAGAGTTCGCGCGGTCGAAGTCGAAATCCGGATGTCAGAAAATCGACTTTTTGGGATCGACCCTTTGGAAATGGTAGTCTAGAGCCCCCAATCTTCGGCCGAATGGCCTGATCGATGGCTCGTTCGAAAGAGGACGGTCCAGGGTACACCATAGGATAGGGGCTTTTCCCGTATCATCTCAGCATCATCGTCGTTATAGCTTCCGAAAGTTTGCAAGCTTACCGTACTCGTTCTAATTGTCACAGCCATACCATGCAGGTATCATCTTGTAGGTTGAACTTCTAACTATCGAACGCGCTATTAATCATTAGAATCGGTCGAGAATTCGTGGCGCTAGAAGCGTTTAAGTGAGCACTAAAAATCCTGATTTTTCACTTTTCTTTTTTCAACTTTAGACGCTTATATCTCCTCAAGTAATTTCCATAGCCAAATGATAGTTACACGTGCTTGTAGCTTGAAGTCTTAGCTTTCGAACGAGTCATAGAACGTGCAGATCGGCCGAAAATTGCATTCGGTAGAAGAGTTCGCGCGGTCGAAGTCGAAATCCAGATGTCAGAAAATCGACTTTTTGGGATCGACCCTTTGGAAATGGTAGTCTAGAGCCCCCAATCTTCGGCCGAATGGCCTGATCGATGGCTCGTTCGAAAGAGGACGGTCCAGGGTACACCATAGGATAGGGGCTTTTCCCGTATCATCTCAGCATCATCGTCGTTATAGCTTCCGAAAGTTTGCAAGCTTACCGTACTCGTTCTAATTGTCACAGCCATACCATGCAGGTATCATCTTGTAGGTTGAACTTCTAACTATCGAACGCGCTATTAATCATTAGAATCGGTCGAGAATTCGTGGCGCTAGAAGCGTTTAAGTGAGCACTAAAAATCCTGATTTTTCACTTTTCTTTTTTCAACTTTAGACGCTTATATCTCCTCAAGTAATTTCCATAGCCAAATGATAGTTACACGTGCTTGTAGCTTGAAGTCTTAGCTTTCGAACGAGTCATAGAACGTGCAGATCGGCCGAAAATTGCATTCGGTAGAAGAGTTCGCGCGGTCGAAGTCGAAATCCGGATGTCAGAAAATCGACTTTTTGGGATCGACCCTTTGGAAATGGTAGTCTAGAGCCCCCAATCTTCGGCCGAATGGCCTGATCGATGGCTCGTTCGAAAGAGGACGGTCCAGGGTACACCATAGGATAGGGGCTTTTCCCGTATCATCTCAGCATCATCGTCGTTATAGCTTCCGAAAGTTTGCAAGCTTACCGTACTCGTTCTAATTGTCACAGCCATACCATGCAGGTATCATCTTGTAGGTTGAACTTCTAACTATCGAACGCGCTATTAATCATTAGAATCGGTCGAGAATTCGTGGCGCTAGAAGCGTTTAAGTGAGCACTAAAAATCCTGATTTTTCACTTTTCTTTTTTCAACTTTAGACGCTTATATCTCCTCAAGTAATTTCCATAGCCAAATGATAGTTACACGTGCTTGTAGCTTGAAGTCTTAGCTTTCGAACGAGTCATAGAACGTGCAGATCGGCCGAAAATTGCATTCGGTAGAAGAGTTCGCGCGGTCGAAGTCGAAATCCAGATGTCAGAAAATCGACTTTTTGGGATCGACCCTTTGGAAATGGTAGTCTAGAGCCCCCAATCTTCGGCCGAATGGCCTGATCGATGGCTCGTTCGAAAGAGGACGGTCCAGGGTACACCATAGGATAGGGGCTTTTCCCGTATCATCTCAGCATCATCGTCGTTATAGCTTCCGAAAGTTTTCAAGCTTACCGTACTCGTTCTAATTGTCACAGCCATACCATGCAGGTATAATCTTGTAGGTTGAACTTCTAACTATCGAACGCGCTATTAATCATTAGAATCGGTCGAGAATTCGTGGCGCTAGAAGCGTTTAAGTGAGCACTAAAAATCCTGATTTTTCACTTTTCTTTTTTCAACTTTAGACGCTTATATCTCCTCAAGTAATTTCCATAGCCAAATGATAGTTACACGTGCTTGTAGCTTGAAGTCTTAGCTTTCGAACGAGTCATAGAACGTGCAGATCGGCCGAAAATTGCATTCGGTAGAAGAGTTCGCGCGGTCGAAGTCGAAATCCAGATGTCAGAAAATCGACTTTTTGGGATCGACCCTTTGGAAATGGTAGTCTAGAGCCCCCAATCTTCGGCCGAATGGCCTGATCGATGGCTCGTTCGAAAGAGGACGGTCCAGGGTACACCATAGGATAGGGGCTTTTCCCGTATCATCTCAGCATCATCGTCGTTATAGCTTCCGAAAGTTTGCAAGCTTACCGTACTCGTTCTAATTGTCACAGCCATACCATGCAGGTATCATCTTGTAGGTTGAACTTCTAACTATCGAACGCGCTATTAATCATTAGAATCGGTCGAGAATTCGTGGCGCTAGAAGCGTTTAAGTGAGCACTAAAAATCCTGATTTTTCACTTTTCTTTTTTCAACTTTAGACGCTTATATCTCCTCAAGTAATTTCCATAGCCAAATGATAGTTACACGTGCTTGTAGCTTGAAGTCTTAGCTTTCGAACGAGTCATAGAACGTGCAGATCGGCCGAAAATTGCATTCGGTAGAAGAGTTCGCGCGGTCGAAGTCGAAATCCGGATGTCAGAAAATCGACTTTTTCGGTCGATTCATCTTGGTCGTTCTCTCGGTGAACGGAGTATATATATTGATATTACCGACTTCAATTATTCGGTTGAATATGGTTCTTAAACTCACTGCTTCATATCGTAGAGGGCGTAAGAAATCGTATGTTTCTTCGTACGATCGGTATTTCAGTACATAGGACATGAAATCCCATAGGATGACAGGTCTATTCTTATACCTCGTCTGTGTTACGACATATTAACAATACAATCATAAAAGTGCAATAAATGATATCTGTAAAATATATGTGACAAAAACGTGCACAATATATTATTAACACATTATCAATTAAAAAATACACATAATGCATAAATGATTAAAAAATCTGCGTTGCAATTATCATGTAGCACCTGTAATAAATAAATCTGTTGAAATTCCTGAAAATATAAAAATTTTAAGATCAATTACATCTTATAAATAGTCATGCCTTAAATGTAATCATGCCTTATAATTAAACATGCCTTAAAACTGAACATGCCTTAAAACTAAACATGCCTTAAAACTGAACATGCCTTATAATTAAACATGCAAATAAAAATATAACGAAAGAATGTTTAAGTGCAAAGCAGCCATTCGCTAGATATTCTTTGCGATGGGATGTATATTATGTCAGACATGATATACATCACATCGAAAAAAATATCCATTGCCCGGGTCCACCACGGGGAGGTTGCTGCTAGGGACCCACGAGCTACGGGGACTTTACTTTTATATGAAATACTAATTTTATATAATCATTATGGATGCAATAAAATTGCATCTTTTATAAAATTTAGACATAAATTAAAAGGAAAAACTAATCGCGTTTAATGCATTCTTGAACAACTTGATCAGAGTTGTAAAAGAGTGCAAGAAAAGCGACTGTAAACTCTAACCGCGTAATCTACCTGCCCGCGGGGAGAACAGAATCTTTCTACCTTTCGTTAATCGAAGCGTAGAAAGATTTCTTTCCTCCTGAATAAAAACAAGCTGCAACACTTGTGAGCTGCAACAAGCAAAAATTTATTATATTAACATAAATACGACAGATATAACAGAGGAACATATCTGAAAAA
This sequence comes from Ancistrocerus nigricornis, assembly GCA_916049575.1. Taxonomy (NCBI): domain Eukaryota; kingdom Metazoa; phylum Arthropoda; class Insecta; order Hymenoptera; family Vespidae; genus Ancistrocerus; species Ancistrocerus nigricornis. The sequence continues at coordinate 2,833,142 of OU696669.1, read as the reverse complement.
TGTTTGTAAAATGTAAAAAGTAGTATTATATAGAATCTGTAATAAATAAATCTGTTAAAATTCCTGAAAGAATAAAAGTTTTGGAATCAATCACATCTTATAAATAGCCATATTTTAAGTGCAATTATGTCTTATAATTAAACATGCCTTATAATTAAATATGCCTTATAATTAAAACATGCATTATAATGAAAACATGTAACTCCTGTAATAAATAAATTGGTTAAAATTCCTGAAAATATAAAAATTTTAGGATCAGTTACATCTTATAAATAGTCATGCCTTAGGTGTAATCATGCCTTATAATTAAAACATGCCTTAGAGGTAATCATGCCTTATAATTAATCATGCCTTATAATTAAATATGCCTTATAATTAAAACATGTATTATAATTAAAATATGTAACTCTTGTAATAAATAAATTGGATAAATTCCTGAAAATATAAAAATTTTAGGATCAATCATCTTATAAATAGTCATGCCTTAGGTGTAATCATGCCTTATAATTAAAACATGCCTTAGAAGTAATCATACCTTATAATTAATCATGCCTTATAATTTAACATGCCTTATAATTAATCATGCCTTATAATTTAACATGCCTTATAATTAAATATGCCTTTTAATTAAACATGCATTATAATTAAAGATACCTTTAAGGTAAACATACGTGATAACTGATCGTTCGGTCCTACTTTCAGAAATATCACCACTATAAAATTCTTTTTGAAAAGATATCTGAAAGATTCCTGAAACAAATGATAATTTGAGAAGATACCTTTTAATCAAATATACATGAAGACTGGTCGTGGATTCGGTCCTACTTCCAAAAAAACCATCATTATAAAATTCTTCTTGAAAAGACATCTGAAAGATATCTGAAACAAATGATAACTTCAGAAGATGTCTTGTAATTAAACATGTAAGATACCTGATCGTGGATTCGGTCCTACTTCAATAAATACAACCACTAAAAAATTCTTTTTGAAAAGATACCTGAAACCAATTTTGGAAAATGATTAATGATATAATATTTAAATAATTAAATTGATCGTCATTGGAAGTAAGTAGCCTCTGATGTGAAATATCGACATCAAAATATTCTGCATAAAATTTTCTTAATAAATTTACCGCGTCCAACGTCATATTACAAGATGCATAAACAATTTTACATATTATTGTGACCATAACTCTATCGAGAACAGATCTATGCTTTATAAAAAACATCAATCTCAAAGTTAGAAAATGTTGAAATTTTAATTTGAGGTACGCAATTAAATTTATTTATTATCTTTGACAAGATGTAAAAATATGATGTATAAAATTCTTATTGTACGTATTCGTAATTTCAAAGCATGCTGTTTTTAAAGTGCATAGAAAATCATAAATTTGCACTTTGCATAGAAATAAAATTGTATTAATTTAATGAGCAAGTTTATATATTAATATCATTTATCTTAATGAACGCTTGGTTAATGAAAAAAAAAAAAAAATAGCAGCCAACAAAGGGCGCTTATGTAAAACGCGAGCTGCCACCAAAGGGCGCTAAATAGTGCATTTATTCGTAATATACTGTATCATATTCTCCATGTGAAATTATTTTATACGTTTCGTGACTCTAATTAATGACTTTACTTTTTATTTTTATTTAAAATAACGCAATTCTTCTATTATATTGAAATGAATTTAATTTAAATTGACTAAAAGAAATAATAAACTCTTTTGACTCTACTTGAATAAAAACTATTTTCATATGCGAAATAGAAATTACTGAAACTCTAATTTATATTAATTAGTTAAATACAATTTCGCGACCGCGTTGCAAAATGGAGAATATGATGTGGAAAAAAGAAGTTACTAAAACTACTACTACAATTGAGTGACTACGTGGTACGAAAAGATGACAATTCATATTCAAAGTTCTGCATGCTCAGAACTTTGAAATATGAATTATCATCGGTAGTTGCCCTCTTGAGCCACATTATGTGGGGGCCTCTTCGGCATTTTGCCTCTTCTTTGCTTCGTGCCCTACTGCATGGGGCATTCCCTATTCCCGACGCAGGAAGATATACTTATTAAAAAATATCCATCGTTCTAAACGTGTGTTAACAGAGTTTAGCATATTAGAATGTTCAATGACTTAGAATCAGAGTCGTCCCTACAACAGCAATTAGAAAAACCCTACAACAACCCTAAAAAACCTGAAACGAAAAAAAAAGTCTTTACGTAGAAAATGCAACAGCTTTTTGATCGAGAAAACCTCTTCGCCGAAAAGCTGAGTTTTCTACGCAAAGTTTCGAATCCGAATCACTGCCACGACCATTATAATATGCTAAACTCTGTATCACACATCATTTAAAACGACTTAAGGATATTTCCCAACATGCATTCTTACTGCGTTAAATCACTTCTTGCATTCTGTGATTTCTTTAATTTTGCTTTTATTATAATTATGAATTGTAAATATTACTTGAAAAATATCTTGAAAAATTACTTGAATAATAACTTGAAAAATAAATTGAAAGATAAAAGTAACGTGAATGTAACTTTAAAATGATTTTAAATAACGAAATCTATCCTAGCCCGTGGACGATCAGCGGAGTCATAGACTCCGCCAATCGTGCACATTTACACGAGCACATTTAATCGAATGCCCCAGCAGATTATTCTTCGATGAACCTGCTTACAAACTAAAATTAATACTTCGCACTTTGAAATTGAAATTATCGGATAGAAGAAATAAAATAAGTGTGATACTTTTAGTTTATAACACTTAAATTCTCAATTAATTTGATACATTTGAAAAATCGCGAATGTGCAAAGTATTAATACAGCTTAAGAAACTAAGTATCGAACGATTCAAAAGTTTTGCCACTTAAATACGTCTCTACTTCGGGAGAAGTAGAGATACTCTTTCTTTCTCTAATAATTGCAAAATACTTATGAATGTTCGATACAGTATAAAATGATACAGAATCGTCGCAAAATAAATTTACTATAGACATAATTGAGAAAAATGATTTGCGACGATTCTGCTAATACCCGGAGGCGGGACTTTCCACTCCTGAGTGGAAATCACACCCTGCGCCTTACCCGGCCCTACCTACTTAAAAACTAATTCACACACATACCAGAAACTCTACGTTACTTATATTATAGCCTGCCTAGAACCTATATTTAAAATGATTAGTAAAAAAAGCAAAACTCATTCACACCAACACACTCACTCCACGATTCTCTCACATACCGCCAGGGTGCAAAAAACCTACTCTAGGGAGGATACCCCGGGGTACCTCCGTCACCCTAGCTCAAACATTCTTTCTCAATCACAACACTAATGCGTACCTTTTTGCTGAAATCGACTGTCAAGTCTAGTGACCATTGCGTAATATATCAATTTAATTATTATCAAATACGACGCGAACAAAAAATATTTCAATCAAATATTAAGTATTTTCCAGAAAATACTCGTATGTATTAGTAGATGATCCTACTAATAGTATACGAGTATATTCTAATTATACATTTTCATATATGTGACTCTATAATGACTCGACTTATACGCATTTAAGGATGCAGAACTGCACTTCGGTGTGCAGTTTTATTTCTCGCGAAACACCGACGCACAATCCACCACTACCACGCACACAAGGTGGAATGTACGTCGTGCACGATACACTAGCCATTGACAGTCGCCACAAAAATACAAGAAAACCGTGCTAACCGATCTTTACCCATGCACGTAACACCTGGGCACGTGCATAAGTAAAGATACAAGAGATAGCACGGGGGGAAAGAAATAGTATTAGTTTGATTAGAGCTGAAAATCCTGATCTAAAAAAATATTAGCTTAAAACTAGGGCCTACGGACTGTGACTCTACAAGTCTCTTTCTCATTTTTCAAAAAAAGACTCTACTCGACTTAATTTTTCTGCAAAGCAAGGACTCGACTGAGACTTTTCCTTTTAATGCAATGACTCGACTTTTATATAGAAAGATTTTAAATTTTAATGTATATATTATTCAGCAAAACCCTCGGACGATCCCATCTTACAAGTGACTCCTTTAATCACGTAATTAAATCATGATATTGTGTCACTTGTAATCCGGTTTCTATCCGTCGCGAATTGTCTTCTTGTTTTTTATTAGTAATGCTGTAATAACCGACCTGTTATACCGTTATGGAGTAATAATTCTAATTGCGTTTATCAAATTTGCATGAATTTAAAAAAAGATACGCGAAATCTACGTGTTAGAGTTTCATATAAACTCAGTACTTGTGAACGCACCGATAGCAGTGTGGCCATCCGAGAGTAAGGATCCGAATAATCGCTCAATTTGATAATCGAGTAAAGATATTGGGAAATAAATGAGAAAAAAAAGTTGTTAGTTTATGAATGAAGTTAATGAGAATCTAAGCTAGGGTGAGGGTGAACTGGCTCATTGCGCAATGCGGAACTCCGTACATCTTTTATATATGTTGAAACGTTAACTTCTGATTTTTGTTCCGTTGGTCAATGTACACCATCTACTCGATTATCAAACAATGAGCGAAAATTAGTATTCCAGACTAACGTTTCCGAGGCACTGGGTCTCAAGGATTTGTTCCAACTCATAGAGCTGAACCCCTAACTATCTTTTTTTTCATATTTTATACAAACGATCATATACTATAATACATACTCCATATCGGTATAACAGATTACAGTAGTACAATCTCAAATTTATTAATACGATGCAAAGCATGTTCGACATATTACATGCTGTTTTGGCGAATTCGGATAATTAATATCCGAATTCTACGCTAATTTCGAACGGGATAAAGTGAATTAAAGAGTGAATAAAGTGAATCAAGTGAATTGCATACAAGCCTTGTAGATTTTTAGTCAAAATAATCAAGATTTCTGTATATTAAAAATGTTCTAAATGAATTTAAAATGAATTTACAATATAAAGGATAGGATGCATCATGGATGGAAGATAGAGGGAAAAGCTACCACATAAGGGCCATTTGGTTAAAAAACCGACCCGTGGTAAATGCTGTGTTGAAACGTAAGCTATCATATGAATTATACGATTATAAGGAACGACCCGTAGCAGTCTTGTGTTTGTTAGTAAGATACCACATAAGAGCCATTTATATGCTCGTGGTAATGTTGTGTTTGTTAGTAAGTTACCACATAAAGGCCTAAAAAAAAACCGGCCGTGGTAATTCTGTGTTTTTTAATAAGCTACCACATGTGAATCGTACGTTTACAGACAACGACCCGGTGGCAATGCTCCGACTGTTACATTTTACCACATAAGAGCCGTTAAGCTCGTGGTACGTGCTGTGTTTCTAAGACTAGCTTAGTATCTACTACCACATAAGAGCCGTTAGGCCGTGGTAAGGCTGTGTTTGTTAGTTAAAAACCACATAAGAGCCGTTTAAGAGCTCGTGGTCATGCTGTGTTGAGAGTCCACCGGGTCATTTTCGGCATTTTTGTGTCTGTAAACGATGACTCGTGGTAGCCTTGGGTAATATGTTAGTTAGTTACCACATAAGAGCCGTGGTGAGCTCGTGGTAATGCTGTGTTACGACTACATACGGGCCGTTCGATTTATAAACGATAATTCTGATAGCTACGTTATAGATTAGGTTAGTGTAGTGTGTTAGGTATAGGTATATTGGTATATAGGTATATAGGTATGTAGGTATAATGGTATATAGGTATATAGGTATATAGGTATAATGGTATATAGGCAGATAGGTATATAGAAGTGGATAAAAACCCCAATCTCAAGATATTAAACAATTTATATTCACTTTATAAATTTACTGAATTCTTGATTAATTTAAAATAAAAATCTACAAGCTTGATGCACGCGAATAAAACAAGAAGACCCTATCCTAACATAATAAAATCATATTCATAGAAAAAGAAAATGTACCACTCGCGAATAATTCCTCGAAAGGATTTATTCACGGTCACTCAATTGTAAAAAAAATCTACGTAAAAATACAACCGCTCACCCGTGCCGATTCGGACTTTTCGTCCTCGACATGGTTGGGTGCCGGAGGAACTTTAAACATTTTACTCACCATCTGTAACAAAAAATGGAACAAGCACATAAGTTATCTGTTTATAATATTGAAAAATGGTTAAAATATTTCACTTGAATCTTTTAATTTAATAAATGGAAAGACACGACTACTTACATTAAACGATGTAAATCCGTGCGGCGGGGTAGTAGGTCGAACATCTGCTTGATAAGGTGGGTCCTTCATTGATTATCCATCTGTAACAAAAAATGGAACAAGCACATAAGTTATCTGTTTATAATATTGAAAAATGGTTAAAATATTTCACTTGAATCTTTTAATTTAATAAATGGAAAGACACGACTACTTACATTAAACGATGTAAATCCGTGCGGCGGGGTAGTAGGTCGAACATCTGCTTGATAAGGTGGGTCCTTCATTGATTATCCATCTGTAACAAAAAATGGAACAAGCACATAAGTTATCTGTTTATGATATTAGAAAATTGTTAAAATATTTCATTTGAATCTTTTAATTTAATAAATGGAAAGACACGACTACTTACATTAAACGTTTTAAATCCAAGGCATCGTGGGTAGTAAGTCCAGCATCGGGATGGTTTGGTGGTTCTATCATTTACTGAGCTTCCAGCCTCCTGGGTATGCCTCGCGTGTAATTTTAATAATGACTCTACTTACGCGACGAACAAAATTATTTTTGACAAGAAATCGATTTTCTTGTGTAGTGAAGCTAACGCGACCGAAATAATTTAATACGGCGAACAACACTGACTCTAATTTTTGCACGAGACCGAACCGAATGCACGCGACGAGCCGAACGCGCGCGACCGAGGCGGCTCGAACGAATTACGGACTCGAGGACCGAATTACAAGTGGTCGAATCGGACGCGCGCGACCGAACCGATCCGACCGAATTGCGAAAAGGTAGGAAGGGTAAGGAAAATAAAACACGTACACATTTTTTTTAATTATCTTTTTGTTTTAACCAAGCGTTCATTAAGATAAGTTAGTTAAGTTATATGAATTTAATAAAAATGATATGAAATTATGAGCAGGATGCTTTGAAATTAGGAATATGTACCACGATTGCCATATAAATTTATTGCGAATGAAATGAATTAAAGGATTCAACTGCGTACCTCGAAACTCTATCTCTAAATAATATTTTTATTAAAATGCAAATTGTTTTTAAAATTGAAAACTATTGAATTGAAGTATAGATTTAATCGCGATAGAGGAATGGTCACGTTAATATACTATTGTTTAAATACCTATATAAGAAATATAGGTACAGCATACTTGTAAGATGAGGGAAGAAACGGTGAAATGAATAAAGGAATAAATGAATGAAAGGAATGAATTTTAAAAAGAAGATCAAAGGCTAATTACTTTCGATAACGCGTTAGTGCAAGGCAGCCAATTCGCTAGATATTATTTGCAATGGAATGCATATTATGTTAGACATGATATGCATTACATAGAAAATAATATCCATTGCCCGGGTCCACCACGTGGAGGTTGCTGCTGGGGACCCATCTCAGATAATTTTAGAAGTTAAATTATATTAGAATTATGTACTATTGTAAAATAATATATTATACATTGTGTAATAATAATATACAATAATAAATTTAATGTATTATACTGTAAAATTTATAGCGTTATTTAGAAGCAATGATTTAGACGATAAATTAGAATTTATAATAACGGAGATGTGAACGTTATGAAAGACTACGACGGAATGAGCTTCTGCCCTCACGCAAGGTTGAACGCGCTCGATCTTTATTTACTCGCGCTTATTTCTCTTAACGTCTTTGTAATATTCTTAAAATAATTAAACGTTTAAGAATTCACGATGAAGAATTTATCGACTTAGTAATATTAATTAAATGTATTATATAATAATAAAATTTATAATGTTATTTAGAAGCAATGATTTAGACGAAGAATTAGAGTTTATAATAACGGAGATGTGATCGCTATGAAAGACTACGACGGAATGAGCTTCTTCCGCTTGTTGACCCTTGCGCAAGGTTGATCGCGTTCGATCTTTATTTACTCGCGCTTATTTCATTTTACGTCTTTGTAATATTCTTAAAATAATTAAACGTTTAAGAATTCACGTTGATGAATTTATCGACTTAGTAATATTAATAAAATGTATTATATAATAATAAAATTTATAGTGTTATTTAGAAGTAATGATTTAGACGATGTATTCTAATTTATAATAATGGAGATGTGTACGCTATGAAAGACTACGACGGAATGAGCGTCTACCGCTCTATGACCCCCGCGCAAGGTTGAACGCGCTCGATCTTTATTTACTCGCGCTTATTTCATTTTACGTCTTTGTAATATTCTTAAAATAATTAAACGTTTAAGAATTCACGTTGATGAATTTATCGACTTAGTAATATTAATAAAATGTATTATATAATAATAAAATTTATAGTGTTATTTAGAAGTAATGATTTAGACGATGTATTCTAATTTATAATAATGGAGATGTGTACGCTATGAAAGACTACGACGGAATGAGCGTCTACCGCTCTATGACCCCCGCGCAAGGTTGAACGCGCTCGATCTTTATTTACTCGCGCTTATTTCATTTTACGTCTTTGTAATATTCTTAAAATAATTAAACATTTAAGAATTCACTTTGAAGAATATATTGATTCAATAATATTAATTATATGTATTATATAATAATAAAATTTATAACGTTATTTAGAAGCAATGATTTAAACGATGAATTAGAATTTATAATAGGGGAGACCGGGGCTAGTTGTCCCAATTTTAGGTTTTTTGTTTCTACAGATTTCTGTAGCTTATATTTTCGAATTTTTTGGGGACCATCATAAACTTCAACTTCTTAGCAATACATAGAAATCTTTCCGCTTGCATTGAGAAGTTTTTAACACGTTTTTTTTTCAATTTCAAGCAAACAAGTTTTTTGGTACGACTTGCCTCGCTGCGGGGTAAGTTGTCTCACGCCATGGGGCAAGTTTTCCAAGGTTTCCAAGGAAAAATCCTGATGTATGCATCATGATTTTTGCGAAAATGGACACCACCGCCGATTTCAATGTTTAATGGCTCATTTTAAAGATAAAATCATACAGAACAATGTTCCGTTGTCCGTTTTTCGATATCGTTAAGCAATGATGAGAAATTAATCTTTTAAGTGCGAAGTATGGGTCATTTTCAAGGTTTAAACTGCTGTAACTTTTTAACCAGTCATCCTATCGAAGCGCGACTTACATATTCGTAAAGAGGAGACTTTCCCCTTTCGAACAAGTATTTGATCGGGCAAATTCGAGATACATCGATTTTTGACAAAAATCCTGACCTATGCATCATGATTTTTGCCAAAATGGTCACCACCGCCGATTTCAATGTTTAATGGCTCATTTGAAAGAAAAAAGCATGTAGAATAATGTTCCGTTGTCCGTTTTTCGATATCGTTAAGCAATGATGAAAAATTAATTTTTTAAGTGTCGGAGTATGGGTCTTTTTCAAGCTTCAAACTGCTGTATCTTTCCAACCAGCCATCCTATCGAAGCGGGACTTGCATATTCGTAAAGAGGAGACTTTTCTCTTTCGAACGAGTATTTGATCGGGCAAATTCGAGATGCATCGATTTTTTGACAAAAATCCTGATGTATGAATCAAGATTTAGAAAGAAGAAAGCATGCAGAATACTGTCCCGGTGTCCGTTTTTCGATATCGTTGCGGAGTGTCGAAAAATAAATTTTTTAAGTGTCAGAGTGTGGGTCGTTTTCAAGAGAAAAATTGCTATCGATTGATTCGAATTGTAATTCATGTCAGTCAAAAATAATTAACAAAATCTATGTTTTATTATAATTCTTACCGTTTCGGTAACGCTGTCGCCTTATTCTAACCTGAACCGATAGCGTCGCATGCGATACTAAAATGGTAAAGGGGCTTCGAAGCCCCCCGACCGTGGGACAAAAATTTACATTGCATCCTCCCGATAACTACATGTGCACAAGTATGAATTCAGTCGAAAAGTCTAATAAACTTTTTCGAAATTGATGTATATTAATTTTTTCATTATGCGGCAATAATTTTAATGGAATCGATCGTTCGTCCGATCCGTGGTCGGTACTATAACCGACGTAAACGATTTTCTCGAAATTCGTTCCATCGTCGATAAAGAAGCAGAGTAAGCGCTGCACATCTCTGGCATTCAATTTACGATATCTCGTGCAGAGACTCATCTAGGAAAGATTTTATATCTTTAGGTGGCTAATCTGACATAACATACCACTATAATATTCGTTCTGACAAAAAAAGACCAACTTTCCAACACCCTCTACTTCCCTGAATGGTCCGAACTGTATTCGTGATATCAGGTATCTCGGACTTAACTTGTGAAAGTTAAGATTTTGCATTATAAATTGTGAGATGTCAGCTGTAGACGATATTTTGGAAAGCTGGGAAGATATAGAAGATTCCGGGGTAGGTCAGCTATACGATTACACTTAATGATAACCTTTAAAATCGAATTAATATTGTAGTAATCGCGTTAACCTATTTCGCACATGAAATCTTTCAAGTGTAAATTTCTCTGCATTGCGAGCACACTGAAGCGTGCTTATTGTAAGCATTATTGTAATATCGTCTTGTGTTACTACAATGTATCTCTAGAAACATTTTTGTTTTCCTGATATAATATTAGTGTCTGTGGACTCATAAATGTTCCAAATATTTCACTATTCACATAAGATTTATAATGGATCTATGATAAATATGGAAAGGGATAGTGCTACATTTTTTAGATACTTTTCCATTTTTTACCAATATGTTGCTATAGTATCGTGGATAAAATACTAATAGGTAGACATATGTTAACATCTAAGTAGTATAACATGTAAATTACTTCAGTGTCTCTTATTGGATATGATAGAAAGAAATTATAGAATACGAATGATCAATATTTTAGGTCCTGGATAAAAAGTTGGATGCTCTTCGGCTAAATGCGGTTGAAGCATTAGAAGAGATTGAAGCCTCGAGGTATGTTAAAAATATCAATAACTTTATTTACTGTGATATGTTCAGATACTTCTAATATCTGTATGTACTTGATTTTAGCTTCAAAACTAGTAATAATACAAATAATACAAGAATGATCATCTTGGGTGAAGATGGAATGAGATCTCAATATGTACCTCCAAAGCCTACAGTAAAGATACTGAAAAGACCTACGAGAGATTCCCAAGGTAGCGGAGATGGCCCTCTATTAAATGGGGACAAACCGAAACAACCTATCAAATCATTGAAACAGGTATATGTGGAAACTAAAATTTCTCCATGCATAGAGAAAATTTTTCTCAATGTAATTAAAAATTATATAGAGGGAACAGGAATATGCGGAGGCAAGAAGAAGAATTTTGGGTGAAGAAAAAAGTCCCGAAGAAAAATTAGTGCAAGAAATAAATAAAATCCAACCAAAATCGGTTGTACCAGGTGGAAGTACTCTCCCTAGCAATGTTATTCGCATGCCTATTGGTCCAGATGGGACACGGGGATTTAATGTACGCAGGTAGCGTGTCTTCCAGGGATCTACCCTTATCACCCATCTTTCTGCTCTCCTTCCTTCTTCTCGTCATGGGAAAGAGAGATGGCTATGAGGCCGACAGCAGAGAGCAGCCTCGTGTTCCTGACCAACTGCGAGCATTTTACTCCAGTGGTCTTGCATGGAACACATCGAGAGCTGTGCCCTGCAGATCATTATACAGAGATCGCACATGTGGATCCAGATTATACTGTATCGGCAAAGATGCATCACTATAAAAGTGGTAAAGTTCATTGCCAAAATAATCTTATGATTTGTTAATGTTTGTTATATTTTAAGGACACTCATTTGAAAAAAACAAAAGAACGAAAATTGCAATTAAATTAAAATAATTCTGATTAATCTCACGAGCAATTACATGAAAAGAAAGATCAATTTTTACGTGCTATGAAATTATATTTTACTCCCTGAACTTGTAATATCGTTTAAATGTTTCAAATGAATTATAACAATAAAACAGTTACCTGTATGTTATTTTCGTAATACTACCTACGGTTAGTTATATAAATAAACGTTCTTATAAATATTCAAGGTAAGGATGGCTCTTAATCCTTGTCTTTAAATTTCAAATTGTAACCATGAAATATTTATATAAAATTACCTCAACCAAATTTCTTGCTATTATACAACCTGTACATAACTTCTTTCCTAATAATACCAATCCCTGTATTTCGTACGTTTGTGTAAAGATAATAAAACTCAAAACGATTTTCTTTCAGAAAATACAAATCGATTAAACCAATCTTTCAAATTCGATAATCGATCTTCATTTGTTACCTCGCACACACACATGTATATATATAAATATATATATATACACACACTGTTATATAATTTCATTTTTACCAAGCAAAAGAAATGTCATCTATTTATAAGATTAATTTGAACGATGCTGCAATTTTTTTATTTAAATTTCTTCCTGTTCTTTAATCAAACTTACGGAGTAACAAAATCTATGATACATGGGTAGCTTATTGTTAGACGTATCTGACAAGTTGGCAACATTTGACTACCGGATCGCGATACATACATCAGAATACTATATCATGGCGCATGTCAAGCTGTGCGTCTGCTATCGGTTCGTCGGCCACTCATCATAGAAAAGGGTGTTTTATCAATTTGGAAATGATACTTATAAACTTCTTACAATAATAGGTATTCGTGATATCCTACGTATTTACATTCGTCATAAATTTCATAAAAACATGGCAGAATCAGCTGGACCGATCCTTCATGTCATAGTCGTTGGTTTTCATCATAAAAAAGGATGTCAAGTAAGTAAATTCCTTGCAACGGAATTAATAACCTTTATTCAGATTTAGCCAATATTTTAAGTACTATATTCTCATTTTATCAATGCTTTCAATAATTCAAGATTATTCATTCGTTTGGGCGATCGATCATTGATACAAACTATATTCTCCGATTATCGTATCACGCGTCAATGACGTAAACTACTTAAATGACAAATTTAAACCCGAGCAGATTCGTTTAATATACGTTTTAATCTTTTTCGTTATGTAGGTAGAATACTCTTTTCCACCTTTAGTGCCTGGTGCACCAAATGAATGTCCGCTTGGTTGGAAGTACTTACCAACTTTAGCATTACCCGATGGATCTCATAATTATGATGAAGATACTGTTTATTTTCACTTGCCTAGTCTCAGTGACTCAAAACGTACTATATATGGCATTTCTTGCTTTAGGCAAATCCCTGTTGAGGTAAATATCAAATAGAAATTATTACTAGTATAAAAAATAAAGTTAGCATATATTTTAAATCATATGCTTATAGAAATTAAAAAATCGCACATCCGACATAACTAGAGGAACAGTACAAAAGTCAGTTTGTGTATTAAGTACCTTGCCACTTTATGGTCACATTCAAGTGAAAATGGCATTGATAACACATGCATATTTTGAAGAAGGAGATTTTAGTAAAGTCTCATTGTTAGAAGATACTTATCGTCATCTTAACTCTTGTATGAGTAGTGAAAGTCAAATACCACCTCAAGTATTTGTTGGTAATTATTAATACTATTATATTTGCATGTTAGTTTTAACTGAAGATTTGTTCATACATTTTATATATATTTAAAGAATAACATCATTTCTAGGTCTATCTGCCAGAGACTTCATATTACAATTTCGTCATAAAGTACTTTTATTATTCAAATTACTTTTATTAGAAAAAAGAGTGGTTTTTTATCAGTCACCTGTACAGCCATTATGTGCCACAATTTTAACTTTACTTTCATTATATCCTGGCATGATCGAACATGGTCTTCAACAGGCTGCTTGTGTGAGGTAACTTGAGCAATTGTTTTCAACTTATATACAGCTAATCAATCATCTATACAGTCATAGTTTTATTGCAAATGTTTTTCTTGTAGACCATCCAGACCAATGTCACCTATACCAACTTTTGACGATGAAGAGATTCCATTAAATAGCGTAGACTCTAATTTATCTACTACAAATGTACAGGAGAACATATCAGATCTTGCAAGTGAGAATATTAATGACAACTCAAATAGAAATTCGGTGTGTATAAACGATAATAAAACTATAGAAACAATGGAAGGAAAATGTATGGATGCATTTGGCAATATGACTATTCAGAAAAATAACAATGAAAACTTAAATGGGAAAATTATTAATGTAGAATCAGGACAAGAATGCACTGAATCTTACGAAGAAAATAATCCCAAGTATTCGCCAAAAGCAAATGATAATGTACACAGAGTTCATAGCGTAAATACGATCACGTTAGGCATGGGCGATGCCGATAATGTTTTACCTCGTGATACGAGTAATGATGCACTTTCTGATGCACGCCTGACAAATAATATAACTCAAATAGCACATATAAATCCAGAACAGTGTGGATTACCATTGAGCTTATTTACAAAAGTATGTATAAGGTTCTTATTTAAAACAGAGTTAATATCAATATATTTCTTCTCAGGTAATTATTTGTAATAAAATTAATCTTTTGTCTCTCAGGGATATCTTTGTTTACCATACCTATCTCTACCATATTTAGATCTCCTAGGCGATGTTAATGTCAGAGGTTACGTTGTTGGAGCAACAAATGTTTTGTTCAAACAAAAAAAGCAATTAATTGATGTTTTAATAGAGGTGAGTAACAACCAAGACTGTTTAATATACTACTGACCTTTTGGTAAGAAGGTATAACACTGCATGCGTTATGAAACATATAATATTGTACATATTTTAGTTCGCACATCTTAAATATATGATAATTCAGTGATATCCCAAACACATGCCATTTTATTTTGTATTATTTATGGAAGGTTGAAAACACAAGAATAGAAGCAACTGATCCAGAATTGAGAAGGCAATTACATCTTACTACCGAAGATCTAAGATTTGCAGATTATATAGTTAGACATGTGTCTGAGCCTAGGAAAGATATATTCTTAGATGGAGTAGGATGGGAAGGTGGCGACGAATGGATTAGAACGCAATTTCGAGTATATCTGTTAAGTATGCTGCGGACTTCGATGCAGCAAGATACACGACAGTCAGATCATTATAATTCAACATTCATAGCTGCTTGGCGTGCTACTAATAATTATAAAATGTGGAGTGGCTTGAATAAACCGGAAATCAATAATATAGAACCTGGTCATCCTTTCGCTGGTCAATTATCGGTACAAGATATGAAACTACGATTTTCGCAGTAAGTTATACAATGTAATAATATAATAATTAAATTTTATGTTAATAACTTATATATCGTTATTTCGTAGTACTATGCAGAACACTGAAAGTGGTAGGAAAATTAATCAGGCTATGCTATCGACAGGAAGAGCAGTTGCAACTACTGGTAAAGCAGTAGGTAAGGTAAATTCTTCAATATGACTGTAAGTCGTAATCGACGAAGTTATTTAAATAGAAAATTTGTTCCTCTGTGTATAAGGTGGTGCAATTTCGCAAGCTAAGGGAGCTTTTTCTAATTGGTGGAGTACATTAACGACGGCACAAACGATAGATGAAATGAAGACTGATAATCAAGCTCCAAATATTCATCAGACCGCGATTTTAAGTACAGTAGAAAAAACCCCAACTGACAATGAAGACTTAGCTATTCAAACTAGTAACACAGACGTAGTTGCATCTGTAGATTGATAGGAAAAATTGTAAGATTACTTTATAATTAAAACAACTTCTTTTAATATGGTTTAAGAATGACAACTGTTTGAAGGAATTTAAAACATTGAACAAGTACTGTGATAGATATCGTTTTTAACTATATTATCACAGGAGCAGTTGTTTTGGCTATATATGGAAAGTTGATTTAATTACTCGCGTATATACATACTGGAAATTCATATT
This sequence comes from Ancistrocerus nigricornis, assembly GCA_916049575.1. NCBI lineage: Eukaryota > Metazoa > Arthropoda > Insecta > Hymenoptera > Vespidae > Ancistrocerus > Ancistrocerus nigricornis. The sequence goes on along the minus strand of OU696669.1, from coordinate 2,817,138 downwards.
ACTCGTGTACAGGACACTCGAATCATGGAATTTTTAAAAACATCGAACACAACATTTACAAAAACATGCTTCAGTATAAAAAAAGTGATGTAGATGTACCTCTAATCATTGACATTTTTAATAGCATGTATACTCATAGATACATGTTTTTAGTAATGCTAGCTCATAGTAAAAAATATGTTATGTACATTAATTTATACATAATATAAACATAACTTCTTCGTGCAGAAAAGTAAATATGTATTTAGATTCATATTGTTAAATACATCATTTTTTATTTGTACGTAGACCTAATCTCACTTGAAAAGTACCTGTATCGTTATATTTTGTACATAAAATGTGAAACAATTTTTACACATATTTGTTAAGATATTATATTATCAGATATAATCTGTCAGTTATAAATTTAGATATCTTTTTATATAATAATCCATTTTAATTTGCCAAACAAAAAATAATTTCCTATTATTTACTTAAGCTGAATACACAAAACCATGTGATGTTATTTATATTTAGTAATTTTATTAAATATAGGAGATATATTATTTAAAAAAATTTATTTAATTACATGAAACTATTGTGATCTATAGATATTTTTAATTTATTTATTTGAAATTAATGTTACTCAAATATAAGTAAAAGTAGTTTGCGTATATATTACAGTCTTTGTATAACTTTAAATATAATGCAGTTTTATATTGCAAATTGTAAAAAAGAATTCTCATAAATAGAATCATATATTTATTTGGAAGACACAAATAATTATTACCGATTTTTTAATCTCTGTTTCAATAAATATTGTATACGATCATTAGACATAACAAATTATGAAGCATGAAATTGTAGTAATTACTTTCTTTGATTATAGATGACTGTAATTATTTTGTTTTTTAAGAAATAAATATAAATATAAAGTACACAATACAAATAATTATTTGTGAAGATGCCAAAGGAGTAATTATCATGGTTACATTTATGTCATAGCGCAATGATACACCTAGTATTTAATTGTATCTAAGAAGAGAATTATCAAGCAATTAGAAATAAATCATTTCCTTCAATATGTTTTTAATTTAATTATAGTAATATCAACAAAATATGTTACAACTTTTTGACAATATTATGTACTTATATATATATAGAATGTCATTGCTTTGATAATATTAATATAAGAATAATATACAAATTTGCTAATTAATATCATACAATACGTATGCCCTCAATATAATAGTTATACAGCTAATGGCATAATTGAAAATATTCATACGCTTTTGATAATTATGTTCCATTAGATAAATCTAAAATTGTAATGTGTTATGGTAAATAAGTTATTTTGATCATTATTTTTATAAGAAATTTCTATTTATAAGTTACATAAAAGTTACCTTTATTTTCAGATGTGCCAAATATAAAAAAAATATTTATTTGCAGAATTAGATAAAACATAGATGCATGTTACGAATATTTAACAGAAACAAATCTGTCATTGTAATAACAGATCAAGTACAATGGTATACTAAATGTTAATTTGACTCATTTTCATTAATAATTTACATATTACTAGCCTACTCAGCATGCAGATGATACTTCTTTTCACCAATTACAATTAAGAATAAGAAATCTCTGTATTTATAATCGTTATGTTAAATATTTTGTATAAAGTAGATAATAAAATATTTGTCGAAGTATATACGGGATTAATAATTGAATAAAAGGAATCGTAAAAAGTAAACTTACATACGCATACACGCATACTTTAAATACGCCATTTTTTTTATATTCACGTACCAACGATAATTATACAACAAACCTATGCCTAATAGACTTCGCTTAATAAGGATGTTCGAATTAAACGATTAAATGCATTTTTGTCAAAAAAAGATAACACATTTCCCGCCTTCTTAATATTCAAATTGAGATTATGGAAGTACTTTTAAAACAGATGATCATCGACGAAGCAATATGACGTCACACCTTACAAGTTCGGATAAATAAAACCTGAGTATTGTTTTACGAATCGCGTAAACGGTCGTGTGATTTGTGTCTGTAATATTAAAACTATGATATATTCATCGTACAGTGCTCGGATCGACTCTAAGAATACAACCAGCTGGGCATCGAAAGGTATGACTGGCCGCATAATAGTTTTTGACATTAGATAGGTTACGTTACCAATTTTAATCGCGCTCATTCTTCGACAATGGTACACATCTACCGTCTCGAACTCGGTCTACTCGAACGAGTTACAACGGCGGTGATTATCTTTCACGATGTTTTTTTTCGATATTCGACCGGTCTGCCGTTAGAAACGATATAATATCATCGTTCGAAGAGAATCGTATCGTTGAAAGCAAAGAAGAAGGAGAAAGAAATAGAAGAGATACCACGACCTAGGTCTTTCCGGCATCGCGATAAAATCATTCATGTTACCATATAGGTACGAAAATCTACTCGTGTTGCACGAAAGACAAATTTTCACATTAGCGAATAACGGCTGAGTTTCTTTAAACATTTTCTCAGAGATTTGCATCGTATCGATCGTTCGAAAATTTCACAGATCCCATCAAGACTGATACTTTCATTTCGTATATATATACTTTAATATATATATAAGTCGTTCTCTTTCAAGGTCGTTCTGGGTTGGTCGATACCTAACGTAATCCCTCCCCCATCTCAAGAAAACCAATTCAAACTTGCACCTAATGCGCTTTTATTCCGCGACCTCGGATAATAATTGCCACCTCGTGTCACATTTTGCCTTACTTTTTTTATTTATATATATATAAACACGCGCGCGCGCGCATGCATGATCTAAGCTGGAATCAATAAGCATGAATTCGATGAGTAATTCGACAAATATGAGATACATAATTCTGGCACGTAGGAAGGAACGTTTACAGTACCATAATACCAAACGCGGCGGCACGCCTTTCTATATTTCGATGTTCCTGAACACATGGTATGTACGTGCATATACATGTAATGGAAAATTTTGGAATTTGTATTTTTTTATGGACTATCTCTTAAATCTTTTTTAACATTTCTACGAAATATTTTTTTTACATATAGTTCGTAACGAAATCTAGTAGGTATGAAAAAAAAAAAATTTGTTTCACAAATTATCGTTAACGATGATATTTTTTGGATATCTAAAATAATAATTTCATAAACCATCACCATGATCGTAAAAAAAGGGTCGATGATTAAATTCGTTGCTTACTCGACGAACGATGATAAATATCGGCAAACGGTCCAAAAAATTTGACGCAAACGTGCGAATCGTCGTCTCACGTCGAGGTTTACGCATATCATGTATCGTCGCGCGATACAGGTCGATTCAACGATAACGTTCAAGGCCGTTGTCGCGCCCGCGCGCACGAGACCGTAGATGTTGCGTTTTCGCGTAATCGAAGCGCGATGCACTCGACGGGATATATATACTCGGCTTATGAAAAGAGACGCGTACGCATAACCTGCCTTCGCGGGCATCTTACCAATCCCGTTCGATCGAGAACTCGATTGGAGCGTCACGTGGCGGTGAGCGTCGATCGTTCGACTTATCGAATCAAATCGGTACCGTTTCGCGCCGGTTAAAATGGCGGCACCCATCGCGTCACGATGGACGCTTCATTATCTACGAACTATATATAATTATTTACTATTACGTTTATAAATTAAACCTTGACGATTATTCGTAATAAAACGAATATTACTGTAGTAAGAAACGTGAAAAGTCCCAGGGATGGGGGAAAAAAAAAAAGAAGGGGTCGAGGCATGGATGACGTCACATGGTATACCTAAAAAAAAAAAATGAAAAGTCTCAGGTTCGTCGATTTAAATTATGAATAAAAGTTTGTAAAAAAAAAGATGTCGATGACGGCATGGATGACGTCATATCGTATACCTAAAGAGTGATATCTCAGGAATTCGTTAATAAGAACAGTCGAGAAAAATGACTCGGAAAAAGCTTCGTGAGGATGATCCCTGCGCGAGTCGCGCGACTGGTCGGTCAGCCGGCGCGCCGAATAAACATCGTAGCTTACCGATAATAGCCGAAGCTGTTAAAAGATACGAAGCGAGAGGTAGTAGTAGTATTGGAAAGGGATATAGGAGGGGGGGAGAACGAGACGGAAGAGAGAGTCCGCAACGAGCGAAACGACGTCACTGGTCTTTCGCGGGTGCGTGCGTAGAAAAGAAAAATCAAGTCGATTTTTTTCGGCGGGCGGATTTAATTATCACTTCAACTGGAAATTCATCGATGTTGCTTTTTAAAAGCATTCATAGGATTCTTATCCATCTTATCTGCATTCTTTGATAATAACGATTAGCGGTAGTAATAGTACTAGTAGTAACAGTAATAATAATATAGAGTAACGTCGCTTTTACGGGAACGTAGTAGCGCGATCGAGAGTGCGCCGCTGATATTTTCCAATGTATGCGTGTCACTTCTCTTTCTCCCACTCCCGTTAAGTGTATGTGGCGCTCTCTATCTGTGTGCAAGCTCACCGTCGCGAAGCTTACACACAAATCTAATACGTTCGCCTTTTCGTCGTCTCGCTCGCACACACTATCATCCTTTTACCTTCGTCGCCTCCATAGTAATCAGCCGGTACGCAGCGCGTACGGTGAGCGTCGCGGCTCTCGATTTGACGTTACGTTTTAATATACATATACTCGTCGTTTCTTCGTACCCTCGTTCGTGAGTACTCCGTACGTAGTACTACGTTTTTTCGGCCATTCGCGTTAGTACTTGTTCCTTTCCTCGCCCGTTCGTTCGTCGTTTCTTCGTTCGCGTGCATAGAGTGGCCATGCGAGAAAGGGATAAATCGGTGACGGGCGGTCGGCGGCCATCTTCCAGATGACTTTTTCCCCTTTCTTCCGATAAGCGGAGTGCACTATGCCGTGAAAGAGAAACGAACGGGTAGAGAGAGAGTGTGTGTGTGTGTGTGTGGTGTGAGAGAGAACGAAAAACCGAGAGGGAGAAGAAGCGGTGTTCCATTATGCGTCGCGAGGTGCGTTGAACGAAAGGCGCGTGCTTGCCGAAATTCGCGAGTCGGCTCCAAGAAGGAACGAACGGTTAACCTTCTTACGATTGCTTGCTTTGGATAGTAGACGAATAAATAGAACGCAGAAGAGAGTGGGGAAATATAGGAAAATTGTGAGAAAAAGAGAGAGTGAGAGGAAAGGTCCGAGAGGGGGTAGTTGTGGATGTAAGGCAGAGAGAAAAGGAAGGATACAGATAGAAAGAAGATACGGAGAAAGACGATAGAAACATCGGGTATATCTCGATCGTTCGTTTCTGTTGTTAATCAAGCGAAAATTTCTTCTACATATCCGTGGACTCGTTGTCATTATGTCAAAATTCCAAGACGAATCGCTCTCACTTTGATCAACCTGTCTTCGAGTGCATTCGGGATACTGATTACTACACAACGGCGAAAAAATTGCTATCGATATACGCGCGGATAACCTCAAAGTCGACCAACAGCGAAACAACCGCTGGACGGATTGTGTTCAAGAAAAGACGAAGAGGAAGAAGAAGAAGAAGAAGAAGCGTGAGGGGCGGAGAGGCGGTGGAGCCTCTTCCAAAGCCTCGAATTCGAAGATCGGTTGCCGAGAGCCGACGTTCCGCAGTACAACAGGTACACGCCGTTTGTGTGGATTCGACGACGACGTCTTCGATCGACCGCTCCTTTTTTTCCGATTCTATTTGACGATATCGTCTGAGGCAGCGTATAACACACGCTTTCGGTTTACGCGTTCGTAATCTTTGCTCCGTCGAACAACGTCATCGGATTAGATCCGTAAGATTTCTTTCACTTACGAGACCCCATAACCTTTCAACGGAGGATCGTTTAACTCTCACTCATTATTCCTTTCGATCGGTAACAATGTTTTCCTGCACGATATTATGTCAATGTAAAGCTTTTGTCGATCGATAACGTACTCCGTTAATGTTCGAGTATCAACTGTTGTGCGTAAAAAGTGCTTTACATGGAAAAATGGCTACAAAATGTACAAACGAATGTACGACTTAAACGTTATTCTAAAGGTTTTTGTACTTTCAGCATATATTTGCTCCACCCTCTCACAAATCTATAACGGAGTACCTTTTTTATAGTGAGTTGATGGTCGATTATTACGAGTATCAAGATGCATAATGGAGAAGGTACAAAGATGTAACTATATAACTAGATTCGACAGAGCAAAGAACCTACTCGTTTGTTCTGGAAAGCTTGTGAATAGTGAATTCAGAGTGTAAATCTATACCAAAGACGACTGTGTTGTGACTAATCGAACAAGATGGATATCAGTGTAATAATGCAGTGTCAACTTTACAGATGGATAAACAGGGATGACTGAGAATTGTTGGAACTCTGGTGGTGGTAAGTGTGGTATCTGTTTTTTCAATTGCATGGTATCGATGCTTCCGTTGCAAAGAAAATCCTGTCGGAATTCTTTCTTATACGACCGTGGAGAGTTAGCTTTTTTTTCAATGACTAGACAGATTTCAAGGGGTTCAAAGAAAGAGAACGAAGCCTTCGTGCTTTCTTATAGATAATTAAATGCACGTTTAAGAATTACCTGGCTAAAGGGTTTTAATTTGTTTATTTTTTTCAATGGACAATATTTGTATAAAGCCTTTGTACTTCTAATTTTATTTGTCATAGTAAGATGACATGTTTTTCTTTGAAAATAATAAGATATGTGTATCCATTTATTTTCGCAATACCCAAAGCAGATTAGATAAGCGGCGTAGGAATATATAGGATGATACCGAGTCCATTGGTGGGCCATCTTATAACACATGTTTATGGTTTAACTTTTGATCGTCTTGAACTATTACTGTTTACACTTTTATGTTCAGTTTGTAACTAACAAGACTCGAAAGACATATTTCTGTTTACTTTATGAGGCAGAATGTGCTTTGCTTATTCAATAAATATTTTGAACACCATTTTGCTCCTAAAATCAATTGACATTTTTTGTGCAATCTATGGTCATTGAAATGAAAAGCATGGAGTAGAATCCTTGGCAATGTTTATCATTTGACACTGTAAATGACATAACTTTGTGCATGATACACTGCTTTGTACTTTATTCGAATCTATATACTTCTCTAAAGACAAATTACAATGACAGGACTACTCAAATAACCGAGATATAAAACTGTAGGTCTCGGTATAAATTTTAAAGATTATTGACTTAAATTTTGAAACGATAAATAATCTTATGTATCTTGAAGTATCTAAGAAAAGCACTTTTAATTAAAGCTACGCTATAATTTCAATAAGATGTCTTAAGTAGTATAGAAAAGAATCTGGATACAACTTTTTTTAATTTATAAACACTTAAAATTGCTCCAAAACTTTAACAATTTATTAAAAATACATAAACATCTTCGGAAAAGCGCTCGTTGAACGCTTATTTCCGATTAAAAAAGTTTATTACTTCGAATGGCAATATTTCTATCTTTAAATATTACTAAACTCATTTCCATTCGTTATCATATAACGTTCCGTCATTTTCGTTTTCTTTGTGTCATATCAAGATAACTATATCTAAATATTGCACGTTATTATCGTTATCGACGAGTGATCGTTCTTATTAGAAAATAGTTCGTACATAGAATACATATCCTACGACTGATTTTTTCAAAAAAATTCTCTAAAAATAAACTATTCAAAGACCCAAATACTCCTCTATAAAAAATAATTTATTAAAAAAACAAAATTTATCGTTTTCATCGGATATGACTCTATATAAGGTCCGCAGGATACGAGTCTCTTTATCTTCATATTTTCCACCGCCAGTTATCTTTCATTTGGCATACTCCTCTCGACCGAAAACGACGGGTTTTCATTGATATTACGGACAATAGAATTTTATTTCATTCCTGAATCAACAAATAAGTATCCAGATAAACCAATGAACGCTCGATGATACGCTAAAGTAATTAAACGGGTGGCTACGAAACGAACTATCAAGAAATAAAATGCCTTTTTTCGCGAAGGCGGGCGGCGCGATCAATCGGAATGGCCGTTGGGATAAAATCTGCCAGCCATGTTTGTTTCGGTGTAGACGCACCTTTACGATAACGCTCAGGTTAAACGGCAAGTTACGACACGATCCTTGGACGGTGCGCGCGTGTGTCGTGCGTCGTTTCGTTATACACAAGTTACATGCCGGGTTCCGTGCACTCCGGGTACACGAGCATCGAGCGCGTCATCGTTCGGTGAAAACCGTGGGCTATGCACGTCGAGCTAGCGCGACACTTTAATCGCTAACTGGTCGCGCGAGATGTCTCCTTTCCGATTGGCTCCGCCATGTTTTCGCCAAATCGCAGGCGGGAATACGGAATCCCATTCGAACGGTTCCGATTACTTGTGAGTAATAAAAAAACGTTTGGTTATGTAATTCATCGATTTTTATTCGATTCACGATCAGCTATCAAAATCTATCAACTGTTATTTCGTTCCAAGGCGAAAGTTATGAGATTAAGACAGATTTTAGGATTTGATTTGAAAAAATTCTTCCTTTTGGAAAGGACCGTTTTTTTAAAAATTCCTTCGACGGATCGCGCAGCTTTCCGTGCGCCGACAGAAGAGGCTCAATGTCCATCTTCACGCGCATGCGGATGAAAAACGCCGGTTTGCTGCAAAGTACTGGCAGGATCGTGAATATCCGATAGTCTGTTTTGTTAGACAATGTCTTATTATCATCGACACGATTATGACGAGTGGGTATAGAGATTAGGTATATATTCGTATAAGAATTTTCATCTATCGCTTCACTCTTCCTCTTTTTCCCTACTCTTTCTCTCTTTCTGGTTCAATTGTCCTAAGGACGTTCGACCCTGCAACTTCGATCGATCAATATTTCCAACGCCCAGATGAGAGAGAGATTCTCGCGTGCAAACGTTCGTGAGTACGAACCTACAGTATCGTTGGAGATTCGTCTCGTGCTAGTTTACGGAATCTTTTGTCTTTAAAAAGCAAAAGATATGTATATAGAGTCTATCGAGAATCATAAGAACAATCGTTATTCATATATTACACAGACGTCTTTTTTTTAAGAACTTTAACCCTTGACTGTTCATCGGGTGTAAAAAAAAGTATAATAATAAAGTTAATTCGCAATTAATTTGCCAACTTTCACTACCAAAATGCAAATAATTAAGAAATGAATGAAAAATTTATATTCACAGAGAGTACGATACGAAATTAGATTTTAATCGTATCTATTTCACTCGATTCCATATCATTGGTGCACTTTTTTTAATAAAACATCCCCCCTCCCTTTACAGTACGAAAGCAAAGACAAAAAGTTTCGATTAGCGTATATTCCTCAACGACGAGTCGCGTCGCGTTAAGTGTCAGTTTTTACGCTCGACAGATCGAGATAATATTTATTCACTGTGTGGGTTTCGTTTATTTCGCGTTCACGATACGATGATGCAAGAAATTCGTCGTCGCAATAGCACACGTACCTACGAAAGTACCTATATATCTGAACGTATGTACGAAAGGGAGGACGAGAGGGGAAGCGAGTTCGTAACGATACGTCCGGCCTATCATCGTCGTCGATGTCGACGTCGTAGTGTAGTCGGTGTCGTAGGAATAGAGGTCGTCACTTTTCAGGGCAGTGTCCTCCTGCGACTCGCCGCAATGTCGGCTGTTACCGATGTTTTGCGGAACCTAACGAACGAACGGCAATCACGCCGCGCGCGCGACATTCCTCGGCTCACTGAGAATAGATCAACGCGCTCCGTGGAAATAATCTTCTCTTCGTATGTTGTTGTTCGCTTAAACCAACGAAACGTCTTAACCTAACCGTCCGTTATTTTAGGACGCTCCAGAAAACCGATTGCTCTTCGATGCGGAGCTGTCCTCGCCAATGAACTTTGCTTTGTCGTATTCTCGTAAGTAAGAATGTAACATGAAAGAAAGAATGAAAGAGAGGTCCAGGAGATATTCTTCTTTTTTATCAAGCCATTTTGAATCCTTCGATCGATAAAGACCGATTAATAGCTTTAAAATCGCGAAAGCAAAGGACGAGGTGGTGCGATGTGTTCGAGGTTAAGTCGAGCGTTAAATTTCTTGTTCTTACATTGTGCGTTCCTCCTCCCACGCCCTCCTATCTGGTATACTTTCTCTCCGAAGCTTTTAAAGGAAGAACAAAATATCGGCTCGTTTTCTTTCGATCGCCATTGTTAATCGATATTAGTCTCAAATTTTCAACCAAATCTTTCTCATTTGGCATTGTGTTCTCGGTAGATGGCCCGAGTAATACAGAAGGGTACAAAGATGGCCGTTCGTTCGTATATATTCTACTACTTTCCTGGAGAGTAAACGCTCTTCCTGCGACAGAGGTACTTAAATAGCTCGCGGAATGATTCAAGCGTGTACCGAAGTGCGTGCTAGAGGTACTAGGTATCATTAATTATTTTTAGATTCAGCAGAACTGTCGATCTCTCGTTAACCGTGTAAATCAGACGACAACGTCGTTAATTAGTCGTTTCTTCCAGCACCTCTCCAATCTCTTTCTCGATCATTTCGAGTATATTAAATCGTGATTCTAATCTGGTAAGGGTCGCGATCATCTTCAAATCACTCGAAATCAACTCCATTTGTACACTTAAGAGTGGATCGTTACGGTGGATTACGGATGACGCGAAATCATTTTCTTTTTCAAACGATCTTTTCTCGTCCGACAGTCGGTTCTATAATTTTAACGGTTAGTAACCAGACGATTTGTATTTTTGTGGTATTCTTAATTCATTGAACGCAAAAACTGAGTTTGCATTCGAGCCACTGGTACGCCTGGTTCGATTTAATAAAATAACGGAGCGAAACGTATGACTCATTCTATGATGCTCGCCCGGACGATGTTACAGTACCCAGTAACCATTTAAAAAAAAATTCAACGTTGAGACTAACTTTTTATCTAAGAATTCCCAAGCCTATGTTTATTAAATATAATGTTTATGTTTATAAAATTGTTTCTTTCGAATTTCATTTCCGATTAGATACTGAAGTTTAGTGAAATTGGACTAGGACACCCTGTATAAGCGTAAACGGAGTCCAAATTTGGAACAACCTATACTTAATTTTAATAAACTCATAAATACTGTTCTCTCATTACGGTTCAAGTTTAAGCATTATTAAATAAACGCTTTCGTATAGAAAAAAATATATACAGATATATTTTGGATGAAAAAGTTAAAAACAGAAATTCCAAAGTCGTATTCCTTGTACTTTTGACCAGGGTTGTACCTAAGACCACCTTTGTAAGTCTAACGCAGAACGCAAAACATGCCCATCCTTCTTTATATGCACTCGATACACGAGCGCGCGATTCGCATCGGAGCGGCTGCCGGAGCTGGCCGACCTCGAGAAACTATCGTAAAATCGCACCTCTCCGACGGTCTTTTTAACGAATTAATTGGAGTCGAAGTCGTCCCTGTGTTCACCAGTGCAACGCGTCCATTCGATCGAATGTAAGAAATCGATAGGTATCGATACTCGAATAATACGTATTTCGTTCGTCTCGTACCAATTTTAACTCCTAACCTCAATTATTTTATTCTTCTAGTATTTAAAAAAATTTGACATTCATTATTTCTATTGAAAAATGATCTGAGGTCTCTAAATTAGAACCAAATAAAAGTCAAATTTTCCTTGTGGCCATATGGCGTTATGCCGGCCCGGTTAATATTGCCAGCAGTAAATTTTATACTTTAAAAAATAAACTTTTGACTAGATTTTTACGTCATTAAAACAATCAAAAGTAAAAAATAAATGGTATTACAAATTAAACATACTAAAACGTGAATACGTTACTCCGAGTTCGCGATAAATTATAAAAGGGTTCTGACTACAATGTGTGTTCGCAAAGTCAATGCTCCGAGAGTTTCAGATGAGACAACAAAGAAGGCGAATGGTTCTTCTCCTTTTTTTTTTAAACGGCGATGTACGGTTTTTTTTTCATCTCGTTGACCCACATTTTTCGTTCCCACGTCATAGCTTCGCGCCAGTCACCTTCTCGTCCTTTCGCCGCCATATTTATGAGAAATATTAGTCAGATTCTTCTTCTCGAGCACGTCAACGACGAAGACGACTATAACGACAATGATTACGACGAATACAATGACGACGACAATGACGACTGTGGCACAGGAGGAGGAGTTATCGCTTCTTTGCGATAAATCGAGTAGCGAGGATTCCATTGTTATCGATGATGCGGCACGCTCTACAGTCCTACTTCCTACTTATTTCCTTTGCTTCGACGAAAACGAGAAGAATTTAGCGATAAGACGCCTAGCGAGGAATAAAAATTATTTGTGAAAAGACAGCCTTTTTGTTAAGGTTAACCGCGAGTCGTTCATTATTTTAGAAAAAAAAAGAATAAAAAAAATACATTGTTTGGGTGTAGGATTGTATCATAGGTGGTCATTTATTTTTGGAGTAAAATGAAATGGTATGCCATAGTGTATAGATTATTTGGAAAGTAGGTGTAAAGTCCGCCATTTTGGTCCTAGACAAGATGAATTAGATCATAATGCATGGTATATTTTTTTTATAGTTATTGCTATGTTTGAGATTAATACTTCTTTTTATGGTCATTGCAAATTAGCAAAGGATAACCTGAATCTAAATCTATTTAATCCCATATAGTCTTAATTATTATATATTAACCCTGATTATATATAATTTTAAAACAAAAATTGCAAATATAACATTGTAAGAAAACCTATTTTTACGGTTATACAAAAAAAGTAGTGTTAATTTAGAGGAACATATTTGAAAATAATGAATCATTTATTGGATGGATGTTGTTACCATGTTTTTGCATTAGTAAGACGATGACAGGAAGATACAAGTTCGACGATAAAACGTTTTTTTCCCTTTGGAAACTTTTCACCTCTCGTTAATCACATTCGCACCACACCGTAAAAAATTTGTCCGTTCGGCTTCATTTCGGCAATGTACAAGCGGAATTAATAAGGCAATCTCGATTGATAGAGGGGCTCGAAACTGTGGTACCAATTTCATGTCGGATAATTTCATAAAATTAGGTCTTTTATAGGATAAATTCAGACACAAATTATTCCGTTGTGGTATACTTTATAATGTGCCGTTTAAATAGGTCATTTCCAATGGGAGTCGATGTTTTCGTTAATTTCTTTGTTACATTTTGTAAGTGTCGTGACGACATAGTCAATATCGAATGGAAAAATTTACATGACGAGGAAATAAGAATTCGACGAATTTCGCACTTGTGGTCAAATCGATAACATATGGCACGTTCCCTGCCCAACCGATTTTCGATCGAACCGAATCGAATGTTACGATCTTTCGAAACTTATTATTCATTCGAGGAAAAATTCAAACTCTTTGTATGGTTTTTCAAAGAATTAGTATTTAAACATTTACGTTGTTTTATTTCTTTCAAGGTCACAAAACTTCTCGTTCCGTTATTAGAATACTCATGTCTGTCGATTTAGAAGAGTTTTATCGTATTCTCGAATTTGTCAAACGCGCAGTCGCTCAGTATGCGATTTCGAACGTTGATGCTTTTCGTTCTACGACGCCTAGTCGCGCGAAACCTGTAATTGTCTGAATGATTCCCAACCAAGGTTACGAAGGATATGATTATATCCGAGCTTACTATTCGTCGTGTTGAGAATAAGTTCGAAGAAGAATTTACGAGATCGAACGGAGTAAACAGTCTATATATATAAAAAATATTTCTATTCAGAAATTTTGCATTAATCACAGCGAATAATATTTTCAGGATTACGTTCGTGCAATTATTATCAAAATTCGAATCAGTTAATTTGCGATAATCATTAATAAAAGTATTACTCTGAAACATAGTAATTGCTATCAAATCATAAATGTTCACCGGCGATACGGTTTTCTAAACGAGTTCGCGGCCAACGTTTTTCATCGGACGTTTAGTATACGCAAGGTGTATCGCGATTTTATTCGTTAATATTCAAGTTGAGAACCTCTACGTAGCTGCAGCCCGACCCATTCACGCGGGTACGCGGTTCCTCATTCTCTTTGCGCGTGTCTCGGGCAAGGTGATCGGAGAGCACCAGTGGTTCTCATTCCTCGCCTATTTTATAAATCGTGTCGTCCCTCCCACTCCCCCACATACTCAATTTCTCTCTTTCTCTCTCTCTCTCTATCGTGACCTTAATCAACGTCATTGCGACGTCTTTATTGCATCAATAAGAATTACATTCGTTGAAGAATAGCAATAGATCGAATAGCCATTTGTATGAAAGAAGAATTAGTTTATATATATATGTGCACATATATTTGTATATATCAAGATGATCGTAATGTGAAGGATTATTTACCATGTTATATAATATAACTTGACTAGAAAGTAGAAAGTAGTAACAATTAGACCAGATCTTTTCTTGATCGTGCTGGTACGCGCGCGCGTCCCGTCCAGCCGACAGACGCACGTATTCGTGGAAAATGTTATTTCCGAGGATATAGCCTTCGATTCGTACGAATAACTATGATCGGTTAACCTGTGCGTTCGACCGATAAAGAAACACTTGTTATTTAAATATCAACGACATTGTCGATCATGCACGTTTTCTTATATCCTTGGATCGTTTAATCATCGTTGCTCATTGCGGTTAGTAGCTACTAGTATTTTTTTTCTCTTTCGAAAATAACTCAAATTTTAACAAGGTTTTTCCTTTTTAAACCAGACTTATTACCCTATTTTCATTTCATTGTAAAGAAATGAGTTTTATTTTAATTGAGACACTGTCTGATTTTATCTACAAGTTACGATGTTTCAAACGGGTTAACCCTTAATCGATCGTATGTCTCATCTGTGGTGACATTGTAACTTTGACGTTGCGGTCCCATGTCACGTGGTAAGTGACACTGTTTTAGGTACAAGCACCAAATAAAAGTTCGACCTAACGAGAAGTTAGGTTCAATACGTTAACGTCAGATAAGAGTTAATAAGGTTATGTTCGAAATCATACGACGACGATAGATACTCGGAAAGGTGTCATCCTTTTAATAAGTAAATACACGATTTATTTGCAGCCTCTACGGAAGTACATACGTATGCATGTACCTGTTTCATGCATATGTGATCGAAATAGACGATGAGTGATAGGAGATATATCGAAGGGTTAATTATAGTTTTACGATCGAACCGTTTACTACCCACCATCCAGTGTATTATGGGATAGAGTAACCTTAGGAGTGATTGTCCTTGGTCGAACATACATTGTATTCTTTTTAAACATTACTATTTGGATGACTCTTAAAATGACTTTTAACCGATTTCTATCAATCATTCTCTGTAAGAAGAATTCTCCAGGATATGAAAAAATATGTTTGCGATTTATTGATTGGAGGATTCAAGAAAGGATGCGAAAAAATAAATTAATGTCGAGTGGCACCAGAGACACGAAATAAGTTATATTTTTATTTCGTAGAAAAATCTCTATTAAATCTAGATTTTGAAAATATTCTGAAAATCTATTAAGGGGGACACGGGCCTAAAAGTGTTCAACAGAATTCAGGTTTTTGTTCATGATGCAAACAACAGGATTTTTGTCAAAAATCGATGCATCTCGAATTTGCCCGATCAAATACTCGTTCGAAAGAGGAAAGTCTCTAATTTACGAATATGCAAGTCGCGTTTCGATACGATGACTGGTTAAAAAGTTACAGCAGTTTTAAGCTTGAAAACGACCCATACTCCGACACTTAAAAAATATATTTCTCAACACTCCGCAACGATATCGAAAAACGGACACCGGGACAGTATTCTGCATGCTTTCTTCTTTCTAAATCTTGATTCATACATCAGGATTTTTGTCAAAAAATCGATGCATCTCGAATTTGCCCGATCAAATACTCGTTCGAAAGAGAAAAGTCTCTAATTTACGAATATGCAAGTCGCGTTTCGATAGGATGACTGGTTAAAAAGTTACAGCAGTTTAAAGCTTGAAAATGACCCATACTTCGACACTTAAAAGATTAATTTCTCATCATTGCTTAACGATATCGAAAAACGGACAACGGAACATTATTCTGCATGATTTTATCTTTAAAATGAGCCATTAAACACTGAAATCGGCGGTGGTGACCATTTTGGCAAAAATCATGATGCATAGGTCAGGATTTTTGTCAAAAATCGAAGTATCTCGAATTTGCCCGATCAAATACTCGTTCGAAAGGGGAAAGTCTCTTCTTTACGAATATGCAAGTCGCGTTTCGATAGGATGATTGGTTAAAAAGTTACAGCAATTTTTCTCTTGAAAACGACCCATACTCCGACACTTAAAAGCTTAATTTCTCATCATTGCGTAACGATATCGAAAAACGGACACCGGGACAGTATTCTACAAGCTTTCTTCTTTAAAATGAGCCATTAAACATTGAAATCGGCAGTGGTGTCCATTTTCGCAAAAATCATGATGCATACATCAGGATTTTTCCTTGGAAACTTTGGAAAACTTGCCCCGTGGCGTGAGACAACTTACCCCGCAGCGGGGCAAGTTGTCCCAAAAGACTCGTTTGCTTGAAATTGAAAAAAAAAACGTGTTAAAAACTTCTCAATGCAAGCGGAAAGATTTCCATGTATTGCTAAGAAGTTGAAGTTTATGATGGTCCCCAAAAAATTCGAAAATATAAGCTACAGAAATCTGTAGAAACAAAAAACCTAAAATTGGGACAACTAGCCCCGGTCTCCCCTACTCAAAAATATTTAATGATGACTTTAAGTTATTTTCAATTTGAAGTAATAGAGATTTTTCTACAAAATTTATCTGGTAGCACTCGACATCGTGTTACCATAAAAAAAAAAAAACAGTTATCGAATACTAAGGGTTAATGTACGCAAACATCGAATAGTTCTCGAATTTACACATTTTCTCCGTCACGTGCACACATAACAAATTCACAACATTGCATTGCAAACGACGACGTTACCATACACTCGTATACACATACGTAATAACGTTTCCCTTAAACGTTACGTAATTTCAACTGTACTTTCGACAATCTACCTCTTTTACATCAAGGAATACAATTATTGTTCAGATAATTTGACGAATTCGTATCTCCAAGTCGATTTAGGGAAATTTTCTCAAACTCTTTTCTCGAAATACATACTGAAAACACATCATCAAAAAGGATATAGATTTGTTCCGGGATTACTAATTTCTTCATTTCTGTTAGAAATATTCGTATTAGTTAATCTTTATATCAAACTTTCTTTTAGCTAGGTCGTTGTTCCGTTGTCTTTCTTTCTTTCTTCTATCGAATTCACTTCCGGTTAGACGTACCGAGAAAACGAAGTGTAATTCGTTCTCTGACTTGTTCCAGGCGCTGGCGTCAAGATGGAGCACTTTCAGGCCACCCTGGACCCAAGGAAGCAGGAGTTATTGGAGGCCCGCTTTCTCGGAGCGAGGGTGAGCTACCATTTTATCTTGGTCCTTCCACTTCTTAACGCGTTAGGCTCGTTTCTTCGTTAGGGCAGGAATAGTAATAGCGATATATAGTAGTGGATAGTAGGCAGCTGAGTCGATGATGTCGTCGTAGCTTGTGAAAATAGACGGGACAATGGAGGAAACGTAGGGAAGAAAGCAAAGATTCTCTTAAATCTTTTGAAAAAGGGAAAGATGGACGTTTAGAATGTATCGAACGAGAAGTAATCTTCTAAGATGGTTGCCGTGGTCGCAAAGTATACGAAACGGTAGAATATTTTTTCGTTTTCTTCTAATGGTCATTTCCTAGGTTTTCCCCATTTTTTTCACTATTATATTCTCGTGCAGGTATTACAGATCTATGGTCGACCTAAAAATAGGATGGAAAAAAAGGAAAGATTTGGGTCTCGCTTTGAAAAGAGTTCCAGGTTATTTTGCGTAACGCTTCCAAAGAAAATGAAAATGCGAGCTTGGCCGAGTGGCACGAATATGTCGGATACATTGAATTTCCCCGGGAGATTCCTATCGATTTCTTCCTTTCTTCTCTTTCTTCGTTTCGAAGTGGACGAGTCAGTCCGATTTTCTTAAAACCTTAATGATTTCAAATGAATTCTGATACTGCAATTCTCTCTCTAAGAAAAATATTAATATTAATCATTTATTTCAAAATTTATCATAATCAACAATCATTAATCATCAAGTTTGGTTATATTTAATTTATATTTAGAAGTTACTTTTATCTCACTAATTGAATATACATTTCAAGTGTAGTTTTCATTTCTTTTTCACAATTTCTTCCTAGTTTATAATAAAGTCTCAAATATGGCACGGTCACTGCCTTCTTTAGACTCGAAGCTCGCGCTCCAGGCCTTCGCATTGCCTTTTCACATCCAGGTTATCGACCTTTTGCACGCGAGTAGTACTTCAACATTTTCTTCCATCAAATTTATAATAAACAATTTAATTTTGATAATTATGGTATAAGAATTAATAACTGATTTAAATGTTTTTGGTTTTGGTTATAAGTTTGCTTATAAGTAACCATTATCCATGAGAGGAATCCGTTTCGTTACGAATAACGAAATTTTTTTTTAATATAACTTTTATTTCGGGTCTCTGCTTCCTTATAGGTTAACGTAGAATACGAAGGGTTAGTTTTTAAAATTTAAAACCCGGTTCATCGCATCCCCTTCGATGATGCCTAAAAATGACGAGGTGCAAATTTATGCGCGCGATATCGTAATTACACGGTCGATTTAGTCCGACGAGTTCGATGGACGTGCCGCGTATCAATTCGATTCATGTATATTCCCATCGTATAACGGAAGTCGGTATGCCAGTAGCGCGTTTAACGACCATTGATGTCATATTACGCGAACTTAACGCGAATATCATTGTGAAAGCCGTTCAAAGCAGAAGGGAGAGAAGAGAAAGAGAAACAACAATGTAGACCGACAGGGATAACGCGGAGCGCACGCGCGCCACTTACAATTTCTCGCTCTAGTAGCCCTTATCTCTAAAATGATCACTTTTTCTGGATTTTAATTTTTCTACGTAGTATTATGATATAATGATAAGTTTATACGTATATCACTCTGTCTTTTTATTCTTCGATATTGATATCAAATTTATTTATTGGTATTAATTATTTTAGTAATCGATCGAATATCTACTCTTTTAAACAAGTTATTATAACGAATTGAAATAATAAATAATACCTAACTCAATTAGTGAAATGACTGCAATCTTCTCGGGCAATGAATTTTCTTGTTAGTATAAAAACGTTAATACAAAATGAATTGTATAATATGATTCATTGATTATTGGGTGGTTGGGATATTTCCTTTTTATTTCTATATAACTTTAATACACGTATACTAAATGCATTTTATTACTAGCATGGTAAGTAAGTTATGAATTTATTATCTTGAGAGCAATAAAATACATTGGTTCGCTCGTTATAAAATCTATGGACTCTCTGCGTTTCGAATAATACACGCTTCATCCTATACCATCTCAGTTTCTCTTCGAAATAATTGATTACTTGTAGGCACTATAAATTAAATGCATTCATACCAATTTATAGATCTCGATTCTGAAATATTTTAAAATCAATTAACCTATTTATATCGAATAAATGATTAACAAATGTCCGAATGTAGAACACACACTCGTGCACGACCGTACGAAAGAGCGCATGACCGATCGTAAATGTAGATTTAAAATTGCAACATTTTTCAACGTTATCGTACCTTGACAAGAGATGGCGCGAGTTGTATCTGACGTTTCTTTTGGACGAACGATTATCTCGTGACATATCGAACGAAAATGTACTTTCTAAACTAGCGATCGTCGATCCGCGTTTTTCCGCGAAAGAGACTCATTCCTGGTTTAATCGATCAGTTCGATCGCGGCCGATGAGAGATCTCCGTTTCCATGCTTGCCATACCGATTGGTCGTAATTTGTAAATTTTCCACTTAATACGTGTTTTTTTTTTTATCGTGCGTGAGTCTAGCGTTTACTTACGTGGCGATGTGTATTGGTATCCTTATCTCGGAACTGACAAAATTGTAAAAACTTTCGGAAAACATCTTTGCCATTTTACCAGAATGTGTTTTGTGATATAACCTTTTCACTGTAATTTGGTGCAAGCTTTTCTTTTGAATTTCCCGGGGAATTCCCGATCGGTAAGTAGACGAAAGAAATGATAAAAAGAGCGGGAAAATAGAGATATAGTGTATACGTGTATATTTGACTCTCTTTTTTTCTTTTATAATTATTTATAATTGTAGAAAATGACAAGTAAATCGTTACAATGCTTCCTGTGGATGTCTTGCAATGTGTAAAAAGCGATACACGCGATCCTTCTAGTTAACATCACCGTTAAATGCGATACAACGTTGTACGACCGCGATTTCTCTCTCCTCGTCTCTTTCGTCGTCCATATTACGATGTGTTCCCCAAGCTCGTTTAAATAATTCCACTTGTAGCTTTCTGCAGCGAGAATAGTGACGCTGAGTAAACAGGAAAGACAGCTATCGGTACGATGTAATTTAATTTGTTCTTGAGAGGCCTTACGGTCATGCAGAAGCGCGACTTCGTTCATTCGTGAAACGTGGAAAATACTTGAAAACAAGAAAGAGAGATTCATTATCTAAGAATCTCTCTCTTTTTTTTTTGTATCTGTGAAACCGCAAAGTTTTATCTATCGAAAAATAAAATTCGCTTAAGAAGTTCGACGAATCTTTCTTATCAACGTTTCGTTCGAGAAATCTCTGACGTTCTTTCTCATTTTCTGTATTTTTCGTGGAATAATACCATCGATTTCGTCCGTCCGTTCTCGTGGATCACTCTTGTTTTTTTGGGTTCTATCGACAAACGTCATCACTCGTCTTCTTTTTCTTCTCCCACTCCTTCCTTTAACCTTTTTTTTTTCGTGCACTCATTGAAAGAATATTTTCGTCAAATTACGACATCGAAATACGGGTCACTGTTGAGCCACGTAGCTAGATCCTTGCGAGACGTAAAAAGAATTCAAATATTTCGTTAAATTGGCGTTTGTTCAAGACGTTATAAAGTTGTATAAATTTTAATACACAAAAATTTAGCATGCTCCATTTGTTAACTATATCGTATAGACGTCAAAAGAGGGGACGGAGGAGGGGGAGAGAGACATTAGACATTCTATCTCTCAGATAGTATTCTTCATTGAAAATGATCGAATTTTAAAGTGAAACTACATTAATATACTCATCTGTGATCGTTTTGTGAACGATTTTGAACTTTTTTGTAAAACAGTTTATCCTTATACTCGTAAAGAAATGTCTCGGAGAAATTGATACAAGCAAAAATAAATTGAAATGAATTCCTTCAACTTCTTTATATAATTTATCTATCCAACGTGGTAAAAAATGTTATTTCAAAAAAGTGATAGCCGTCACGTGGACTAACCTCATTCGTTAACAACATAAACGCGCCTAAAGGTCAGAAAGAAAACACAAACGATCACATCCGAACGAAATAGACAGAAATAGGACAGCCCGTATAATATTTTGCTAAAATAATAAAGACTCGGTCGGATTTGTCCACGCGGATGAGACGCACGCTTTACAAGCCGTACGATAAGATCGAAGGCTAGAGAAATAACGGCCAAGGTCGTATAAAATAAGAAATGAGTTAATGGCTCCGAAGAAGAGGACATCGTCTCGATTCCTCGAATCGACGATAATTTTCTTTCTCGCTTCCTCTTTTCTTCTTTCCACTACTCTCTATTTTTTCTTTTTATTTTATTCTTTTAAAAAACGCCGACTGTCGATAACTCGGTCGATAAAATCGCCAAAAGATTTACTACCTACGTGTCGTCATACCTACTTATCTACATTCGAGATAAGAGTGACGACATTACAAAGATTTCTGATGTTGATCGGACTGTTTGCTCGTGATGATGTACCGTAGGTAACGCACCAACGTTTATATAGGGTGTCCGAATCCAGGTGGTCCAGCGGAGAACTACATGTACACGTCAATGACTCGAGTAGAAAAGTCTAATACCATTTTTCAAAATTTGACTTAGTTAACGAGTTATTGGTAAACAAATATCGACCAATTACAGCGATTAGCGAAGAAAGACGGTTCACTCGCAGCTATGCAAGAGACGAAGCGATAGGAGGAGAAATCTTCAATAAACAACGTTAAATGTCGCTGCTCACTGTGATTGGTCTATCTTTGTTAGTTAATAACTATTTAATTGAGCCGAATTTCAGAAAATAGTATTAAACTTTTCGACTCAAATCATTGATGTGCACATGTAGTTTTCCGCTTGGACACCTGGAATCGGACACCCTGTATACTCGCACGCAGTGTCGCAAGCAATGCGTTTGCATCCGTCGTGCACCGGAACGACAACGGATGCCGCCCGTGACAAGCCGTTTATTATTATATCCGCGTTTGAAATGGTGTCGGCCGACACACCGGCCTGGTCTCTCTTGTTGATTGGAGCAGTGGTTGTTGTTTTTATTATTGATATTCCTGAGTTTCCAATTATTTAACCTCGACCGTTGTAGGATTAACACAGGTATTTTTATAATACCTTAACGTCTACCTTTTATTATCCGAGCACCCTTTTCGTCTTTATTTAGCCAAAGGGTCGGTCCTCTTTCATCACGAAAGGTCGTTTCACTCTTTTGTCGCGTTTATTACCAGTGGTGTAGATACTTTTTTTATGGTTGTTATACGTTTGTAAATATAGGAAATGTTTTTGATGGTTAGCAAACTGTCATAGGTCCTCTTCTATTTTGCTATAATTTTTCAACAGAAATGATTGTTTAATTGATCGATAATAAAGTTTTCTTTTGATACCTCGGACCGAATGGTTACAAATGGAATTTAGTTTTAATGGTCGATAGAGACCAGGTCGAGTAACTCTATACAGCTTTAAATAGGAATTTGAAATATTTCCTAAGTAATCAAATAAAAACGTTCCTGTGGAACTCCGCGTGGTCCGTGGACCATAGTATGGAGTTCACTGATCTAAACTATTAAAAGTAAAATATCGTATTCGATTCTCACCCCATTTTCGAAATTACAGCGCGCTATATTTGAAATTAATGAATCGAATACAGTTCAATGGTTTAAAGTGTTATATAAAAAATATGGAGATCTACGTTCGTTTGCCATCTTTTTTGAAGACTACTCGATCCATATTTGAGTTTCAAAACCAAGTTTAGTTCAATATAAACATTGCAAGTGAAATATGGAGAATTGGATCCGACTCTCCACTCAATTTCACCGTTTCTCTCATGGTTTTTCGATCGGTTTAAATATTTTTTAAAAGCGATCATTTATTTTCCATATATCTCTCTTCAATCTGGTTAGACAGCAAGCCCTAGACAAAATGTAAATTATATATAACATAAATTTAAAAAGATATATGCATAATTTTTAAATCCAGGGCTCCAAATTAGTTACTCACAAAATTGAGCGTACACCTTTTAAAATCGAACAACTCTTTCAAAATAAACTAACCTACTTGAATTTTGGCAAGAACATAGAAGTATATTAACCAACTCCTTCTACGCCCTTGCCAAAATTCAAGTAGTTTAGTTCATTTACAAAAAAGTTGTTCGATTTTAAAAGAGTGCACTCTCAATTTTGTGAGTCTCTTTATATACCCTAGACATTTGTCTTATTTCTCCATAGAGTAAATCTAGCTAATATATTACATACAATACACCTTCATCTCGAATCACTAGCATCAAAAACACCACCGTACAACCACCGGCACTACCGCCACCCACTTTTCGTCGTCGTCCATTCAGCGAAAGTCGATACCGCAGATCGCAGCAACGACGCTCGTTCGCATCCGTCGTAGCGTCGCCTTCGTCGTCGTCGTCGTTGTTTCCGTTTGTCGCGCACGCCGAGAAGGAGAGTGCCGACTTATTATTATTATACCCGTGCCTAAAAGAGCGTTCAGGCACGAAAAGGTGTGGCCAATTGCCGAGTACTCTGCCTATCTCTTTCTTACTCATTCCCCCTTCTCTCTTTCTGCATATATATACATATATATACATTGTGGAAGCTCGACTAGGGTCGAACAACGTCACGTGGTGCTCTCACCAAGAGCGTAGCAGTCAAGTGCACGAGTCTCGACGTTCGCCTTGTTTCGTGCTTTGCTTCGGAAAGCGTCGATGTCCGGTGGTAGCTGTGCGAACAGGGCCGGAGGGAGAGTTGTGCCAGTAGCCGGAGAAAGAGGGGGTTAGCGTTCGTTTGCGTAAATGGCCATACGCCTACCTACCTACCTATCTGCCTATCGACTGGAATCGAAGCTTTTTCCTTTCCTGCTTCTCTCTCAGGTATGCTTTAACACTAAAACCTTACCGATGCCAAATGCATACCTACTTTCATCACATGTATCTGGGGGTATTATAGAAGTTTCTTTTCTACATCATTTTTAGGAACTATCTATCTCTTTTACTTGCATAAAAATTATGTAAAAAATTTACTTCTAGATGATAATTAAGAAATGCTTAAACAAAAATATGTTAATAAAAAATATTGAATAAATAAAATTAGTAATAAATTTATATAAATGAAGCTTTATTAGGTATTAACAAAATTGAGAAACAAGAATCTCATCATTTGTCTCATTTGTACAGTCGTGGTAGGTTTAGTGTTAACTCTTTCACGAGCTGCCGTGAGCGGTATTTGAATTTCCCGCGGTACTCTCGAATATTCAAAAATGAAGTCTCTATTTATTAAAACCGTGCATATTTATATCAATGTTATCGGACTTTGTTCGATTTCTTTACCTCGAATGCGGAAAATTAGTGTTGACGATCATGTATTTATATATATTAGTTCTATTTGTACATATTCATATTCGAGTATCGATATAACATTAGAGAGAACGTTGCCGAGTACTCGCGGATGGTATAGCTAATATTTGATTTAATCGGGCAGCAGCACGTTCCGTTAATTTACGAGCAGCTATGAACGAAATTTGTGCTAATGTAAATCAATATTTCGCGTAATGCGTTCGTATCTTTATATATATATAGATTAATACCGCAGCTCTTTCTGTGTTTCTTGCTAAAGTTCGCGTCGGTACACACGTAACAGAAATCTTACATATCGACATCTCGGACGATGGTAGGTATCACTCAGAATCCCTTCTCTCGTCCATTTTCGAACGCACCGTACCCGATCTATCGTTCTTAACAAGTTCCCTGCCAAACCGTTTTGAGAAATTGTCACTTTCAAGCCGCGTGTATCAAATGTATAAAAATTATTTATTTTTTCATAATCTGTTGGCTGTAAATTTATTTATTAATACTTATTTATAATTAACTAAGATTTTGTTAGCTTTGGATTGGAAATATAAACAAATTTAAGTTAATTATCATGATCTGCTAGGAAAGAGATCACAAGTACAAATTTTTATTAGGTTAGAGTTTGATAGGCTCAAAGCTCGAATTTAATTTTAATTAATAATACTTATTTATCGTCTTCCACGATAGAAAACTGATAACTCTAATAATAATTATTTGAATGTACTTTATCTGCTAATGACAAAAAAAAAATCACTTGGCATGAAAATGAGCTTTAACGTGTACCACAGAGGGTACACGCGGCAGGAAACGTGTTAATGATCGCTAAAGACAATCCGCCACGCGAACGTATTACCGAGCAAACGGTCGATACAACAATGACAACGACAATAATGTACGGTCCGATGTGCTCTGTAAATAGGCTGCGTGACGCATTCGTTTCTTCTCGGTAAGCAGGCATGTGTCGTCGAGTTTACGTCTCCATCTTCAAAATCACGTTTGCTGGGTGACTCGCTTAGGGTCGTTTAGATCGAGCTAGACTCTCTTCGTTCCTTGGTAAGAACGTTCGTTTGTGTTCGGTGGTTCTCATTATCGATCGCTTCTCGTACTCGTCGATGCGTCTCTAGAACACCCTCCCCCTTTTCCTTTGTCCTCCACCTCCATTTTCATCGACATAAAATTTCCCAACTATGGTAGAAAGAGAGAAGCAAAGGCTCTCTTTTTCCTTACTCTTGGGATATTTTTTTGCAAATTAATGAATTAATTGAAAATTGTCTGATTAAGATCGTAATTGGCGCGAGCACATGCAAGTATATACGTCCAAGCGTATAGATAAGGTTAGGATTTCGATGTACCGTCATGGTCTACGTGTTCGACGTTGCATAAAACATATATCGGTACAGTGTCAACCAGTATCAACGGTGAACAAGCAAATCAACCAGCCAGTTTGCTAGCCAGGTACTCAGTCAGACATAACCTAAGCATAGAACCTGAGTTGCTATTATACGATCACTGATACGGTCCCTCGTCTAACCTAGCACCGTCTACCGCGGACAAGTCGTAAACCAACAGGGAAACGCGCTTTGATCTGACATTAGATCGTTTCGACAGAAGTCGTGCCCTCCTCTCTCTCTCTCTCCTACTCTTATAATTACCTACTCGCGAAAAGTGGTATTTCGTGAAATGTTGATTCTAGTGAAAGTAACAAGGATGGAGTGAAATAGAGAAAGAAGGAAGGTATCGTTATTAATATATGTAAATCCCTAAAGACAGTGGCGGATTACTGCAGAGGTGCATGAGACATGTGCCTGGGGCCTCAGAATCGTTGGGTGTTTCATCATCAAAAAGCCAAATTAACTTTTTATTGGCAAATTAAACAAAAGAAATAGTCAATTTGGTTCCAAATTGCCAAAAGTTGCAACCTTGCTTCCATCTCGTTACAGTACATTTATTTTTTGCATTGTTTAGTGAACCATCCCATTTTTAGTAGAGTAAATAGGGGTTTCCAGATCAGGTTGCACCTGGGGCTTCACAAAATCAAGATACGCCACTGCCTAAAGAATACTTGCTCCTTTTTATCGAGTTTTCCCTTTTTTCTTCGAAAACGCGTGCCTCCCGTCGCGAGATATCGATTGGTTATAATCTACCATACGAGATCCGAGATATCTCGAAAGGAACGTAATCCAGATCTCGCGTAACGCGCGACAGAGGAGCATAGGACCCGTAGGAGATATCGTTTAACTTACCTTTCATCGTACGCGAGCCGTGCAACCCGATAGCAGCGACATCTGTTTGTCTATGACAAATGATGACAAGCTTGCACACTCTCCAACTGAAATCTATCTCGATTCTTGAAAGCGATCGACGAAAGCGACGCACTCCGGCCCGATTTCGAGTTGAGAATTGCGAAGGACGAGACGGTTGAATCGATCGTCTTTTTTTTTATAAGATTCTCTAGTGTTTTTCACATGGAAACTACGTAAGGAGACTGAACTCGAATGGGAGAATTGACAGAATTTGCGCCATAAATTATACATATAAGGTTTCCTTTTTTTTCCACCAGAAAACTGACGTGAATAATAATAATTTTTATCGAAAGTATTTGTTAACTTCGACATTATTTGTTTTTATAATTTCAAATAACATTCAAGTATTATTTTCATTATACTGCCTTTGGCACATATAGAACACTAGCGCCCTCTTATTTTCGGATATTTTCATACATGGAGTTCGGTCTCCATGGTTCTTCAAATCAAGAAAGGTGATTCGATTAAAAGAAACAAGATAATAATAACAATGATGATGATAACAATCATTTTCTTACGTGATCCTCCCTCTCGTTTTGCTCAGAAAAAAATACTCCAATAATCGCCTTGGATTTTTCGCCCATTGCGTTTCTTCTCTTCCCGGCAGCGGTAACGACGCCGTGTCGCATCTTTATCGATTTTGCCGCATTATTATTCGAACAGGGTATTCGATATGCCCGTAGCGAGAGTACTCGACGTTCAGTCTTGACCTTAAGAATCTTACATCACGTAGATATAACGCATCACCGACCCGGTTCTATCGACCGCACGCTCGGGCTACGAAATTATGAAAACGGTCTACCGTAGGTACTACCATGGCGGTACGTGTCGTATACCTTTTCATATCGCTAATATTCCTGATATTTTCACCCATATGCTACCATAAAATTAGAAATGTTTTCATAAAGAATTCCTTTTCGTCATTAAGATTTCAACATATGACACCACTGGTGCAACACTGTTACTTTTGCAAATTTTGAAAAAATGAGCTAAATATGTATTATGTAGCCTAAAGTACCTGTGAACTTGAAGAGAAACTGTCAGTGGGTTGGTACGCATGGTTTCCGTATGAGGGCGTAAGTGTCAATTGAGGGGGTTCCAAATTGTTAAGTAATATAGCATTTTTATTCAAATAATTAGGGTTATTCTTTATTCTTCAAATATGATATAGCCTATTTGTCTTCTCCTGAAAAAATCGTGACAGTGTTGTACCAGAGATGCAATATTTCTAAGCTTCATCGAAATTATTTAAAAATGGCCGCGATGCCACCTTAACCCCATTAATTTTGGTTATACGCGAGCTCGGTGTGAATGAAACTTTAGCGACGTTTAATGCGCGCAACGCATACTTACCACATACATACTATCGATTCCGGACCTTAATAGGTATAAAGACAGTGTCTAGAGTCGATGCACGAGACCACCAGTGGGTGTCTTATAGCGGATGCATCTACCAACAATATGGCGCCCAACCAACGGCAGTTCGGTGAGAGAGAAACGCCTAGAAATCTTTGTATTATTGCGACAACGAGTTGCTGACTCTTTTTTATAACAATAATCGTACAATGATTGAGAATAGATTACGTTTCTTTTTCGAATTTTCGGAAACAAAGATGGCGGCCAACGCAACTCGTCAGCAACCCTTCTCATCTTTTCCCAACATTTAACGTTAGTTTTTTTCTTTCATGCTTTTTCGACAAGTAGCATAGCATCTCAGACAATTTTATGGCTCTTCGTTAGGTGCGGTTTCCATTGAAAATACAATTTTTTTTTTAATTATTATTTCAGACTTTTTTTCACCGAATCTTGGACTAAGCAACAAATATTTTGTTATTTTTATTGTATATAAGTTCGTGTGCATTTCCACTGCAATATATTAAATATATAAAAGACTAGAATACGGCTTTCATCGACTTAATGCGTTTCCACCCCCTGTTCTAGTACTTTTTTCGACGAAACGTTTCCACGCGTGCGAAGTGCATCTTTTCCAATGTTTCTTGGAGAGCCTTTCTTAAATCACTTATCGAGTTTATTGTGTACTCGAGCATTTTTCCATTATCGAAGTACAAGTATATATATAATCAATGTTGAAGTCAGCCCGAGATAAGCTTTCGAACGGGTTCCTAGTTATTGAAAGAACAACAGGAAATAACACGCTGATAACGTGCACGTGTGACATGGAAAACATAATTAATAATCTAGCGTATATATACGCATGTACGATCATAATTGTTCCAATTATTATCAAACTTAACTCAAAATAGGTTATGTTCGAAATGTAGATGCAAAATAATCAAAGAATTTGTATATTTGAACTTTAAATTTTCCCCAGAGGGAGAAAAAGGAAAGATCAGACCATTACCGTTCGCAATCTCGATAGAATTTCATTCATTGGCACGAGTCAAACGCGTTCGGAAACGTAAATAAGAGTCAGCTGTAAATGACAAGCGCGGTTAAGCGTACGATGTTAAAATTTAATTAAATCATTCGACCCGTGTCCTCGTAATTGCCACCTGTTAATTAGATCGTTCGTTTCTGTCTTTTTTTTTTGCATTCCTCGTCGAAACAGTAGCTCTTGTAATTCTCCAAAAATCTATATAACACTCGATGAAACGTTAACGAAGCATTATCGCGAATTAACCACACAGTTACATCGTTTTACCATCCGAAGAAGGGAGAAAGAGAGAGAGGGAGAGATATACGATAAATAAACATCAGCGTTGCCCCATTGTTTGACCTATCAAAGGTGCTTTCGTTAAAGCATCGTTATGCTAATACCAATGAGGATTATCTGATCGTGCAGAATGCGAGTATCGTTCTAAGGATTGGAAATATTACAATGTGTGTGTGTGTCTGTCGAGAGAAATGAGAATGCTGTTGGACTTTCAATTGGGCTTTTTGAGTGATAAATCATTTTTGAATCGTGAATATCAGGAAGCTTATACGAATTTTTGGTATTACGATTTTCTGTAATTCTCGTAGTAGTGTATTGCTATCCATTTAATACATCCCAATAAATCCCTTTATACTTAAAGGGACCCTTCTGTTTTTTGGAAAATTGATTGATTGCTTGTTTTTTTATCATTATTAGAAAGCAACATGCTGGTGTACCCCTTAAATCGAATCTGCTGATACTGGTCTCTCACTGTACACACGTACGTATGTACGAAAGTAAAAGCGTTGAGGAGAGATCACCGATAGTATAATATCCATGCCAATTTCGTAATAATTCCTCATAGAACTTCTCGCTTGTACATTCGATCGGTGAAAGGAATGTTTTCGACTGTGTGAATCGAGAGTTGTGTGGCTAAAAAAAATCGAGATAGAATTCGAGGTTGGTGGTAAGCGATAGTCGAACGCGTGTTTCGGTCGGTCTCTTACTCTTTCACTTTCTTTCAATCGACTGGTTTTGTCGTTGATTTATGTCGATCGATCGAACACATCGAGCTGATCTTACGAACATTTGCGCGGAACTCGCACGAGCGTCTTTTAATGACTGATTTGTCTTTTAATGTCAACCACTGTACATGTAAAGTTATATTTAAATGTACAGTGGTCGACATAAAAAGACGAATCAGTCGCTAAAAAGTCGAAATACATTTTTAAACAAATTGATTAAATAGCATAAAAACAAAATCACACAAACTCAGGTTTGAGTGTACTCATAAAACGGAGTAACATACCAAAAAGAAGAGACCGGTCGATTTAAAGTTCGCGCGCGTACGCCCGAAGCGCGGGAAATTTAATTTCGTGAATAATACGTACTATGGATGTATATATACGTGTCTAACGAGCTTATTCATGGCGACAAAATCTTTCTATGCGTTGTCGCCGCCCAAGCAAGCGCTATTACGTAACTCCAATAATGTCGACCATCCGAAGAACGTTGTGGGATCGATCGAAGCGACTCTCCTCTCGCGAAGAGACCATCTCTTCTCCTAGTGTCATATATTTCACTTGTGATAGTTTTGTTGCATAGAGTTCAATTTGGCGGTCGGCTACGTAAGTCTAAAGTTAGCTTTTGTTATGTCTTACGTGAACATGTTTTTTCCGTTATCGTTAAATGTTCGTAAAACGTTTCCGCCATTTCCGTTGTATGCTTCCTTGAAAAAGGAAGTTCGAGGGAGTAGATTGTATGTATTATATGCATATATGTAGAAAACAGTGAACGATAGACGAATTCGAGATAAAGTGAGTTTTAAACGTCTACGATTACCTTATCGATAGATAAACGCCTATCGAGGTGAAGAACCCAAGATTTCCGTGAATCGTTTTGTAGTCTAGCAAAAGATAGACTTTTGTAATAAAATATCGTTCTTTAAACTAAAGGGATTTACTAGGACAGTGTTTAGGAATGGCTAAAGGGATAACGCAAGATTAAGAGATCGAACAAAACGAATAGATTAAGGGATGAAATATTTCTGTGAGTGCTAATCACTAGGCTTCTTTAAATTACCAGCTTGCCGTGTATGTTTGACACTAGATTACCGGGGGGGAGTCAATTTGACTCAATTACGATTTTATTGCTATATATAAAACTGAAATGATTTTTTTTAACACATTTCGTGCCACGTCATTTTAGGTTTGGATTTTACATTTTATCATATTAGGTTTGACCAATCGTAAAAGTACAATATTTGGGAGATTTTCCAAGAAAAGCAAAACCTGTTCTTCTATCATTTATCTAAAAAGTGGGTTTTTGAGCAAGCTATCAACCGATAGTGCAACCAATAAATACCACTAAACCGATCCCTCAAGAATGTCCCATTACTCCTACTCTCGATGGTGAACCCACGATTCTTGCTCGTGACAGAAAAGTTGAGAAGTCAAGAGTTAAGAAACGTTCGATCGATCAAACGGTTTATTGGTTTGTCGGTGGTAGATCCTGACCCGATCGCCGTGAGTCTCGTCGATAATGCGAGCGCTCGCGGCGCCCAATTAGCGCTCGTAACGGCCGTGCACCAAACTCGTCGAGGCATTTACGTACGTACGATGCGATATGGAAGAAGAAGGAGGAGTTAGTAGTATTAGTAGGAGGAAGAAGAACAGAATGATACGCATGGCGACACGCACGGTGAGTTTCACGAGTAACGTTCTTACGCTACGTTGCCAGATTTTTTTTATGCATCGCGTGCCGTATCCATGCTCTCGATTAATCGTACGACGCGTGCGTGTACGCCTTAATGATAAAAAAAACGAAAGAGGGGGAGAGAAAGGGAAAAAAAACAGATTAAATCGCCATACGAGAGACTCCGTTACATAAACGACGACCGTCCATTCTCCTATGGAATTTTTCACGACGACGACGGGGCAACAACGATTTCCTTCTCCCACGCCATTCGTTTTCTTCTTCGTCACTACTCGAGAACGTCACCCTAGGATCCTTCCACCATTTTGCGGCATGTCGCGCGCCCTCTACACCTTCCGATCTTCCTAGAAATTCGAATCACGACTTTTCTCTTTCCTTCCTATCTCATTTCGGTACGTCAGGGGCCGTGCTTACGTAACGCTTTAAATAAGAGAAAAGGACGCAAATGCTTCGAGAATCGTGTACGTACAACCGTAGGTTCAAATATTTTGCGCCACGATGAAACGTTATTACGTAATGGACAAGAGAGGGGGGTTACATTCGTTAGAAGTTTCATTCCTTTTCAACCATCGTTTTATTTGGTTGAACGATTACTTCGAGATATTTTGTATATGAAACTTGAAGTTTTTCACGTTAGAGCTTGATACTGGGTTATCGGAAGTGATGCATTTTTGTACCGTGACCTGTTAGGTATGTATATTCTTTTGTAGTATCTTGTTGAGTTCTCTGGTACTATGCATAGTGTGTAAGACATTTTTACAAATTAGATGTTAGTACCGTACCCTTGTTCTTTGAGTAGGACCTAGTGAAAAAAAATATAGATTTTCCTGTACCTGATTTTTCCCATACACCAGTGACCACCACCTAGTTTTTCAGTGAGACTGTGGTGATCACCATCGATAAGAATATAGTCTTATATACTTGAAATAATAAAAATTTTATTATGATTACTCTAAAATTCTTAAAAAATTCGGTGACAGTCAAAATGTTAACTAGTATGCTACAAGAATGAAAAAAATAGGTATATCTAGAACTCGGTATGTTATATTATTATTTTCCATACTAAGATCCATAAGGCAGGTTTCATGGGCCAACACGATGGTAAACGGAGAGCTCGAACGTTCTTATCGACTCGCCCACTGTGCGGAGGAAAGTCCAACCAACTAATCCGATGACTATCAACCCAGCCACCGCGAGTCGCTTTAAATTCGTCGACTGTTTTCCTATGATCAGAACCTTCCACAACGGCGATGATCGTTTCTAACGGATTCTCTCTCTCGCTTCCTAGCGATGACCCGGCCAGAGGTGCCCGAGGCAGCAGTGCCTGGACATATCGTAGTGATTGGGATCAATACGCTTAACCACACTACCACGCAATAACACCCCTGCTTGTCCCCCTTTGCCTCCATCGACCTCGGTATCTCTCTTCTTTCCCCTCCACCCTACTTCCCTCTCTCTCTTCATTCTCTCACTCACGCGTTCCCCAGGTCTCGACCTCGCCGCGCATTTTCCACCCCCGACAACCTCCATCGTTATTACCAGCATCCATGTCACACGGTAAACCTTCCGTTGTCCTCGACCTTGCCACGAATTCTTTCCCGAACCGCAAAAATCCTTCTCGAAAACTTCCTTACCGAGTCTCTTGGCTTCACCTTCAACGGTAGTTGTATGAAAGAAAGAGTCTTACGAAGTGAAATGATGAAGATTGACCGCAAAATGGGTTTCTACGATTTTTGGCATGTTTTTCATATTAATCTTTCAATTTTTTGTGTTGTGGACTATGAACACAAAATTGTGGTATACTAATATACTAGTACGTAGATACTTCAATAACGAAAATTGCATTGTTTGGAAAGTAAAATATGTTGTGGTCTGACATACGTTTAATAAAGGAAGAGTGCTAAAACTTTGGGGATCGTCTACGATCCTTTGAAATCAAATTATCACGGAAAACAAAAAATACATACGTGTCTGTCATTGCTCCGTTAC
This sequence comes from Ancistrocerus nigricornis, assembly GCA_916049575.1. NCBI lineage: Eukaryota > Metazoa > Arthropoda > Insecta > Hymenoptera > Vespidae > Ancistrocerus > Ancistrocerus nigricornis. The sequence continues at coordinate 2,782,946 of OU696669.1, read as the reverse complement.
CATATAAATTTATAAAAATATCCAATTCGTAGAAAACTCTTATAAGAATGAAAAGAGAGAGGGATAACTTAGAGAAGAAACGACCTGCCTCTCGAATTTCTTCGTTGCCCTTCACTCAACCGTCCCTCTTTATTATTTTCTTTTTCATCTCTGCTAACCGATGATCCGGTTTTACTCTGGCGTTCTCGACGAGAAGGAAAATAACGGACAGCTACTCGTTGCGCCCAGTACGACGAAACTACGCATATACGCGTGTCCTTTTCCTCTCTCTCTCTTTTTACGCCGGAACTGCGTTTCGATCGAATCGATGTCGATAGGTATAAAAGAGGTGGCTGGTGTATCCGATCGACGTCTCGGCATTTCTAGGATAATGAGTATCGAGCGGCCATTCTGGACGCGAATATCGTATTCCAGAGGAAGTTACCCGTTCCATAAATCGATAATGGTTAATTAGAGGAGGAGTCCTTGCCTTGGTTCTTACAGCAGCGTTCAATTCGAAAGCAAAGCTATAACCGTGGGCGAAGGAGATGATTATATGCAGACAGGTCTCAGTTGTTCGAACGCGTGACTTACTCGAGTATACTTTCTCTTTTGACAGCATTTTCCGTGTAATAGAAAATATCATCGTGATCGAAGTTATTCGTTCCGTGCTTTGATAGATTCGAAGGAAAAGACAAGTATAATAGAATTTCCATCAACCAATCAAGGCATCAGAAATCATTTTCTGAGGTTATGAAGCATAACAAGAAAATATTCCAATGGAATTATTAATATGCCATTCCTGTCAAATTACAATTATTAAAGTTTTAGAAAATGTAATTTGACAGGAATGGCACAATTAATATTAGAAATTTAAAAAAAAAAGACTAATTACAAGCAATCATTTCACAAGCTTGATCAGACACTAACGAACACTAAAAAAAACTAAAAAATTGGATCATTTACAACTCTTGTTTGTCTTAACATCCGCACTACGAGTCCAACACAATATTACAAGGCAAGGGGTTAAAGAAAACGTGAGGAACGATACGCGGCCTAACTCTGCACCGCCGCGGCTCGTCTCGTCGTTGGTCCACGGTGAAACTTCGAAGAGCAGAGCGACGGTTTGCCGCAGAGAGGCCGCGCATCGATCGGGAAACGTAACCGGAAGCTTCTGGCAAACTTCTCTGACAGCGTTCTCTGAAAAGGGCGTGTGCACCGTTCCAGCGAAGAGTTAGCAAATTTGCGTCCTAGTTTGGATAGGACGACGGACAAACGGCCACGTCAAATCGTCCGACGATCAAATTTGCCTTAAAGCGAGACAGAGGGTGAGAAACGTGTCGCTTTTGCTACCCTGACCCTTTGTAATTCTATCGGACTCGCAAATTACCAATATGTTGTGTTACGATCGAGTGCACAACGTTCATCGACTTTGACATTTTTTTTTCTCGAACGAAACAGGTTTGACGACGAAACGTTTTCAGCTCGAACTTGTCACGGTATTCGATAAAAGTAATAACCTCGTTCGAAAGAGACTCAATTCGGGATTCAAAGAACGAGTCGAATTTTTAGAACTATATTGGTATAGAGAAAAGACAGATTCTAGTAATTTGCGTTACTTGGGTATTCGCAAAAGCTCTTCCAGAATAGGAAAAAAAGCAGAACGTGCCTTTGCAATGTATACGACCGCGCTCTCTGTCTGTGTAACCTGCGAACCCCTGGAAAAATGGCTCGCGCTCGTTATCCTTTCTCCTTCAAAGCGAGCGTTTTTCGCTCCAGCTCTCGTGAAATATCCACCTAGGCGACGAGCCATGTTTTCTGCTTCTCCACGACAGCCAACCCCCATTGAACCACCTTGTCGTTAAAGCCCCTCCCCGCCAACGTCAGCGGCACCACTGCTATCACCGCAACCACCGGCAGCACTACTACCAACAAAACTAGACCTCGATGCGATGCAAAAACGTAGAATCGAAATAAGTTTACTTTGTAAGTATTTGGACTTCCTACTATTCGATCCAAAATCTATGAAAGGGAAAACACGAATGGGATTTGACAGGACTGTAATAAACTTACATTATTCCTTAGTATGAAATTACTTTATACTGGCAAACAATATATGACTGTGACTGTACAGCAAGAATACCTATTACTTATGCCAGGTTTACCCAAACTCTAGGTAAAGTTACATACAGGATAAATTCTTAGTTCCCTAGTCATTGGCCAATCTACCAGCCACATAACTCCACCTTGGTTGGATAAACCTGGCCTTAACAAATATTACGAACAATTACTTAGAAGACAAAATTGCCATTTTGATAAAAATGTCCAAAATACCAATTCTATCAGCAAAAATCTAAAAAACAACTTGAAAGAACGCAGCACCAGTTTCTCCATAAACGATTGTACCACACCGATCGCCTCTGTTCTTCTCGAGCGTGCACAAAACGTGTCGATAAGGCAGGAATACAAGAAGGCGCGCACCGTGCGAGAGAGATCGATAGAAAAAGCACCCTCTCTGACTCGTAGCACGCGAGTGCTCCGCATGCGGTAGCGTAACACCGGGTGAGAGGAGAGAACAGCAGCGGAGCACAGAACCGGCAGAAGCGGAGTAGAGCGAAGCAGACGGTCGGTCGACGTGCCGTCTATTTATATACACACATCGCGGCGTCCAGTCGAGCAACGACGACGATCGTGTCGCGTCGTCTCGCTTCGGGAGAAACCGAACAGGCCGCGTCCTCCCCCACTCCTTACTCTCTCACCACCCCCACCTGGTGTTCCGCGCGTGCTACCGTCCGCTGTCTCTCTCTCGTCTGCTCTTTCAATGGACGGCAGCCGATCAGAACGGATCGCAACACCGCGCCTCACCGGCTCTCTCGTCGCATGCGATCACGGAACATCGAACTTCTGTGTGTTGTGTCCTTCTTCTCGATCTTCCACGCTCTATTACGTATCGTAACGACTATTATTATCCGTTCCTGTTCTTCCTACGTTTTCTACCGTTCGCGAGTATATTAAAGACGACGGCTTCGAATGAAAACCATCATGTTTTTTTTTTTATATCCTCTCTTTAGGTGAACGTTAACGAACGGTGATAAAGTTAATATGTTAATGATATATATTCGTTCTTGAAAGATGTATTATTCGATAATTTGTAAAAGTGTTCAGGTGGGACGTATGATTCCTTGTTTGTCGAGTCCCACTGGAGCGCGCGTTTGAGGGTCTTGAATTCCGGTTCTTCGCGTCTCTTCTTTTCTTTCTCTCTCCCTCTTCATTCTTCCACGCGATGTAATCACACGAATTCGAGCTAATCGTGGCGTTTCGGTCGCGTCGTCGAGCCGAAAACGCACGAGGCGCCACGCGCGAGATGCCTCGAGCTTCTCTCACTCTCTCTTTCTCACTCTCTGCTTCACCCATGGGCGTGATTGGCCAAGGGTCTCGAGTCACGAGGGGGGCGTCAGAGGAGAAGGGATATTCTCTCCCCTTCGGCTCGCAAGGCCAGCGAAATTCATTATTGCTGGCACGCAAGTTGTTGTGGTGTTTTAGCAGCCGGTATATCTCTCCTTCTGTGTTTATTCGATCGAGTATTTTCTTTACAAGATACACGAATTTCGTGTTAGATTACTTTGTCTTCTTCGATACTATTGGGAATTTATGGGAAGAAAAGTGTTCTCGTCCTCCAACACCTGGCATCTTCGACAATGATCGTGGTAAAGTATTAAGAACGATCAAAAGAAGCCATTGTTACGGTAGGCTCTGGTGGTAACACGGATCGGTATTTGCTTCTTAGTTACAGGATCTCCGGATTTGGGATTAAAGCTCGAACCGGCTGGATACTTTCTTCTAAACATCTGTCCTTCCTAATACCCGGCGATTAGAGCCCGAGGGATATTACTTTTGGGTAAAGTATTACTTGAACCTAATTCCAATTCGTCGCAGTTTCTCTCGAGAGAGGGTCACGACGGTTCACCCTGTTTTCCAATCGAATTTGACATATCATTGATTCCATATCTACCCAAGAACAACTCTTTTCGCCACGTAATCGCTTTTGATACGTCGCGGAAGCACGTTAACGCACGTGCAAGAACGTAGAGACGTCTCCCCTCGCTCTCGAATCTCCGTCGGTCATGGATGCGAACGTTTCCGAAGAGAACCACGAACGCTGAGCCGACCTTCTTCTCCGTCCGTCCGTTCGTTCGTTCGTTCCGTATGCGAAAACGCACGAACGACACCGAGGTCTTCCGATTACAGGATGTAACTGGTCGAAGAGGGTGAAGGATACCGTTCCGCGATGCACCGTCGGTACACCCATAGGGTGGCCTTTTCGTTTCCCGTTGCGCACCAATCAACGAACACCAGTCCGAATTTTCTAACCAAATCAAATTTTTGACGGCATTTACCGCGAATCATCCAATATATCACGTTGTAGGATCTTGGGGTTATTGGGTAATGAAATTTGAGGGTAGACGTTAGATTGTTTGATCGATGAATTTTTCGATATGGGGTCGTAAATGTTGGCGAAGCAGGAAATCTTTTAGAGTTCTATAGAGTCCTAGATTTCTATACAATCCCCAGAGTTCTCTGGTACTAGGCATAGTACTTAAGAAATTTGGACAACCGACATGTCAGTACCATTGCTTTGTTCTTTGAGTAGGGTATAGTGAAAACCCAGGTTTCCCGGTACCTAATTTTTCTCATATCATATTGGCAACTAGTATACTACAAGCGTTTCAAACAAAAATTAAAACCCAAGAGGTTAACGTTAGCAAGAAATCTATCAGATAACCCTGCAGCACTTGGAGAAAATAATTTACCCCTTTTTTCCCCAAGAACGTCTCTCGAGGAGACGAACGGGAGTGAAATCGTTCGAGAAGGCGGGTATCGCGTTTCTCGAATGGTGCAAAACGTGTCTCTCGCTGCGGAAAGCCGATTCTGCGTCGCTGCGTGACCCGTAGTCTTGGCGAGGGAGATTCATGAACGTAAGCGAGCGAGCGAGCCAAGCAAACCGAGCCAAGCAAGTAAGCAAGCAAGAAGGCTGGTGCATGTCCCCTGTATTGATCCTTTCGATAGTAAGTGGGTACCACGCGCATTGTATGGAAGGTTTATACATACCTACCAACCTTGGGAACTAAATACGTAGGGAAGGTATCGCGTGCAACGTTCCTGGAGCCATTTCAGTTGCGAAGAGTCAAAACCTTTCTTACGCGGCATCTTCTACTACTTCCCTCGACCTGGGATTACCAAGAAACGATATTACTTTTTTCCATCTTTCTTCGAACGCATCATCAACTTTTCTCTTTCCCACATCTTTACCTCGAGGTACATACTATTGTATAACCTCTATACCTGAAAGATGGTACACTGGTAGCTAGTAAAAATAATTTTACTAGCGTACCAATATCGAGAGAAGAATAAAATCGCGAAAGGTAAGAGGAGGAAAGGGCCTAGATATGGCGTTAGTGTGGAGGGGGAGTATCGCCGAGAGATGCACGCTGCACATACAATGCAACGCGGTAACAGGAGACACCTAGTGCACGGGTCACAATCTGCATTACCGTCCGCTTTTACCGCCACATTGAGCTTCTTTCGCCGACTGCTGATATATCGACGCCTGAGCAAGCAGGGGAAACACTTGTAGTTCTCTCTCTATCTTCCTCTTCGCCCTTACACTCCACCTTCACCTCCTTCTCTCCAATCTTCTTCACGCACGCATCCGAGCGTGCGACTCTTGCGTCCTCCTCGATAACTCGACTCTATTCTTCCATAGCCATGTTTTTCTACACATCTGTTCTTCTATTTAGCAAAAGTCACTAATACTGGCTATTATCAAAGTCTACCTTTTTTTCTTCGGACTGGTACTTACCTTCAAGGACCTCCTGTCAAAGGGCGCAGATTTTACCGTGCGAACGAGCGTCTTTTTACCGACCGCCAATTTGACACGAGAAAGCCGCGCGTGCCGCGAGGCCACGAGGTCCTTAATCCCTTCGCTTTCAGGATCTTTCGTTCGTGGTCGTCAAGATTCGAGCCATGCAGGTCATTGATCATCATCGTCACTGTCCTAGCTGGGAACTCAACAATGGAAAACACGTTGCCGTTTCTTCGACAGTACGTTGATCATCTTTGAAATTTTAACGAGGACTTTACCGAACATCTCTACATAGATATGCTGCATCATGATCGTGCTAGGATGTCGTGATCTTTACCCTTGCAGATAGAACTCTACGTTTGTAGAAAAAGTTCTTGGGTATCTCGTGAGATGGAATTCTAGCAATATGTTCTAGATCGTTTCTTGTTTCCTTACTTATTTTATTTATCAGCATAAAGTATCTATCCTCGTAAACATGCTTCTTTTTATCATCGCGTAGCCTTCATTAGATAGACACGTCGAATAAATTCCAAGGTGACATAAGTGTCTCGAGGTATCTCGAGTAGCCGGTCGTTGATGCATCGGTGATAAGTGGAATATATGTGGTTGGGATAGAACATTATGTTGGTTTTCTCTCATGATTTTAGTTCACAGGAACTGTTACCAACACTAGGGTTGTCCTGTCGCGTATCTTAGATGGAATTTACACCTTAAATCGAGTACTGCTGTAAAATGTTCATATCCGTAGGCAACCAACATAATTTCTACTTGATAACATTTCTATTAACTCATCGTTATTCATACAAAAAAATAACATTTAATATCAGAATTCGTTTAAGACGATTTAGAAGAGTAACGAACGGATAGAAAATTCTCAAGGGAAGTCTTGGATTTCGCGTGCTCGACTCTCGTCGGGCATCTTTTTTTCTTTCCGCCGCAGAAACTGGTCGGTTCCAGCGACCATCTAGTGCCACGTAGAGGAACTAGAGCTTCCGATCGTTACTGATCTACCTACGTTAAGTGTTTAGTTGATGTCAGCAGCGTGTGCCCCACCCTGACTCGGTTACACCGCATCCCGACATTGACCTAAAGATAGTCGTAGTATACCTGCAGCTTAACAGGACTCTGCCCAATTCGAATGTAGTACATTAACATTTGTTGAGAACAGCGATCATTTTCATCAGATCCTTATTAACTTTCTCTTCATTGTTGTAACCTTTGCATGTTTAACATCCTAACGATCTAATGGTAAATTTTCTCGATCGTGACGGATTAGACGAATCTCGGAGAAAAGGTACTCTCGTCATCGAGATAAATGATGCCCGAGGCACTTCCCGTCACGGGATCAATAGAGAAATACATGTGTGTCGTTTATTGTAAAAGTTGTGTAATGCCATATTTTTTGATTGCTTAATGGAATCATATTTATAGTCATATCTTTCATTATAAACTTGTAGTTATGACTTTAACTGGCTGAGGTTTTTAATTTGTAACCCACTTCGAAAATGAGAAGGTTACTCAATTCAACAGTGGCCGATGACTCTTTTTTGTTCGTAATTTAAACACTTAATCCTGACACACCCTTTGATAAAGTAGATTTATCTAAAAAAAAAGAAGCAAGAACGACAGACCCACTTGTACAATATTCAACAAGCCCCACTCTATCCATCAAGAAGAGCAGTCACTAACGTAAAGACGAAAAGATATGCAAAAAAGGCTCGTTATTTCAGAATTCAATTACAAGAAGTTCCACAACTTTTACAACAAACGACACCATATCTATATCTCTATTTTTAGCAAGTTACGGGCAGTAAAACTATCAGCAATTCGATGTATAATGCGAATGTACGAAAATCTAACGTGGCGCCGCCGGACGCTCCGATTCCTAAGCTGCCAAATGTTCGGTGGATATTCAGAAGCTCCACCTGCCGACGTTATTTATGGCCTAGGGACGACGTTGCTGTTTCTATTTCCCTCTCTCTCTGCACAATTAACAACGCCCAACTATGTATCCCATTTAACCATAGAAAGTCTAATCTCGTAGGCTTTTGCTCGGTCGGTGCGCGCGAGCGCACGCCCGTATTTACTCATACATATAAGAGACAGGCTCGCTAGCAAAGCAGGCTTACGAGTCGCGTATCTCTCCTGTCTCGTCTACTGCTGTGCGGTCGAGACGAAACACGGTCGGGGAAGAGAAGGGAGAGGAGACGTTGGTATCACGTGCTGTTGACCTGCGAACTAGTACGTGCGGTTATGTCGTAACTTTCACAATAAGGCATTTTCATCGTGCAATCGTGCTTCGTTTGTCTTCTTTTCGATTCGTTTCTTTATCTTGCGAAGAGGAAGAAGAGAAAGGATCATCCTGTGCTCTTGCGTTCTTCTCATCGACAGGGGGATCGATCGGTAAAGTTTCTTTCCTTTGCTAAAAAAAAAAACGCGGGAAATTTAACCGTGATCACTTTCGAAATTTTCCATATATTCTGTAGTTCCGTGGAGGAAATCGTGCTATCAACGGGGCGACGATTAGGAAGCGTTATTTTTACGCGCATTATCTCTGTGCGTGCGTCGTCGTACCGCAACCGACTTGAAATTCGCAAAAAAGTGTCCGATCGATCTTGTTGTGAAAAAAGCGAACTTTGTAACGTTGTTGTTTCCCTTTGTCATATTTCCGTAAGGACTTTGTTCGATCGATGGTCGAATAAACGTTGGTCAGGTATAGATAGAAAACTGATCGTGACTCGGAAGAGCTCGTTATTTAGGATGGCTTTAAGTCGATGATTCCGAAGTAAACGCGATAGCGTTCGCGTCATCGCGAGAGGAGTCGTATATAACGATCAATCAGCGTCCAAGGTTGCCAGCGGTAGTTCCATATTGCCGGTCGAAACAGCTGCTTTCTTTTATAGTTAGCTACAGGCCGAGAGCCAAGCGGTGGTATCGCTGTCGTCGAGAGTTGCATTGTAACGGCAATCGACTACCAAACAAGATCCATAAGTATATACATATATCGTATAACAGGAAAAGTGTGTCAACGAAACGTGATCGGTGTTTCTCTATGGTACGAAAAAGAACCATATCTCGGAGATGGTTTTCTTTCGTGGGTGAAAGAATGATAGATAAATCCTAACGGCGAATTTTCGCTGAGGCCATATACAGGGTGTCCTATTCCGAGTTACCCATCGGGAAATCGTAGATAGATTGGACGAATCTAAGCAGAAATATCTAAAATTGTTTAAAGAAATTCGGCCTAGTTTACGAGTTATTAATTAACAAAGATCGGCCAATTACGGCGATCAGCCCTCGAGCTCACAGCTAGGTAAGACACGAGGCAATAGACTCCTCCGATTAACGCTTCGTCTCTCTCCTATTAGCGAGCCAATCTTTAATAGTTAATAACTCGTTAACTAGTCCCAATTTGTTGAAACAATTTTCGATATTTCTACTTAGATTCGTCCACTCTACCTCCAATTTCCTTGTGGGTAACTCGGAATGGAACACCCTGTATAACAGATTTTAATTACCCCGGAATTTACGTTAACACGATTTCGAAGCCATTTTTTCACCTTTCGGATTACTCGACATACGCTACTCTTCGTTCGGCTTTGTATTTTCGAAAAGACATAGCCTCTGTAAATTTCTACATCAATTCTTAAATAGTTCATCTATCGATTTAAACAATAAAAAAAAATTAGATTTTTTAAACGTTCTAAAGCAGAACTCCCCTTTAAGGTGATAATACGAGACTGAAACGTTCTAGTTTTTGTCGAGCTTACCGGGATAGCTCACTTTTTATGCACTGAGAACGATACAATAATGACGACGATGACACAATAACGCTCGACAGTCGCGTTCGTCCTTGCACCGTGCCGTGGTGTGTATCGTTTACGCGGGCCATCGAAGCGCGCACCTAACCTCTCCTGAGAATAGGCCGCGCGCGCGGTATACCGTGTACACGTTCTCTCTCTCTCTCGTAGAGCGGGAGCGGAGAGAATCGCGCGCGTATACAGAAACCTCGTGGCGAGGCACGGCGCAAGTCGCGGAAGAACGAGGCAACGCCGCGTGGCCGATCAGCTGGTCGGCCGCCGGCACGAACCGTGGTGGGGGAAATCGCGCGCGACTGGGCTAATGAGTGTGCGACCTATTGCTCGTCTCCCTGGTGGGGGTTACTTCTCCTCGAGCGTGCGCGTGCTCGCTGGAGGGGGAATAACCGAGAGAGCCAGCCAAGTTATCCTTCCTACCAGCCAGCTAGGAAGCGAACGCGCGTCGGCAGCGAACACGCGGGGAGACGTTTATGCGCGACTTTCCACCACCTCCGACCACGTCTTTTCTACGATCGAATGGCATTGCAAGGTCTAGGAGCCGGCATACCGGCAACCAGGACTGTGCTCTTTAATGAGTATATATTCACACGATTTTTTTTCTCTTTCTCATCGTTTTATTCGTGATGATTTTTTTTTTTCTTTGACTCTAGAAAATCATTTTTTCTCAACTTCTGTTGGATTTTGAAAAATTGGGTTTTCGGGCTTTTTGTAGTTTTTGGACACGCACGATCGTAATACTTGCACTTCTAGGTCTACGTGATATGGGGGAAAAGTTTGACGAAACTGTTCGACTCACAGCAGAGTTTTATTCTTCGAAGAAATCACGTCGACACTCGCGATACACTCTTCCAAACACTATCATTGATTCAACACTATCCTTCGTCTCACGTATCTTTGCACTATCTTGCGTTTACGTCTCAGGGAAAATCGATAAAACTGTAGAAAAAGAACATGAATCACACACTCGTTTATCTTGATCGGATACATAAATCAAATCTATGAGATTTCTCCGGGATAAACTGTGGAATTAATTCGGTCACCATTCATATTTGACGCTAAAACTAGCTCATCCGTTTGCCATAAAATATTGACTATTTAAAATAGTGAATACTCGTGAAAAAACAAATGGATACAAGCACGAAAATATACTCATGGATCACGTAAAAGCAGTTCTCGACGGAACGATCCGAGCTGCTCGGCGGTCCGACAAGCTATGCTCCTTCCTCCAAACGCGCGACCGGTCGTAGCCTGTCCGGAATCATCCCCACCACTACCCCACCGACTCTCCACGGTAGTCTCTCTCCGCTAATACGCGCTTGCACGACACGCGACGACGGCAGACGTAGTGTGCAGGGCCGTCACCACGACAGCCACCGTCGTCGCGAGGGCGCTCGAGTCTTAAGGTGAATTTACACCTGACACTTGTGGCACGTCGCCTACCACCGTTTTAATCCTTCGCAACGTCACGAACGATGACGATCTCTTTTTGTAAACCAGATTCATTACATCATTGCATATCTTCTACCGTATCATTTTTTTTTTCCTTCGATTTCTCAACGATTACTCATCAAACATTGTCGACACACCTTTACGGTAATGATTACACGTTTTCTAAAACGATCTCCACGATCATTTTCTCATAATTTATGAAAATCTTACGGATTTCTCGTAAAGTCGATTAACCAGTCACTGAAGTGTAACTCTGAGTAAATAAGCATTAGCTTATAAGAACCGGTACAGTTGGTAATGATTACCAAACAGAGGTGTTAATTTTCTCCCATCTGATCAATCTATTTTTAACTTCAAAAGAACTTTCTTTTTATTTTTGGACTATCGTTAGGAAACGAACTATCATTCCTACAACACAGTCCAACAATACACGTTCGAAATAAAATAAAATTAGAGAAAGAAAGAGAAGAAGTTGCAAGAGAGAGATTGGACTATGACGCGTGATAGGCGCAAGACGAAAGCTGGGCAGCGAAGCGCGTATCACGTACAACGTATCGCGGTACAACGGCACCCTTTTGCACGACGCGCCGGTACATACAGCCACACTTGGCCACATCGATTTTACTGGCTCGCTTGCACTCACACTCGGTCGATCCGTTCACCGAAGGAATGTCTCATATGCCCCCACCCTTTTCTCTCTCTCTCTCTTTCGTCGAACGCAAAATCTCTCTCTCTTCGTCAGTCACGCGGCGTTTCTTTCGGTTTTACTCCGTTGTAGTAGTCGTATTCGTCAAGTTCCCTCCCCCTTCGTTTGCGCTCAGCTCCGCGCTCCACCCTCTCCCTTCCGTCTCTCTGTGTTGTGATCGCGGGGCGGTAGCGGCGGGGAGGTGGATTGGTTGCACCTTTTGCCGCATCTCGGAATCTCGCTCGTTGCTCATTTGCCGTAGCGCGGGTGAGAGCGAGAGAGAAAAGGGGGGAGAAACAGAAGGAAAGAGAGAGATCTCCGCTAGGTAGTAGTAGTTGCGAACGGTGGTCGGACAGTTCCAGTTCCGTTTCGATTAGACGAGTCCACGCGCCGGAATTTTTGGCTCGTGAAACATACGCGTAATGCCGTTTACCGTGACCATCATTGACGGCACTCGGTGGTGCTGCTATTGGTGGTGTTATTCCTGTTATCGTCGTCGTTCAACGTTTACCGGTGTGTCAAACGTCGTACGTCAGTATTACCAGCATTTCGAAAAAGGAATATCAAAGTGAATGAAATTCTTTTTTTTTTTTTTTTCGACTTTCGTCGTAAAAGGAGAGGGGGAAGTGTTAAAAAAAAAACGATGGCTTCTTACGGTTATGGTCGATACAGGATCGCCGAACGATCTTCCTTCCTCTCTTTACCTTCTTCTTCTTCTTGTTAAATCGACAAGGATAAAGATATCGAAGGAAGAAATTCGCGCACGGAAAATTTCTCGCGTGTGTGCCGCCGACTCACCGGGTACACCGCGCTCTATACGCTCTTGTCTCGTCGCGAACTCTCCGAACGCACGCGCGCACACGAGCGAGAAAGCAGACCGCGTTTGGAGGGGCGGAGAAGCATAGACAGCGGGCTTCTCCTCCGGTGCCCGAGAGAGGGACGAACCCGGCCCTCTAGCCCAGTTCCGGGCACGGTCGCTGATCCATCGATAAGGAAGTTTCCTGTTCTCTCAGACGGATCATCCTCTCGGTGCGTATTCGGCAAACGAGCGGAACGAGACGCGTCTCTCTTCTCTCTCTCTCTCTTTATCCCTGCACGAGATTCCTCATCGTAAGGTGTCCCGTAGCACGTGAGCACTAGCTCTCTCCCACTCTTTTCTACCCCCCACTCTTTCACTCATCTTCCTTCCACGGGAAGGAAAGTTTTGCAGGTAATCTTTTATTTATTTATTTTCTTTCGTATAAACGAACACGAGGTTCTTTTTTATTTTGACATTCGTTCGTAAGCTTGTACCTCTCGACACCACCACGATGTTAGGTTAGATCATACGCGGCCGCATCACCGAAAGATCCGTCCAACAGCACGGAATATCATCCTTGCTTGCCAATGCCTGGCCGCATATACTGCGATCTGTGATTCGTCGAGTCGCTTTTCTCGCAGAATCGGATGCGTTCGTGCGATAGGACGACGGATTTCGAACCCTACTGCTTCGAGATTCTCTCGCTCTTTCACCACTCTGCTCCTCTTATGCTCCTACTCGGTTTTACACACACATACACTCTTTCTCTCTCTCTCTCTCTCTATCTATCTATCTATCTTACTCGTTCTCTTTCTCTCTACATACGCTCTCTGTTACAGTGGCTCGGCGTCGATACTCGGTAAACATCCCGGTAGCAGTTCCTCCTTTCATCCGTTTTACCTTCTTCGCGAAAAGGCGAATGATCGTTTCAAGATGAGACGCGAATAATTTCTTCCTTTGTGTCAGGGCTCATTTCGTACGTAAGTATCGCGACACTTTAGAAGAGCCGCTTTCTCGAAGAAGTCGATGTGTCTCGATGTCCTTTATTTTCTATCTTCGACTTTTTGTTATTAGTTTCTACCCCCCTCATTTCTTCTCATTTTCTCATAAGGGAAAACGAAGATCGTTAGACGATTTTATTTGCTTTTATAAAATGAGAATCACGTTGAACGCTTCTTTTGGCGGATAGATTTCGAACGGTAATCTTATCTTACCCATTGTCCAGTTGCGTGTTGTACGTTGACCTTCATAATGCAAGCATTCTCTCGCACGTAAGAACTACTCTCTACGAAAGTAACCACGAAAGGAAGAAGAGCAATTCGTTCGAACGAATAATATGACAGCTCGTACGATATATCGCAACTCAGCCTATATATTCGCGTTTTAAAACTACGATGGAGGTACGCTTTTGAAATATTCAAATGGCGTAGACGTGAGTGCGTGTCTCTATCGATCGTAGGAGTGGTATATTAACGACGAAGGTACCGATGCTACACGAAGAATTTATACTTCTCCCTCTCTATCGAAAAAAAATAATAATCTGCGCGAAAGAGCGCCAAGCGACTATTCAAAATTGGCGCGCGTTCGACCCGTTTTTTTTTCGCGAGTGAAACTTCTTTTTCTAATAAATGACTATCATAAAATCGTTAATTAATACGCCAGTCACGTGATACTCCTAGCGATATTCCACGTAATCTCGTAAAAAAACGATGATTCGTACGATCGTATCGATAATTTTTCGATAATCGAAAGAAGTCTTCCAGAGACATCAAACGCGTCCATCTTTCTTTTTTTTTTTTTTTCTATTCAAAAGAGATATCGCATCGATGTTTTCAGACCCTAGTAAAGAAGGAAGAAGAACGTGTATGTGTATATGACACTGTGTGACGATGACGGCGGCGACGACGACGGTGGTGGCAGAGAGCGTGGAATTCGAACGTGCGCGTTCCGCCTGGCAAACGCGCAAACGCGTGACCGCGTCCATGAGGACTTACCATTAATCCGGGTTCTTAACCGCGCACGGGAGTAAACGTGGCCGACACGCCGGCCCCCGATGAGATAATAATAATAAGAGCTACCTCCGCCGTTGCTGTCGTCGCCGCGTAATCTATCGTCCGTGGCTTAAGATCGCGCAGGCGCATCACAGGCCAAAAGTTAAGAAGAAGAAGAATCTATCGTCCTATCGACGTCATCGTCCCCGTATGACGTGATAGTTTTGCGACGTTATCTTTTCCCATATTCGTCACCTTCTTATTTTCCCATTCCCCTCACTATAAATAATTTAATACGCGTGAATGTATAATGCACCAGAAGAAAACGCGTACGATAAAGAAGAAGAAGAAAAAAAAGAAGAAAAGAGCTTGTCGTGATAACATTAAGAGTAGCCAGTCCACTGGCCGAAGGAGAATTCGGAAGCAAACTTGTGAGTGAAACTGCCCCCTCGTGGTACGTCCCGTGTGCTTCCCGATCCGACGACGACGACGACCCACCACTCCTCCGCCATCGAATCCTTACCTCCCCTCCCTTCTCTCGATCCTACCACCGTTGTTTCCCCCCCTCCCCCCGCGCTTCCCCTCGTCTCTTCTCGATTCCTCTCGTCTCGTCGTCTCTTCGCCGGTGCCTTCCCCGCTCTTGAGTGAACCTCCCCCCCTCCTCCTCCTTTGCCCTTCCGTCCTCCCTGCCTCCTCCCCTCTGTCCTCCCGCCTGCTCTCCTCTTCTATGGTCCTCCATTTTGTCGTGATTCCTCTAGCTTCGAGCGTATATCGCACATTTTGTTCGCACGGTGCTATTGACTTTTACGTAGGAATCGTGCGCGAAAGTGTGCCTATGTTTGACATACTGCCGATTCGCTCAAACCAAGAGCACGACTATGGGACTCCACCATAGGCTGCCTTGGAAGGTGTCACTCTCTCTCTCTCCCTCTATCTTTCGCTTTCTCTCTCTCTTTCTTTCTTTCTTTCTCTATCGTCTATCCGTCTATCCATCCTTCTCTCTTTTTCCCTCCCACTTTTCGTTTTTCTTTCTCTCTCTCTCTCGTTCTCACCCGCTCCATCAGTCTCTCTCCACTTCTCTTTTCCACTCGCTCCCCTTCTGTCCGGTGCGCGTGTTCCTTCTCTCTCGCGCGATGTCGTTCCTTTACTCCCTCCTCTTTTTCTGCATGATTCTGTCCTTCCAGGTTTATTCCCCTCGGTAAATTGTGTCTTTTAACAACATGCGAATTGCGTTGGCCGATACGGCTCCGCACGGCAGTGCCAACAACGACGACGAAGTGTAACCCCCTTTAAAATACTCATTCCGTACGTCTTCTTATGCGTCCCGTCTCTCTCACTCTCACTCTCTCGTTCCCCGTTGTATACCACTTCGATGTTTAATTCTCGGACGCAATGTCAGGCTTTTCCGCATCATTTCCATGATGCCGTAGCGAGCCACTCGATCGGTTAGTGCCGTGCGATCTCGTTTTTTACATTCCTCGCGTCATCGTCTCGCCGAATTTCTCCGTCCGATCAGTTGGTTCGTTATCGTACATCTTGTAGATTATTATCCTTGCTCTTTAATTTTTCGAACAGTTTCTTTAATACTCTTCGTCTTCTTTCAGATGTCTGCTGGGTCACAAATTCAGATGGCACCCCAATCAACCGTAAGCTCTGGTCAGTCGGTTCATAGTCAAGACTCGAACATGAGTACCGGTAAGTGAATTAATAGTGAATTGAAATGTATCTTGTCGTTGTCATTCTTGATAGATGCCAACTTCGCGTGTTGATTATAGTGCAATTAATCTTTTCTAAGATGATCGGATTGTATTTGTAAGAGTAATTTTGTCTCTTTTCGATACAAAGTATCTTGGTCAAATGTATGAATATTAATATTTGGTAAGACGTGTTTCTTTAATATAGCAGCGGTTTCTTGTCTTTTCGTCTTACAACAATTTATACGAGCATCCTTCTTGATGTTTCATTGTGTGATCCATTGTAGGCTCTTCGCATAGTGATAAGGAGGTAGACCCAAACACTCCGGAAAAAGTACCAAGAACTCCTTCTGAAAGGAAAAGAAAACGTAAAGCCGACGATGGTGGCGGGGGAGTTCCAGGAGGGCCGGTGGGTGGCAAGGGAACCAGGTCTGTTGCTGCTCTAGACAACAAAAAAATCAACGAATATTTTCCAAAGCACCACCTTGGTAATAGTCCCATTCGACATGGAGGAGCTAAAAGCCCTTCCCCTCAACAGGGATATCCTATGGTAAGTAACGTTTATTATGATTTGAATGTGCCAGTCGTTGACTTTTTATTAATTTACCTCTAATTAAACAATAACCAAGCATAACGAGATTTTGTTTTTAACTCCGTCGTGTTAAAGTTTGTCGCATACTGTACATCTTTATTTTAATAGTATCCTCCATCGCCGCAACAACTCCTTTCACCTCAAGTAACAACGCCTAACTCTTCGGTGGCGGAATTTTCGTCCTTGATGCAACCACCGAGGCCTCATCCTCAACCTCCATCTCTTCCACCACCGTCTTCGACGCAACCTGCAGGCTCTATGGTCAGCAAGCAGGTGCAGGTAAGGCCTACCAACCTCAGTAGGACAAGCCAGGTCAGGCAAGCGAAGACTAACACCCCAAATGTAAGCAAAATTCGGTAATATCTGCGAGCATTTTATAAGAAAAGCCCTACAAAGAAATTAATTTGTTGTTAAAATTCCTTAAATTTGTTATTCGTTTGTTACAAAATGTTCTTTAACGAATTGTGATATTGGTAAATGATTGTTAATGTAATACTACCAATTTGTGAGATACTTGAAGTGCTCTGTTTGATGTACTACAGCATAGAAATATGTTACAAAGACTCTAATTTAGGTGTACAAAATTCATTATTAGCTATAACTCTGTAACAAAGGTAATAGCATCGAAAAGTAAAATGATCCAAAGATATCATTTTACTCGTATATGTTGCTTACTTTAATAAGGTCTTACAAAATGTCTTGAAGTATACTTGAACAAAGTTTTTGTACGCTCTCTAAAACTGTATACACCATCTTTAGTATTAGTACCATATATACAAATGATTTACTAATGTACAAAGGATATTTCTTGTCAAATGTTCGCAATGACTTGAATCAATTTTTGATCAGACTGTAGCACTGAATCCATTTGTTGTCATACAAATGCAGGCTACCTTGTAATGTCACTCCTTAATCCAACTAAAATTCTTATTTTGCATTTGACTGGTTAAAGTTATTTCATATTCAGTCGTCATTTTCACTGTAAATGTGTTAATAGGGGTGTACGTTTTTTATCCTGGCATTCCTGTACGTTTAAATTCTAAAATGGATCATTTCATTTTTATATGCTTTGTTTCTAATGGATATGTCTCTGATATCGCGTAGATGGGCCGTCATTAAATTAATTTTTTGCGAGGATTAGTATCTCTATCCAATATTTAACATATGCATACATTTTAGGTGTTTTCCTTGCTGCCTGTAATAATTTGGTTACTTTCATATGTTTGGGTTTTGCTCTATAGCTTTTATTTAAAATGACTAACCTCTCGATATCTCTTGCATTTTATTCAATTCATTCTGCTAAAATAGTTCTTTGAATTTGCTATCTCATTGAGTTTTTAACCGAGAATACAAAAAGATATACGGGATTACATCTTTTTATTTGTTACATGTTTTTTGCTATATCTGGGTGCAGCAAGGTATCTGGTGTTTCTGATCAATGCTGACAAATGTATCAGATGTTACAGCGAATTATTTGTATTTGTTATAAAAAACAAAAATATGAATTACATTGCAGACAGAACTAACTTGCCAGAGGATACAGGAATTTGAAACTCAAGCCTCTTCGGACTTAGAACTACGTAACAACAAAATTGATGAACTAAATAGAGTAAGTATAAAGTCTATGAATCGACGTACGTCCAATAAAATATACAATCAAAATGTTACTCTTTACGTTTGCTTTGATTATAATTATGTCACGTATACGTATTATTTTTGCAGACGACGGATGAACTTAGGCATCAAATGGCTAATCAACAAAAAATTATTGAGCAGCACAAATCCCATATAAATAAGTGTATAGACGTTGTAAAGAAGTTATTAAAAGAAAAATCAAACATAGAAAAAAAGGAGGCTAGGCAAAAGTGTATGCAAAATAGACTGAGGTTGGGACAGTTTGTGACACAGAGGGTAGGTGCGACGTTTCAAGAAAATTGGACGGATGGTTACGCATTTCAAGAATTAGCTCGAAGACAAGAAGAAATTGCAACCGAGCGAGAAGAAATCGACAGGCAGAAGAAATTGTTGCTAAAAAAGAGGCCATCCAATAGTGAAACTAGTAGGAAACGTAGTCAACCACAACCTTCTTTGCATAATGGCACCGAAGCTACATTCTTAAAACCAGATGCTGTACCTGGTTCTTATACGTGGCAAGAGTATTATGAAGCTGATGAAATACTCAAGGTACTTTTACTTTCTATATATGGTTCATCTTCGTCCTGTTATTATCCCTTTAAAAAGAAAGTAATGCACATGCTTGTTATGTTTAGTTGCGGCAAAGCGCGTTGAAAAAGGAAGACGCAGATCTGCAACTAGAAATGGAAAAATTAGAAAGGGAACGGAATTTACACATCAGAGAATTGAAACGTATTCATAACGAGGACCAATCGCGATTCAATTCTCACCCTGTATTGAACGAACGTTACCTTCTACTAATGTTATTGGGAAAAGGTGGCTTCAGTGAAGTGCATAAGGTAATAAATACGTTTCTGCATATATTTTTTCAAGAATTTTTATAACATGTATTTTTCATTTCACAAAGTTTTCATTGCTTTTACATCGTGCTTTCTTTATGCAGGCATTTGACTTAAAAGAGCAACGATATGTCGCTTGCAAGGTGCATCAACTCAATAAAGACTGGAAAGAAGACAAAAAGGCTAATTACATAAAGTGCGTAAAAGACAGAACTGATCTATATTCATACAGTATAATTCCATCTTCAAGTATCAAATAATGAAATGTATTATTTGTTAATATAGGCACGCGTTACGGGAATACAACATACACAAAGCTCTCGATCATCCACGTGTCGTGAAGTTGTATGATGTATTTGAAATCGATGCCAATTCCTTTTGTACTGTCTTGGAGTATTGTGATGGACATGATTTAGATTTTTACCTCAAGCAGGTACGGCATTATATATGTTATTATTTCACATTTGTTCTTCTAACGAACGAATTGAGAAAAATTTTCTTTTTCTTTTGCAATAGCATAAAACTATACCAGAAAGGGAAGCAAGGTCGATTGTCATGCAAGTGGTATCAGCATTGAAGTACCTCAATGAAATTAAACCACCGGTTATACATTATGATCTAAAGCCAGGTAAATAGAAACGTTCCATTCTTGCATGTTCAATAAAGTAGACAATATTTATATAGCATTGCAATGCTTAGAATATTTCACAAATATTTTGTTTTTCCATAGGTAATATATTACTCACCGAAGGCAATGTCTGTGGAGAAATAAAAATTACGGACTTTGGACTGAGTAAAGTTATGGATGAAGAAAATTACAACCCTGATCATGGTATGGACCTTACATCCCAGGGAGCTGGTACTTACTGGTATGCATGCATTCACTGTTTCATTAATTAAATATAATAACAGTAGTAAATTTACAGGCTGTTATCCATATTTGAAAATTTATTAATCTTATAAACTCAAGTTAAATGTATCTTATTGGAATTTTCAGGTACCTCCCACCCGAGTGTTTTGTCATCGGCAAAAATCCTCCTAAAATATCATCAAAAGTTGATGTTTGGAGTGTGGGGGTTATATTTTACCAATGCCTTTATGGTAAAAAGGTACTTTGTAGTTCTAATAAATTTTTTAATTCATATATAATACATATATATGTATATACTGATAATAGAATTAAAAAAACAAACCTTTATTGCAGCCATTCGGACATAACCAATCGCAAGCTACGATTTTAGAAGAAAACACTATACTGAAGGCCACTGAAGTTCAATTTGCGAATAAACCAACGGTTAGCAACGAAGCAAAGGTAGAGGATGGGTAGAACTTTAAAAGACATATACTTTCATACTGACGTCGATCGATATTTTAACCACGATGAAATTTTTACAGAGTTTCATAAGAAGCTGCCTAGCGTATAGGAAAGAAGAACGTATAGATGTACTGACATTAGCTAGACACGAATACCTGCAACCTCCTGTGCCAAAACATGGCCGTCAAGCGAATAGTCAGCAACAGCAACAACAACAACAGATTCAGCAACAGCAGCAGACCTCTTATGCTATTGGCATGTTTAGTGGTATGAACGCGTCGAGCAGTTCGTAGTGGAAATGGACTAAGGACGAATATCTTCGATATGCTATTACATGCCAAATCTTGAGCACTGAACTGCGCACCATCTCATCTTAGGAAAATAACGATCGCTATAACCAATTGTAAATACTAAACCGGATACTATCACCATCACTACCACAACCTTCACCGTCATCACCATCATTACCACTATCACACCACCACCACCACCACCACTACCACTACTACCACTACCATCACCATACCGCCACAACTATACTTACAGGTCGTCTCATAGGACATTGCAAGAGAGATGCGAGACTGGTCGTCGCAAGTCCAGAAGCTTGCGTCTTTCTACAAGCCACGCTACATTATTCAGCATAACAAAAATGTTGTGTTCGTAAATATTCAATTGTATTATCGTTCCTTGTATCAAAACAGTGGGCTGACTTGATAATAGTGTTTAAAAGAATGGAAGGAAACGGATAAACATGTGATAAGTCATTGTGAATTAAAAGTGAAGTTAAACTAAAGAGGAGAGTAAGCGATAGGATAATAGGACGATGGAATCCAGTGGAAGTGAAATTTACTCGGTGAAAAGAGAGGAGAAAGGAGAAGGAGAAAAAGAAGACGAAGAAGAAAAAGAAGACGACGACGAAAAATAAAAGGAAAAAATGAAAAAAGAGGGCAACGAAAGATAAATGCAGCAAAGCGCGTCGAAAAAGTAAGAGACTTTGCTCTTGCGGAGACGTTCCTCTCTTCTGAAGTTACGTATGCGTGAATGAGTGTGATGAAAGATTGTTAAATCTAGCGTGCGTGTATATATTTATACTATATATATATATATATACTAATAAATCCGATATAATATATATATATGGTGTAAAGAAAAGGACAGCATTGACAGTGGGAAGACAACTGTGGTGGCTCTATCCTCGCATGACCTCCGTGCAGTCAAGTATTCCATGAATACTTGACTACACATCATGTTACTTTATTCAAATATTAACATTATTACTTATATCATGACTAATAACAATTAACATACATAAACACGAGGAGATTTGGTTGGTTGTTCCTATTCTGAAACGAGTGGGCTTTACCTATACTGGAACGATTAGTTCGAGAATTGAAAGGAAAGAGTGGCGATGCTCCCAAAGTAAAATGAAACGATAAAAAAAAAAAACAAGAAACGTATAGGATCACGGTCCACCACTTGCACCCTCCCCCACCTCGCCCCCTCCCCGCCACCCCCGCCGTTCATATGTATATTTTAAATTGATAATTTTTCTAACTCGGTAACGCGTTTTCCTTTCGAATCGTGGACATCAACATATTATTGCGGCCATCTCCGTGCTAAATCAATTCGTATTTATCGGGCGTTAAAAATTTGTAAGGTAAGAATCGTAATATTGTACCGACCTGATCATTATTTCTTTACTCATAATTTGTTTTATATATGTACGTTATATAGAGATAATTATGAAATAGAAGACTAAGTTATTTTATCAAGTGCCCTTGCTTTGTATTATAGTCGTGTCTGTCGACAAACCGCAGCTTTGGGGAGTAATAGAAAGAAGTTGTTAAAAAAAATGTTGTAAGTTGTTGGTACAATGTGGGCACGGTATTGATGACACAATACCAACGTGATTGGCAAAGTGTGGTCAGAGGAGAATACATTACAAGTCTGAACAGAGTCTGCTACTAGATCCATCGCTTATATTTTAAAAGCCAATCAACCGTTCCCGCTTCCCTCTCCTTTTTTTAAATAACTAATCCCGTGATTTCGAAAGACCGCATACTTTCTTAAACGCGCCAAGCTACAAAAAGGGCTTTTTATTAAAGATACGTTGCTAAAACGGTGGGCTGATCGGTACCTAATTAAAATTCATATCTACTCTATTTTCTTTTTTTTTTTCGGAGAAATTTATACGAACGAATAAATAATGTTATCCATCCTCGAGAGCACGTATCTTTTATTTAGGATGGATATGTATAAAGATTGTTTATTTTGAATTCAGCCTGTAATTATATATATTTATTTAGTTCATCGGACGCAAGAAGATTTACTTAAGTTTCTAAAAAGTCCTTTCTAGGTGGCAAAAGTATTTTTTTCTTTTGATTGTAAATATAATAAAGCAAGTGGAAGTCCCGAGACGTTCGAGGCATTTGTCTAGCGAAATTGATCCATTAAACTTTTATCGAGAAACGAGGATTAGATAAGCAACTTACTTTACATCTTTTACAAGAGACATCAATGTGCATTTATTCGAATCATCGGGCAACGTGTTTTCGTAACACGGCAAATGTTGCATTTGTAAATATCAAGGAGCTTTATGAATTGACGGATAAGAATAGAATGACGAGCACGTGACTTTTTATCCAAATTCAAGATCTCTTTCTTTTTTTTCCCCTCTTTTTCCTTACGGATGATTCAAAATATACGAACGAGTTTAGAACACACGCTTTTCTTTCGTTGAAATTTCAATCAAATTACATAGTTAATTACAAGATTGTAATTCGAGTACAGTCAGGTAAAGTATTATTATCGTTAATGAGACACGATAGCCATCGTAACATAAAATAACATCGGATATTTTTTATCGCCCTTACGTGTTAGCATAGTCATGATCTTTCTCATAATTACCAACAGGAATTGTGTCGAGGATGGTGTATGAAACGTTATAGCAATAAAATTACGTATTTGTGTATAATTTAAAGTTAGTAAACTTATTGATTACATATACAATATTTGTATCAGAATATATGCTACCCTGTTATGTCGAAGAACATACACCTCACGTGTATATTGAATAACAGTATTTTTCTTTTTTTTTTTTTTTTTATCCAATCATTAAATTTTTTTTTAAAGGATCATTCCAGTGTCGAAAAATAGTTGATTTCGTGATGTTTTTCTCGGATGGTTTTATGGGAAATCAAAATACTCAGGAAGAACAGAAAAATTATTTTTATTTTTTTTTTTTTACATCGTTTGTAGTGTTTGAAAATGTCTTGACAAAAAAAAAAAAACACTCCGTAGGGTGTACATCGTTCTGGTCGTAAATATGATCTGAAAAAAAATTTGTAAATAAGGTAGGAATAGCACAAAATAGGTCCACGTTTTGGAACAATCGCGCTTGAAAAAATTTTTTTTGAAAAATCCCTTTTAATAGTATCAGAACAAAAAGAAGTCGCGAATAAGATTCAATTTTCATCACAAATAACTTTTTTACAGCTTTTGTTGCTAATGAAACGTTTAACTATGCTAGAATATTTTGCATTACATGAATTAATTATATATGACATCTGCATCATCCGATATATCGTATAAATTGCAGAACTTCTTTTTTATTATGCACCTTTACACTTGTATTTTGGCATATATATCCAATTTGATTGGTTTTCAATTTGTACTTGATGATACGGTAAGATTAATAAATTGGATTTGGTTTTTACAATGAATCGTATTAATTTTAAGTTTTATTATAAATGACAGAATTTCAGCCGTAAATGGAATTTTATATCGGTGTAGTATCACGTTGGAGGAGGTAGCCGCGCAACAGTAAGCAGAGTCTCTACGTTTGATAAAACTCACGAGTCACGAGCATTCCAGTCAACGGCACCAAGTAACAGGAAGCTTATATATACAAGTAGGTAGCAACAACGTAACACCGTGTCACGGTAATTAAATTTTAACATAAAATAAAATCTTTGCAGATCGTACCAAAGGTTTACCCCCACGTTCTTCAAAAATTCTAGAGGGTCGCAAAATTCTATGTTCTTGTATCATGAATACACACTCTTGTTCACTCATTTATAAAATAAATAGCAATTTTTTTAATATTGAAACGGTAGATACGAAAATGAAAATAATGATGATATGAAAATAAAATATTTCAAGAACACTTTAGATAAATTACATTTAATATACGATAGTAATACTATTGACAGTAATACCATTAAGATTTAAGTTTGCAAGTGCATTTGACTAAATTTGCTTTTTTTTTTAAATATAATCTCTTTCTCTATATAATTATTTATGCTAGTTTCGTTCATTTCTTTTCGTTAAATTTGCTTCTTTTTTTTCTCTTAGTGTAGCACGCAAAGCACGATTATTAATTAGCTAAGTGTGTAGTTTAGGAAAAGTATTGCACGGATGTAAAAATGTCTAGATTTTATTACATATATGGCGCATTCGTTATGTAAGGACAATTTTATTTGATAGTGAATCGAAATCATCCTTATACCAGCAATACTAAACAGTACAATAGTACAAAATGAAAAATTCATTATCTATTTTATCTGTGTAACATAATTAAATATCACACAGACGTGATATCATTAATTGTGCGCCGTGTTTTCATAAAACACTTCAATTAATTATTAATTATACTACATATTTTTATTTAACGTTAAATCTAGTGCTCTTTTATTTATTATCTATTCATGGTCTTAGAGTATGTATCGTTTTCTTATTCCACATATAATAAGTAAATGGATAAAAATGTAAAATCAGTTCGAGACATTCTTGAACCGCCATTTTTTTTTTACTTTATGCCCAGATGCAATTAACCTTTTAACTGGGGAATTTACTGTGCTGCAAACTCAATGAAATTTTATTCGAAATAAAAATGTAGCAAATAAAGTATGTAAATAAATAAATAATATAGCATGTAAATAAATAGAATGTATGGCAAAGAATCTGTATTACTTTTTCAGTAAAAATTACAAATATATATATGTTTTTTTTTTCTTGCCACACTCGTCCTCCCTAGTTAAAGGATTAATCATAATTACATATTACACGTTCGTTACAGGTGTGCCTTTTTAGACAATTTGGAGATACAAGAAACCACAAAAATACTAAATGTTCGTTCTCGTGCCAATTTAGATCTGGTCCACCTTATCTTTTTCTCTCTATTAATTTATATAGGCAGTCTCCATAATTTACACTTTTAAAATGACTCTTAATTCGATTAATCTGATTCACTGTCATCGTCCAAATTAATCGCGTAAGAAACTGGTTTTCGATTACGCGTAGTAGTCTTTCTTGAGCTTGCTACGGGCGCCGGCGGCGTTACTTCTATTGCACTCTCACTCTCAGAGTCTGATACCTTCAGCCGTTTTTTATTCTAAAACCAAATAGTACGTGTGATAATATCAATAAGATATATTGTAGAAAATATATGTGTATTAAATGTCTCGTATGGTTTTTTATATTATTTAGTAATGACAATAGCTTTATATAGCGATACGTACGGATTTCTTTTCAGTCGTTGATGTGAAATCGTCGACTTCAGAATCTGAAGATGCAAACTTTGTCTCCATTAGACGCTTCACTCCCTTTGCTCCACCATTTTCAGTTTTTCTTTTGGCTGGAACTAAAGTGATGCGTGTATCAGTAATAATTGGTATAAAAGTAATACTTCAAAAAATACTTCAAATATTAATCTTACCTCTTTTTTTGGGGTGTCTAAACAAAGTTGAAGAATCGTCGCCCGAAGAGGACACTGTTGATTTTTGTGATTTGTCCGGAGTATTTCCAACTAAATTATCAAAAAGTTCTTCTGGACTTGCTGTAATAAAATATGATAAATTACGATAAAATGTTATCGATAGTATTTAGTTTCTCTTCCCTTTATTAAATAATATATTACAGATAGTAAAACGAACATTTGTTTACTCACATTTTGGTGGTGGCGATTTTTTATCTATTTTAAAGTCATCATCAGAATCGCTAAATGCTGATTTCCCTTTTTGCCTAACAGATTAATGCAAAAGGAATAATTAATAGTAAACTTTTATGTACCTTTTAATAACACTAAGCAAAAATGTGCCAAGCATGATTTTTAAAAGACAACATTATGATAAACATGCGTTGTATACTTACATGTGGTCAGAATTGGATGACATGTTAAGATTGTCACCATCATCCGAATCATCGCTACTAAGAGCATAGTTCTTTTTTTTAGCTGTAGTTGAAGTAAAAAGTACATTTAAAAATCCACTATATTTTGTTATTAATTTATTATATAAATATTATATAACTATCGTACTTGCTGCTCTGCGTGATGAACGTACTGGTGCGATACTTTCAAAATCAATTTCGTTACTAGCAGATTCTGAACTATCCAAATCTGGTTCCTTTTTATTTCCTTTTTTCGTAGGTTTGAATGGTAATGTTGCTTGTTTCATTGCTGATTATCAGAAGCACGTTACATGTTATTTAATAATGATTCTAATATTTTTAAATTATATATTACATTTGTTTACCTTTTTTGGGACTAGTTTTCTTCTCAGTTTTAGCACTTCCAACTTTTTCATCAATAGGTTTGTTAGAATCTATCATCACATCAAATTCATCTTTTTCTTCAGTTGATTCTTTCTTGATCACCTATGAAATAAACATAGCATAACAAAACTAGCAGATGTAATATTAAATTTAGTGCATAGAAAATGAATGTCATTTTAAGGTAAATAATTACAAAGGAAGATATTTACATACAGCATTATGCAATAAACAGTAATATATAAATATATATATAATAAATTGTTGAGGACTGCTTAATTTACCTTCGGTTGCTTCTTGATACCTTCTCTTTTATCTTTCGATGCGATATCCGCCTTTTCGATTTTTTTCTTTAATTCTATATCAATTGTGGGAGCTACTCTACGAGGATCTCCCTCCTTGTAATATTTTGCTGGTGGCTTTTTTATATTATGACGTGCTTTTTCCTCTTCTTTTTTTTCTTTTTCATCCAACTAAAAATTATCATGTAATTTCGAAAATAATTTCAGTTCCATTTAAATTGTTATAACTAAATAATATAACATGGTATGATATTATTACTTTATCCATTTCACTCAGCAAAGCATTCAAATCATCTCTCCAAAGTGAGATAGGTGTACGAGCTTGCAATCTTTTTAATTCTGCTCTTTTCTCATCCCTTTGACGTAATAGATCATCCTTTCTCTCTTTTGTCAAGCTCCACAGAGTCATGCCCAAAAGGTAATCATAGTTTTCCTTTTGTACCGTAGCAGTACTGGATGATGCATCATCATCATCACCTTCACCAATTTCTTCCTAATAATTAACAAAAATAGAAGTTAGAGCCTATACACATTTAGATATGCGATGTTATTTAACAAATAAAAAAATAAAAATAAGTAAGCTCTTGTACCATGACTTACTTCATTTTCCTATGGTAGCAATTAACATATTTAATTACATATATTTTATACTATCATATAATATGAGAACATAATTATTTGATCACTTACCAAAACTGCTTCTCTATCTTGAGTTAATTTCCATGCTAATACAGGATCAGATTCGTAATTGCGCCTTACTAATTCAGCTATCATGTCCTTTTTCTTTTTATTTTCAATTACTAAGGTACCATCACACTTTTCTAAAATGAAACGTGCTTGATTTGATAGTTTGGCTGCTTCTGCTTGCAGGATACCCTCTAAATAATCTTTTCTCTTATGATACATTTCCAGTCTAGCTTTATAAAAGTTCCTTAATATTTGTATAGCAGTGTCATATTTTTTAAGGCAACGATTTTCATCAAATGCACACTACAATAAAAATATATGTTTATTAAGCATGAATTATATATTGCTTACTCTTGCTTTTTTGGAGACTTTTAAATGAATGTAAATACATCATACCATAGATGTTATTGACATCGTCGTTTGCAATTTAAATGCTTTATGAAGACCATCTCGCTCTAATTCTAGTAATTTGTCAGGATTCATCATTACTATAAAATGTATCGTTGCATCTGTATTATATTCTTTATAGTCCCTATAGAAAGTAAAAATATGTAAAAAATATGTATCTAAAATTATCATGTGTTATAATTTATATGCATTCGTTTGAATAACTTGCGTAATAATTGGAGGTGTTTTTTCGGTGCCATGTAACATAGGCTCTAATACTGATTCTTTATAAGTTTGTGTCCACATTCCAATTGGGAGTTCGGTAATTTCTACTTTATCTGGTCCTATTATTGAGATTTCACCACTAATAATAAAGCGGTAATCTCCACAACTTTCTATTAGCCCAGTAAAATTTTTGTAATACGGTAACTATAAGACCCATAGGAATAAATTATGAATTGTATATTAAAAGATTTTAATAAATTCATAGTTGTCAGACTTTACCATTGGTTTAGGTTCTCCATCATCCATCATTCGAAATAAATTTTCTATTATTTCACGAGGATTATGATTTGGAATTTTTGTCATCCATCCTGTACCTATGCCATCTGCACCATTTACCAATACCATTGGTATTACAGGTACATAGTACACAGGTTCAATTTTTTGATTGTCATCATATTCATGTTCAAGAAGTGCATCATCATGTTTATGAAATATAAATCTTGCTAATGGACTGTAAATAACAATAAATAATTTGTAAAGTCATTGTATTTTTTAGATTTTATGCATAAGCATAACACTGTACTTCTACTATTTAAACTATGTATGTATTTAGCAATCTAAATTACATCCATTAAGATATTTTTTTATTTCTGTATGCTAACAGATTAATGCATTCAATTTTACAAACCTAAGCCTTGTGAAAATATATCGAGGACTCGCAGCATCTTTTCCTCCCGTAAGTCGTGTACCAAACTGACCATTGGGTTGAAGTAAGTTGATGTTGTTACTTCCCACAAAATTTTGTGCCAAGTTAATTATAGTAGACATAAGAGATACTTCGCCATGGTGATAAGCTGAATGTTCTGCGACCGAACCAGCTAATTGCGCAACTTTTACTTCACGTTTATCATTACGCTTCAAGCATGTGAAAATTACTTTTCTTTGTCCTGGTTTAAATCCATCCATCATAGAAGGTATAGATCGCACATTATCGTAATTACTAAAGAGTACTAATTCAACGTTTACAAAATCCGCAAAAGATACAGTGCGAGTATCTTTTTGATAAAGATAACGTTCACCTAGACCGATTTCTTTTCGTCTTTTTGTTTCATCCATATGATTCACTAGCCACTCTTTACGTTGCTCAACGCATTTTTTACTAAACGCCATAATAATACTTTGATCATCCTGATCTCCGGCATACCGAAATCTAATTCTGTGTCTAGCCATATTTTCAAAGTACTCCTTTGCCTCCTTGGCCGTAGAAGTACCCAAACCTAAAGAAATGATTTCCAGATTTATATTATTCATTATAACGTACAAAATAATAAATTATGATAATAACTTGAATCAAAAACCTTTGTAGTATTTCACTGAGAATGTATGGAAATTATCAGTTTCCTTTTTCCACGCTTCAAATTCTGGCAGTGAAAAGAATGATAATACTTTATTTCCTTTTGTCGCCTTTACAATCGGTGTAATAAATTCTTCAATGAAGTTAAGTTTTATTAGAGATGGCCAATTGTGGTGAATAAAGTTGATTAGAAGACCTTTTATATGTGAACCATCCTACATTGGTACATAAATAATAAATTTTTTGAACATATTACATAACTTAGTCAATATATTTGACTTTAAATAAACTTATATATTAACCTGATCTTGATCAGTCATGATCATCAATTTACCGTAACGGAGTGTTTTAAGATCGTCCCGAGTTTCATACTTTTTTTTATACTGTAGGCCAAGAATCTTGATGAGGTTATTAATTTCTGCATTTTCCAAAATTTGTTTATGTGTTGCTTCTCTTACGTTCAGAATTTTACCTAAATAATAATATTTAAGTAATTATAAAATTTTATAATAAAATTTACAACTTTCTGATATATTAAACATACCTCTTAATGGAAATATTCCATATTTATCTCTACCTATAGAAGATATTCCTGATACAGCCATCGTTTTAGCTGAATCTCCTTCAGTTAATATTAGAGTACAATCTAATGATTTACCCGTTCCAGCATCATTAGCATCTTCCAATTTTGGTATACCTAAAAACCATTTATATATAAAAATATTAACATTTTCTAATTTATTTGTATTTCAATCAATTTTGTATGTAACGCATATAAGTAGGTATGAAATGTAATGTATCAAACGTAATTTACACCTTGAAGTTTCCTTTGTTTCGATTTAGGTCCCAATTTTTGTAATTGACTATCAGCCTTGAATTTGGCCCAAGTTAATATGGATTCTACAATGCCAATTTTCATTACCTATAAATAAATTAAATGATTAGATGAATATTGATTTACATAAGTAAAACTATATTATAATACTTACAGATGTGATGAATTTATCAGTAAGCGCACACTTAGAACCAAAACTTTTTTGCTGTAAAGTCATGTTTTCTTTAGTTTGTGAATCAAATGTAGGATTATTAATGAGACAATTTATAAAAATCCATAAATGATGTTTTATTTGGAATGGTTTAAGTGCTATTCCAGCTTTATTTTTCTTTTTTATAGTTTCCATCAACTGTTTTACTATCATATCTGAAACATGATCAACATGGCGACCTCCCTGTGGACATTAAATTAGTTATATGATATGTTTATAAATACATTAAAGATGTAAAGAAAAATTTCTTTCATGCAAGAAAATTGTATATACCTTTGTTGTTGCTATACTATTTACAAATGACATTTGTTGGAAACCCTTATCAGATAAGGTGACTGCGACTTCCCAACGAGCCCCGCACGTTTCATAAGCAACTTTCAATGGGTTGCCACAATCATCTTCTTTCCCCTTAATATAATAATCAACATAATCTTTGAAATTTTTTACAGGTACTTTAACGCCATTAAGATAAACTTTGACGCCTCTTGTAGATGCTGCTACATCAAATGCTCGGCGAGACATAAGAGCTACGATATCATCATCTAAACAATCCATTTTAAATTTGGTTAAATCTGGAGAAAATGTAACTTTTGTATAATCTTCTCCATTGAAGTCTTTAATCCGAGGTTCGCTAGTATTTGCCATGTTTTCACCCCATGTCTACAAAACAGATAAAATAAGATTTTTAATACGTTTTAACAAAAATCTTTAGAACATTCAAATTATTATGTTTTATATTTTATCAGTGTTACTTACTTGTTTTAAACATTTTCTGTATTCTTTAGATGCAGTTTCAACGGTGAAACGATGGCTAAAAATATTACACAATTTTGCACCATAGCCATTTCTGCCTCCAGTTACTTTTTCTTCTTCATCGTCATAATTTGATGAAGTTAACAAGTGGCCAAAAATCATGGTAGGTACATACATATTTTCTTCCTTGTGTATAACTACAGGAATTCCTTTCCCATTATTCCAGACAGATATGACATTGTTTTGTCTAAAAGAAAATGTATTAATTTCCAACAGCAAAAAATGTATTAATTTCCAACAGCAAAAAATGTATTAATATCTTATAATTATTTTCAAAGTATACTTACGCATCAATATCAATCTTAATTGTATCCATTTTTGGATCCCGTTGTTTATTATCTGCAGCATTAACTAAGATCTCATCAAATATTTTATATAAACCTGGAACATATTTTATTTCCCTCTGTATCATCATTTCTTTTTCTTTATCATAAACCCACATAAGTTCGGTAGTGGTTTCAACGGATCCAATATAGGTGTCCGGACGCAATAAAATATGTTCCAATTGAGTCTTTTTCTTATAAATTCCTTCGATGGTCTTCTTCTTAGGATTACCATGTTCCCCTCCATTTTCAAGAGTTGCACTCATTTTAGCTTAATATGCTTCCAGATATCTGTGAATACAGATCAAACAACTAAAATCAGTAATTTAATCAGTAATTATCTTTTACCAATTGGCAATCCTCATAAAAAGAACTAACTTGTGTTTCAAAACTTTTTTCCTATCTCTTAGACTTTGCG
This sequence comes from Ancistrocerus nigricornis, assembly GCA_916049575.1. Classification (NCBI taxonomy): domain Eukaryota; kingdom Metazoa; phylum Arthropoda; class Insecta; order Hymenoptera; family Vespidae; genus Ancistrocerus; species Ancistrocerus nigricornis. The sequence goes on along the minus strand of OU696669.1, from coordinate 2,750,183 downwards.
AGTTACCACATAAAATAAAAAAACAACAGAATATTTAAGGATCAACTTTACTCCCTTAGAATGCATTTGGGCAGAATACAGATTGCCTTATATATACCTATGTATTCTTTCAAGATCTCCAAAATTTGATAATTTTTTTAATTTCTGAGTAGAAGATCCTTCCTTGTAAATTATTTCTTACCCTAAATAAGTCTTAATAATATGGCGGGAAAACGTCCTCATCTAATTGGCCAAGAACGCAAGGGAAAACCAATTTCCAAACAAACACCTGCTTTTCAAAAACAACTGCTCGCAGGAAAATACTTACGGTATACTGATAATTCGTTCGCATTGTGGCGTCTATAAAATGTGCTTGGTTTTTTTTTCACCACGTATCTTACCTTTAATACTTTTGCGTGAAAAATGGCTTCCGCGAAGTAGCGTCGGTAACGGAAAGTTGTACAATCACACGATGCCGTTCATTGTGGTTATAAATAATGATTGGCATAGCACAAGTACTGATATGCATCCGGCACACGATTACTGAATACAACGTATCGTTTTTACGTTAACACTATTTTGCTTACAGATATCGTTAAAGCTAGTAGAGCCCTTATTTGTTTACTAATCCTCAACAAATAGCTATAAGGACGTCTATTCCTTTCGGATCCAATGAACCAAAATTACTTTGACGCCACAATCGTTTCAGAAAAACATCGTTAAGAGGAAACAATACCTCGAGCCGAACTTCGAGATGATCGAAGCGCCACCTGGTAGTCAATTTATGAAATTTCGTCTTTTTACAGGGAATATACGAGGAGCAGAGTAATACCAGCACAGACGAGGTATAAGATAGACTCTGATATGCAATGTAAATTTTTGTATCACGGTCGGACGGTTTCGAAGATTTTTTACCATTTTATTGTCGCATGCGACATTATCGATTCAGAATAGAATAAAGTAGGAATAGGTAGGAATTATAATTAAACATAGCGATTGTTAATTATTTTTGACTGACATGAATTACAATTCGAATCAATCGATAGAATTGAAATTTAATAAAAAATAAATTGCAGACTAAATTCCAGCCTCTACCTTACCGACCGCTGTCTTCCACCACAGACGAGGTATAAGGATAGACCTATCATCTTATGGGACTTCGTGTCCCATGTACTGAAATACCGATCGTGCAAAACAACAGACGTTTATTTACGCCCTCTACCATATAGAGTGGTGAATTTAGGAATCATATTCGACCCAATAATCGAAGTTGGTAACATCAATAGATCTGTTGCGATAAAGGACGAGAATCTCATCCCCCCTTGAAAATAATCCATACTTCGACACTTAAAATATTAATTTCTCATCATTGCGTAACGATATCGAAAAACGGACAACGGGACTATATTCTGCATGCTTTCTTCTTTCTAAATCTTGATGCATACATCAGGATTTTTGTCAAAAATCGATGCATCTCGAATTTGCCCGATCAAATGCTCGTTCGAAAGAGTAAAGTCTCCTCTTTTCGAATATGCAAGTCGCGTTTCGATAGCTGGTTCGAAAGATACAGCAGTTTTAAGCTTGCAAAAGACCCATACTCCGACACTAAAAAGATTAATTTCTCATCATTGCTTAACGATATCGAAAAACGGACAACGGAACATTATTCTGTGTGATTTTATCTTTAAAATGAGCCATTAAACATTGAAATCGGCGGTGGTGATCATTTTGACAAAAATCATGATGCATAGGTCAGGATTTTTGTCAAAAATCGAAGTATCTCGAATTTGCCCGATCAAATACTCGTTCGAAAGATGAAAGTCTCTTCTTTGCGAATATGCAAGTCGCGTTTCGATAGAATGACTGGTCAAAAAGTTACAGCAATTTTCCTCTTGAAAACGACCCATACTCCGACACTTAAAAAATTTATTTTTCAACACTCCGCAAAAATTTACATTGCATGATAGGTCTATATTTATAAATTAATAACTTTTTGATATATGAATACATACACCAAAAAAAGGGTTACTCTTTTCTTGATGCACTATATTGACTCGTGCCAATCTGTGAGGATACATAGTGGGAGTATGAGATCCTTCAACTTTAGACGCTTATATCTCCTCAAGTAATTTCCATAGCCAAATGATAGTTACACGTGCTTGTAGCTTGAAGTCTTAGCTTTCGAACGAGTTATAGAACGTGCAGATCGGCCGAAAATTGCATTCGGTAGAAGAGTTCGCGCGGTCGAAGTCGAAATCTCGATGTCAGAAAATCGACTTTTTGAGATCGACCCTTTGGAAATGGTAGTCCAGAGCCCCCAATCTTCGGCCGAATGGCCTGATCGATGGCTCGTTCGAAAGAGGACGGTCCAGGGTACACCTTAGGATAGGGGCTTTCTCCGTATCATCTCAGCATCATCGTCGTTATAGCTTCCGAAAGTTTGCAAGCTTACCGTACTCGTTCTAATTGTCGCAGCCATACCATGCAGGTATCATCTTGTAGGTTGAACTTCTAGCTATCGAACGCGCTATTAATCATTAGAATCGGTCAAGAATTCCTGGCGCTAGAAGCGTTTAAGTGAGCACCAAAAATCCTGATTTTTCACTTTTCTTTTTTCAACTTTAGACGCTTATATCTCCTCAAGTACTTTCCATAGCCAAATGATAGTTACACGTGCTTGTAGCTTGAAGTCTTAGCTTTCGAACGAGTCATAGAACGTGCAGATCGGCCGAAAATTGCATTCGGTAGAAGAGTTCGCGCGGTCGAAGTCGAAATCTCGATGTCAGAAAATCGACTTTTTGGGATCGACCCTTTGGAAATGGTAGTCCAGAGCCCCCAATCTTCGGCCGAATGGCCTGATCGATGTCTTGTTCGAAAGAGGACGGTCCAGGGTACACCTTAGGATAGGGGCTTTCTCCGTATCATCTCAGCATCATCGTCGTTATAGCTTCCGAAAGTTTGCAAGCTTACCGTACTCGTTCTAATTGTCACAGCCATACCATGCAGGTATCATCTTGTAGGTTGAACTTCTAGCTATCGAACGCGCTATTAATCATTAGAATCGGTCAAGAATTCCTGGCGCTAGAAGCGTTTAAGTGAGCACCGAAAATCCTGATTTTTCACTTTTTTTTTTCAACTTTAGACGCTTATATCTCCTCAAGTACTTTCCATAGCCAAATGATAGTTACACGTGCTTGTAGCTTGAAGTCTTAGCTTTCGAACGAGTCATAGAACGTGCAGATCGGCCGAAAATTGCATTCGGTAGAAGAGTTCGCGCGGTCGAAGTCGAAATCTCGATGTCAGAAAATCGACTTTTTGGGATCGACCCTTTGGAAATGGTAGTCCAGAGCCCCCAATCTTCGGCCGAATGGCCTGATCGATGTCTTGTTCGAAAGAGGACGGTCCAGGGTACACCTTAGGATAGGGGCTTTCTCCGTATCATCTCAGCATCATCGTCGTTATAGCTTCCGAAAGTTTGCAAGCTTACCGTACTCGTTCTAATTGTCACAGCCATACCATGCAGGTATCATCTTGTAGGTTGAACTTCTAGCTATCGAACGCGCTATTAATCATTAGAATCGGTCAAGAATTCCTGGCGCTAGAAGCGTTTAAGTGAGCACCGAAAATCCTGATTTTTCACTTTTTTTTTTCAACTTTAGACGCTTATATCTCCTCAAGTACTTTCCATAGCCAAATGATAGTTACACGTGCTTGTAGCTTGAAGTCTTAGCTTTCGAACGAGTCATAGAACGTGCAGATCGGCCGAAAATTGCATTCGGTAGAAGAGTTCGCGCGGTCGAAGTCGAAATCCGGATGTCAGAAAATCGACCTTTTTCGGTCGATTCAACTTGGTCGTTCTCTCGGTGAACGGAGTATATATATTGATAATACCGACTTCAATTATTCGGTTGAATATGGTTCCTAAACTCACTGCTTCATATCGTAGAGGGCGTAAGAAAACGTATGTTTTTTCGTACGATCGGTATTTCAGTACATAGGACACGAAATCCCGTAGGATGACAGGTCTATTCTTATACCTCGTCTGTGCCTATACCTCGTCTGTGCCTATACCTCGTCTGTGCTTCCACTTAACTTCCATCGCGCTTAGTTCGACAATTTCCTCAAACAATCTACGTTACCGACACGACTTTCAAAATATTAACTTTGCGACGGTAGGTCATAGTAGGGGTTGAGATTTGGTCCCCGATTTTGGCAGCACTGCTATTGAAAATCGAAAAGATTTGGCGGGAATGGATAGTAAAATGCACGAATAGACGAAATAAAGTTATTTACTTATTTTTATTATATTTATTGTAAATTTCACTAGACATCAGTTAACATTTAAATACAGCTTTGCTAACATCACCTTTTTTCAGTGCTTCTAAAGCTTCTTTATATTGAGAAAGGGTATAAACTTTAATACTTAATTTCTCGTAATCCAAATATCTGTCAAACATAGCTTGCAAGAGACATAATGACCTAGGAAATGTGTGAGGGTTTATATTCACACCTACGATACTCAGTTCTTTTTTGAAAAACTATAAAAAAAAGTAATGATTAGTACATTTGATAATTCAATTAAAATTGTAAATTATGGTACATAACAAGTATTCTTACTTGATAGGGTTCAATGGTCATTTTTGCTTTAGGATTAGCTGCACCAAACATACAAAGACAACCACCTGGTTTTAATAAACGTACAGCCGATTCCATAGCAGGCCCAGAGCCGCTACAGTCTATTATTAAATCATATTCATCGTTCCCAAGTTGGCTGGGTTCTTTTATCTTGTAGTTTAAACCTAGAAATATTGACACATCTCATTAGCAATAAAGATACCTTTTGAGATTAGAAATAATATGAATCTTTGCATACCTAGATTAGAAGCCATTTTTCTTCGTTTTTCTTGAGGCTCGCTAATCGTTACCGTATTACGAAGACCACGTAAATGCAACAAGCAAGACCAAAGTAGACCAATGATCCCTGCACCAAGAATCAATATATTAGAGCCTACGTGTATAGTTCCAATTTTTTTCAATCCATGAGCTAAACAAGATAATGGTTCTGCCAGGGCAGCTTGATGTATTTGAACTTCATCTGGTACTAGGTGAACCTTGAAATAATTTTTATTGAATACATATATATATAAATAATATTGTTATTATTAAAAGTAAAATTACCTGAGCTTCAGGAACAAGAGCATGAGTTGCCCAGCCACCATTTCGAAAAATACCAATGGTGTTTCTTAAACCACCGATTTTACAAAAATGATAATTTCCAATATGGCAGTCACTGCACTTGTGACATCCGTTGTTAGGATCTACCGTGACCTTTTGACCGACTTTAAAATTAGTAACATCACTTCCAATTTCATCTACAATACCAGCAAATTCATGCCCAAGAATAAGAGGACCGTCTTGTTTACATGGAAATGCTCCCTGAAAGATTATTTTTATTCATAAATGAAATACTATTTTATCAGTAATCGTGTATATTTCTGTGAATTAACTGAGTAAGAACTTTAATTCGTGCATACATGTGATTTAAAGTTCAATGTCATATTAATTCAGTCACGTTTTCGAATCATCTGCTGTGTTATAACTTCTTTGATAACGATAAAAACGTAAGTCAGTTCAATTAAATGAGTAATATCGTATACTAAAGACTTATTTTAAAAAAATGGAAGAAAAGATATCTACAGTCTACCAGTTTTATTATAAAAAAACTTTAATGAAATTTAATGAATATAGTTTCATACTTCCAAGATGTGCAAATCCGTGCCACATATCCCCGAATACGCAACTTTTATTCGAACTTCGTCTGGTCCAGGTTTCGGAATCGAGGTTTTTTTCAAAGTAAGCGTTTTACTTGACAAATCGAAGCTTAGACACTCCATGTCTCTGTAACAAAACTTGATGCACTCGTTACACGCACGACTAGAAATGGTACTAAAAGTGCTTGGAAATTTCCTTGCTTCTTATAAATCGCTTGAATGGAAATTTTGTTGTTTACTTATTGGGGTCGTGTGACGATACTAATCAGGCTTACAGACGCGTCGTCATTTATATACAGACTCAATTGGTAGATAGATACAAAGTTAAGACAGCTTCGAACATGTATCGCACGTTTACAGATAATTAATAAAAAAAGAAGTTTATTTAAATTTAAATATCGTTATCGTTATGGACTTTCAGATGGAGAACGAAAGAAAGAGAAACTTCGATAGTACGAATGGAAGAAATATTACTTGGCAGGTAACTTTCATATTTTTCGAACGATACTTTGCTAACAGAAGGTATCGTTGAAATTCTTGAAGAAAGATCTCTTGTTAACAACGATACTGTGGGCGAAAGATACCCTATTCGTTACTCCCCCCCGAGGTTACGTACCTAAGAGATTTGCTTTGCGAAGATGAAAAATGGCATCTCAGGTAGTAGGTACTTCTCTCTGTCGATTCATGGTATAAATTTCAACGACAATCGGGTTCGTTAACCAAAATCCCCGTGGAGCATCTGACACCGACACCTTCAATGGAACAGTATCGTCCAAGGAAACGTGCCTGTTTTCTTTCGCACCTGCTCGTACAGGTAAAACCCAACTTTTATTACCTGTCTAACAGACGGGAATTATCTTCTTTTACACCTGCTAGATTTGAAGGTGAAACACGTTTTAAGATTTACACGAATCTTCGATCTGTTAACGTACATATACGTTATATATAATTATTTCTCCACTTGTAAATACTGTTCTAATCAATCTAAACTTAAGAAAAATAAAAATGGGTCTTTTGGACTGTTTTTACGGTTGGCAATTAGTGTATACAGGGCACATGCAAGGAATCGAAAGAAGAGACATTTCGAAATGAATCTGAATGATGGAAAAAGATGTCTATGTTTTTAACCATCCTCTTCTTCACCTTTTTTCCCTTTACCATGTAACAACACACGCCATGTCAAAAGCAAAGGATCTGCATTTAAGCGTGCAAAGCTCTGAAGTATTTCGTTCGAGAGAAATATTTGTGACAGGCCGATGATGAAAGACTATCGTTTGAGTACACTCATGCTCTTGCAAAATCTCAACGGGGAGAAAAATGAACGACACGCACTCGTTAAAGCTCGGAATCATTAGGGAAGAATGTATCTTACACGATAACTAACGAGTCTGAATCCTCCCACAGGTTGGATACAGGTCAATCAGGATTAAGCAGACGTCATTTTCATAGTTATATCTCACAAATTATCGAATCAAAACGATTACATATTATCTCGAGTTAACGGCTTACGAAATGCATATTAAATTTGCTTCGTTCGATATTAGTCAAGCCTTCGAAGAAGTCATTCATGCATATCGGTCGAACAGGTGTCCTTGGATTAACGACAGTTCCAGTCACTTGTCAACAATATGCAATTTACACTATCGGAAACGAGCAAAGGAATCTCTCTGTTCACTCGTTACTTATGTTACAAGGACGTAACAAACGACCAACTATATAATAAAAAAAAGAAGACAAAATCATGATCGTAAAGAGTGGTTCGATCACGATGTTATTATTAAAAAAATAGCTGTCATTCTGAATTTTTTTCTCTCTTCTCCCAATCGAGACGCGACAAATACAGGAGTAAAATTCATTCATGCTCGGGATGAACGAGCGTTCTTCGATTCACGAGAAATTTCGGGTCAACGGGACGTTGCTGGGATAGAGCTGGCTGCACCAGGAACCGGAAATGAGGTCGAGAATGACGTCATCGCGTTCAGTGCCGTTCATTCAACCCCCGGGGATAAAGTAGGTCACCGGGCCGACTTACCCCTCAACCCCGGCTAAACCATGGAAACGATTCTCTGCTCTAGAAAACGCACGCACGGCTCTCTCCCTCTCTCTTTTCTTTACTCTCTCTCTCTCTCATACTCACTCATCGTCACCCTCCCACCCCCTTCCGTCAGTTCTCGTCGATTCACGCGTCGCTCGATGAACGAGCAGAGTTCCTCAATGCACTTTTCACCCGATCATAACCCGACCTATCGTTTCTTTTTCCTTCCCAGAGCTACTCGCGTCCATTGGGTCACGATGGAATACGTTCTATTTCAAATTTATCGGATATAACTCGTTCGGATATATTTCATGAATATTTATCGATGGTGCTGTCAAATTGGTTTGGAGAGAGAGAGAAGAATTTATTACGTATTTGGGTAAGGCCTCTACTGACGAAAAAATACAGTAGAGTCTCTTAGTTGATAAGTGAATTAAGTCCCTTTTCTTAATACTAGGTTTAACACTGTTTAACACTTTAATATTTTCTTTCTACCAATTGTACTAACTGTTATCTTTTTAATACTTTAAATCCATTAAAGCCTTACAATTTTGAAATTCTTTATGCGGTGTAAGAAAGGTCCGTAATAATATAATATGGATATTATAATATTATATAATATACATATATCAATTTACTTTCATCGAATGTGACAGTAAAGTCCATATGTTCTCTGGAATAATGGAGTAAGTCCAAAAAATTGGACTTAGGGGAAGAATGGTATGAAAGAGCCACTATCATTTACACAATAGTTTTTGAACGAATGTTGGACGAAGGCAATATTTCGATGCAGACTTTTGTGATAAGTCTGTCTGTCTCTCTCTTAGTCCTCCCCTTTAATTTACGTAGGTACCTCATTTAAACTCATTCCTAAGAACAAACCACTTTACATAACATTCTTTATTCACCATTTGCCAGTACAACCAGCATCGTTGACCCTACTCTTGAATCTCCCAAGAGTTTCTATTATCTTGTCTACACGGCTATAAACATTATCGGTAATAAGCATGCTGTAAGAAACGTACTGACCGACTGATCTAGCTGTTCAAGCGTGAAAAACCTGTCGAAGCATAGACGCCCTCGATCATTATCGGTCGAGTCGGAAGAAAAGCAAGTAATAGAGGTAGCTATATATATATATGCTATGTATACATACAGACATAAATATACCTACGTATATATACATAATCTATGTAGGGACACACACATATTAGAAGAAATATCGAAGCAGCATTCTGCAGATTACAAATGGGCCGTGCTATAAACGCCCGCAGATGTACATGATGACGATAGCTAACAAGCAGACCGGAAGTTGCCGGCCGTTTAACCGTGGATTAGTCAGCAGCACGTAGGCAGGTGTCCGTTTTACATCCGGAAATGACTCGGTCTCCTTCACGGTGTGATATATTCGGAACTCTACCCCTTTTGTCCACCCACGCTTTGTAATATCGGTGCATCTCGGATGGAAAGTATTCGGGAGCGATCGTATTTCCAAAACGTATATGAGACTCTACACGAATACATGTAGACGTATGTATGTAGAATTTCATTCATTGACGGACCAAATGTGTCTCTCCAGGTACGAATGTATTCGTGTTTTAGATAGACGAGTAGGATATACAAAAAGAAGCGTTTGTAAGCAAAACAGGCTCTTTTCTTCGACTCCCTTTGTGTCGTACTCTCCCTAGGCCGGAAGTTCGTGATCTTCCTGGCCTTCCACCCTGCTGCGAAAAGGGTAGGAAAAAGGGGCCTAGAAAGTAACGTTGAGAACGTTGAATTTAACCGTTAAAACGGAAACTACAAGATATAACGCGTCCGTCTCCGGTTTATCTCTATTCTGACATTTTTCGCGACTCGAGTGTAATTGTGTGTGTGTGTTGTAGAGCTATTAGAAAATAAGCATTTTATTCGAATGGAAGATTATGTTCGTAACGCGAGGGACGCTTTCGTTTCGATATTTCGTATGTTGTAAGCCCATTAAGCGAGAACTCTCGTCATCGTTTATTTATGCACGACTCGGCACATTGATTCGTGGGACTCCGATAACACCACGATGCGTGTTATTTATCATTCAAGAGCCGAACTATCGGCTCATATCTAAAACAGGGCTCGTTGATATCGCTGCTATTTGTGCACGCTCTCTTTCTCGTTTTTCTTTTAAGTCAAGGATGTAAAAACGAAATAAGATTGAAAAGAACGAAACCGAGGTTCGAAAGAAACAAGATCGAGATATTTTTGTCGATAGTGAAAAGGACTTAAATAGAAGTAACCTAAGATCGAAGAATAGAGGGGGGAAATGTTTGCAACGGAAGTTGTGTACATCGATATCTCTGTTTTATTTAATTCATCCTCGATTGAAATAATTTATCTGACTTTTAAACAAATTTTATGTTTAAAATATTGCGTGACAAGCTGATTTTTGTATAAATACCCTCAAGGGCCAACAGGAAATATTTTATCAATTGTTGGTTTGTGGCCTAGAAATAAATTTTATACTTAATACTTACAAAGCCTAAATTATTATTATAATAAACAGATATTATTATGATTGATAATAAATAACTTCTACTAAAATTGTACGTGTCATACATATATGTGTTAATAACGTCATTCGAAAACAAAATAGATAGGCGAGCTTAACGAAATCATCGTTGACGTTCATATCAGCTGATCCAGCCAAAGCAGGTTGACATTCGATTCTCCTGGTTATTCAGGTGCAGGAGAAGGGCAACTCGCGGTGGGAGAGAGGGTGGCTTTACGAAGACCGCGACGATGACCCAGTTTTGACGTTAACACGCTGCCGGTGCTGGGTGAATGGTCTCATCGACGTCACTACTCTTGAACTAGGTCACCATAGGATCCCCGTTCATACCACCTGCATCACTCATCCCCTCTATCAATGAAGGTACTTGTTAGGAGGAGGAAGAGTATGACGATCATCCAGGTAAAAAATTGGAACAGAAAATAAGAAAACGATAGTGGTACTTTGCGTCATTTACGCGGTTATAAACAAGCCTTTGATTATTAATAATATTTATTCTTATGGTTAGATAACAGGGTTATATAGAAAGGTTAAAGATTAACTGGATTATCGATATCTTAGAAATATTAGTCAAAAGAAACTCGTAGGTATGTAATTACAAAGTTGATGTAAAACAGTATTGATCTGGTTATGAGAAATCGAAGAAGAAGCGATTTTATTCAGTGTGAGTAGACACAAATTTAACACGATTGTAGACAGGTGTATCGAGTACCTATATAGGGTGACCTTACTAAAATCGTCGAATGGAATTAACCCGAAGCGCAGACCGATATCCGTTTCCCGAAGCGGCCGTTCTATCCCGTACGACCTTTTCGCTCGTTACATAAATCTACGTCAAACACATATGTACGTGTATCCTGCGTTGATACAATGAACGAAGCGTCGTCCCGTACGAACGATGGATTTATGGCGCGAGAGGACAGCCATGTTGGCGCGTTTGTGCATTGGATTAAAACGATGGAAGAGTTAACTCGAGAAGATGAGATGTTTGTTATACGATGGAACGTATTATTTTATTTTATTTTACATTAACCATTAAGGGATTAGGATCAATTAGGATGCCAAAAAAGCCTTCTTTATGATTTTTGTGGACGGCTAGTTTATTTATTTTCATCTGTATCAAAAATTTTAATGGGATCATTAGTTAACAGCACTAGCTACCGGATGGACAAAGAGTTCAGGCTAATTTTGATTTTTTACAAAATGGCTGATGTGTGTGTTTTTTTTTTAAGTGTGGTTGGTGAAACAGTATTTCGTTAAAATTTGGAGACATTTAAAGCGAGGACCCTTTTTGGAAATGTAACACGATATAATCGTAACGAGAATTTCATCTCACATGCAATTTCAACATATAACGTCCTGCGACGATTTACCTGCGGCGATGTACGTGCTGTAAACGTTTTCAATTGCACGGTGCTTCGAGCGTGCGTGGGTCTCTATTATACCGCACTCGTTTCTCATGCTGGCATCCACCGTGACATCTGATTTAATTAAATGTTATGTGGGTATGCCATGAGAGATACAGAGAGAATAAAAAGAAAGAAGACCGAACTTACGACCTTCTTTTCGTTATCATTTCACACACACACATATAAACAACGTGTCATTCGTTTTCTTGGATTACATAAAGTAGTACGCGTAAACATGTTTCTTCTTCCTCGTTCTCCTTCGTATATTACATTCTCACGCGTTTACTTCTCCCAGCTAAGTGTTTTACGTGAGATGGATTCTTTCTATATAAGATGTAACCAGAAATTTTACGTTAATCACGAAAGAAATCGAGGTAGAGTATGTATGTTACGTACAGGTCGGCTTTAAAGGGGCGCATTTTCGCGAAAAAGCCATTCCTTACGCGGAGCCTGTAATTACCAAGCGGTGCTATTGCCAGAGGCACCTGAACAGAGAGAAAGAGGGAAATAAAAGGGCGACGATAAATTCCCAGCGGCAAAGAATAAACGTCGAGGTCGAGTCTCTCTACAATCTTCGTCTCTCTCTCTCCTCTTTCATCGTCAATAAATTTCCTTCCTTCTTGCATTCTCGACTCCTTCGTAAAGTTCACTCTCTTCTTTCCCGAGACTGGGAGTCGTTGCTCGGGAAAGAAATGAAGGAGAGTTAAAGGTAAATTAGAGAGAAGATGGGATGATAAATGTTATTAAAAACCGCAATTGAAACAGAAGAAATATGATAAAATAAAGTTTAAAAAAGAAATGTAAAGCAAAACTATCCAAATCTCTCAACAAACAAATATGTAAATTCGATTAAAATGAGAACTAAAGTAAAACGAGTGAGAAAACGAGAGAGAGAGAAACGTGAGATCGATAAATGCATTAAATGGTAGAGAGCCAGTACCACGAAAATATGAATGAAAAGTCTCGCCATTCATTTTTAAGAAGCGTGCTACACGTTCTTCGTTGGGTTAGCAGTCGAAGCAAAGTGCTACTTTCGTGCCTCGCTCGTTTTTCGCACTTCGTTTCGAATTTTACGTAAGCTCGCTGCTTCCTCGTTCGATCTTTACGAGGAATTCTATTTATTGCGAGGTAGTACATAAACGTGCATGAGAAACGGCATAAGAAAGCCACGGAACCGAATCGAAGTTGAAGTTAACCGTTCGACCGTGTTTCCGAGGTTGGTATCGAAGAGCGGTTTCGCCGAATCGGCTAAGAGAAAGCGCGATACGGTAATGGATGCATTCATGCGAGTATGTAAGACGTACTATTTGGGTCGAGCTTCGATGCATGCTTCGATATTCACTCGTCCTATATATATCAAAACTTTTCTCTTGAATTGACTTTTCAGTTAAATTTCAATTCTTTTTATACAGGATGGACTTAGGTTTTTAGTGGCTGCAATGAGTAGCAAAACGAAGTTTAAAAAATTCGCTTAGCTTCTATTCGAACCCAAGCATTTTATAGAGTCAAACCGAAATTTAGATCACAACCTAAACTTCGATTTAAACTTAGGGGAGACCGGGGCTAGTTGTCCCAATTTTAGGTTTTTTGTTTCTACAGATTTCTGTAGCTTATATTTTCGAATTTTTTGGTGACCATCATAAAGTTCAACTTCTTAGCAATACATGGAAATTTTTCCTGATGTATGCATCATGATTTTTGCCAAAATCGTCACCACCGCCGATTTCAATGTTTAAGGGCTCATTTGAAAGAAGAAAGCATGCAGAATAATTTCCCGTTGTCCGTTTTTCGATATCGTTAAGCAATGATGAGAAATTAATTTTTTAAGTGTCGGAGTATGGGTCGTTTTCGAGCTTCAAACTGCTGTATCTTTCCAACCAGCCATTCTATCGAAACGCGACTTGCATATTCGTAAAGAAGAGACTTTTATCTTTCGAACGAGTATTTGATCGGGCAAATTCGAGATACTTCGATTTTTGACAAAAATCCTGACCTATGCATCATGATTTTTGCCAAAATGGTCACCACCGCCGATTTCAATGTTTAATGGCTCATTTTAAAGAAAAAAGCATGTAGAATAATGTTCCGTTGTCCGTTTTTCGATATCGTTAAGCAATGATGAGAAATTAATCTTTTAAGTGTCGGAGTATGGGTCTTTTTCGAGCTTCAAACTGCTGTATCTTTCCAACCAGCCATCCTATCGAAACGCGACTTGCATATTCGTAAAGAGGAGACTTTTCTCTTTCGAACGAGTATTTGATCGGGCAAATTCGAGATGCATCGATTTTTTGACAAAAATCCTGATGTATGGATCAAGATTTAGAAAGAAGAAAGCATGCAGAATAATGTTCCGTTGTCCGTTTTTCGATATCTTTAAGCAATGATGAGAAATTAATATTTTAAGTGTCGGAGTATGGGTCGTTTTCAAGAGAAAAATTGCTGTAACTTTTTGACCAGTCATCCTATCGAAGCCACACTCGTAGCCACACTCGCGCCATATTCGTAAATTAGAGACTTTCCTCTTTCGAACGAGTATTTGATCGGGCAAATTTGAGATGCATCGATTTTTAACAAAAATCCTGATGTATGCATCATGAACGAAAACCTGAATTCTGTCGAAAACTAATGATAAAAACAAACGTTACAGCAAAAAAATAAGGATGGGGCAAGTTGTCACAAAAATTTCCAAGGACATCATTAAAAATATTTAAAAAAAGCTACAAAAGACTATATCGTGAAATCTTTTCGCCAAGATCGTTTCGCACAGCATGTGCTCGTACAAGGACTGCCATTTCCTACCACAGCATCCCATAGAATAAAAAATCATAATCCCAGGTTCAAATCTCGATTCAGGATACTAAAATATCCAAGGACATCATTAAAAATATGTAAAAAAAGCTACAAAGGCTATATCGTGAAATCTTTTCGCCAAGATCGTTTTGCACAGCATGTGCTCGTACAAGGACTGCCATTTCGGCCGGCCTAGCAACCGATTCGAGATTAAACCGCTCCGTTAACGCGTCGACGGGATGCTGGGGGCCTCCAGCATCCCTTCAGCGATGCCACTGTCGGGGGACGACGCGCCGGTGCGAAGACGGAGATCTTTCAAGGAGGGTGGGTAGTGTGCTGGAGAATGGCCGGATAATGGTGTGCAGAAGAGAGAGAGATAGTGAAAGAGGGAAAGAGAGAGAGGGAAACACGTGAACGGAAAGCGGAAGCAACGGAGCCGCTCAATGAAAGAGGTCTACCCCTGCAGCGGATGCGAATGGGCTGGCGTCCCATTGAAGGTACCTTGGATATTCGCATTGCGTATGCGCAGGGTTGACGTGTTTCTCTTTATCGAGCAAAAGCTTCTCCTTCTTTTTCTCTCTCAGTACTGTCCCACTACATCATTTTTGTCTACATCAGCCATTCTCTCTTCATCGTATACGAAGTTAGAAAAAGAGAAAGAGATCATCTTCACCAGTGAAGATCCATGTGTCTTCGCGAGTACGTAGACCAGATCTCTCGCTATGTAATCCCATCTAATCTCTTAGGTAAGCAAGAGGAAAGAAAACATAGCTTATCCTGATATTGAAAGCAGCGATTGGGATTTAAACTATCTCGTGAAACGTTTACGAAAAGTCGACACACTTCATTCGTTCTAGTTTCGATTGATCGCCCCAACGGTAAAAATACGATTGGGTTTTACTGATTTTGGGAGATCATTACATTGTTCGGAGACTGTAAGCGGTTTTGTGTATAAGAGATAAACGATTTTGACGAAAAACTTATGTATACGTATTTTGTATAGAGGCAGGATGAAGATGTTAGCTTCTCATCTCGAGTTGTAATAGTCAGACTGATGTAACTAATTAGTCACTAATTACGAGCACTCCCTATGCCGACAGTGGCTCGTCTCCCGTGCCGTTACTCTATCCAAATTGTAAAAAAAAGAAAGAGAGAGGAATGGAAAAAAGGGAAAGAGAGCGGCTTAATGAACGAAACCTTTGACGAGCCGTGGGCGTACTTCCGCTTTAACTTAAGCGTACGGTCTCCCGCCAATAGACTCCCGCTATTTCGGCTGCGTTACGTAATGATCGAGCCATTCGTGATAACGAGTGAGATAAATAAATTGACGATGAATCGGAATTGGTATTCTTTCTTTATTTTAAGTAGGTATAATTGTAGGTATTCGTGAAATTTAGCATCATAGAAATCAATTTATCACTGAATAAGTTATCCCTTAATTTAAAACCATCGTTTCACTCAACTGTTTCCTACACAATTGTTATCTCTCAATTAAAATCATCGTTTCACACTACTGTATCTCTGTTGCACAATTATATACTTATGTTATCTAAATAATCTCCTATGGAGATTAAAATTGCATAAAGAAAACAAAAAATTTCAAATACAACGAGTATACTCGTTAGCAGCGAATGGGTTAAATAGAATTAATGCGTTAACTTCGACAAGATTATTTTTGTGAGAAAAGAAGAAAAGAATTTCAATGGGAATAACAAAGTTACGAGGGTCGTCGTCACGTTCGGTTAATCGTGGCACGTCGATGCGACAAAATGCAGGAAGAGACCGATCGTCTCGCCTCGCCGTGACATTTCCCGTAGACATTTCTTTTTAGCTCGGTTGTCGGTGCCATTCGTTACAGAAGAAACACGTGCTTCTTCTTCTTTTTTCTTATGCCTCTCTTCCTTTACGCGAATCGCTGACGCGTGATTCCCGTCTCACGTTTCGCCTAAAAAGAGTTACGCGTGTTACGCGCGTCTTACAGTTTTAGTATAGTGTGTGTTTTTGATGGTAGTGGCTGCGTTACAAATTTCTAATCTAGATTGAACCATCGTAACCGCCACTTTCGAATATCCTTTCCCACGTTCATTAATCGTATCCTTTATACCAACCCGAAAGTGAGATCATTTTGGATATTAATTATTCATAACGTGTCTCGTAACTTCCTCGTAGAAAGCGAAACACAAATTTGCGATAAATTCGTGAAGTAGAGTATTAAGTACCACATTTCTGCGTAATGCTCTGAGGAAGTACGAAATGGGAGTGATTCGTAAAGTTATGTAAATTGATAACTATGATTATTATATTTTTCAGGTTTTGAAAATAATTTGTATGATTATGTATTGAATGAATCAATTTTAACCCTTTTGCTGATTCTCCAGCAATGAATAAAAATGCAAGGTAGCAGAAAACGGAAATAACGAGTTTCGGGACTCCTCGGTTAAAAGGAAGCGAAGGAAGAAGGATGAAACAGTAGCAGCCATGTTTCAAGAGGTGATCCCTGCTTTTAGTTCCTCTGTCCCATCGTATTCTTTCTAGCATCCTGACCTTCGTAGAAATCTTTTGTTTAGTTACAACGTCCGCTTCTTTTTTTTCTTTTACATTCCCTGTGCTCTTCCTGCGAGCCCAAACGCGGCACTTGGTTAAGGCACACACAATAAGAGAGTTGGAACGACGATCCAATTTCAAGCTACGACGAACGATAATGGAAGAAGCTGAATTCACCGTGGTCCATACTTTCCACGCGTAAAAAATTCATCACGTTTCGGTTCCTACTCATTTCACAAGTGTTCTCTCTATCTTCCTTTCTTTCATTTTGCACACGCCTCCAGTCCTGCACGAAATCATACCACGTAAGTGACGTAAATAATTAACGTCGAGAAATTACTCAACACCTATGAGATTATTTTTGCACAAGACTTCCAGCTGTTCGACACGCGATAACGTTAACTCACGTACGAAAACGCTTGTGCCTCGACGTAATAACGTCAGCCGCCCACGTTGCCTTCCTTTCGCATTAGAAATTCCAAAATTCGTTCAAATCCAACCACCCTCGAGGTTCAAGACGATCGAAATTCTCGATCCGTCGACTTTGGTACTGGAGAATGAAAGAGAGAGGGAAGGTAGAAGAAAGGAAAGAGACGGCGATTATTTTTCCATTAATTTTCCGTCAACGATCTTACGAAGATGAAGAGGCGTTTAATGACGTGATGATATATATAAGGAAACTAAGTACGTTCGTACCTCAAATATTTTTTTTTTGCGAATATAATATTTATAATTATAAAAACGAACATTGAAGTAGAATCTACACTTTGGGCTGTAGTAATATTTGGACTTTTTTCAACTTGTTTATCTTGCGTATAATGAAATTTAAAAATTTCCTTTTTTAGATTTGTGTAAAATATACCTATTCATGTTGTAAATTTCATTCAAGTCGGTTAGTGATAAGGCAACTTATTTTGCAATCTTTTATTTACGATTTTTTTTGACAACAGAAAACAGGATATCTAATAAACTAATCCTTCTATTTTTCTGCAAAAATTCAAATTGTTTGATAGCAGATCTCTCTTCTTTTATGAGAATCTTCGATGTTTATTATAAATTGAGAAGATAGACAATTGATACAAAAGTTATATGACTCACACTCTCCACGCATATATTCGTATAGTAGACGAAAGCCTTTCTTGGTTCGTTCTGTTGGCGGGCGCCTTCAAAGCCGCTTCCATTTACAGTCCGAAACTACGTGGGCGATCTTCTTCCTGCCCAGAGAGTGGTTTCGCCAGCTCGCATTCCAAAGTGTTCGTAGCCCGATTAATCGTCGATGATTCTCTCCCCTCGCTTCGCGAAGAATTTGCATCGGAAAAAATCGAGGACGTTTGAGGTTTCACCTTCGCTTCAATACCGGATATAACGTTGCGAGAGTTTCGATCGGTGGTGGTTAGTTACGTCGAGTTACGATATCTGTCGGTTATGCGAATTCCGGTTGTCGCGAAGCAAGGTTGCTCGTACCTCAAAATTACCTGTGATATCTATTATTTCGTAGGGTAATAATAGTCAAATTAGTTCGAGTACGGATCAAGTTCCTATTTATTTCAAACTTCCCTCTTTTTTTACGATTTTCGACTATAACCTCTAGCGATCTACATTATTTTTAACATCTGCCAACTTCTGCATAGCTATTTTTAATCGCATGGCAAACTTTCGTGCAATTTTATGTAGATGAAGTTTTGAATTTTTATGCAACGAAGATACAAGAGTGTTTTTTATCGTATGCTGATAGTAATGTCGAGTACGACTCGACGTAGGAATTTAAAGGGTTAACCCTTTCGAGGCTTTTATTTTAAAAGGAAATAAGAGGCAGGTAAAAAAATTTAGGCAAAAATTTTAGTAGGTTGATAGTTTGCATCTACGATTAAACATGACTGGGATATATGTGTCCCAACAGTCTCACAAGGGTTAAGGAAGCGTTTTAAGTTAACAGACTTAAAAGTATTCATGATTTTTCAATTTTTCTAAAAATATCAGCTTCCTAGACTCCAAGGATTAGAATACATCATTAGATTTCTATATTCGTATTACGTACGACCTTTACGAGGGCAAGAAGATCCGCAAGATCGTAAAACGTGGAAGGATGGATCCGATACTTGGCGTCTGACCGGAAACGGATATGACGTCTCGTCGGAGACTGGTCGTTCAAACTGGCTTGGAAAAAACTACGCGATTTCGTACGGTCGAGCTCGAGTAAAAATAGAAAAAAAAAAGAGTAAATGGACGGGTCGGCAAACTTCTTGAAGAAAATTGATCATGATCAAGATGACGATCATCATTTACCATCCTCGAGCTTTCGTAAGCTCGTTCGAAGAATTATCGAAGGACGTTAGAACTTCGTACCGGAACCGGAAATGACGCAAAGGACAGATCGGTTAACAACGTAGAAAAAGCGTTGCAATATCGCCCGCCACCGGAAGTAGCCGGATGCCGGATGTTTTCCAACTCTCGCGCGGAAAAATAATTGTCGGTCGATCGACGATTTGTTAAAGACCGGATGGTTGGCTCGACAGATTTTCAGACTAAATATCTGAGATAAAGAAGGTAGACGTCTTCCCTTATTAATTTCACGGTAACCCTTTGCACTCGAGTGGTGCTTTTAAGGCGACATGTTTTCAATACATATAATAAAAGCTTGTTTTTATATGTAATTTTTTTAATAATGCAACCATCATATCGTATGGTGAAATAAAATTATTAAACAGATATCTGATCGAAATAATCAGTATATGTCATCGAGAATAATTTTTTTAATAATGCAACCATCATATCGTATGGTGAAATGAAATTATTAAACAGATATCTGATCGAAATAATCAGTATATGTCATCGAGAATAATTTTTTTAATAATGCAACCATCATACCGTACGGTGCAATGAAATTATTGAACGGATATCTGATCGAAATAATCAGTATATGTCATCGAGAATAATTTAGACCTTCCTTTCGTTATCATTCACATCATTGTCATCAGTTATCGCACTGGTATACTACTAGCCCGTAGTATCCAATCGCAATCACGAAATTGCACTTTCAACGCGATTCCATTTACTTTGGCCAAAGCACTCTCGTCGTATCGCTTATACACCGGCAACACTTTCTCAATCGGTGATCATATAATAGAAACGAGCCGTCAAAGGTGGTGATAGTGGTAGTAGTATATACTGGTGGTGGCATGTCTCGAGCGGATGAATGAGACTTATTTATTTATGCACGTCCGATCGCGCCGAGTCGAGCGAAGAGTCGATCGATTCTCGTACGCACGCACTCGGCGGTATTTCATTGAGAAAAACTTGTTCCCTGTCGGGTATTATATTAGCATAATGAGTGGCTTAAGTACGTTAGAGAGGGAGAGGGTCATTGCTCGGATTAATTGTTTTTTTTTTCTTGCCGTTACAAATGACGCGTGGTCATAAGTTTACGTTCTCTTAGGATTTTTATAAAAAAAGGGGAGAAAAATACGATATTGTGTAAAGTTATTATTTGTATTAAAAAATTGCGAATACAATGGTCAATGTCTTTTTCAAGTAGAAGATAGCTGATGTAGTAGGTGACAAACAGTTATATTATACATTGTAAAAAAGATTTTTGTTTTTTATTTGTAACAAGATTATTTGGGCGAAATTATACTTAAATAGATTTTCTTATTGTTAAATCATTTTGTGATAGAAGATCATAACTTAAATAATTGTAAGTGTTAAGAAAATTCTATAATTATATATTGGTGCAAATCTCATTAAAATTAGTGACAAACTTAATAATATTCCAGTGACCAAGATCATTCGCAATTGCTCGTCGCTATATTTTTACGACTTTAAACAAAATTCAAATACACAATGAAGAAGGAGAAGAAAAAAGAAAGGAAAGGATCTCTTTGTTTTTCAAGACGATTCACCGCATCGAACGATATGATTTATGGACGGTCACTTACGTATTCACTCTCTACAACAATGTCCCGTCCCAAAAAAGCATTCTCTCGCTTGAAAGGTATTGTAACGGATAGCACCGAAGAAGTTTCGGTAAGATTTTGATCTTTAAGCTCGCGACGGGGGTCGACTTTCGAGCCGGTCGGCTTGCATGGAAACTATGAAGGTTTCAATGAACTAAACTTTCTTGTTCCGCGATGCCACCGAGGATAGCTATGGGCGGAGGAGGATCGAAAAAGGTAGGATGGGTTACATCGGAGATAATTGCAAAGCTTTCGCCAAGTTAACAAATTTTCTCTCCTTTAACACGATTATCTGCTACTACGCCGTCATTGTATCAATATCGAGGTAATATGTACAGTGAACCACATTAATATTCAGATACCCTATAAAGTAGAAAAATTTTTTTATTATTGAAACAAATAATTTGAATTAGGGGAAGAAAATAGATGGATTAGTTTACTAGATATCCTGTTTTTGTAATCTAAAATAAATTGGCTTATTTTGCAATCTCTAACCGATTTGAATAAAATTTACAACATGCATATATTTTACCCCAATCTCCAAAATGAAACTTGTAAATTTTCAATATAAGTTCACATAAACAAGTTGAAAATTTACTTGTTTCATTTTCTTTCAGGATAACAGGATATCTACTAAACTAATTCTTCTATTTTCCTGCAAAAATACAAATTGTTTAACACAATTATAAAAAAGTTTTTCTACTTTATAGAGTGCCCGTACATTAATGCGGTCCACTGTACCTACCTACTTTTATCGAAGCAATATACACGTTCCCAACGTAAAGTAATTCGATCGAACTATCGAACTATCGATGGAATTATTTTCACTAGAGAGTAACGAACACTTTGGTGAAACTATATAGTTGACTTTCTCTTTATCCGGTGTAGACGAGTGTTCCGTATATAGATATTACGTGTACACGTGTGTCCGTTAGGGGTAGATAGGTAGATAGAACGAGAGAGACGAAGTAAAGCGATTTCTAATAATAGGAACCCTCTGGTTAAATTGATTTCAAGTGACCTCAGGGAGATGACGCTTTGTACAAGCTTTCGCACTCCTGTACGGGACCGATATAAAATTACCGAGGTTCTTCGAACATCGTGGGCGTGGATGCTATCTCTCTCTCTTATCTCTCTCTTCCTTATTCAACAGAGTAATACATAGTACACACAACAGCCTTTAGAAAAGGCGGGCTTACACGCGTGCATCGTGATACGTGTAGTAACACGTGTCTCTCGGCACGTGTTTGTCTATCTCCGCGAAATGTACGAGTCTAAATAAGAATTACGTTCGAACGTGTTACCTCACTTTCCAGGAGTTACGTGGGTTATAGGTATTTTCTCTTCCTTCTGACATTTTTGTCCTTCTCTCTTTTCTCGAAATTCGTGCGAGCGTTCACCAGTTACGAGCTGTAATCGAATTCAGTGCAGGGTTATAAATAGTTTCGACCTTTAATGATTCCATTAACCACAACCCGGTGCAGTCCACGAGAAAGGAGTTTACAGTGAGTACCAAACCTTTGGCTATTTTTTTTTTGTTCTTTTAAAAATAAAAGAGAATCAACCTACGTAACTATTTCCACATTGTATAGTGTATCGGAGTATTTGGGGCATGGTATCTCTTTTTTGACACACCGTGTACATTTTTCTAACTCTTTAAAGTTTGTACAAGTTGTAGGTGTTACTATGACTACCAAACAACGTTTAATGATTAATGTAAAATAATATAATGGCCCAGATACCCCAAAGCGCAAAAACCATAAAAATACTCATTCACGAGATTAAATAATATATTTCATCGTTCTGCGATCGTTCTAAACGTGAATAAACCCATCATACCGTGACTGATTAATGAATAAAAGCTTGTAAAAAAAAAGAGGTATATATGAGCCTCCCACCCACATTATTATTTATTAACACACGTGTTTGGTCCATAGTACTGTTAATATCTACAGTACCATCGTTCATATCCCATTATTTTTTTTTTAATAAACTACAAGAAAAGTAGGATCTCCATTGCTGACGTCGACTCGAATCGCGAGGAGAGAGGAAAACATAGAAAGAGAATGAGAGACAGGACAAAAAGCGTAGAGTGGTTTGCTGCGTGTGTATCGATTGGGGACGCGGTTCGCCGACGAGACTAGCCTACATTCGACCCCCTTCCTTCTACCCCTTGTCTCTCTCTCTCTTTCAACCCTCTCCATCGACCATCCCGCTTTTCCTCTCCAGCAACGTGAGAGAGCCACACGGCACCCTCTCGCACCCTCCAGAACGCCGAGTCCTCATTCAACGTTTCCTCCTTTCAGCTTTTTCCTCCCACCAAGGCAGCAACCCCTCGGCCCCGACTCTTCCAACACCACCACCATCGCTACTATGAGCACAGGGTCGAACGAAATAGAAGGAGGAGAAGAAGAGAAAAAGGAATCTCCATCAGCAACGGCGATGGAGTAACAAGAGGGGAGGGTGAACTATCGAGCGAAAGGGGTGAGTCCTAGCGATCGAAACGGGAATCTATTCGAAACCTCCTGGACAATTCAGTGAAATTCATGATTATAGGATTATATATCCTGATTACATAAAGGAAGAACCGTAATTACGAATAATATTCGACCGATCGATTATTTTCTAATTACGAATGTATTTAGTCTAGCGGATGGATGAATAGAGGGACCATGATTTCGATGAATTATTCAGTTATACGGGATAATATAAATTCGCTTACGGACGATCGATCATGTGTAAATGTATCTAATTAACATCCCTTTTTTTTTTAATTCTGTAGAACGAGGGAGGATAAGAGAAAAATTAGTAGAACTCTTTTAATACGAATTAAGTCTCTTTCCCCCCTTCTTTGAGAATGACAGTCCTCTTCGAACCTCGAAATCCCATTCAACGTTTCCCACTTTCTTCTTTCCACGCTCCACCAGCGAACAAGCATCGTCGTAGGCCGAGAGACAAAAGTAGGGGTAAAAGTAGGGATGAATGATGGAAAGGGGAGAGAGAGAGTGAGATTTTAAAGATAAATGTCATCGGCTTCCTGCTTCATGAAATACGTATCTTACGAAAATTACCTCTTACCGTGAAACTTGGGTGAAGGATAAGGAAGAGAGAGGAGAAATCATTTAATTTTTAACGGGATAAGTTAGCCAGCCTCGTTTTTTTTCAATCTTTATCACAGCCACAGATTCTTTACCTCTTTTTTCTAGACATTCTTAACATTTTATGCACAAGGTGTATTACTTAAACTACTCATTCATGAAAAAAATATTTATAATATCAAGAATGAATTATCATCAAATGAATTGTGAATGAATTATCAAATCCACCTTGTATAGGACGTGAAGATTCGTCACCCCATACACAGAGAGTTAACAGAAGAATAAAGAGTAATCAATCGTCATAAAAGATATCTTGTTACATCAATCGCATACTTCCTAAAAGTATCTTCATTATCCAAATACCACGTATACCCTTATACACCATTCCTTCATCTCACCCTTATATTTTTTTACAAATATTAACACACAAACACGCACGAATCTCACCCAACGATTCCTTCCGACAAAAAAAAGAAGAGAAATTTATCAAAAAAATTTGAACGCGTCGTTACAACAGAAAAATTCTAGGTCAAGAACTAAACCACGCGATCCTTGACAAACTCGTGAGTAAACGCGAGAGAATGAAAGAGACATAGTCGTTTGATGGTTGCGTAGGCCGAAAAGAGACTGCTAGTAAAGATAAAAAAAAAATAGAGGGAGATTTGTCGGTTACGGGGATGTTTAAGAGCGAAGGTTCGAGCTAGACCGGCACGAGCGGAGTCCTCTCGTCGTTAGGTGGCAGCGTACGCGAAGGGGTGGTAAAACCGAGGCCATGGTACTGTATCTATCGAAAGGGGGGTTGCCTTCGTATCCGTGTCACGAATGCGCGCGTCTGCACTCCACCACCCTCCACGGCCACCACCGAAAGAGGTGAATGCAGTTGGCCGTCATTTTGCAACCCGTTCAGACGCCATTCAGATGCGTCCGATGCAACTGGCAGGCTGCACCGCGCGATTCACCGGCACTGCACCGTCATCGACTTAGTCATCATTCCAACGAAGAGAAACACGTCGTCATCAAACTGCCTTCATTTTTATCGTACTCTCTTCGACGTTCTTTACACGATATATATACGAGTTGATGCTGGTTGTGGTGGTGCTGTTGAGAAGAAATTGAACGGGGGAGAGAGCTGGCACGTGGAGAGTTTAAGGGTGGCAAGGTACGAAATGAGGAAGGAGTCTTTTTGTTATTGTATCCTAATTTCGGCTGGAATAATACTTTTGTACTTGTTTAGTGAAAATAGATTTTATTGGTCGATTATGTAACTCCCCCAGAGTCCAAACTCGTAATATGTACCTAGTGTTCATTTATTTTTCGCTCGTTAACCTGTTTCTAAGGTAATTGTGAAAAATCGATAAAACAACAAGAACGAACAAAATTTTGATATATACAGTAATAAATTATAACGGTGAAGAAAAATATTTTTTTAAATAATGGAAGAAAGTCGAACTGCAAATCCGTCGTGATAAGAATAGAATCGATCGAGTAATAATCAATTTCTTAGTGATATTAAAGCGTCAAGGCCACTATTCGTTCACACAGCCACCCAAATCGTGAATGACTCGTACTCGTTTCGAGATATGAAAGCGATCGGGTGATTAAGGGAATCCCCTTTTCCTGTTTTGATCGGCCTACACGATTGCTATCTAATACTATCTCCCTCCATTAGTTCACTTTCCGAAGCGATATCATGCAGTTTAGGCTTTTAAAGTGTCATTATCTTTCGATCGATCGATAACTTTGTCATTTCGAATAAAAAAGTCTGTGAAATGAAATAATTCATTGGTTAGTGTAAAATGTTCTCCTAAAATTGATTTGTTCTTTTCAGCGTCTTTATGACGAGGACGAGATCGAAATTTGGCTACCCAAGAAAAATTAAACGAGAAAAGATATGTAAAGAGGGAGGAACGAATGCGCTTGGAAAGTAAGCGTCGTGAAAATTACCCCGTAATCGTCGTCCTCATAGTGGACGCTTTGGAGACGACGAGGACGGAAAAACGACGATCGCTTCCATAAACGAAAGAGTGTCATTTCGACCGTCTCCGAGGACGTCTCCGAAGAGAATGTCAAGGTACCGCTTTGTAGTCGTTATGTTCATTACCCTGAGAGACACGCCTACGCAACACCTGAATAGAGATTCTCTTCTCAGCCTACACATTTCAAAGTTCTCTTACAATTCGACGATCGAATTTCTCAAATATCATCGATATGTAATAACAACTTTTGACGAAATGATACAGATAACATTTGGCTGTGCTTCCAAAAAGCACCTACCTCCGATTGGGTTGAAATTTTGTACAAATCTTCTATTAGTAATTACAAAAGCTCTGTTAAACAAAATTTCAGCCCAATTTCAGAAGTTTATCCTAACATTTTCATACAGGATGATCTACCAAAATGTAGCTGTTAAATATCTCATTTATTTGCGATGACATAACAAATACAATGTAAATGCAAGGTGAGTGCTTTGCAAATGTCATTTTTTTCTTGTAGAAATTTTTTCAGAAATTTTCAAGGTCATCGATAGGCTACATTAGATGTAGAAGATTAGATAACTACATTTAGGTGAATCACCCATACATCCTTATCATTTTCTTTGTTCCAATTTTAGTTCTTAAATAATTAACACGAATCTTTGAACGATCTAATCGAAAAAAAGAAAGAAGGGTGGGGGTAACATTTTTAAAAAAACGTAGCATTATGCACAAAAATGGAAAGTTTAAGAGCCAAAATGCAAGATTTTCTAAAACAGTCTTTTTCATCGTCAGAGGATCGTTCGCGGGCAATGACTCGAGACAAACAGTGGAAGCTTTATAGCAACGTCGAGCGCCGACGCTTTAAACGAGATCTCATTGAGCGCTCAGTGAACTTTATAGATATGTGATCAGCGATCCATGTAAATAGAGAAACCCTTTGGCTCTCCATCATCGGACCGTTTTTACGTTAGATGTATAATCCCTGTGTGTCGATATCGTTGGATCAGGTTTTCGGTTCGCCTCGATTCATCATGTCCAGACGTAAAGCGTGAAGATGAGAAGAAGGAAAAAGAAAAAAAAAGAGAGATGAGGTGTTCGTGATGACACGTGGGCCGTTTACGTGGGTATTCCTATAATCGGCGCACGTTCGTTCGTCGACATATACATAAATGATATTTCACGCATTTACCCGGTATACAACGGTACGAACATAAATTTGATCTACCTTCTCAGCAAGGTATACCTTCGTTCTATCAAAGATGCTCGAGACAAGAGCTTTCCACGATGTTTACGATCGCTAACTTTTCATATCTCGAGCACGCACGTCGCATCTTTACGATGTAAGAAACAATTTTTCACAGAGACGTGGCTTCCTCGAAGTACAAAGCCATAAATAAAGTGCGAAGAGAGAGAAGTCTCGAAATTGTATCGAATATCAACCTACGTGGGTGGTGTTGATACACCTACTTACATTTCCCTACCGGTATTTTTAGGCTCTGTCTTATAAGAGAGAGACTGAGCATATCATTCGTAAAAGAAAAAATAAGAGAAAGGTAATTTTCAATCGGACTATCATGCTAATTCGTCAAATTATTATGTCCTGTCGTGAATCACCTCCTAACGAGCACCTTTTCAGAGACGAACATAAATCGTGAGGTCGTAAATGTATAAAGAAAAAAAAAAAAATACGATTCCCGGGCGAGAAAAAAAAATATTTCTCCCAAGAGAGCTAAAAACATACAGAGAGATGTAAGTAAAAAAAAAAAAAAAATGATAGCTTTTTCGCGAGCGCGTTCGCTCGCTCGTCACTCTCGGTTTAACCGTCGACGATTAATTTCGGCAAATTATCTTATCGCTCCCACGACAAGGATTCGACGTGAAAAAAGTACCTCTCCCTTTTTTCTTCCATTTATAGGAGGGAATTTTCGTCGTCGCCCACGCGAAAGACCGAGCGAATCCTCGAAGGCCAATCGCCGTCCGGCAATTTCACGCAAGTGCGTCCCGATAGAGCGTGCGTGCGCCCTACGAAAGCTCGCAAGCACCCCATAGAAGGATGAATGGAGCCTCGAAATCAGTCAGTTCCACGCTTGCCCTACGAGTCGCGCGGACGCGTCTGGCTACGAACGTGCCTTCGCGTCACCGTAGAAAAATTATCGAAAATTCATTTAATTCTTTTCTTTCTCACAATTTTTTCCGTGCTTACTCTCATCATTTTTACAAGCTTCGAGGCTTCAGGATGTACGGTGTATCGGTGCTCTTCTCACGGTCGACGGCACGCCGAAAGCAGTTAACTGTCGCATTTCGGTATCGATCGAATGGGAATCAAACTTAGGATGACAACCACTGAACTCTACTACCTTCCTACCTACGTGAGAATATCCTTCAACAATCCAACCAACGGAGGACTATCCCTACCTTTTTGTGGAGAATGCGCGAATTTGAGAAAAACCGCGCGAGTTATTTTAACGAAGCATGAGGGAAGGAATGAATCCTATAAAAAAAAAATGATTGAAGATTGTTCGAACACGCAAAGAGATTGAGAAAGAACGAAACTATTTTTTGATACATTTTTTATAATACCATTTAATCGAGCAAGATTCGAGTATTCCTGCTCGCACGATCATCCGATAATGATACGAATGAACAGGCAATAGGTGCACGCAACGGAGAATATATGTATAGATTTACAATAGAGATATATATATATGCTACATACGATACAATAGGAACGGAGATATCGTGAAGTCAGATTCAGTTCCGTCGGGTAGTTTATTGATTTTTTTTACCTACTGCGACAATGATAGTCGGTTAGGATTGTCGTGTTCTGGATGCCTATAGGCAATGAGAGAAACGAGCTCGTCCATATTACAAAATAATGTCATGTAAATAATTGATTAATTAATTAATTAATAATCAGTCGTTGCCGCGAGCGATATGTGGTAGCGTTCAATGTTAATAGCTTTTTACGATAGGAGAAATGTAAATATATTCGTCGAGAGGATCAAATTGATCGATAAATGAAAAAAATCGACTATTGGAATAATAATGCAACTATCTATCATGCATTGGCATCCCTGAAACCTGCACAAATTCGATTTGATTCGCGAGTTGACGAACATAATTTATCGTAGTACGGGGAACGAGTACGGCGCAAGGGCAACGCAAATTATAAATATCGCGTTGGCGGCGCACAGGAAACACGGAGATAAATGAGCATAGACTGGAAAAAGAGCGATTCGACAGAGTGAATATATTGGATCTCGGGCACATGGCAGGGACGAATGAACAGCATCCGGTTTTCTGAATCATCGGGATATTCTTGAGAAATGCGTAAGGCGCGCGCTTGAATCCTCGTAGATCTCGAAAGGTTCGTTAGAGAGAAAACTATTGAAATTCCAATGGAATTAAATGGAAGAGTTGGTTAAAATTTGTTTAACTTGAGACAAAGAAGTGAAAGAGAAGTTACAAGAAAAATAAGCAAAAGAGCTTGGATCGTTGAAGCACGAAGTTCAAAATTCGGATCAATATGAGACAATGCGTGGACGCTGTCCTGTTGCACGGTAATCAAATAACTGAGCTAATCTTTTTTATTAAATTATCTCATACATTGTTTGCCAGTCGTGAAACATCCTTAAAAAATGTCATATATCTTTATTATACTATTACAAAGTGATACATAGAAATATGATTCATATTTTTCTCAATTAGTGATCTTACACGTATACCTGAGAGATACGTCATAATGAAAAAGAACAAATAACGGCAAGATCGACCTTGAAAGTCCACCTTCTTCGGTGGACGATCGCGCGAACCCGTTCCGGAAAGGTGCATTACTATCGTTTATTCGCACGTGCTTGACGTTCATTCACGTCGTCTCCCTCCCGCCAAATTCTTGGTATTGGTAGTAAACTCGCTTCCCGATTGGTCGGTATCCATGGACCGCGCTTCTCGTGATTGGTCGGGACTCGTTGGCTCGCTTTCAACCGAGCCGAACGTACGAAAACGACCGAACAAGGACGACGCGAACCGAAGCCCAGGTCAGGGCTCGTTACTCGCATCTTCGCGACAGTTCGAATACGGAGCTTGCGCAGGAAAGTCCGTTTTGACTGTTTTTTCGTATCAACATGGCGGTTTTGACGTACACGCAACCGCTAGTTTCAAATCACAAAGTGCACTTTACCGTTAATCAAACGTTCCTTGTTGTACTCGCTTACGTGCTACTCATTCAAGGTATTTGCAGTGTGAATATCGATATTTTATTATCTCATACTTCCTATCGTACGGCCGAGAGCGTTGCCAGCAGAAAACAGGATGTGGATTGTTTGTGTGGGTCTCGTGTCATGTGTGTATGTGTGTTTCTTCTCGCGTGAAAGCCGACCGTATACATAAATGAGAAGGTGCGCGTGTATATGGAGCTCTTTCTCCGTACGAGTTTGTGTTTGTGACTGAAACGATGTCTATTCATCCACTTGTCACATGCAGTGCATTCATTGGCGTAGACTGCATCTGCTCATTACCGTGCTACGTTGCACCCTCCTTTCCCCACTCACTTTAAAATCTTCGTGTTTCGTTCATACAATTACATTTAATGTTTACATCCTGTTTACCAGTGGAACATTTTCATACGTTTTCTCTTGGTCAATTCTGTTTGTTTATCTTTTTTGTTATCGTAACTATCGTTAAACAGTGATTGCTACATCGACGCGTTTTTAAAGATACAGGTGGGGGTCATTATATTATATGTTTTTCATGGAAGATATGTTAGGGAATGTACGTGTTCGAAATCAGACAAGGATAAATGTTAAGATATATTTAATTTTTGAATGCTCTGTAACATATTGAACAATTCAAAATTATTGAACGAATGAGATTATTCTATCTCTGTTGTATAAATGTGAAAATATTGAAATTGTTATATTATACAATATTGTGCAAGGTATAGCACAATAATTTGCTGCACTAATGTAGCATAATATCTGGGTTAAGCGTTAGAAGTTTAGTTTATTCTTCTTTGATAAATTTCCAATTGTCTTAGTGGATTGTTATTGTTATAGGAGGTACAGGAACACCATTGAGTCATCGCTATGTAAATGATGCAGATCGGTATGACTCTTCGATCAATGATGATAATTCAAGACCTTTGGAAAAATTCTACCTAATCACGGAACAAAGGTGGCACACGGATACAGTGCTACCAATCTCTTTACTGCCGTCTACCGAGGGAATGTCTGCTCGATCTCATCACAGGTATAGGATATATAAAAAATTTCTTGATAGTGCAGAGATTAGGATGGGGTAACATATAATTTTTGTTTGGTATAATGTAGGATCCGGCAGTCCACGACGGGACTGGATGATGCTGGTATGGATTTGCAAGCAGCTCAACTCAGTACCCGTGCAGGTCAGGAGGTTCGCTCTACTGCTACTTTATCATGGCTAGATTGGCAGTTGCCTCTTTTTATAGCACTTTGTGCCATTGCTGGTGCTATTTTATTTACATTTCTGGTAAGAAACATTCTTTTTCCAAATCCTACTTACTCTTTTTCCCTTCTTCTGTTATACGGACCTCTACCTAGGCTATAGCAAAGTACAAGTAGAATTTTCACTTTTTAGATCTTGTTATGGCTACGGAAACAAATGTCGCGTGAAAAAGATACAGAGGATGGTGACAGGAGAGGTCTAGTAGAAGAAGGAGTTGTGGGTCGGACGGATAAAACAGGGAAATGTACTAAAAGTTCTGTGGAAGCACAATGGGTTCATCAACCAGTGACAAAACCATCAGCATCCGCTCAGATAGTAAAATCTGTTACAAGTGCTTCTGGTTTACCTGAAGTAATGGCCGTAGCTACACCAGAACGAAGAATAGAGCCAATTCGTATAAAAGCAAAAGGATTGTTAGAACGCAGAGGCTCCAGTGCAAGTTTGACCATAGAGTTGGCACCAGCTCCTGAAAGTCCGCCGCATATGGTCACTCCGACTCGTGAGTGTACGGCAGAAGAATTCTTACTGAGTGCTGGGAATGTCTTATCTAGAACACAACTGAAAAAAGCCGTGAGTGATCCATCATCGTTACACAAAGAATTTTGGGAAGTTCCATTAAATCATCCAGAAAAAGTTGATATATGTGGATCCGGCGTGAAAAATAGATATCGTTCGGTGTTACCCAACCCACAATCTAGAGTTGTTTTGCCAGGTTCTTCTGATGATCCTCTTACTGGTTATATAAATGCTAATTACATCAGGGTAAGCATAGAATATATATAATAGAATATATATAATACTTTATAAAAAAATATATGATGTAATTTATTTAATGACATTTTTAATAAACAGGGATACGATGGTGAAGATGCACGCTATATCGCAACGCAAGGACCATTAGCTCATACGGTAGGAGATTTCTGGAAAATGGTTTGGGCAGAAAAAGTTCCTGTGATTGTCATGATGACGAGATTACACGAAGCTGCTAAGACAAAATGTGACGCGTATTTTCCCTTAGATAAAAATAATCGTTTGCAAGCTGGTTCTTTCACGATTACAGTTAGTTCTATCAATAACAAAGATGGTTATACTGTCAGAGATTTGGAGATTAGACACGAAGGAGAAAGGCGCCATATACAGCACTACTGGTAATTGATATTTGAATGATTATGAACGAAATATGGAAGAAAAGAAATTTTAACAAATAATTTTGATAGGTACGATTCTTGGCCAGACCATGCTGTACCTCAAGCAGCAGATGCGCTTGTTAGTCTAGCTGCAGAAGTAAATGCTCTACCGGGTCCTGTAGTGGTACACTGTAGCGCAGGTATCGGACGCACTGGATGTTTTATAGCATTAGCAATAGGAATGACTCAACTCTTAAGAGATGGTAATGTCGATGTACTAGGTATTCTATGTCAAATGAGGTGAGGATTTTATACATTTTTTATGGAACTTTTTCTTGACAACTGTTATGCTCATGACAATATATTTTGACTATTTCAGGTATGACAGAGGAGGTATGGTTCAAACTGCGGAACAATACGAATTTGTTCATCGAGCACTTTGTCTATTTGAACAAACGCTCGATGGCAAAGCATCTACATCAAGGGACTAAAATTGCTTCAAATAATTATTAAAGAAGCAAGTACTGTTGCCTACAACAATCCCATTTCGTCCAGATATGCACTTCTGCCACAGAAAATACTTTCAAATGAATCTCAGTGTCAGCCTTGAGGTAAGGAAGGAAGTCTCAACTATTTCAACACTTGGATGAACTTTATCTCATCCGATATGCTGCCATTCTATACTGCCATGACAAATCGTTGACAATTGATATGAGTCGCGTAAAAAATTAAACGATTTATCATTTCATTATATATCCTACTAAGAAGCATTTTTATGCTGAATTAAAAATCAAAGCAAAGTCATCTTTATGAACAAGTACTGATTATGTGGAACATATTTGTACAAAAACGCGATTAAATAACTTTACATCATGTTCTTTTACTGTAACAATTTAAATATTACAATCATAGGAATGCCCACTATTTGCCAGACAACAAATTTATTTTGTTTTGAACTTTTATGGAGTTGTTGCATTTTTTGATTCACATTTATATACATTCCGTGTGTGGCACAAAATACCTATATAAGTTTCTGTAGGTTTGACAACTAAACGAAAATGTGAAGTTAAAATTTTCAATACTTAACTTTAAACTCACAAATACGAAATAGTCTTTCTCTAGCTCTTCAATGCTATAGAATGCAAAATAACTGAACTGCCCTGATATGCAAATTTCAGGGATTAATTATTTAATTGTTATGGATACTGTTTTATTGGACTATGAATGAGTGAAATTTTGAATGATAGAAAATGAATGACGAAGAATTTGGGACCCATGTCATATAAACATTTTTATCCTATTTGTAGTTCCTAGTTGATTTTGGAGTTTAATGTTTAACAAGGACTATGATTTTCATGACCTTTATTTAACTTACAAGCAAAGACTGAATGCAAAGAGTACAATATGACTATTAGTTCAGTATGTAGTAAAAATTCTGAAAACTTCATAAATCAAATTTAAAGTAATACAGTTCAGTAGTTGGAAGTAATATAATTTAACTATTCTAGTAAATGGTACTTTATTTCGGTAATATTTAAACACTCTTCGCTACATAAAAGCAGACATTGAAACTATTAATATTGTATCTATCAATGTATATATAGAATTATTTATTTATTCCGTTTGTTGCTTCACATGCCAATCAATATTTAATCATAATAATGGGTGAATGCGTAACTTCATATGACAATTAATGTGAAAATATCAGACATCAATGTTTTCATGTACAATTAACCCCTGTTTTAAACAAGGATTAATATTTAGCTGACAATAAATGTGATTTACGTTACCCCATTTTGGTGGCACAAATTGCAATAAACGGTTTGTGTAATATTTAAATTTAGTTTGAAAATGTTTAAGAGATGTGTACATTATTTTGCATCATAAGGAAATTATATATAGTACATGAAGTATATTATAAAAACAATATATTTAACATAAAAATAATAGTTACATTAATTTTTAAATGATAAAACCAATTATTTTGTACATTATACTTCAATAGATCTGTACAGGTTTTTTTCTTAGCAAATTTTTGGATGCTTGCTGTATTTCTGCATTATATTTATTTTCATTAAAAATTCTAAACTATTTACTAATTGTTACCTGTTGTAATTCCACAATTATTTGTTTAATATCATATGTAATTTCAATACGTTTCAGATGCCCATAATTTGTTTGACCTACTGTTATCTTGCATAAAAAATTGCCCTTTGTGGGTAATAATCCAAACCTTCCTATTTACCTCATCAGCATAACAGTATTTGCTTTAATTTGTTCTACTTCCAGACTGTCCATAATTATTCCCCAAAATTCATAAATCTAGGATAGGAGTTTGAATGTATGAAGAAAGATTGTGATATATACATATAAATGTATATTGTACATATGTTGTACAGAGAGTAAAATATATTTAAGAGAGTATGTATTTGTTTAAGCAAAGTGAGAGTAAATTATTTATGTCTGCGCAAAGTCGCATATGACTAGCTAATTGTATCAAGAATATAACAATAATTATAATTTAGCAGCCCCTTGGTGTTCAATTGTACTTATGTGACGTAATAAATGTTTATAGTACCCATGCACATATGAAGTTTTGTCTTTGATGTCCAAACCTACTACATCTATAACGAATCACGATCAACACTACCCTTCTAATCCACAAACAAAATCTTCCTATATACTGTATCTATGTTGATTTTTAAGTTGTTGTAAAAAAAAAATCGTGAAAAATAGTGCTGTTTTAATTGGAATAACAACAAATGTTTATTTGAATAGTGAATAACGTGTAGATTAATGAGTCATTAATTTTTACATACTGTACGAGTTTAAAAATCACGTGTTTACCGCCATCGAATGAGTAGCCTATCAAAGTGCAACCATCACGCCATTTTTGTCATTTGCGCGGCAATAAGATGCTATCATAGTAGTAGTAGCTGTGATACATCATGTTTTTCTTGCGAACCTTGCGAACGTTTAAAAAACGTGGTATATCATCAGGAGCGTATTTGCAAAGTTACTAACCCTCCTTATGTTTTCCTTTGTTCAAAATTATGCTTCAGATTGTAAATCATACATCATTTTAATGCCATAATATATTTTGGAGTAACAATAGAAATGAAGTGTCACATATGTAACAGAAATTTTAGAGAATGATTGAGGCATCCTTGCCAAACATTTTATTTTTAAACATTCCATTATATATATATGTATGTTGCTGTCAAAATATGAGAATAGATTACATACAGAAGTATTTGAATTATTATATAACACTATAATATTAAATATGACTTTTCGTCACATTACGTAAAGCGCGATGATTGGAGGTCACGATTTATTTAAATAATACAAAGAGAAAAAAAGATAAGAATAAGGTTACTGCATCATTAGGGTATATAATCAATGGTATTAAAAAGAAGTATGTATCTTTAACCAGCTTAAGATCACGAGATAACTCGTGACTGAACAACTGGTCGGATTAGACGGATGAAAGAACACGTGTAGATGAATAATGACATAATAAAGATAATTCGTCTAAATATTTGCATTTGAGGATATTTCCGTAAGACAATAACCCAAGCTAATAAAACATGATACGTTTATGAGTTAACTCCTAAATATATATTTATTTGTGAGCGATGCGATCAGTCCTGTCGAATCTGTCAATCTTGAAAGACGGAGCTCTTAAACTCATTTTTTATAATTGTTTCAAATCACATGACGCGAAGACGGTACATCGATAAAGGTCGATATTTTAACAATCTTGCTGTGATTGACATTATTTGATATAAAAAATTAATAATATGGAGAAACAAGATGATGTTTTGTTACATTTACGTGTGGAAAGGCCACTTTATGAGCAAGAAGCTTTGAATGTGGATTATCATTATGAAAAACCAAAGACATCATGTAAGTTTGTATTAAATAATTTATGTAATATGATATAATATGTACTAATTTATCCATTAGAATCATATACTAATTTATCTTTAAACTAGTATTTATTATCAACAATAATGTATGATTTTATTGCTTTGTCGTTTGTAGTTATTCAGTCTTTGAAAGAAGTGGTAAAATCTAAAAGTTGGAAATCATGTATCAGTTCATCAGTACCAGCAGTGACTTGGCTTAAGCGATATACATGGAAAGAAGATTTTGTATATGACATAATTTCAGGCTTAACCGTAGCAATCATGCATATTCCACAAGGAATGGCCTATGCGCTTTTAGGAAATTTACCACCTGTAGTTGGAATATACATGGCTTTCTTTCCAGTTTTAATATATTTTTTTTTTGGTACATCCAAGCATGTATCCATGGGTAAATGTCAAAAACATATATATTTGTTGCAAAATATCATAATAGTTAAATAATTTAAAAATCACTTTACATTCTACAGGAACATTCGCCGTTGTTTGCCTTATGACTGGTAAAGCTGTGGCATCGTACTCAATGCCATTACATGAACATCAAAATGCAACTCATGTTATGTCTACACAGATGGACAAAGAGTATTATTCGTTTACACCAATTCAAGTAGCAACAGCAGTTACTTTATCAGTTGGAATATTCCAGGTAAGCCATAAATAGCTATCCTTACACCTGTTATAAGAAAATAATTTCAATAAGGGCATTATAATTAATATTTTTCTAGATTATAATGTATATATTTCGATTAGGAGTTATAAGCACGTTACTTAGTGAGACATTAGTCAATAGCTTTACTACAGGTGCTGCAGTTCATGTAATGCTATCACAAGTCAAAGATCTTTTAGGTCTAAAACTGCCAAAACAGAAAGGATATTTTAAACTTATTCAAGTACGTATAATTATTAAACTTTTGCTTTAAAAATACATGAAAATATATGTGTATTGATTGTTTGCAGACTGTCATAAGTATAGCCAAAGAAATATCTAATATAAATATTGCATCTGCAATTGTATCAACAATAGCAATCATTATTATGGTCTTTAATAATGAATTTGTAAAAGTAAGATTTTTTTTCTTTTTTTATCTAATTATAATTATTGCATGTCTAAATAAATATGCATATGTTTTCATATTAGCCATGGGCTAGCAAAAAATGTGGTATACCCATACCTATAGAACTTATTGCTGTTGTCAGTGGAACCTTGGTGTCTAAATATTGCAATTTAACTGAAGTTTACAACATCCAAAGTGTGGGACACATTCCTACAGGGTACGTATATATTTTCTAATTGTTCAAAGTTAAGTTTTGCAATGATTAAATTGTATTCAGTTTTAAGGTGCCTTAAATCAGATTACCAGCTGCTGAATTACCAACTTTACAGTTACTACCTCTAGTTGCAATAGATAGTATTGCAATAACTATGGTCTCTTATACAATTACCATGTCAATGGCTCTAATATTCGCTCAGAAACTTAACTATGAAGTAGATTCAAATCAAGAACTACTTGCTATGGTAAAAATAATATCTGTTAATAGCTTTTGGTTTCTATTTGCTATCTAAAGCTAGTATTTACTAATCTTTTGTAATTGTAGGGAATAAGCAATATATTTGGATCTTTCTTTTCTTGTATGCCATTCTCAGCATCTCTAAGTAGATCTTTGATTCAACAAACAGTTGGAGGTCGCTCTCAAATTGCTAGCATCGTATCCTGTTGTATATTATTGATAATCCTTTTGTGGATTGGTCCTTTCTTTGAGCCACTTCCAAGATGTGTTCTAGCTTCCATTATAGTAGTAAGTAATAACAAGGGAAGTAATAAAAATGTTTAATTCACATATAAATTGGTTGTTATTTTTTAGGTAGCTTTAAAGGGAATGCTCCAACAAGCTACACAGTTAATTAAGTTTTGGAAACTAAGTAAATCTGATGCTACAATTTGGATTGTCACATTTTTAATTGTAATACTTGTGAATATTGATGTAGGATTATTAGCAGGATTGTTAATATCACTTGCAACTGTATTATTACAGAGTATTAGACCATACACATGTTTATTGGGTCACATACCAAATTCAGATTTATATTTAGATCTTAACAGATTCAAAGCGGTAAGATTTTAAACTTTACAGTAATACATAAATTGTTTAACACTTAATTTTATTTATTCCATTTACAGGCAAAGGAGATAGAAGGAATAAAAATATTTCATTACTCTGGAAGCTTAAATTTTGTAAACAGTTCCCATTTCAAATCTGAAGTTTATAGATTGATTGGTATAAATCCGCAAAAAGTCATTAGACATAGAATAAAACTTACACATAAAGGCATTCCTTTGGATGAACAAGATTTTGAACATAAAGATGGTTTACGTTGTATTATTATGAATATGAGTGCAGTAGGCTATATTGATCCAACTGGTGTTAGTTCACTGCATGCAATAACTTCAGAATTTGCCAAAATTGAAATACAATTTTATTTAGCTGCTTGTTCCAGTCCTATTTTTGAAATGATAAAAAAATGTGAAATGTATATACATAATGAAGTCACATTTAAAATTTTTGCAACAATAGAGGATGCTGTATCTTATTCTAGATCTGCTCTCTTTCCAAGATGACCGTACAACATTTTACTTAATAATTTATCGTCGAATAACAAGTTACTTAAAAATGGAACACAATTAAACAAATATATTTTTATAATATTTTAATTATCATTTAATAATGCGAGGTCAAAGTATATATATATATATGTATATATATTGTACACATGTCGATACAACCAATTAATTTGAACTTTTAACACACAAAATATTGTACTTTTACTTTTTATAGTGTAAAATTAAAATGACAAATATACACTTGTACTTAAGGACACTTACCAAATATTGAGTGTTATGATGTATAAAATATACATGACGTTTATTCAATAAAATTAAAGGAGAATATTTTTGAAACAATAGAAAATGATTTTCTACCCATAACTAGATTTACACAATCATTCAAATAAAAATTATGATAAAGGAAGTGAAGATGCAAAAAATGAAAGTTCATTTATCGGAGTAATCATTCTGTTTATTTACAATGATCACTCTGTATATACAGTAACAGTATACAGTTACATCGTGTAACGTTGCTGTCACGACTCCGTCTCACAAAAGCGCTATTTTCATCGCGGAATAATAGAACTAAGAATAATACTCCATGATATTGTTCATAGTTTATTCTCACTTCTAGTTGATTGGCAGTGTTGCCTTCACTGATGAGTTTAATTTACTGATGAATAAATACATAAAGAAAAGAAACTGTTGGACATTGTTCAACAATGTAATGTATGAAATTAATTGAATTTGTCTATGGTTTATCCTCTAACTGCGATCTTTTAATGATCCAATTAAAAAGTGTACCACATATGGTATTTAAGCAATACCATATTTCTTCTTAAGAGACTCTGGCATATCTGGTGGTGGTGGACGGGGCATACGAAGCCATACTTTCACTGCATCATATATGAACCACTGGGCAGCTGTAAGGGTACCAATCATAACAATCCTAGGTGCCAATCCTTTCCATACACCAGCTAAACCAAGTTTCTTCAGAACTTGGCCAGCCGTAGCACCCTTTTCTTGATTCAACTTGGAAACAACCTATAAAGGAATGTCATGTAGATGTAATTCTTCAGTAATTACCATTGTACAATTTGTATACTCACAGAATCAGCAGGATGAGAAACAATTGCACAAAATACACCAGCAATATAACCAGCAGCAAAGGTAACAACCAACTGTTCGCCTTTCGTGCAATCTTGTCTTGGTTTAGGTACAACATATTTGTATAGTAATTCAAGAGTACGCTCAAAGCATGCGAATTTCATCATTGTGTAAGGAATTTGACGCAACCACAAAGGTACCAGACCTTTGTAAAAACCACCAAAGCCTTCATCTGCATACATCTTTGGGAATGCCTCTCTCAAGGTATTTGCATAACCTGGCATGGTCTGAATTCTGACCTGTATAAAAAACAAACCTTAGTATGTACATAGCTATTATTTTTAAAATATGAAGAGTATATAATAATCTAGAAACAGGGAATAAGGTGTATTAGGAACTTACAAAATATATGACAAGGATAGGACGACACAAGGATGAAGTGTAGTACAGACTGAATGAAGGTGTAAAATTGGGTTAATATTTTATTGTAATATAAAATTATATAATCAAGGACTAAAATCTGCATCTGTATATATTGACAGACAATAGAAAAATAAGTCTGTAAGTGTATTGAGCTTTTTATCAAATTATTGAAAAAAAAAAAATGATTTACCTTAGCAGCTTCAAGTGGAGCTAAACCAATATCAGCAAAGAATTCTGCAGATGCTGAAGAAACAAGATATAAAGAAGTTCTATATTCATAAGACAGCTCTTCGCCAGCAAGAGCGGAATAATAAACTTTAAAGACTTCATAAAGTCCAAATTTGAACATTCCCTGGATAGAGTATCCAAAGAATGTAGGTGCCCATCCTCTCACCAAACCTCTAGTTCCATCTTCAGCCAGAGTTACCTACAAAAAAAGATATTTTTAAATAGATACAATTAGAACATATATATATTTTAAATATTAGCAGAAATAATAAGTGTCAATCTCGTACTCGAAAACCATTGAAAACAGATTTATATTTTGCAGGATCAACTTGAATACGGCATTTAACCAAATCCAGAGGGGTCACCATAGTGTGGGTTAATCCACAAGATAAAATTCCTCCAAGACCGCATAGCAAGAAATATTTGTTGGATCCAAATTCACAGCTGTCTGCAAAGATAATTTAAACGTTTAGTATGCATAATTGGAATTATCAAAAAAAAAAAAAAAAGGAAATTTTTATCTGTAATTTAAAATTCAAAAAATGCGCGGAAAGTCAAATCGATATCGATCAGCTGACGAACTCGTGCATTCGGAATTCGAATCTGGCAGGATTTCAAGATCGCCTTGAACGAACCTGCTACCTTGTCCTAATCCAATAATAAACCATTCTAGTACCAGTAAAAGCATTTGGTTGGTTACTCGGTCGCGGTCATCATCCAAAGGCAATGTCGATCATTATTTTTATTCGCGTATATCGAAGTTCCAAGTTCCTAACCAAGATCGGCACGCACCCTCGACAAAATGGCGGATCCTTATGCAATCCATTCTTCCGATACAAATTACATTGCACATCTTTTCCTATACGTCAAAATTGTTACCATTTCGATCGATTAATTCCTATCATTCTTCATTTAAGAACTCGTATCAAATTTCTAATACGTTCATTTGACAATCAATACTTTACTCGATGCAGCATTCGTATATATAGTACCCCCA
The DNA here is from genome assembly GCA_916049575.1 of Ancistrocerus nigricornis. NCBI lineage: Eukaryota > Metazoa > Arthropoda > Insecta > Hymenoptera > Vespidae > Ancistrocerus > Ancistrocerus nigricornis. The sequence continues at coordinate 2,708,191 of OU696669.1, read as the reverse complement.
CCCCCCCTCGTAATAGTCGTCAAAAATTTGAACACGGCGTATATTTTATTACATAATTATTTTCTTATAAAGCAATGCGATAAAATCGCGAAAACGATGCGAAATGATAATTCTTTAAAGAATTTAGTGAAAAATGTCGCGTGGGTATTAGACGATAAGAGCTGTTGGTACTGTCACCCCAATGATACCGTAGTAATGATTTGTCTGCGAATTTTCTATTATGTAACGATGTCACATGTGAGTAAAGATACTGTCAGGATATTTCTAGTTATCATAAAAGTATGCCATTCAGAAAAACGTGATGTCGAGAGAGTTTCCTTTATAATTTCCGTAAACGTCTAAAGCGGCCATACGACTTCGAGATACGTAATACAACATAATAGTTTTTTTTTTCCTGTTTATTTTCTTATATAAAATTTATAAATAATTATACTAACCACCCTCCGCGGAGGCAGCCACGATGTTGCGATTTTTAACGAGTGCCTGCGTACTCTCATCTTGACCCTGACACCTAGCCGTTGTAAAGGGTGTTGAGAATGGCGATAGTTTCGCTGTTTCCCACATCGACGACCACATCTTGTCCCTTGGTTTTTACACTTCACCTGAATAAAACACCGTGTGATAAAAATTGAAATAATTATATTAGAATAAAAGGTAATTAAGTGGATAGAATACAACACCTTCAAAGGCACAACTCTCGCCTCCGCGTTGTCGAAAGAGAGTGGACAAGGCAAGGAACTTCCACTGACAGAGCCTGATTAGATCAATAGTATAGATGGGGAACCGAGTCAATTTGTCAACGAGATGTACAGCGACCTCTAGACACTTGACAGTTAAGTTATTTCTTTATCACATTTAATCGACCAATGACTGAGCACGACTTATTATAAAATGTAACATACGATTGGTCGTGAGAGATTTTGTACTTATATATGTATCTACTAATCGACTATTATTCTATTATAGCTGAGATTATATTTTATTCTGTCAAAATTAACTTTTTGTTCCTTTTTTTGTAATTTGACAAAATTTCTTGTTATAAATTGATCTTTGCTCTCTTTATAAAATAACGTTCTTTAACTTGATCGTATTACATTCTCGTTACTGCTATTTTGGTTAATGTTCTTACGTATGAGAGAGAGAGTAGTGTTCTTCGTATGTTAATTATTTAATCTTTTAAAAAAATAAATTTTCTATGAAAGAAAAAAGTAAAGAACCTGCTCCAGGCGATGGCATACGCTCCTTACGAAGCACGATGTTATTTCGTGCTGTTAATTACGAGTTGTATGTCAAGCCGGTAAAGACAACATTGTTTTTTATTAACATTACTGAATCTTTTCAATTTATGGAATTGAGTATATCATTCTTCTGTCGTAAATACTTTGCATTTTTCAGAATAAAGGCATAATGCTTTTTGGAGTTGCGGCTATACTTACGTGCTCAGGGTACTTACTTTATATGCGATATAAACATGATGGTACCGCTTATTATGAATCTGTTGAAGCAGATGGAAATGTTGTTTTTAAGAAGAAGACTTCTAGATGGGTAGATTAATATAAACAGGGTGTCCACAGAAGACTCTTGGATATCCAACAAGTACACAGTTATCGTAAGATATAGATGAATATTATTTGGAAAATCAAAATGGTTGCATTATATTTATGTGCAAGTTGTGTCAAAGAATCCAAGAATACAAGTAGATAAGAGAAGAGTAATTTATTGTCATTTTGAATCTTTAAGTATAATATGGCTATTTAGATATACATATGATATTCATTTAACATCATTTGTATTCATCATGTATTGCTACAGTGCACAACCATATCTAAGTACAAGGATATAAATGGAACAGAACAAGGACATTCTTTGCCACTGTAGGACATTACATACGTAAGTTTTAAAGTCAATAAGATACATCAAGAATATGGAAGACAGAGAAATGTGTCTTTTGTGGACAACCTATGTTATGTTGCTTTATAATTTACATTAATAAATTATTTATTGACTATAATGTTTGGATCAATAGACTATACATTTATTTATGATTCATAAATTTATGAATCATAAGAGGATATGTATATTTGTGTATATATCTTTACAAATACGTTTGAATATCTTAGAATATTCTATAGTTACAAATATGGGATAACAGATTATACATGTTTTCTTTAATTTGTATCATAGTCATTGTACATAAATGCTTAGACAATTGTAAATGCATGCAATTAATAATATTTTATGCTTATGCAACTACATTGGTGTGTTCTTTTTCTGGTAGACTGATTCGTAAAATATACATGATATCCTGTCATATTATTTAGTACAGTACAAGTATGTAAAAAAGTATTTTCTGTTGAACAAGATTCGTTCATCTAACTTTTTGGCAGTTTTCATACTATGTTTGGAAATTTTTATGAATTTGTTTTACTTTTTACGATAGAATACTCTAAGTATAAATTTCATAACAGTGGTACTAAAAATATATGTATAACATTTATATATATCGTTTGTTCAAATATTACATTAACAATTTCTTTAATCTCTTAACACGGATATTTGGACCATTTTAGTACAGCTTGTAATGAATATATAAATGGATTTCTGCTTTGAAATATCTAGAAAAAAAGCTTGTAAAAATACAGAAAGATTTCTTTACTTAGATATGACAAGACTTTTTACTTTCTTGGTTGTTTCATCCTCAAAACTCATATGCTATGTAATGTACAATTCAGTTCAAGGAAAAGATTTTGGCACAATCAACATCAATTATTTTATATGTCAGTATGTATATGGAAAACTAATGTTTCAAGGATATTACTTTCCTCAAAAATGTTAATTTTGCAATAACAAAAACTTTTATATATATAATCTATATATATGAAAGTTCAATATTTAATTATGCATTAACTTTGTACCGTTCTTTTGTTGGACCATTGTCATATTTCTATACGATTATTTAATTTCATTAAGCACAGACCTTATGTTCATACATCAGCCTTTGTTTTCTGCCACATAGAGCAATTTGGTTTTCTAATTATATTATCAGTTTTCTAATTATATTATCAGTTTCGTAATTATATTACAGTGTCCACTTCATTCGTGACTATAACAAACTTACTTGCGTCAGTTGTACTCTTTAAAAATACTAGTTTAAATTAACCAGTATATAATTTCTAGTCAATAATACTTCATGAGATATTTAGTATGATAGAACAATGAAGTACGCAAGTCTTATATTTGGAAGCAAGATGCGAACATAAGATCTTACCTTTTGGATTCTGAAACTGAACAGTAGCAAAAGATAATGCAAAGATTTAACAGAAATTATTATACCAATTGAGTTTGTCTTCTCTGAGTATAAAATACTATAATATTTTAACATCATCGCTAGTGTTACGGCTTGCAGATGTATTTGTACTTATTATACTATCATGGAGACATCTGGAACTGTTTATCAACAAGTGCAATCTTTTCCTGTTTGTGGGAATAGCGTCACGGCTTCGTGAATAGCTTTTGCCACATAATCCAGATTTTGTTCATTTAGTCCACATATATTTATACGTCCAGTACGTAATAGGTAAATGTGATACTGTTCTAGCAAGTGTTTCACTTGCCTCTCTGTAAATTTAAACGATGCATTTAAAAAGACATTTTTTTCGAATGAATGATGACCTAGCAATATTAAACGTACCGCTAAGGCCAGTATATGAAAACATCCCTATTTGTTGAGTTACATGTTCCCATGTACCAGGAGTTCCCAACTTGAGCAATCTTTGATACAATCCTTCTCGCATCTGCTTTATTCTACCAGACATCGTTCGAATATGTCCCTTCCTATATTATTGAAGTATAGCGTTAGATTAATTTTTTATATTTTAACGAATATTCATTAAAACGTACCATTCCTCGCAAAGATCAGGATTATTGAGTACAGTAGATACTATACGAACTCCATGATTGGGTGGATTACTGTACATTCCTCGTATGATTAATGTCAGCTGAGACTTCATTTGAACCGCTTCTTTTGTATCATTCATTACAACAACCATATTTCCAGCCCTTTCATTGTAAAGACCAAAATTTTTAGCAAAACTTTGAGTGCAAATAAATTCTATTCCACGTTCGGCAAACATGCGCACTGCAAACGCATCTGTGTCCAGATCACCGCTCGCAAATCCCTGAAGAATTATTTTATGGCATAATAATTATATAACCAAGTTCAAAACTTTTCATTAACATATACAAACCTGATACGCGCTGTCAAATATTGTGAATAATTGATTTTCTTCAATTACATCTGCTATTTGCTTCCATTGATCCGGCGTAGGGTCATAACCGGTAGGATTGTGCGCGCATGCATGTAAAATAATTACTGAATTTTTGGGAGCATTCTTCAAATCCTTAAGCATTCCATTTAGATCAATTCTTCTATTTTCCTGATCCCAATAGGTATATTCACGAGCATTTTTGAATCCTCCATTCAAAAATATAAGCCTATGATTTTCTGCAAAATAAGTTCATTTAAAATGAGCAAGTTACCATTTCAATTGAATCAAAATACAATTCTTACCCCAAGTAGGCTTGCTATAATAAAATGTATCATAATGTAAGATACGACTTAGAAACTCTGCGGCAACTCTTAATGCACCAGTGCCAGAAAGAGTTTGAATCCCAAAAGCACGGCCTTGAGCAAGTGCAGATGAATTAGGACCCAATAACATTTTTGTAGCAGCTTGACAGAAGGAATCTAAACCTAATACTGGTAAATATTCATGATTTTGTAATTCATCTGCCGCCAGCTGCTTTTCTACTTTTTTTACAACAGGCAGAACCCATGGCTTTCCTTCGTGGGTGCGATAAGCTAAAAATAAAATAAATCTAAGCATACATTCTGTTATGTCGATATAAAAAAAAAAATACACGTGTATTTAAAGCATTCATTTTACACGTTAGCTATTAGAATAGCTATTACCAATAGATTATGTAATCAGCTTATTGCAGAGGTCATTCAAGAACAAAATCATAAAGGTAAGATGTATAAGATAGATTATATAATAATAGATATGACTGAATTTTTTCCTGTAGCATAAAATTAATTCAGATAAAGCACATTGGAGATGAGTCAATATAAATGCTTCTATGTACCATAAATAAATTTTCTTTTTCAATAGATCTATGACGAAACAAGCGCTCGTGTTACTCGGCAAAGTATTTACATATTTATGCAAATTACATTTCATACGTACCTCCCACAGCCAAATTTACTTTTTTATCGTAAGTATCATCGTTATAAGCTTTCGAAAGCGCGAAAACCTCGATAGGAGGTCCCAACTCGATCCCCGTAAATTTTGTGGTCATCTCAGCTGACTGGCTCAAGCGCAACTGAACTCCAGCGATTACGAAAAATGGATGATAAACTCGATAATCGAAGTATACTATCTACTATATAACTACTTCAAACAGTAACATCAAAAACGATAATTGATAAACTAAAGATTACAGTCTATAGAAAAATTAATTTTATTAATATATCATAAAGTCTTCTTCGTATTCTACTTCATTTATTCATACAATAATTCGAATAAAACAATTCAGCTTATTTATCGTGTACGTCAATTGAAACAAATAAGTCTATCCGATACGGTGTAGTAACGCAATGTAAGATAACGCTAAATATTAACAATACATGATACATGGCGTATGAATACTTCGATAATCGCCAAGCGCAGTCATCAAAATATTTGTCATCTTTACTAAAATAAGAAAAAAAAGATACACAAAACGAAAAAAAAACAAACTTATGCAACCAAGTTTCAAAAACTACATCTTTATTCCACAATTTCCATTTCATTAATCCAAACATTCATATCAATTGACCTTTCGAACCTCGCACGAGAGTTCTTCCGTGCATAAATCTCCTTTCCCGGTAGTAATTAACGAAAAACGTCTCATTAACCGTCGAAACGAGAGATTTCTACCTTACCAATGTCTATCCTTGCTTTAAATAATAGTTGCGACGGGTCGCCGCTAGAGGCGCCACTGTCGCAGACAGCTCGAAACGATAACGCGGCGATCGAGTAGCGCGCAGAGCGAAAATGGCGCCGTTCGAGTGAGGGTGGTTGAGATTCTGTGTGCGCGCGTGTGCCCGGAGAGAGTGCGAGCCTACGGAAATGTGGCAGGATCTGGACGGTCTGGCCGGCGCGGGAGTGCATTCCGGTGCTCACCAGGTCGACCAGTTTGGCACGGCGGGTAAGAAAATCGTGGAATTATTAGTTGATCAACGTTCAAGCTTAAACTGCCACGATAAAAAGAGAGTCGATCCTGCCAAAAAAGCTCCGTAACGAAAGGCTTTCCCCGTGGGAAAGCGCAAGCGCCATGCGTTTCGTCTCTTTTTCGCTCGTAAACAAAAACCTAAGGGAAGTCATTGTCTCTTACTCTGTTGTAACGTTCTTCTCATCCTAAACGTATACATATATTATATATATATGTATATGTGTGTCGGTCCTCTCCGGCTCGATGCATCAAGGATATACCTACTATGTCTCGGATTTCTCCGAGTACATACTTCCTTCTCCAACATTTTCCTCTTTTTTCTTTCACTCTTTCGATCCCAGTGATTCACCAAGAGGAAAGTACGGTGATGAGAAAAGGGAGTGAGAGTGACTTTTTACAGCCAAAAGATCAATTTTTTTTCCTACTCGTAGAGACTGTCAAATATAGAAAGAGATAGAAGAATCTACGAACCTCACGTAGGATACAATCGGAGTATATACGTGTGTGTGTGTGTTTTGGCGTTAGGAAAGTCGCTCTAGTAGGCGAGTTAACGGTGAATTTCTTCTCTCGATGGCTTTGTTTCTGTCTTTTTTAGTTGGACATCGAGAGACGAACGTGACAACGACGTCGATGTCCTCTCGATGATTCGGAGCTCGTCGTGTCGTTTGCTCTTTACAGTTTGTTTGTGTCTCTTTCTATCTCGAGAGAGAGAGACGCGTCGGCCAACGTACGGAATGCCTACGTGTATATCGTGCGTGTGTGTATACATTCTATGCGTTTGTGTGTATTATATACAAGTCTCTCGGTGTGACAATCGAGCAAAAACGCTTCTAGGAACGCGTCGTCGTCTGATTACGACGAAACTCTCATTTGTCTTTTATTTATTCATTTAGTTTTTAAAGATCGTTTTAACTCGTGGTAAAGAAAGGAGGGAATGGAAAAAGCAAGCTCTATAATGCAATACATCTTATAATACCCGTGCTTGTTATACGAGAGTAGGTTAATCAGATGTGTTTCAGGAAGTTTAATGTCTGCCAGTGAAAGAAATATTCATGAACGGCGATCGGTCGGTCGGTCGGTGTCTATTGAACATCGAGCACGTTTTATGTAGAGTAGAACCTTAATCGTAGACTATTCAAGATCGTTATTTAGATAAATTCCTAGTGTTTGTTATTATCGTTTGTAGATGGATCGTGATAATTGATTTCTTATTATACTGGGTGTACCAGTTTAAGGAGGCCAACTAAAAATTTTATTTGTTTCTAATGATGCGTCAAACTTTTATGACATACAAAAAAAAAATTGTTTGTTTTATAACATACCTCTTTCTAATCCATTCAAAGTATATCATAAAAGTTAGAAACAAAGAAAATTTTTAGATGAGACACCCTATATATTAAAAAGAATCTTTATAATATAAATTAAAACGATTTATGCTTGGGTCAGAATATATTGGAAACGATAGAATCATTCTTTTCTAACCTCAAATTATTTTGATATAACATTTTACAGGCATTTTGAACGAAACAACTATACAGGTTTTAAAATCCATCGTACGATAGCTTAACTTTTCTTCCTTTATCTTCGATAACGATGCTGCTTCGGTGCACATAACTCATCGTCTTAATCAGTCGTTGGCTATGCGTCGTGGTCTCGATTCTTATCGCGGTGGCATGATGGTTAGGTTATTGAGAAAGCACGTATATACGACGTTCCTCCGTAATACGCGTACTACGTGCAAATATGTGTGTGTATATATGTCTATTCATGCGTACATGTATACGTATGAATCTTTACTATAGAATAGTAATCGGCTCGTATGATAATAACGCGTTGAATGGACGCACGCTTTGACTTTTGCACGTGCGCGGCATGCGATCAGCGAACGGATCGATGCGTTTTCCTTCTCGTCGTTTAGAATACAAAGTTAAACGTATATGTATCTATATACGTAATAGGATGAGTCGTTGAAGGGAAAAGAAAAAAAAAATGAAAGTCCTCGAGTTTCAGCTAGTTTCGTATAAATAATAAAACTCCTCAACTTTGATCAGCCGATCCAATCGAAGTTAAGTAGGACGGGAATAATTAAATTGAATGTAAAGTAAATTGAAGGTACCCCCCCTGAGCCAGATTGATTGACTTTCAGTTTGAACGCTTACTTCGGTACGTCGTCGGTTCGCTTTAATTAATGATGCGCCGGTTGATTAACTTCGATGGGAAGCTACGACATCGTGATTGCGGTCGATTTGATTTTTCAAGTAAAGCATGCAGTTCCAAGATGGCTGCTATTTATCGAATTTTTTTATTCAAATATAGGTATAACTATTTTGGAGCATTGGAAAAAAATTGGAGTCGTCACTTAAACTTTTAGCAAATGGTTATTTATTTATTTATTCGGTGAACGGGTAATATACCCTTTAGTATACAGAATAAAACAATAACATTTACAAAATAAACACAGTAATATTAATAATAACAATAACAATGCAAGCAAGTAATCAGTATTGTTTACCGATTTTCACGTTTTATATATCAATTTATTCTACAAATGTTATTTAGTGGTTATATTTTTAATTAAGATAATCGTAATATCTCCTAACAATCAACAAAGGATGCAGCCATAAATCAATCACCTTCCTTTTTGTAATTTCCCGCCCCCGTAGAGAGTACTCCATTTGCCTGTAGTAGAAACTCTCTCTGGCGACATATTCCCGTCCTTTAATTGGATTGAAATTGGTTAAACGGTTTTCCACGATTTATGGAGGTTAGCCTCTTTCTCTCTCTGTCGAGCGACGACCTCATTAACGGTTCGCAATGAGCGCATACAACGCGAAGCAACAGTTTCTAATTGTTCCGTGCGTTGCAATGGCCGACACGTAACCTAGCCTAACCTCAACTTTCCGTTCGAACGAAAGAAGAAGAAGAATAGAGGTGAGCGTACCCGTTCGAATTACATAATCTTCGAGGTAGCTCGAGAATCATACGGTACCATCGCGCACCGTAGAAGAGAGAGAAGCAGGTGTTTTGTTAGAACGAACGCGAGCATTTCCTGTGCGGGGCCGAGCCCACCGACGGAACCCATCCTTTCCCTCCTCGTGCTTCTCGCTTCGGTAAACACACGCATGCACACGTGCAAATGAGATCACTACCGTAAGCACGTCCTAACGAAATTATTATTCAGTTATTTGAGACAAAAGCCTGCGTTGTCATCCTCTTGACAGGTTGCAGAAAAAAAAAAATTGACATCGAATTGTTGGGTTTCTTATTGTCTTTCTAAAGTAGCGACGTAGCTATAAAAGTTGCGAATGTTGTATTCAATTGAAAAAGGCCAAGTTGTAAAAGTCCTTGAGTCTACTTTTTGACTATTTTTCATCAGAAGGTATCGGATAACAAAGTCCTTAAGTGGGACTTGGAGACTTTTGCAACTTGGTCCTACAATTCTATGGCTAGTCGCACACACACAATATTATTGACGAACCAATATTACTTCTAAAAGTAGGGTTAAAGCTCAGTTTACCACATATGAAACTGAATTAACAAATTTTAAGTGTCCGCGAAAAACCGTAAAATAGTAGTTCCATGAGTGGCGCTGATGAGCAATCGGGGTTAGATCTGACCTTGGCGGTTATTGATAAAGTGAAGTATGCCAAAAGGAAATAGCAAATGTAAAAGTAGTTGTACCGAATAGAGTAATTAAAAAAATACAGTAAATGAATATTCAATTAATACAATTGATACTAACAACTTTTTTAAACCTGGGATTTTTTATGTAGCAGCGCCATCTTAATTTTACAGAATATTTCAGACACTTTTAATAAACAAAGATGATCCCCTTTACTTCTATCTTCCATAGGTTAAGGGAAAAAAAAAAAAAACAATGCAAAAGTGGGGAGGGTTGGGGTATATGGCGACCATCGTAAAGCGGTCATCTATGAAAAGCGCGAAACGCGGTCGTCTCGAGCAAACGCGGACGACGAGCATTTGCCAAGACAAATGGCGCAAGTAGGAAGAATCGAAGAGGACGATGGCGCGTCGTGGTACCGAGAAAGGAGATGGCGGAAAAGAAGGGGAGGTGGAGGGAGGTTCAAGGTGCCCAGCTCAAAGCGCGAGACCTATCCGTCGTTCACTTGTTCCCCTTCAACGTCTAATCCTATTTGCGTTTATTTAGTGAAACTACCGACGCGACCCCAGCCTTAATTCGAAGGACCTATTTTTAGATCTTTCACTAAATTGCTTCTAATGAGCGTCCCTCCTTCCCCCCTGCCGTGATCCACGATACGGTGTTCTCGTTACCGTGCATCAGAGGATGCACCTTTCGTTTATCGCTTATCTCGTAAATGAAGTAGTCTTTCTCGATATCTTCGAGAGTGACTACATATTTTTCAAACTTTACAACTCTACAACTTCATATCATCTTGAAGTCACGTATCCTCTTATTTATATTTTCTGCATTTTATTTTATTTTACCGTCAAAACGTAATAAATTTCCATTTATAAATGGATCAAGTATATTGCTAAATATTGTTCTGTATTGTAACTTTAAAAGCCACTTTAATGTATAAATAAATTGAAGTAAATTAATTGTTTTGAATTTTATATTAAATCATTTTATTTCTGGGAACAAAAAAGATTGGATTACGAAGAGTTTATAAAGGAGAGAATCCAAGGTCTTTAAATCCCTTTAAAGAATAATTTAAGCAAATCGCTTGATTATTTAGCAATGGGTCAAGATCAAGAGACGTAATTAAAATAACTACCATTCCTAACCTCGCGAGACTTCCTATCGACAAGTTTACATTTAAGTACGTAAACATGCCAATTCGAGAGAACGCGATACCTTCGCGAGTTTTAATTACCGGCAGTCCATGTAATTAGGTAATTGGATACGTATACGAGAGACGTTCAAGCTTCTTATCTCTTGGGACGTAATATCGAGAAGAGATATGAAACTTTTACTTTTTGTTTTACATAGATCGTTTATTTACATAATAAAAATACGCATCCTGTAATTATACAAGTCGAACTCATTAGTGTATTTCTGTAGTTGCAGATCTGACGCCTGAACAGCAGAAGATTCTTATAGATATAAGAAGAAAGAAGTCGGAGTTGCTGCTGGAGATACAAGTGAGTCCAATTCGTTGTCCCATTTTCTCTCTCTTTCTCGTTAGCATTCTCCTCTCTTTATTCACGACCTCGTTCTCCTCGCAATATCGCGATATACCTACCAAGGATCCATTGGGCCCAGTTTTGTCAATGAAGGCTGACCCATATCGCTTGCATTTCGTATTATGCAAATTTCAACGTAGATCTTGATAATATACCTATGTAAATATAAGATTCACATGCCTACGTGGTTATATACGCGTGTAAGTCATTAATTGGGAAGAGAAAGAGAGATAGAGCAGGTCGTTCTAATTTCTCAAGAGAGCGACAACGTTGTAAAAGAGTGATCTCATTCGTGAAAGATTTCTCTCTCTAATAAAGTGAGTCATACTCGTAAAAGAGAACAATGACGTCCGACAGTGATTGTTTTTCGTATCGTCGGCGTACTTGATAATTCGTTAAGACCAACGAGACAGATAAGAACGTCGATATCGAAGTTTATTTTTCTTCGGTCGCGCTCAAAGGTTTTCACGTGGTAAAGTGTAGGAATCTTAACGTAGTAGTAAGTCCCAGAGGCACCTGAAAGGAGCCCACCTTTTTCAGGCCTTACCCACGCCATCGCGCTTTCCACGCCCTTGAACAGCTGCAGCGTCTACGACTTCGGAATTTTAACGTGGCTTTTACCTCGTGTGAAATTCTTCTTCTCCGAATGAATCTCGTGTGAAAAATTTTCATTTTTTACACGGATCTTGTGTTACGTGATTCATTCATTTTTTTAAAATAATTATTTACATGATTTTTATTCACCAATTTTAAGGATTTAGTTGTTGGAGAAGGATTCTGAGTAATTTTTCTTATAAAAATAATCGTCGTTCGATTTTAGCTAGCGAGATATTCAACAAGGTATTTTTGATACCTTCTATTTTGGTGCGAGTTACATTTTTTAACCGACTTGGAAAAAGGAGGAGGTTATTTAATTCGACAGTGGGCGATGTCTTCTTTTTTTTTAAGAAAAGAAAAAAAAACATGATGCATAATTGATAATTAACTCCACAAAAAAAAAAAGAAAATATTAAAATATACCCACCCAGTACTTTGGCACTAAATGAAAAAAAAAATTCAAAAAGTGAAATTAATTTTTATTAACCCGATGAACTGTTTATTTTCACATCAATCATCCTCTTCGAAAAAGTAAAAAAAAAATATCAATAGAATTTCTTTTCTTTCTCGAATACTTCAAAAGACGCAAAAATTCACTGACATAATACTCGACCCGTTGCCACACCAAAAGTATCTCGTTCGAAGAAGGTCCGTTGCACCGAAGGGCTAAAGGGTCTCGTTACACCTGCTCAAATACGATGAGAAGGCGATGGTGTGCGGCGGTCTAACGATGCCGGAAGTTGGGCGCCATGAAACGACGAGCTTTCGTACGTAAGATATCTTGTATCTTATTCCACGTTTCATGTTCAAAGGTCCCCGAAGGTTTACAGAGGTCAACTATGACCCTGATTGAAGCTGATCATTTTTAATCCATCCCATAAATTCTTATCTTTACAATATCTCGTTAAATATCGCACATCGAACAATCTTTCCTCGAACTAAATTGAAGAAATAATCAACATTAGTGGTTGTAGCAGCCGGCACTCCTTCTATGATCTTTTTCCCTCGTTGGCTAGGCCTTCGTAAATCGTATAAAACCGAGCTTGTCGCGAACCAGACGCGGATAAAGACTGGTCGTGCATTTTTTTATCCTACGTGTCCATCTATGGAAAGAAGATCCTCGGCTTCTTCTTTGGATCTCGCTCGAACTACGTGCGTAGCAGTTATCCGCATAGGTGCTGTGGTACGTTCTTGCTATTCTTGAAAATTTAAGACCGTCACGAACTAGACGGAGATATAAGGTCATGTGGAAAGCGATGGGCACGTGCACGGAGTTCAGAGATGCGCCGGTTATGCGACATAACGTCGCTGTTTACGTAACTAGGGGCAGTCGTGTGTATATGCGCGTGTGTAGTACCCAAGGATTATGTGACGGTCACGTAATCGGGATCTTCGATATCGTACCAATTATTCCATCATAATAAGTTGCGTTCTTGATTTCGAAAACGTGAGATTAATGTCAATTGTTGGTTATTCGTAACAAAAATTTATTTGTTAACCCTTTGCACTCGCTTCTGAGGCGATATATGTCTAATGTTATATCATTTCATTTCCAATATATATCATCGTAATGGCACTTACGAATTGTTTTATTAACTTTAATAATTTTTAAAGAAATCTACAATTGTATTTATTTTTTTATGTTTAGTTAGTAAAAGATTCGTGTTTTAACTGTGCTTTCTGAACTAACGATTCGTCCATTTCCTTGGTTTAGCTAACAGAGAAAAAAGCTAGGAAAGTTTTTGCAGAATCTTTTTACTTCGAGGTATAGAGGTCAATGCATAATATTGACTTATAACGTTGAAACAATTCAAGTTGTAGAAGTAAGCCAAGACAACTGCTAAACTCGGAAACACATTGAATTAATCACTTATTTTTCTTCAACTTGTACAAATTTTCACCAGGGAATGAATAAAAGTTCTGAATTAACGAGATGGTTTCCGAGTTAACGAAATCTATAACATTATACCTTCTTCTTGACAATAATAATTATCTACATTTGCAAACTTATTATTATTAACTCGAAATTTTATTCGAGCAATTTGAATTACACGGCTGACCGTGTTTGAAACGCGCGCCATTTTTGTGGTCCTCGAGAAGGAAAGTTGTGGCATGATAATCGGCAAGGAGACTCGTGGGAAGAAAACCATTCATATTGCCGGAATCCTTTCTATACGGTCCTTCTCACGTACCTCTTCTTCCGTACTCGCGAAAACGTGGAAAAGAGTCGTGCGAGGTGGTTTTTTGCGAAGGTACTCGATCCGCTCGACAACAATGGCCTTTTTGCCACGTTTCCCTGCACTTACCGCGAAACGAACCGTTAACCGTCGGGGGAGGAGTCAACGTCGTCGCAATCGCGAAGAAATCCCTCCGTCGACGAAAGTGCCTCGTCATGGAAACTCCTTTCTAGCCTGGAGGCTCCTTAAACGTCCTCCATGACTACAATTTATTCCATGATATTCTGGATATTACATGTCTCCTCTCTTTCCAAATAATATCGTCCTCCCTTTTAAAAAAAAGTAGAGTAGAATATTTCTGTCTTACGATGAAATTTTAACATAACCTCTCTTGATCGTTTGTGATAAGAAATTATTTAATCGTATATATTTTTCATCATTCTTCATCCAAAATGATTGACAGTTGTTTCTTATAAACGTCAGTCGGTAATAGAGATTGGGACGTTTCATAATCGTTATCATTAGTGTCGGGTTCCTCCCTATGAAGGTAAAGAAAACAATGTAGCTCGATCGATGAGCAAGAAATTTTTATCATTATTAATCCATATACTTTAGAGTTTATTTATTATTGTCACTGCACATTTTTTTCTAAATATGACCACAGACGAGGTATAAGGATAGACCTATCATGTTATGGACCTTGTGTCCCATGTACTGAAATACCGATCGTGCAAAATAACAGACGTTTACTTACGCCCTCTACCATATGGAGCGGTGAATTTAGGAATCATATTCGACCCAATAATCGAAGTACGTAACATCAATAGATCTGTTGCGATAAAAGACGAGAATCTCACCCCCCCCCCCCCTTGAAAATAATCCATACTTCGACACTTAAAATATTAATTTCTCATCATTGCGTAACGATATCGAAAAACGGACAACGGGACAGTATTCTGCATGCTTTCTTCTTTCTAAATCTTGATGCATACATCAGGATTTTTGTAAAAAATCGATGCATCTCGAATTTGCCCGATCAAATACTCGTTCGAAAGAGGAAAGTCTCTAATTTACGAATATGCAAGTCGCGTTTCGATAGGATGACTGGTTAAAAAGTTACAGCAGTTTAAAGCTTGAAAATGACCCATACTTCGACACTTAAAAGATTAATTTCTCATCATTGCTTAACGATATCGAAAAACGGACAACGGAACATTATTCTGCGTGCTTTTATCTTTAAAATGAGCCATTAAACATTGAAATCGGCGGTGGTGACCATTTTGACAAAAATCATGATGCATAGGTCAGGATTTTTGTCAAAAATCGAAGTATCTCGAATTTGCCCGATCAAATACTCGTTCGAAAGAGAAAAATCTCCTCTTTACGAATATGCAAGTCTCGCTTCGATAGGATGACTGGTTAAAAAGTTACAGTAATTTTTCTCTTGAAAACGACCCATACTCCGACACTTAAAATATTAATTTCTCATCACTGCTTAACGATATCGAAAAACGGACAACGGGACAGTATTCTGCATGCTTTCTTCTTTCTAAATCTTGATGCATACATCAGGATTTTTGTAAAAAATCGATGCATCTCGAATTTGCCCGATCAAATACTCGTTCGAAAGAGGAAAGTCTCTAATTTACGAATATGCAAGTCGCGTTTCGATAGGATGACTGGTTAAAAAGTTACAGCAGTTTAAAGCTTGAAAATGACCCATACTTCGACACTTAAAAGATTAATTTCTCATCATTGCTTAACGATATCGAAAAACGGACAACGGAACATTATTCTGCGTGCTTTTATCTTTAAAATGAGCCATTAAACATTGAAATCGGCGGTGGTGACCATTTTGACAAAAATCATGATGCATAGGTCAGGATTTTTGTCAAAAATCGAAGTATCTCGAATTTGCCCGATCAAATACTCGTTCGAAAGAGAAAAATCTC
The DNA here is from genome assembly GCA_916049575.1 of Ancistrocerus nigricornis. Lineage (NCBI taxonomy): Eukaryota > Metazoa > Arthropoda > Insecta > Hymenoptera > Vespidae > Ancistrocerus > Ancistrocerus nigricornis. The sequence continues at coordinate 2,692,026 of OU696669.1, read as the reverse complement.
CTCTTTACGAATATGCAAGTCTCGCTTCGATAGGATGACTGGTTAAAAAGTTACAGTAATTTTTCTCTTGAAAACGACCCATACTCCGACACTTAAAAAATTTATTTTTCGACACTCCGCATCGATATCGAAAAACGGACAACGGGACATTATTCTGCATGCTTTCTTCTCTAAAATGAGCCATTAAACATTGAAATCGGCGGTGGTGACCATTTTGGCAAAAATCATGATGCATACATCAGGATTTTTGTTGAAAATCGATCACTATCTGCAATGAAGCTACCGCGAAAAACGATTTTCTTTTTTGTTTACTTTTTTACTACATTTTTATTACATTTACATTGATTCAACTTGTAATTCATGTCAGTGAAAAATAATTAACAATCGTTATGTTTAGTTATAATTCCTACCGATTTGGTAGCGCTGTTGCCTTTTTCCATTCTAAACCGATATTGTCGCATGCGACACTAAAATGGTAATGGGGCTACGTAGCCCCAAAACTGTGGGACAAAAATTTACATTGCATGATACGTCTATCCTATACCTCGTCTGTGATATGACATTACTCGTCACTAAAAATTCTGTCAAAAATACAAATCCGCACGATTAACGAGATATCTGTTTTACCGATACTTTCGATTGTTCGTCCAATCACGATAGAGGGCGCGCCATTTCCATTCGAATCCTCCATCACTTTTTTTCTCTTACTTTTTTTTTCACTAATAAAGTGACCATAAACTTAGTTATCGCTAATGCAATTGCAGCTTGACGTAGTAAAATTTTCCAGTCTCTTCTAGTAGACAAAGTAATCGATAAATCAATCATCGGTCGTGACGGTCAACGATAAAGTTTTTTTTCAAAATTCCCTTCAAAGATGCCGAACACCGAATTTTTCTGCTAGTGTCAATATTAGATTAACGTAATTACGAGTAACATCGTTATCGTTAACTAATTAAAACAACGTTATTACGTACGATGTACTCAATTTTTAGCGACATCGACATAACCTCTTCGCCTCTGGCATTCGTCATCACCGATATCACGTTCTCTGGTACGGTATATTAATCAACGTTAATCGGATGCAGCTACATCCCTCCCCCCTATTTTCTGGGAGCTGTTTTGTTTATCTCCAGTTGGACACTAACGCACGTGGCTTGACAAAAATTTCAGGATGTCGTTTTTGCGATAAGACCATTTCCGTAGTGGATGATAGGACCGATAGGATTTGCTTACTCATCTGTTTGTTACGTTCTAACTTTTTCGACAAAGCCGATTGTAACTCGGGCCGGTCATTTTACTATCTCTTCGTTATAATCTAGGAAGGTTTCCCTTTTTCAAAAGAAATCCTTCTTTTCATGCATCGTGAAAAGTGAAGTCGAAATAAACAATGTAATTGGCGTTATCGAGAGACACGACTCTTCCGGGTTACATTCTAATCTATTTTGTCGCGTTTTCGAACTGTGCCAACGACCAAGTCTCTCTATAAATCGACTCGAAGGTAGTTACGATCTGATTCACGAAGAAATAGTTGTGTCTTTGCGAAATAAAGGATTTACTTGCCTTCGTAAAATGTATCGTGGTTTTCGAAGCTATTTTTGTTACTTTCTCGTGGAAAGACGTACGAACTGTTTTTAACCTCGATATAAGATATATTAGACTGGGTGTCTATATCTTATCGATACTTTCGTAAACGTCTTAAGTTTTTGTAGTACCTTACCGTTGTTCCGTTTACCATTTAGAAATACCTTTGAAAATATTTATTACAATTACCACGTTTTTTTCAAACTACGTACTTTTTTATGAAACGGAACTCGGTAAAACATACATCGTAAAGACGATTCGTGATTACAATTCATTCGATATCATTAAGAAATCTCATTTTTTTCGAATTGTAATTTTCAATTTATTGGCCTGTGCCTGGTTAACGACCCGAATAATCAAGGTGTTACACTATCAAGTCGGAGAAAAACACGCTCGAATCTAATATCACGAAAAGTGAGCAGAGATAAATGCCGTCCGATCTTGGCACGCATTCAAACTTCCTTTCGAAATGTCGGGTTGCCGCGATTCGCCCGATATGCTCACGTGACTTCTGCTCGCGAAAACTTTCATGTAAATATCTCGTGAAATTGATCGTGCGATTCGATGCGACAAAAAGTCTACGGGCCACGTTAAATCTCGTTAGAAAGTGTAATTTTATTATCTTTTATATTTTAGATAAAAAAAAAATTATACCTTAAGTTAGGTTATGTTAATAAATCGAAGAAAAAGAAGAAGACAATTCTTGTTCAACTATCGTTTAATTCATTAATCGATAGGGTTTTCGAGTTATAAACATTCGATATGCTCGAAGAAATTCTAATTGCACGAAGCACTCTCATTGGTCAATATAGTTTCTCTAGGTGATAAAAGGTAATTTGGTTTGGCAACGTTGCCCTTCCCCTTCCGAACTCCCATAGTTCGAGATCATAGCATATTCGCTTCAGATCCTTGCCGAAATCGGTTCAGTTTAATACAATCGAGCAGAGCTCGTTTACGTTCAGGTACAGTCTTGTGCGACCTTTCCAAGTATCGGCCATGTTTGCTTCGAAATGTCGATTAATTTCATAATTTATTTTGTTACGTCGAACAAGTGTGAATCTACAGAATTAATCGTGTTTGATAAGTGTGCGCGATTAGTATATAAGTTTGCTTACGATTTTTCGAAGAAATCAATGAGTGGAATCGTCGTTCCGTTCGGTTTACGTTCTCGGGTCATGTATTTTTCCTGATACATATATATACGCGTATATATACGAGTTGATAAAACGCTTTATCGAAAGAACACGTGAAACGTTCAAGTTTGGTTTGAATCGAGCTCGTGATGGCGCCTAAATCATATACCATTCAGACACGGAAGAAAGAAGAGCAACCTTGCTGGATCAAGCAGTGCTACTTGTCGTGTTCGTTGTTTTATTCTTTCCGTTTAAAACGGAAGCGTCGAAAGAAGGTAATGATTTACATTTCCTCTTTTTTTTTTTTTGTAGTTTGATTAGTTTCCTGATCGTATCGCTATGCATTTACGAAGCCATTGGATTTTTCTTTCCTTTTCCCGGACAAATCCACGTTCCGAACGTAAGTAGCGTTCTTTCTAAGGTTTCGTTCGATTTATTTGTGCGTCACTGCGCAACGTGCGCACTAAGCCACCCATCGTGAGTTATTTTTTCTCGAGCAAACTAGAAAAATGCAGGTTTGGCTTCGTGTCTCGAGAAGAGGAAGTTGACACATCGAACCAATGAGCGACCGATTTATACCGCGTGTTTAATGTTGATGAATGGCGTGAGTCATTTGTTACCTCGTGTCACCGTATACGAGGCAATTTGACGATTATAATCGAATGTTCCCGCTATGCTCGTTGAAAAGATATCGATATATCGATAATTCGATATTAAGGATTAAGTATCGAAAATATATCAAAAACGATATTTTCTCCAATAGCAACTTTTTAGTCACTAACCTAAACCGTTGGTATTCAGAGTGGTAAAAAAAAGTACGACACCCATGTGTTACTAGTATTACTCTCACTTGTATCTATTTCATCCTTTTCCACCAATATCCTTACAAAATATTTTCGATATCGATATATTTCAAAAATATCGATACTTATTGCAACTTTCGATATCCCTAGTTCCCGCGTAACGTATTTCTGATATCACGTGGTTAAAAAGAAAGACGATCGTTTTAGGAAAGCAATCGAACGAACAAGTTTTCAGATGTTTCTCGAATTTTCATTCTTCATCGACCTACTTTGTTTTTCTTCATTCGAAAGTCGGCTTCTAAGACAGCGATAAGTGATCGGTATGTCGTTGCCCGGCGGTTTATTGAACGATACGATAAAATAATCGGCTAAGTTTTCGTTCGTTGTTCTTATCGCGCCTTCGTTGTGCTACCACGGCGAATGCAATGCGCGAATGATATCCATTATTAGTACGTTGCCGTGCACGATATACGACGACTCGTTTAAGAGGTTAACAAAACTCGATTACTTAAATGCTCGATCGTTTTTCAAATTCGAACCTCTAACCTTTCAATTGGGTAACACGAGTTAACTCATCATAAATGTTTAACTGTGTTTTTAACAAGAAACAAATATATCATATTGTTTTCCATTTCTACTGAAAAAGTATTACACTTAGATTATTCTTAACCTTTAGAGTTCCAGACATACTTTTTTGAAAAAAATTGTAAAAAAAATCAGGCAACAGAAAATCTGATTTTTCACTATATCCTACTCAAAGAACAAGGGAACGGTACTTTTCATTTGTTCCTATCTCTCTTTCTTTCGAATTGTTGAGGTTAACACCTTTCATCAGCATCTACAAAAAATTGTAGAAAAATTAAAGAATTCAATATCCTTTAGCTGCACAGTTCGCAGATTCAAAAATCAAAGCTCTCCCGCGAGAAATAGGTCGACCGTTATCGATGGTATCGTTTTGAGCGGCTCGGAAAGGGCGCATTTTTCTCGATCGACTCTCCTTCGAAGATCGGAGCTTGCCGTTCACCGGTGTGCAAAGGGAGCTCTCGCTTGCTTCGCTTTCAAGGAGCACATTCTTTCCGCGGCCGTTGCTATACACACACATATACACCAATACGCGTTCAACAGCGCAAAATCCACGCCATAGACATATACATATATCGCGCGCACACTATTTCGCTGGGACAGTTCGTGGCGCGTCCGCATCGAGGCGCCAGGCAGAGTGCCAACCAAAGTGACTATCGCTATGCTCGACAAACGACAGTCGCGCGTCGACCACGGCAGGTGGATGTTGTTTCGTTAATTTTTTTTTAAATCGATCGCGCCTTCTTTGCATATTCTCGTCAAAACAAACGTGATTATGAGATAAAAATCGTGAAAATTATCGGTCAGTGATCGACACTTTTCTCGTCAATTAATTATATTCTCTATGTTATAATAAAAAAAAAAAATCTGTGTTAGACTAACATCATTCCGAGTGTAAGTTTTAATATGACGAACAGTGTCAGTTCCGTGTAAAGTACAAGTCGTGTTACGATCGATCTTGTCACGAACTCAACTCGATAAATTTCCAAGTGCGCGAATTTTGAATCATCGTTTTTCTAAGTATATCGTACATTATTACCGGCTTCTTGGAATACCTTCGAGGGGATTTCGAAGTTATACCCGAAGGAACCGTAAAAACGTCGTAATTCTTTGTACGAGGCGGGTCGCGCAGTGAGGCACTTCTTTGTTGAATTAGCGGAAGGAAGGAAGGAAGCAAAAGAGAGGTCGCTCGAAATCTTCTCGTAGATCTTGGAAAGGGATCGACCAATCAGCGGGAAGCTTCGTTGAAAAAAGGACCAACGATCGATGAGCGCGGGGGGCGCCATGAGAACGTTGAATGTTACCTATATTTTTTACGCGGGTGTCGTGATTGGTTGATTATTTTCGATCGTGAAAAATTCGTTGACTCGTTTTTTGTGTACAAAAGAATACGGTTACTCGTGTAATCTGAAAAGACAGAAAAAAAAAAAGATCGATCAAATTTTAAGAAAAGTTTTGACACATCGGGTAAAACAGAATTCGTTGTGGCGCCAAGAATGATTTTCACCGGAAGGTCGGTCGACGCTCTCGACGAGGTACGCGGTAGCAGCGTCATCGTCCAGAACGACGAGCGTCGCGACGTTAAATCCGTTGCTATAGCGGCCGGCTGGTTCTCCAGTTTGCGCAGACCCGGCAAGAGGAACAAGAGGTCCTGTCAAAAGCAGGCCAAGAGCGCTTGGGACCTTACCACCTTAACCACGGTTAGATTTTTCGATATATGTCAACCTAACCTAACTTAAGAGCAGTTAACCATTTCCTCTCGTCCCTCTCTCCTTTAGCTTGTTTTTTTTCGTAGGAATCATACGCTTCGACGAAACCAAGCGGCCGAAAATTGCCGAACGACTTTTTGTTCTACGGAAACCGATAATGTTGATGGCCGATAATTGAAAACCGGCCAAACGTTTCGTAAATAAATCGACGGGATTAAGAGCGTCGTTCGTTGCGGTACCGAACGAACGTAAAATGCGCTCTAAGGCGCCTTTGCCAAGGAGACAAATTTATTTCTAGGCGCGGCCGTCGGCTCGTAGGAAACCGATCGTGTACATACACACGAGTCTCTTGCTTTCTTTTACGTGCACCTTCGACTCGCGATTTAGTCACCGTCTCGTGACTTCGAGAATGGATGTCGATCAATCTCGCGCTTAAGACTACTTCATGGCTGTAAGATTTAGATCAATTTTTCCTGATCCTCTTTCATCATTTTATCCTGTGTTATTATGAAAGTAGTTCAGAGTTAATATTTTTGCTAGTTTAGAAGTTTTTGAGTGTGCTGTTTTTGATGTATTTTCTTGAAAACTTCGTTTTACTATTTTAACCCTTTGAGAGTAATACCCTCTGTTTATACTGAGGAAGGGAGTCTGACAGACTCATCAAATTTGTGTTTCCTTTTAACCTTAGATCACTAAACTTAAATCAGTGGTATTCCATCGCTAATCATTCGACTCATCTACGAAATGAAAACTTGTATTTTTCTTATATCACCTCTATTTATTACAAACTTTAATTAAGGAATAGAAAAGCAATGAAAGAAATGTTTAGTGATTTAGGGTTAAACTAAATATAATCAATACATTTTATTATTCTTTCGAACAGTAGAATACAAAAACATATTATCATTATCTCGTTTATGACGTAGAATTCTGGGAGATTTCATTGACACTTGAAGTGTAAAAAAATAAAAAGAAGTTACGTAATTACCGATGCAATTAACGATAAACCACACGCGTAGAAAAAATGAAACGCGATACGGGTTATTATAACCGGAAGTAGCCGTTTATCCGTAATCATCGTCTACGCACTTCCGATAATCTTCGTCGATTCGACAGACAGAAATTGAAGTGTCGCGCGTCGAGGGGGTCCCGGGGGTGACGGTCCGACCGAGTCAAAAGAATTTATCCAATTAACGATGACCGTCACCGATCATTTACGCGCCATGCAGGACATTAATCGTCGTTATCGAGAAGTTTATGCCATAGATACGTATATACATATGCACGGTGTTGCACTAGCGAGAATGGAATCCAGTTTCTCGAGTTCGAAGGATATACCGTCGGCTGCTGTCCATCGTCTCGCAACTTGGACTATGTACACACGTATACAGCTAGTCGCAAAATTGAGTGTACACTTTTTAAAAGTAGTATAACTTTTTTATAATAAATATTTAATAATATAATATAAATTAATAGAGGTATAGTTACAGTTTTTTTTAAAAAAAAGACTTTTGGCAAGCATATAGAAAGATTAGTTTACTACATATCGTAGCTTTTCTGTTTAAAAAAATCAGAATCTTTCAAATTACAAAACAGATAAAAAAAGTCATTTTTTAAATTAAAAAAAATGCATTTTGAAACTTTTCGTTTCATTGAGTTACAAACGTTTAAAGATTGCAGGATAAGGTCGACTTATTTTCAAGTCGTCTAGTTCAATCACAAAAAAGTTCGAGTGTATACTCAATTTTGGGATCAGCTGTATATACGCGTACCCATACTACGTACACGCGCATAAGTCATGAACGATAAATCGAAGACTCGCTTTTAGCGAGTAGTTCGTTCAGGGTGGCTGTATTTATAGATCAAATCGGGATACAAATGGCGCTTACGCAAACCTACGTCCATTCCGATATAGTTCACGACTATTCGCGATTCTTCATCATCGGTATCGGACGTTTACGTATATCTATCCTCCTTTTTGTCCTTGAAAAGAAGTTTTAAGGGATAGTTTCTCTTCAGTTATCTTAACTTTAGGAAGACGTGGATGTAAACCGGTGTGATAACTTACGCGTCAACTTTCTACACCATTTCCTTCGTGGCGAACTATCCCGTGTTTGCCTTTTTCCGATCGATTATTATTATTATATCGTGACCGGTCGTCTCTCTTCGCGGTTCTCCTCGAACGACCTTTCCACTTCGCGCTAACTTTGCTACCCACGATCCATTATCTTTTCCAGTTTCTCGCAAGGTCATCGGATAGCGCGAGACGCGCGCTCGTTGCGTTCTGCTTTCTACGTAGAAAACGCGTGGTAATGCTTTAATAGCAAGGCCGCGTTTCGAGGAAGAGAGAAAAAGAATGGTGAAAAACGTTTTTCACGCTCATTTGCGATAACGTGAACACGTAACGCGTATGATGGAACAAGAATTTTTAGAAAATTCAATCGTAGCGACTGGTTTGTCTTTTTATGTTGACCACTGTACATTTAAATATTCAAATTCAGCTTTATATGTACAGTGGTTGACATAAAAAGAATAATCAGTCGCTGAAAAGACGTCAATGTGAGTTTAGTCTTACTCTTTGATCGATATTTCAAATTTCGCGGGGTTACCATCGCCAGGGGGGTCAAGTGCAAGCATTTACGAAAGTTAATCGGTAGTCGGCACGCGAGACGTCTCGCATCACATGCATGCGAAATAAAAGTTCACGCGACCTTGTTGCCGGAATATTCCGTCGAGAGAATTCCCCTCGGTGCGACATCGAAAGTCACAACTTAAAAATCTTCGAGTATGGCGTGAATCACGTGACCTCTACGTGATCACTCGCTTACCGCGAAAAACCGGAGATGGCCGGATTCGCTTGAATACGCGATTATTGTATCGTAGGATGATAACGTTGTACGGCAATCGAATGGAATTATATATCGTATCTTCTTTCATTTATTTTAATATGTTTTAATATATTATTTATTAACCTTCATCAGAATGATTTGGATGGAAGAGGTTCACGGGCTCTGTATATAATGGATGGAATTAATAACTTTTAAATATTTTATTTATTTAGTAAAAAACTTGTTCAAACATAGACTAACGAACACTAAAAAATACAAAAGAATAAAAAATATAAATTCACCAAAATTGTAACATCCACACCGCAAGTCCCACAAGTTATTATAAACCAAGGGGTTAAATACAATTGGAAATTTAATTGTTAATTTTCTTGTGGTCAAAATATCCTTAACTAGCTTCGTATCTCCCTATAGCTCAAATTGCTCATCTATTTATATAGGTATATCAAATTATTGCATAACCGCAAATTCCTTCGTAACATGAAAATACCTCATCATCGACCGAGGGTCGTGCGATTGACAGACATATTGTTATTTTAATCGAGACACCGTCGTATTAATAAAATCGACGATGTCGTCTCTATACAACGTATAAAAGACCATCAAGAACGTTCGTGCGAACTAAGTTCTCTGCCATTGACGTCAGAAGCGTGTAACGTACGCCTCGCGACAACTTTGATTATGCAAATTGACACGTAAACGGTGACGGGTCATTGACAGGTCTTTATCGGTCTTATTCTTTCAATTATCGTAAGATCGATAAAATTTTCTTCGGAATAAAAATGCACGCGGTAGAAACGTGTACCACGATTATACTTATAGACAAAAGATTCCGTGTTGCGTGATACCGAGTAAGGCTACGAGTCATTCACGATGAAAGAAGATGCATTCCTGACGAGCCACTTGAAATCTAACGTAACGATAGCAACGTGATATACTTCCCCCCCATCGTGGTTGAGCAAATTAGCCTTGCTAAACGCAATCAAGACTGATGATAGTGCAGTGATAGTACGTTTATCACGCGGTAAGCTTCCCGTCGTATGTAAAACGCGCACGAACCTTGGTCGTGCCTTTCGAATGCTCTTCTTAAATCTTCGCTATTGCTGTACGTTGACATCATCATCGAACGTTTATTTTCTTAGACGACACATGTCAGCATCGTGACGACGTTTAGACGACGAATCTAAACAAACGATTCTGCGATCAGCCAACTAAAATTAGACCTAAGAACTAATTGAGATTAGATGGAAAATTCTTTTTTATACCAGAGTCGAGAGGAACGTCGTTAAACGTCGATTTATGATATGGTTAACGTCATAAAATTACTGTCATTAAGTATAAATTTATACAGGGTGTCCGGTTCCATGTGTCCCAGCGGAAAACTACATGCACACAAGTATAACTTGAATCGAAAAGTCTAATAAACTTTTTCGAAATTCGGTCTAGTTAACGAGTAATCCACAAAAAACAACATTACGTGCCACTTTTAGTGGAAGTTTCCTCCCAACGCTTCGCTTATGCCTAGTATTTTCTTCTGCTCTCTGTGATTGGCCGATCTTTGATAGTGAATAACTCGTTAACAAAGCCGAATTTAAAAAAAGTTTATTAGACTTTTCGACTCCAATTATCCATCTGCACATGTAGTTTTCCGCTGGGACACTTTGAAACGGACACCCTATATACAAGTGTGTGCAATGGTGATAGATTAAGGATCGATCGTAAATATCGGTCCCTGTCGCAATCACGATTTCCGCGAAGCAATTAACAGGCTTTAGTGTTGGTTTATTAACGTAGGATAATGCGAAGCACATTATCAATTCATTTAATATTCGATGTAAATGGAAGTTCGTAATATAACGTGATTAATATGACCAAATTAGGAGAAGATGGGTCGACTTTTACGACAGTTTGGCACTCCTCCTCGATACGGTTTTCGATGTCGTCGTCTCCGTTCGTATACCGAGGAAAAATTGTTGGAATGATGCCAAAACGTAAGATACATGCGAGTGTTTGATCAACGGACAGCTAAACGACACGGTCGATAATCGCAGATACACACCGGACGATTCCTAGCGCGTCCGGTTCGCCTCTCGCATTATATCCGAAAACTGTCTTCCGTTGGCTCGTTCGTTCTGTCTAGTACCACGCCGTTTATCTTTTTTTTTTCCGGCAACACCCACCTCCCACCCCATTATTTCTCGTCTCTCGTCGCTCGTCCTTTTCCCCTATCGATCATCCCTCGTATTTCCTTTTTTTTTTTTTTATTTGGATTACAGGTGGGATCCTCCCAGCGTTTCATCCCTTTTTCTATTTATTTGGATTTCCGTCTGGGCCTGTTTTTAGATTAACCCCTTTTTTTCGATGATTCCAGTTCAAAAGTTATAGTTACAAATTCGTTTGAATTTTATCGTCCAACAACTTTTTTTTTCTTCATTTTATATTCATTCTCGTTACTTCATTCGATTTGTCGAAAAGGGAACGACCGCCACTCGTAAAACGAATTAATTCGTGACGGTGTTCCTTCACAGGTTTATTTTTGCAGGCTGATCCGTATTAAGGGTTAAAAGTCGCTAGTGCCCTTTTGCCGCCATTAAAAGCCGGCCACCCTCTCGCGACGGGTGTATAAACTCCGATGCCCTCGGTGAATTTCGTAAAGAAGAGCAGCGAAAAGGCACGTGAAGCACCACAGCGATGTAAAAAGCAAGAGAGCAAAAAAAAAAGAAGATCTCTTGGAGGGGAAACAAAAATTAGGGAAAAAATGAGAAAAAAATCTTGCCCTCGTTTTCATAGACAGGAATTTAACGAAAAATCCTTACTCGTGGAATCGTAGAAAGAAAATAAAAAAAGAAAGGGGGGAAAAAAGTTGATCAAAACGGGAACTACCTTCTAGGTACGGCTGTTACAAGATGTCACCGTCTCTTTTTTTTGGATCTCTTTTCCTTCCGAGATTTCTCGTCACCCGCGTGATTATTTTTAGATCTAAAGTAAAAGAGGGTTGTGGGAGAAGTACGTTCACTGTATCCACGTATTATTATCCACACACACACATAGATATAACGTGTATGTACTTTTATAATGCTTGCAAGAATATGTGGGTCGTGTAACTCTCTTCTCGGTCGACGCGTGCTGCAAGGATTATATTTATATCCAGCATCCCTGTGTGTCCGTAAATGCGTTTATCCTGGCGGAAGGTGTCACTGGCCCCCCTCTGAGTGCGTCCAGAGTCTCTCGCTATAACCGTGTCGTTGCATCTCGGCTAGATCTATTTTCTACCTTCTCTCTTCTTCATCTTTTCCTCTTGCATTCTCTTCTTCTTCTTATAAACGATACACAGCTTTGGGGGTAATAGAGCGAACGAAGGAACGAGGGTATCAAAAAAAAAAAAAGGGAAAATCTCGTTATCGAGGACACTGTGAGGTAAACGAACCATTTTACAAGCGTTCCTGCTAGAATAATTCGACGCTATGAATATGTATGAAAAAATTCGTTTATGAACTACTTAATTGATTTTTGTTTTAACGAGACGTATAAGTACGACCCTTTTATAATAGGAAAATTAGTATCAAAGCTAAGCTATACCTGAGTTTATGCCTCCACAAGGGAAATTCCCTTAACCCATTGCTGTAATTGACGGCTATAACCATCAGGCTTTTGTTGATTCGCTGACAATGACGGCACGCCGTTAGCAGAATTTCCCATTAATTTCCATTAAGAAATTTCCATTGATTCTCACTGCTGGAATCTATTTCCATCAATTATTTTTCCATTAGGTTACTTTTGACTCTTATGGTAATCTTTCGTTAAAGCTATAACTGTCAATCTTTTCAAGCTAATAGTAATCCTATTAATTAACCCTTATAACCTAATTGCTTGTAACAGCAAGGAACTATTAAAAAAATTATGTATATCGATGGGTTAATTAATTTTAACCAAAGTAGCCCGTATTTCGTACGAAAGAAAAATAGCATAGCTCTAATCTTTACAAATGACTGGCATAACAAATTTCAAGAGAAGCAGAAGAGAAAATAATGATCTTGGCTTGTTTGCGAGAATATCGGAATTTCAGAAGGCGTAACCGGATACTTCCTATCTAAAAGCTAATAAACGCCGAGCGACTGTTAGCATCTGCGACTATTGTTGAAGTTATGACTAATCAGTAATGCGAGTATCTCTCTCTCTCTTTTTCTCGTTCTGCGAACATATCTCTTCACGTGAATGACAGTCATCGACGGTACCCGATTCACCGACTCGAGTTACTGTACGCTTGTTTGCGAAGCCATTCATCAAATATCCTCTCTTGTGTGTGCTTTCATTACGTGTACGACCTCCCCCCCCCCCTTTCTTTCTCATCCGTCCAAACCTCATGTTCTAAGGTCTCCTGGCCACTATTTGTAATTGTTTGATTTTTAAACGACATCTGTAGGTCTCGACGTCGAGTGTACGTAAGTCTCGGCTTTCTAATGCGCGTATTACTACACGATATTCTATGGCTATAGTTTTGAGATAATACACACGGAGCTGTACCTTCGTGTTTGCCGCGTGTATATTTGCTTCTGGAAATTGAGTCGGGTTGAATTTCAAGAAATGAAATGTTAATTGATATGGTATCTTGTTGTTTATGGATGTTAAAGAGAAATTTGATATGTCAAATATTAAAAATATATTCTTGTAGGATAGGTATACTGAAAATTTCATTAATGTCGTTAATAATATCATTAAAAATGTTTTTACTTTTTGCTTCATTAATTTGTATCAAAAGATGAATAAAAATATATAGAGATATATTTTTCGTAAATAGAAAATTCGGACATACATTTGACATGATGTCATGTTGACAAGCTGGTTTCATCACTCGAAATTTATCAGATTGGATCACCACTTGGAAAAAGTCTCCAAGTTATGTGACGAAGCGGAAAGAAACGTTCGGAATTCGGTGGAATTCCCGAGATAGAAAAGAGGGTTAGAAACATGGAGGACAAGCGCCAGGGAAGAAAAGGTTTCCCGTTCTATCGGAAGGGAAGACCTGGAAAGTCCAAGTCATTGTCCCTTTCTTTGTATAATCGAATCATCTGGTGAGGCGAGAGAGAAGAATTTTTCTTTATCGAAACGATCAATGTATCGTGTCACTCCCTTCTCTCTTTCCTTCGCGAATTTTCATAATTCTTGGACAAGTGCCAGTGATGATGCCTTGGTATTCTGTAGTTAAAAAAAAAAAAGATTAGAGCGCTTGGACTCGATCCAATTATGTTCACTTGCTACCAAGCTACGTTCATTTAGGTATCTACACGTTCTCCAGTTTACTTTTTCAATTAGAATCGAAACTTCGATTTAATTTCTGTTTAATTACACAGGTGGACAAAAGTTGATAAAAGTCCACATATAAAAACCCAGACCATACTTGCCCAAAAGTTTTTGAATCCTAACCTAAAAGTACAAAAAATACGTTTTTTTTTGTTGCTATATTTGAGGTTAGGATATCTCGAAAACTTGACACGATGGTGCAATTCTGACACCAGATTCGGATTCTAAATGTTATCTTGTTACTGTGTTATTTTCGACGAATAGATACTCAGAGGCGTTTCTTTGCTTTCATGTTTATTCTCCAACTTAAGTGGTTGTAAAAATATTGTCTCCGACTATACTACATTAGAGTGTGATTTAAATACTAAGAAAAGATCCAGACGTCATATAAGGTAAAAATTCAAATACCCGGTTATTCCAAGATTATTACGATCCAAGGTATGCGGATATAGCCGATAAACTTTTTTCACGCTTCCCAAGTGGAAAGCAATCTGACCAGACGCGGGTTGCGTGTCTCGTTGAAAGATACTACGTGATGTTGGTTTTCCTCCTCTCTTTTACGAAAGAGTTCGAAAATCACCGCGTAAAGAAAAGAATCCACTCTCGTCTGGAAGGCTGAATCATTCCCGTAAATACTGCCTGCGAATTCCAATCGCGTAATCTTCTTCATTCTATCTGCGTCTATCTTACCGTCTATCTATCTCACTCGGCTCTTTTACGAGCTCTTGACGCACATCGCCGTACGTGGAACACTTGTTTTTGCTTTTTCAAGCAGATTATACCAGCTAACCCGAGTCTGAGAACTAATAAATTTTACGGTTGAAACTTTCGACGTTACAAAGTTTCGATTTGTACGGGAATGTACCACGCGTTATTTACGTATTCGAAGTGGAGTTCAATTTTGAAGGACCTTTTTTCGATCCTCGACCCCTTTTTTTTAACAGACATATTTAGTTCCACTAGGAAAGTTCAAAAAGCTATTTTATAAAGACTAATTTTCGAAAAAAAACTGAAATATCGTGAAATTATTCCATTCAGGAAAAATTCGAATCGAATTACCCTCGTACGGTTGTCAATACTTTTGCTGTCGGGTTATTCAACGCACGTAGTTGAATCGGAGAGGTAAACAGAGAGAAATCACGTTTATAATGCGAGTTCAACAAGTTCATTTAAGATCCCACTTATGCATGCGATCTAATCATCCGAATAATGCTGGTAATAAAACACGTTTTATAGAGCGCGTTTCGTTCGTCCGCGAGACAGCTCGCTCGCGGGGTTTCGGTCGTGCGTGAAAATGGAGTACTGGAAGACATGGGAAAAAATATATTAACTTGTTTTATTCTTATATGTAATATAAGTTTTTGTAAGTTAAATAATCTTTTTACCAGCTGACTGGTTTTATCGTCGTTGATGCAAATAGAAGATAAGACAGGGATTGAACGGATAAAAATTTATCTAAAGAACCTATCAATCGAATAAATCATAAAAAGCTTTTTCTTCTCGTTTATTATTCAGATAAATTTTGACTCATTCTCCGGTGAAGAAAACCGGTTGATGGTTGAATCGAAGGTTTACGTCTCAAAGTGGGGAGGGCAATGAAAGCACTTACATTTACGTCGGCAGCCCAGCAAACATGGAAGGTCGTTTAGAGATTCTAAGCCTGAGAGTATCGGTGACGCGATCGGACGATAAATCGAGTCTGTTCGTCGAAGCGCGACTTCCGCGAATTCCATGGAATCGCATTTACTTAACTTAATTTATCTTCTTCCTATTCGTATATTCGTGTTTTATTGAGAATCCGCGATAGCAATTATAGCGGTATACACTTCTTGGAATCTAACGAGTAGAAATAATCATAAACAACTTTTCTATTCCAGCTTAATTATTTAACGTAAGAACATTAATATTAATAAATATTTATGCAGAAAAAAGGATTACTTATCAATTTCTCCAAACCCAGTTACGATAAAAATTTACAAGCAAGAAAATGTTCTACCATCGTGAATTGGTTCAATTTTTCCATTCATCGTTTTTCAACGCAATCTTTTATTTTTTTCTTCCTGTAGTCAGTTATTTTGCAGGAAGAGTGACGATTACCAAGAGTCAGTCATCGGTCTCTGAACGGCCGCGAACGATGCTCTCGCCCACGTTGCTCTCCCCTCTCGTCTATCGTTTAACCTGTCGAACTCGACGGAATGGATAATCGTTCGGGCTGTGAACTTTGACCGTCGCTGGGTACATACGTGTATACATAAATACATAGATTCACACACAACGTTATCTTCGTGTATAGCCAACACCCGAGTAGCGTTCTTCGTTCGCAAAGAGTTAACTTTGTTAACGGTACGTGGACCGTCGGTAAACCCAGTCATGATGAGGACTTGGAACGTTAATAATTTCCATCGTACAACCAGTGTGCCAGACAAACAGAATTACGAGTAACTTTGACATTTCTCTATTGAAGCGTTACAAATTTTCTTCTCAACAAGCAGACAATAAACGTGGAATAACAAAATGAAGATAGGAAAGAATGAAACGTTAATAATTCTTGTCTCCCCGACCTACTTGTAAAAAATTTCTTTTCGGCAAAAGTCACACGTACGGTTTGTGTGTGTAATTACGCGTGAAAAATTTTTTTTATTTTCTCAGGTGGGAAAAAGTTATGCGGCAACGCGTCTTTGTTCTCTCTGTATTCCAAAGTTCCTTTTCAGTGCAATGGCGACGGTGGATACTACCGTGGCAACTTCACTGGTTGGTTAGATAAAGCGTGTGGTCCATGACCGAGAGAGAGAGGGAAAGAGTGAGATAGGAAATTCTTTCCCGTTCCTCTCTCTCTCTTTTCTCTCCACTTTGCCACGAAACGACCTTGGGAGGTCACTTTACCCGTAACCGTTCCTTCCTTCGTTCCTCGCTGAATACTATGCGAAGGAAGAAGAAAACTGGAACATCGTCCCGAAGAGCGGCTCTCCCTCTTCTGTGTTATCCTCTTCTTCTTTTTATTATGTATATGTGTTCGTGCGTGCACATATATGTTTCTTCTCGTGCCATCGTCATTTCCATAATGACCAACCGGATCGACCAGACGCAAAGTCGTCCGCCAGACGCACACAAAACTTTTTTTTTTTCTTCCAGTACCTACACCTCTTTGTTTTTTTTTTTTTTTGTTCTCATCAGGATCATCGTCGTTGTCGTCACGAGGTAAAACAGCGAGTGATGTATTGATGGATTAGGAGTAATTGAAAAACTTGCGAATGAGGATATATTTTATTTCCAAAGTTGTTTTAGGATTTTTCACATTTTATGATGAAGGTTTACATGCATTATATTATTTAATAATATCACTAATTATAATATTATTATTATACATATCTCATTAGTAATAATAAGTTGCAGTCGAAGGTTAGATCGAATCCTAGTTTCTACACTCATCTTGGACTCCCGAACCTGTATATAAGATTCGAATAACTGGAAAAAATGTACCTTTTTTTTTTCTTTTTTACATTTATTTTTCTCATTCTCGTCACATACGTACCTTCTACAAATTAGCTCGTTTTCCGCTCGAAATTACCGAAGTGGTGGGCAGATTTAACGATCTCTTGAATTTCGAAATTAACCCGACCTACTATATGGCGCGCGCGCGCGCATTTGCCACACTGGCACGAGACTAAAAAGGAAAGAAATCTAGGGGAAAAAAGGAAGAAGATTGACGTGGGGTGGAAAACAGAAAATGGGGTGTGGCTCGTCGGCTTTTCTTCGAACGACCTTGCATCGCTGCACAGTTGCTGCCCTTCGGGAAAAAGAAAATCTCTCATGCATACATAAATGAGATAGTTTGCGGTTCCGTAACATCATAGCGTGGGTTTCTTGCAATTTATGCACGCGTAAACGAAAACCAGAAACGTTGACTTTTTCTCGTGTTTCATTTACTTTACTATTTTTTTATTCTTCGTCACTCACCTTTCCGTTGCAATTTTTTTCCATACATTTTTTGTTGTTTCTCTTCTTTTTTTTCGGGTATTCAATGCCCTTTATCTCTCTTTCCAATTTTTGTTTCTCCCTTTCAGAATAGGCGCAGTTACTAATTGGAAGAACGACACTGTCGGGCGCCATTTAAATTTAAATTTTACCGCACGAAATATATATCGCTTGTCAACGACAGACGCGACCCAGACGAATTTTCCACATCGAGTTGTATAGACTCGTATTACGTTTTTACATACAATGCTCACGCTCGAATGAATTCGTAATGAATCACGCACGATTATCATCAGGAAACGCATTCGGTTTTCCTGTGAGTCGTTTTCAGATCAGTCAGAGGAAAGAAATGTGATTCTCGAAAAATTCTAATTCTTTTTTTTTTACGGGATAGTTCGGATAGTAAGCGAGCAGTTGAATTGAAAGCTTAAAATAGTTTCTGAGATGGGAAATAGAATGAGAGAGGGAGAGAAAGTGAACGTGTTTTGAAGAGAATAATTAGTACGAGGACGATGCACGTTCGCGCATTAAATCCAAGCCGAGAGAACGCACAACTGTTGCAGTCATAATGTCTCTCTCCCTCTCTCATCTTTTTTTCACTCGTCACAAGTCCATTTTTTTTTTTAGTCGTTCAGCACGTGTGCCACGAGGTCGCGAATGGATCGACGAAAGATCATCATCATCGTCGTTCCCGAGCTTTTTGTGCCTTCGTTCTATCCTCTCTCGTTTCATTTCATTTCGTTCAACATACTCGACTGACGTCTTAAGTCGATCGTAATTTTCTGCCATTCTTTCCTCTTTTTTTTTTTTTTCAAAGGTCTTTACTGGATTTAACTCGAGACTGTGCTATCGAGGTCTTTGATGACGAGGGAGAGAAAGAGAGCATGAGTCATCGTAGCTACGAAAGAATCATATATAGGCGGACAGTTTTGATTCTTTGTGTGCTTTTATACGCATATCGACGGTAATTAATGGTGGCATTTATCGCGAATGATTGGAAAGCCTGGTAATGACGCGGGCTGTTTTCATTTCGACGAGACAAAGAGAGTACGAGCTTGTGGTGTACAAGATAATCTTTCGGTTTAGAATTTTTGTGTATGGGAAGATTAACATTTTTTTCGGTCCTGTGTCAAGATAGACTTGGGATTTTATTTTGATATTGTAATGGAGAATGCTTTTTTATCTTTGTTGTATAAAGATGAAAAATAATTGATTTATAACAATAATAAAGTAATGTACTATACATAATGTGGACGATTATAAAGAAAAATATCATATGGACGATAAATAAGATTGTTCTTTTCTCTTATTCTTTTCGTCAGCACTACCTTCGATATTCGAAGAGCAAGCAATTTGTACTAGCGACGTTTTGCGATAATCACAGGAAAGTAACTTTATATGTATATGCGGTAACGTTGAAAGGACCGTATGAAGTACTTTGGAGAGGATTACGAAAAGTGCCCTTTTACCTACTTCCTGGAGGCTTCCATCTCTTCATCGTCCTCCAACTCTCTCTCTCTCTCTCTCTCTCTAGCGTTCGGCCTCTCTCCTAAACTCGTTTCGTTGAAAGTTCATATGCTCGAGGATTTCCTCGAGACTCTTTACTCCTCCCTCTCTCTCTTTTTCTTTCTCTCGCTCGAGAGTTTGAACGCATGCGAAAAGTGCGTTCTAACCGTGCCGCGGCGAGATAAGACGCGGCCGCGTAATCTCGGAAAATTTCATATCGATCCAGTACCTTTTTTCCCTACCCTTTTTTTCATTCTTTTCTACGTTGAATAATTTAAGAAAAACGATTGGTAAAAAACACAAGGTGAACCTTAACCCTTTGCGTTATGATTTAATTCGACATTTAATCAGATTAATAGGGGAGACCGGGGCTAGTTGTCCCAATTTTTGCGAAAATGGTCACCACCGCCGATTTCAATGTTTAATGGCTCATTTTAAAGATAAAAGCATGCAGAATAATGTTCCGTTGTCCGTTTTTCGATATCTTTCAGCAATGATGAGAAATTAATATTTTAAGTGTCTGAGTATGGGTCTTTTCCAAGCTTAAAACTGCTGTATCTTTCGAACCAGTCATCGTATCGAAACGCGACTTGTATATTCGTAAAGTAGAGACTTTATTCTTTCGAACGAGTATTTGATCGGGCAAATTCGAGATGCATCGATTTTTGACAAAAATCCTGATGTATGAATCAAGATTTAGAAAGAAGAAAGCATGCAGAATACTGTCCCGTTGTCCGTTTTTCGATATCGTTGCGGAGTGTTGAAAAATAAATTTTTTAAGTGTCGGAGTATGGGTCGTTTTCAAGAGAAAAATTACTGTAACTTTTTAACCAGTCGTCCTATCGAAGCGAGACTTGCATATTCGTAAAGAGGAGATTTTTCTCTTTCGAACGAGTATTTGATCGGGCAAATTCGAGATACTTCGATTTTTGACAAAAATCCTGACCTATGCATCATGATTTTTGTCAAAATGGTCACCACCGCCGATTTCAATGTTTAATGGCTCATTTTAAAGATAAAAGCATGCAGAATAATGTTCCGTTGTCCGTTTTTCGATATCTTCCAGCAATGATGAGAAATTAATATTTTAAGTGTCGGAGTATGGGTCGTTTTCGAGCTTTAAACTGCTGTATCTTTCGAACCAGCCGTCCTATCGAAACGCGACTTGCATATTCGTAAAGAAGAGACTTTACTCTTTCGAACGAGTATTTGATCGGGCCAATCCGAGATGCATCGATTTTTGACAAAAATCCTGATGTATCCATCAAGATTTAGAAAGAAGAAAGCATGCAAAATACTGTCCCGTTGTCCGTTTTTCGATATCGTTGCGGAGTGTTGAAAAATAAATCTTTTAAGTGTCGGAGTATGGGTCATTTTCTAGAGAAAACCAAAACTACGACTGGGACAACTTGCCCCTGGGACTTTTAGCCCCGGTCTCCCCTACTAGAAATTTAGAAAAAAAATAAAGCACAAGCTTGTCCAAACAGAGACTAATGAGCACTAAATCTCTGTCTCTGAATTCGTACTACTAGTCTCATACGATAATTTAAGGCAAAGGTTTAAATTAATTTTATGTTAATAACTACGACCGACCGATGATAACCTGTATCATCTCTTTTCCATAACTTTTCTTCCTCAAAATAAAAGATAATTTACTTTATAGTAAAATCCATGTTTATTAAAATTGGCATTCATAGAAGTTTTGAGATAAATCTTAGCCCCGGTTACCGGTGACCTCCACTATGTTGCTGAACGCGTTAAATTCTTTTTCACTTTTCATTTAGGGAAATTTTTCCAGCGGCTCGAACGAACGCCTCTGAAAAATTCCCTTTTCTTTCTTCCTCTTCCCTTTTTTTTTTTAAGCTCTCGAGCGTGGGTGGAATCTTCGCATCGTTGAACGGTAGACGACGCGAGTCGATAGAAGCGTTTCTCGTTCGCGGATTACAGCACGACGCCAAGTAGATATGTCATCTCTCTCGCTCTTTCCTTCCTTTCTTTCTCTCTTTTTCTCTGTGTCTTTCTGTTATCCAGTCGGTCGTTCAAATACGCGTTTTCACGTCGCTCCGACGCGACGAAAAGAATCATCGCCTGTTTGTATATGTACATTTACATATACAGGGTGTCCGGTTCTAGGTGTCCAAGCGGAAAACTATATGTGTACATCAATGATTTGAGTCGAAAAGTCTAATACTATTTCCCGAAATTCGGCTCAGTTAAAAAGTTATTAACAAACAAAGATCAGCCAATCACAGCGAGCAGAGACATGTAACATTGTTTATTATGTATTGCTCCTCCTAGGGCTTCATTTCTTGCCTAGCTGAAAGCTTTAGTGAACAGCCTTCCTTCGCTAATCGCCCTAATTGGCAAATCTTTGTTAGTTAATAACTCGTTAACTAAGTCGAATTTCGAAAAATGGTATTACACTTTTCGATTCTAGTCATCGACGTGTACATGTAGTTCTCCGCTTGGACACCTGCAACCGGACACCCTGTATACATTTATATGCCCGATGTGTTACAAGCGCGCGCGCACGCATGCACCGAGTCCGCGTACTTTGATACGCGAGTGCATAAGAATTCTACACCGTACGGGAGTCGAGAGCGCAGAAATGTCGAAGCGCCACATTCCAAGGCTTTTTAACGACTGCAACCCTCTTTTCTCGATACGCGCCCATTAATAGTACCCTTCGCTTTTTTTTTTCTTTCTTTCTCTTTCGATAACGAAGCTCATCGAGCGTTGGCTTCGAAACAAACGCGAGTTTCGACTCTTTCGAGCGGATCGCAAACGTTCCTTCATTACGAGTGCGATATCGAGTCGCTACCCAATGAGAGATTGCGTACAGTATGTGTTTACGAGTGTGTGTATCTCAAGAAATCGAGATAATCGAATTTTTCATGCTTCGCCAGATTATAGAGATACTACTGTATTTGAAAATCTTATCTAAAGAAATGATAAATAAGTTTTACTCTTTCGCACACACTTTTTCATTCATAAGATCTCTTCTAGATTCTAATCTCGATCAAAAGTACGAACTTTTCGCTCTAATTCTAATAGAAAGTTGGAGAAAAGAATTCATTAAGTCGATCACGGATTCACGTGAAAAGAAGGAGTACGATTAACTTCATAATTGAACGAAGTAAAGAGCGTAGAAAACAATATGGCGCATGGCGCGTAGATGAGATCGCGAGATGCAGAGAGTTGGTTCGGCTTGGAATCGAGCTTCTCAGCATTCGTGCCAATTCTAGAGATATTCTAGTAGAATGTCACGAGGTCGCGTACGAGTGCCGGACACGCCGCGAAAATAGCTCGCAAAACTGCCTTCGATGCACCAACGCTTTTGCGATCCGCCATATTTAAATATGGCGAGCTTCTACATTTTCATTGGGTTGGTTATAAAATTTCTTTTTCCTTGGGAAAGTTTTAATCCGTCTTCCTATCTAAAAACATGCTAGCAGTCTTTAGGAAAAAAAGAATAAGGTTAAATCAAGCATCGAATTCTCGTTACCGGTAGACCGAAGCTTGGCGAACGGTTTCGAAAGAAAAGCTTTGCCCACCATATTGGCACGAGAATACTTGGCTATTGTTACTGACTCGTGTAGTCAAAGTGGAGAAAACGATAGAAGATAGAAAGATAGAGAAGAGGGGAGAGGCAACGTGGCCGTAGTAAGGCAGGGATTCTGGCCCTAAGGGTACTTTTCGGAACAATCGTTCTTTCCATTGTTTCCTCGTAGTCTCGTAGTATCGAGAAAATCGTAAAAAAAGAGAGCCAGGAGATAAAAGAATGAAAGAGAGAGACACAGACACACTGTTTTTAACTCTAGTACACGTCTTCGTACCTCTTTATCTTCCGATGCACGCGCCACCTACTTCGAAGGAATCTAAAAAGCCTTAAGGCCCGCCGAGAGAATTTCTTCCTCTTTCTACTTTTCCACCAGAAGAAGATGCACGTGAAACGAAGATGACGTTGGAACGAAACAGGTCGTCCGTGGCTTATCATCGGAAAAGCGGCTATACCTCCTCTCCACTCTTTACTACTACCGGTCTTCCCTTTTATTTTTCAACGCTGCTATTCGCGACGTTAAGAATCGAAACTCGCGAAAGAAACTACCACGTTTCTGTATCTTTCTTCGAGACTATCCAGAAGAATCTTTCTATTTTCTCATCCTCATAATCTATCAAGCTTTTAACCAATACACCCATCGATGCAAATGGCTAATCGCGCACTAGGTAGTACTCCAGCTTATAGGAATCCATCTGAAGAAACTTTTTCAATCTTTTTGCAACGAGTCCGTTGCACTGGTCGTATAAAAAACGGTCGCAGCTTCAAAGCATTTTCTCCGTTGTATTCTTATTGCAAATACGTGTAGTAAGGAGTCTCTTATCGATCTCGTATTAAAGCGTGGAAAGAATTTTTCTTCGTTGGCTGCCTCACGGTTTACTTTCAGCAACGCATTAAGACGACATATTACTAAAAAGCATCCTTTTCATTTCTACCTTAACGTCTAGAATGAGAAACTACCGAAGAGGAACGAGGATAAAGCGTGAAGAAGATACGCCTACCAATTTTCTCCAGTGCACGTTTCGCTAATCGTGCGAGATAATTACCTACGCCATTATGCAGCGAGACGCCTTTTGCCCGAATCCTTACGTAACCATTTATCGCGTGAAACTCGATGACGATAGCGCATCTTGATACACCTCTCTAATGAATCACGTTAGCTCTTCTCTCGTACAATACTTTCTGCGAAAATTTTAAGTGCATTTTTTCTTCCCCCTCTTCTTCTTCACATTTTATTCGATTTTTTATCTCTTTACACATAACGACGTTTATTTTACGCGAGATCGTTAATTAGCTTAGCTTGCTCTTCCTTTATTTGTTCAATTCCTGTTTTATCGTGAAAGCCGACTCAATATTTGTTATTAGGTCAGAGTTTAAACGTGATCATTTCTTTCGACTATTTTAACCCTTTAACGGTGGTACTTTGTTTTGGAAATGTTTATTTACGTGTGCAATTAGCGTACAACGTAAATGCATCTACTGTAAATTTGAATGGAATTATACCAAAGTGTACTAATTTATTTTTATAACTAGTATACTCGGCGTTATATCCCAAAAAATGGTAATTTTTTTTGTACGTTTGTTAAATACCGTTAAAAAGGGTTTAAAAACCTTCTATTAAAGTACATCGTCGATCTTTCTCGAGCAGTCACTTTAACAGGAAGCGAATAGCCACCACTCTCTCTCTCTCTCTCAACGTCAGAGTATCGTTGTTATTCGTGACTGCTGGCGACGATGACAAATATTTGAATTAGACTTGCAAAAAGCAACGCCTTGAGCATTCTACGGTATGACGGTCCGTGCCATCGTCATATCGAGTGACTCGACCGATCGTGTGTATTCGCTCGAACAAACATCAAAGCGGTAGGCGATCGTTCGGGGACGCATAATTAAATCAAATCGGAAGATTCCACGAGTATGGGACTTTAAAAACGAAAAGCCAGTTCTATCTACTACTCGATCTATTTTTAATCTTGTTTAATTTTCTGTTCGAATCTCCAATTTCAATTTATTATATTTATTATTTCTGTTTTTCTAGGGCGAAATAATGTAAGTCACGTTTTAAGAAAAATTTCAATTTATGCGTTAACACGTTCGCGACAGGTCATCCTTTTAAAATTAATTGGGATAGCTGGTATTTGATTAGACAAATTTTGTAAGAGTAGTCGGTATTTTACATTTTAATAATTGCCTTTAAATTTGAATACTATAGCATTCACATCCGTGAATGTGTTAACTTAGGTCAGGAATACATTAGTAGCACAAAAATATTGGTTAAATATTATACATATGTAATCAATA
Organism: Ancistrocerus nigricornis; assembly: GCA_916049575.1. Taxonomy (NCBI): domain Eukaryota; kingdom Metazoa; phylum Arthropoda; class Insecta; order Hymenoptera; family Vespidae; genus Ancistrocerus; species Ancistrocerus nigricornis. Next base: position 2,666,730 of record OU696669.1, on the reverse strand, counting down.
TTTCGTGCTACTAGAGTAGTATTTGTGTTATTAGAAAATGCATAGCAGCACGCATGTAGCTATAAAACAAATTGCTTTTGAAAATCGTTAAACAGCAATATGTATCCTGGAAGTGAAAACACGTGACTTATATTGTTTTGCTTCAAAGGGCGCTCTACATTTCGAAGTAGAACTGATCGATTAGAACTGAATCAGTTTTGACTGAACTGTCACCTTGCCCACGCACTATGCCATTAGCAGTTTCATTCTGACTGTCGGAACGAACTGACGTTTTTATAATTCAAGAAAGCGAATTGTTGTGTTACAGTCCTTTAACTCTAATATCCAAACTCTAGTCAATTCTATATAATTACTTAGATCCAGAGAATTTTTTTATAATTACTTCGAAGACCATTAAAAATCTGATGTGACTTTTCATGTCGACCGCTGTACATTTAAATACCTTATACGTACAGCGGTTGACATTAAAAGACAATCAGTCTCTCGTACTGAGTTCAGTCTTATCAATACAACCCAAATTCCCTGATAATATGTTCGATCAACTAAAAAAATGAATATCTACCCAGATTTGGTATTCCTTTCACACAGAAACGATATCTCAATCTCTCATAGATTTCGAATTGCAACCTTTATTCACCGTCGTCGGTCTTATTTTATCGACGCATAGAAACGCGTATCGGATGTTTGCGCGTAGAACGAAGAGAATGACGAACGAACGAACGAACGAATTACATCGCTTTCTCACGCATCGACGGGCCGTTTCGTTCGAGAGGACCGGATGCGGACCTTGCAGCACAAAAGCAACTCTGCTGCAGAGAGTACAAACACGTAGACTATGTACACAGGTATACACAAGTCTATATACATATATAGATATAAACACGTGTGGAGAAAGAGGCATATAAACTACACTCATACAAAGTTAACACGAGGGACATCGTTCTACCGAACGCATGCCGGTGACGAAGACGACCAGCTTTTATTGTTCTCCTTGTCGTATCGTGTGCCCGCCTGCTGTCCGGTTAACGAGCTCCATCGAGGACACAAGAACGAAGAGAGCTCGGGGTCTTCCGGTCCGACTCATCTTTTTCCTAACCCCTCCCCCCCCCACGCCATGGCACTACTGCTCTCCAACGCGTCTTCCTCGAGAAATTCAGAGGCAAAAATGCAAATTACCATCGACGGAAGCGCGGGCTCCGCCCGTGAATATCGGAATATGTAGACGGAAGAAGGATAAAAGAGGGGATGGGTTGTTTGGAGTGGGATATACGTTCAAAAAGTCGAAACGACTACTAACGGCAGCGACATCTGTAATTGGTCGCGTCTGGTGTATACCTTGCTCGTGAATCTGGTAAATCTCGTGTTTCTATATGTTTTTGCAGCTCATCTTCTTGCTTGATATATATTTTTAACGGATTTTAAAATGGAGGTTATCAAGTCGACTATACTTTTTTGTAGGTTATATGCTATTTTCGCTGATTGTGAACCGATTTTAATTATTCTTTTTTTTATTAAATAGGCTATATTTCAAGGTTGGTTCTATTTAAATTTGTAGAACAAATTCAACTCCTAATATCCAAAAACCACTAAAAATTGAAAAATAAATTTTTACCCAAAAAAAAAAAAATATAAAAATATAAAAATATAAAAATATAAAAAGTTAAAAATAATATTTTTATACATCATTACACATCATTTAATAATTATTTAAAAATGTTTGTAGTCGATTTTTTTTTTTCCCTTAAATTTACTTTATTTTATTTTTCCACGGATATTTCCGGAAAAACTTTCTCCTGCAAACTACCTTCTCTCGCAACCAAAGTTACTAACTATATAATTACTGCTCTATTTATTTATTTATTTATCCTCAGGATTGATCGATCGGTCTAACACATGTGATCACTCGTGTCACATCCGCTAATTAGTTCGGACGATCGAGGTACCGAGCGAGTAATGCGAGCAACTAATTAAGGATAAATAAAAGGGAGTGCCGAGAATGAGAGAAAGAGGGTTGTGACGAAGGTTCGCTCTTTTACTCGCCGTGGTGAGAGCGTCGAAACTCGCTGCCTGGCTGCGTTGCGATTTACGAAGCGATTCGAATCGTCCTGTGTCGTAATCCTCCCTCTGCGTAAAGACACACACATATATATATGAAACGATGTATAAAATACTTGTGGTCTCTTTCTCCTCTTTTTTTCCTCCCATGTATTCACAGGTATTACGCAAACGCGAATATCGTTTTGAAGGGAGGAAACAGCCCTCTTTTTTTTTCGAACGGTAGAGACTCCGAATCGGAAGTATTATCGCCCCCTTCGATCGGCGTTACGCACGCAGGGCCACACCTTCGGTAGACGTATTCACGATTTAACGACCGAGCTGAAACACCAACGACACACCAATATCACCAGAGGGGATGTTTCGCCCTATAGCGTTACCGTCTGACTTCCGTTCTATGTACATGCGTTTTAGAGACATTGTCGAGTACATTCAACCCCCCCTTTCTAACTCCTTTAAGGGCACTGTTGCTAAGTCCTTCGAAATGGTCGAAACTTGCTGCAAGAAATCTCTGTTTTTGTTTTCTACAGAAGAAAGGATTAGACTTCGTATATTTTAGTCTCTTTCTCTTGGGGAGTATTTGTGTTCGTTGAGATAACCTATGAAAGAGCAAAGCAACCCTTCTGAAATATCAGAATTATCTCGTTCTCTGTTGTTACCGTAAGGAAAGATAACGAGTGAGAAGTTTAACATTTTGTGTTGATCCATTTGCCAGGGTTACTTGCTGTCTTTGAAAACACTTTATGATACTTCTAGGACACTTTAGAATTATTTTATCCCAACGAATACTTTCTACCTTCGTTAGGTATCAAACGTTAGGTATATCGACTGTATCTCGTACCATCTGCTTGTTTCTCGCGAGTCATCCTCGTCTCTCACCCTCTCCTCGAAACTCTCTTTCTTTTTCCCGATCGAGCGTGATGTTCTAAATGCTTGAAACGTTGATGGAAACGAACGTTAAAACGTAAGGGAGAACACACCATATTTTTTCCCCTTCCCGCTCTTCATTACGATCGTCGAGGGTGTCTTCCATTATGAGAGACATCCACGTGTCGTTTCATACACACTTTCGTCATCTTACATATGTACGACTATGTATATTTCACTGCGTATGCGTGTATTTGCATGGCGTGTTTTTCATTCTCTCTCTCTCTCCTGCGTTATGATAAATATTTTATCATCGCATGTTCGTGCGATTTTCCCTGATCGACGTAATATCGTAAATGGGCGCGTCGTTTGTACGCGGTCATCGATTTTTCCCTAGCTCTCACTCTGCCATTACGCTGCTAGAAAACACTAGTGGGTAGGTGTGTTCAGGAAAGCGTTCTTCGATCGACGATGTCCGTTTCGCGTTCGTCGTATCTACCACTTTGTACGTACACTTAACCTGTTTTTATGCGAATTTTTTTTTATACGGTTAAAATTTTTTTTTTTTAATTGTGAACATTAGTTTTGTTAGTTATTTATGAAGTTTTGGAATATTTTTTATTTATGTGGTCCCTATGCACTGCATAGGTTTGGGTGTATACGTAGGATTAACTACCAATGGCGAAGAAATTCTGTAAATTTTAACTTAAGAGGTTAGAAAGATTTGCCCACGGATTTTTTTTAATATAAATTGACAAGAAACGTGAAAGTCAAGTCTCCTTATATCGTGTAATTAAATATATAAGAATCTCTAAAAAAGCGTATACCGCGATTGGTTCGTTCGATAAGCCGATCACTCATTGGCTGGAGAAATAACTGGATTAGCCTTTCTCGCCGAATGGCGAATAAATAACTGCATTAATCGGAGTACCTCTAATTTCGTGCCGTAACGGCAGTCGTCCGGGGCTCTCTTACAACCTCGCTTTGCATAATACCGTAAAATTTCATTAGGTAACCCTCTCGTAATCGGTGACACTTTTATTTTAGGCAGACCCTCGTGTTTTAGTACACACAAATACAGTGACGGTCAAAAATTTAAGACCACTCTTTAAAACAGAATAACTTTTTTGTAATTCAACCAAATGATTTGAGATTTTGGAAGAAAATAGAAAGTTTAGCTTCCTGTAAATGGAAAAAGTCATTTTTTCAAACTTTTTATTTAATCTTATAATAAAAATTAAAAAATTTGCATCCCAAAAATTTTATTTAAATCGGTTAACATTCTTCCGAGCTACAAATGTTTAAAGATTGCAAAATAAAGTTGATAATCGCTGAAATCGGCCTGATTTTCGATCTTATTCTGCAATTTTTATGCACTCGTAGCTTGGAAGAACATTAACCAATTTCGATATAATTTATAATATGCATATATCTTATCTAAATTTACGCAAGGCAATTTTTCAATTTTCATTATAAACACAGATAAAAAAAAGGGTGCATATCAAGAATTCCGTGTCCCTATTTTTTTTTTATAATTTTTATATCAAATGTATGTACAACATCGCGTGATCCGATGAATTGACGTATGGGAAGGATCAAATTATCGATAGATCTACGTGCGAGACGAAACCTTAACATTTCTCTCACGTTTCCTCGGATTACTGTTCGGCCATCGCTGGACATTTGTCATCATCGTCCGTAATCGTTGACGGAGGATCACGTTGCCGACATATCCTGCTTGTAGTAAAGCCCTCATACGGCTTAACGGCAGCTAAGCAAACACTTTTGGGGTAGACACAAAGAAAAGTCAACTTTGTCCCGTTCACGGAAAGGAGTTGGCCCAAGGTCATCGGTCGCTAAAGCGACGTTATTGTGGCCAGGGGATCAATGGGAGCCTGTAAAACGTAGATCGGTGTTATTTTAGTTATTTACACGGCTCGTAACTTTGGTTGTTGAACTTGGCAGGATTTTTTTCAATAACGAACATTTTTCTATTCTTATATTTTAACGTGCAGTGTTATCAGTGGAGTACTTGTGATACACTTGAGATTGTACCGAAATTGCTTGTACTTATTATTAAATTTTTTATAAGCCAGAGTTTTCGATTGCTTTTTATATTTTTTGATATTAGTATTTAGGAAAAAATGGGTTAAAGCGGTGTCACACACGAATCAGAGAATTTTTTGACGCTTAGTCTCCTTATAGCCGAGAATTTCCATTCACCGAGTCAAGTGGGGTGGGAAAGAAAGCCGGCCTGTGCTAACGTTAATTATGCCGGATATCCTTTGTTTAACGATTAATTAAAAATTGTTTTCTATCGCAGCATACCACATATTTTATTCATGGGTATCCATCGATAAGGGGGGAGGATGGTTTAGGAATTCGACAGTGATTTTTAATAAATCGATAAACAAAATTTTGTATGCATGATAGCTATTTTGTAGACAAATTTGATGATTTACAATAACATCAAGCTATCTTTTATAAATAATTATGGTGTTATAAAATTATTCTATCCTGATGAAGGTTAATAAAACAATGTAAATACCTTAATGAATCGTTAATGGACCCCCCGCTAACGTCAATAACAACGATATCTTGTTATCGATTATAAAACGATTTCGAAAATATTTAAATTATAATTAGCCCAGAAAATTAATTCTTTTTCTATCCTCGTACCACTTACGAACCTGTTCAATAAAACTTTATTAATTTTCTGCATTTTTGAACGAAGTCAAAGCCCGAGAACGCGAAACTAACTCGCCAACTTATCGTAACGATAAAAAGACACGCACGGTGTCCGGTGCGATTACGAAATCCCGTGGAAGTGAGACACACGCGCCGTTGCCTATGGAATTCTTGGAATTTCCGTTGAGAACGCGACCGCTCGATGGGAAAATTGTCTGCCGGCTCGATGTGCTTAACGCAATCGTTGCAAGAAATTGCAGCAGTCGGTGGTTATTCGGTCAAGATGAACGGCTGACGCTCATCCACCGTATATCATCGTCGTCCTTGTCAGAAATTCGCATTGTGTTGCAAAGAAAGAAAAACGGATACCGGATCTGCGGACCTACATTACATGCAAAACGTTGAATCGACTCGTTTATTCATAGTAAATGACTTTTCTATAAAAATAAAAAAAAAGGCAACATTGCCTACTGTCGAATTAAGTAACTTCCTGCTTTTTCAAATTCGGTTAATTCCTTGCACTCGAGGGTGACCAGAGACCAAAAATAAGAGTTATACAGGGTGTCCCATACAAGTATGTCCAAAGACTAAAGGCTTGTGCACCTGATAATTCTGAGTCGAAAGGAGTCCTAAAAAGTAACATATGCCAAGTTAGTTTACGAGTTATTAACTAATAACGATATGCCAATCGTGAAGCGCGGAAGCGATAGGTGGCCTCTTGGATCTATAGGTTTAGATTTCTAGTCTAATTAATTCAATTTTTGGAATACCCCACGAACATTTCTTGAGCTAATTCCATTCTGGATTATATCTAGACATCTAAGTCACCACATAACCATTACACACCCAATCCATCCCAACTCTTATAATATACTGTATTACATTCAAGGAACCCTAAACATGCTAATAAAAGATATAAATTTTTTTTCCAGCAACTGAAAGATGAGCTTGGCGAGGTCGTGGCCGAGATGGAGGCGATGGAGGGCGGAGGTCTCGTTGCAAACGAGACTAAGCCGACGAACAAGGCGAAGCAGACGTCGATCGGACGTAAGAAGTTCAACATGGACCCGAAGAAGGGCATCGAGTACCTGATCGAGCACAACCTGTTGGCACCAACGCCAGAGGACGTCGCACAGTTCCTTTACAAGGGCGAGGGTTTGAACAAGACAGCGATCGGCGATTATCTTGGCGAACGGCACGACTTCAACGAGCGAGTTCTACGAGCGTTCGTCGAGTTACACGATTTCACCGATCTGATCTTGGTTCAAGCACTGAGACAATTCCTCTGGTCCTTCCGTTTGCCTGGGGAAGCACAGAAGATTGATCGAATGATGGAGTGTTTCGCTCAGAGATACTGTCAACTAAATCCAAATATATTCACCAACACCGATACCTGTTACGTTCTCAGCTTTGCTATCATTATGCTGAACACGTCGCTTCACAATCCAAGCGTCAAGGACAAGCCCAGCGTCGAGCAGTTCATTTCCATGAATCGTGGAATCAACAACGGTGGTGACCTGCCACGAGAGTTGCTCGTGGTAAATATCATTTTGTACTTTTTCCTTCCTTTTTTTTGTTATTTAAGTAAAAGGGTTCTCGTGTATTTCGCTCTCTTAAAGCGAAATTTTTCCTCAAGAGGATTTTTTTTTTGACTTACCGACCGAGTTCTCGGTACTACACTCGACACCCTGTAAAAAATCGGGTGAATTCGAGAGGGCTGACCCTGCAATGCCTCGCCCACTCGTCAAACAAGTGGATCTTCGTGGAGACGGCTCAATCGCGTCGGCTATCTCGTTCACCTGACCTCTCGGCCCAATTAGACGACTCCCTTGGAGGAGGCCACGTCAAAAACGCTGTTACCACTCTCTCGCGAAGATATCGAGACTCGTCGAGAGAGACCGACGGAGAGAGGCTAATGAAATTGATGGATTGCTGTATGAAAGTATTCGTAGAAAATTGTTTTTTTTTTTGAGTTCATTGCCGTCAAAAAAGGAAACTGTCTAGAAATTATTTTATCACGAAAAAGAAACCACAGAAAGAAATAGGTTTCTTCCGGTTTTGATATATGGATGGATTTCTTGGAAGTGGAGTGGTCTAGTTTTGGTTAACTGACACTTTTTATATAGTAATTACCAAAATATGTAGTCTTATAATTGGATTTTTAGGATATTTCTTTCCTATTTTGAAGATTCTTATACAATTTTCTTAAGGGGCAGTCGTTACTTGTAAATAAAAAAAATTCATTTTTTTTAATATTAAAATGGCATGTTGGTACCATTCCCTTGATCTTTTAGTAGGACATAGTGAGATTTCCAGATTTTCCGGTGCCTGAATTTTTATTTATCATTTTTCCCGTAATAAATCATTGTCAACTAATATCCCATAAAAGTTTCAAAACGAAATTAAAAAAAAAAAAATATGTCTGGAACTCAGGAGGTTTAATGGCAATCATTTTTCTTGCTTTTTTACCCAACAAAATTAGTCATAATCGTTCGAGTTTTGGGAAATATGTCGTATATAGCGAATACACGACCGATTGACTTTCGCAATGAGATGTATGAAGCAATTGGCGAGCTTATGCAAGTCGTTGGATGGAATGAACGTCGGTAGTTGGACGCCATGATAGCCAGAGGAGTACGAAGGGGTGCCGCGGTGAAATGTCGCTATTCCGTAGCGATGATTCTTTAATGACAGATTTATGCGGACCGTCAACGATAGTAACAGCACCGGTAACGCGAGAATGGCTCTCTGATAGCTATTGAAACGATACTCGTTATAGTTGACCATTCACAGGCGCCAATCACTATCGTATTATCGTACTTTCATTCTTCATTGAACCCACGCTTGCTCGATAAAACGTTTTTATTTATTGGTAAATCAATCGATATTGTTATAGCCGAGGAAAGTAATAAAAATAGTTCTTACCTTTACTATTTTAGATTAAAAATAACGCGATATATTTAAAAAGAAGATAAATTTGCTAATCATGAAGAAATGAGAGCCTTGAGAAAACGTGGGTGTTAATTTTCAGTTGAAATAAAATTGTGTTGAACGTCGATTCGATAAAACACTCTCTCTCTTTTTATTTATTAGTAAATTGATAAATTTTGTGATAGTTGCGAAGAGTAATTAAAAAAAGCTCGTACTTTTATTATTTACAATTAAATAAGTTTCCCAAGAATTTGAGACCGATTTTTAATTAAAAAATTGCATTGAACGTGAATCTGATAAAACATTGTTTCATTCCAGAGCCTCTACGAAAGTATAAAAACGGAACCATTCAAGATCCCGGAAGACGATGGGAACGATTTGATGCACACCTTCTTCAACCCCGATAAGGAAGGCTGGCTTTGGAAGCAAGGTAATTTCCTGCCGACGCGTCACCCGACACACACCATCCGCAGCCTATCCTACCAACACTTCCACTTTTTGGTCCCTTTTCGACTTAGCTTCACTTCTAATACCGTCCGATCTCTTCTCCTGTACGCATCCACGAGAGAATTCTAACGCGAAGTCAAGTCTCCGTGCTTGCTCACGGTTTTTTTTCTGAAGAATTTAGAAAAATAAAGGAAAATAGATTAAAAGGAGAAATAGAGTTCCTCGAGTCACTTCCGATTTAAATTTAAAAAAAAAATTGAGCTAAAATAAAAATAGTGAGAAAATTACTAAACTTCTTTACAATTTCAAAAATTACAGTAGTTTGGTTCAATTATAACAAAGCTATTCTGCTTTAAAAGTTGTACGAATATTTTTCACACCCACTGTACCTGCATAACGTATATAATACATTAAATTTTGGTAATAAAACATCCCTTCTTTGTAATTTAAATATAAATTTGGTACGTCCATCGTTTGTCTAGTAGACACAATATTCAATAAATTCATTCACTTCGGTTAGAATACGTGTTCTACGAACAGAAAATCCGGGAAGTTAGCGCGTGATCATATAATTTTTCTTATTACGAGTATTAACAATGATAACGGATGGCAAGAAGGAGAGGAGGAAGGACGAGTGAATCACGTTAGTTGTGTCACCCGAATTAGCGCTTTTAATGCTTGAAAGGAGGCCTATTCTTATTATATTCTTATCGCTTTGTCCCTCTGCTGCCCTGACGGAGACAGCAGGTAAATAACGCATTCGAGAGACATCATCGATTCCGATAAGCCTAAACGTAATTATGATTGTTTCAGGCGGACGTTACAAGAGCTGGAAGAGACGGTGGTTCATTCTAAACGACAATTGCCTTTATTACTTCGAGTACACGACGGACAAGGAGCCACGCGGCATCATCCCGTTGGAGAATATACAAGTTAGAGAGGTTCAAGATAGGCACAAGCCGCATTGCTTTGAGCTTTACGCGGCGGGATCGGAATTTATCAAAGCTTGTAAAACCGATAGCGAGGGAAAGGTGGTTGAAGGTAAATGTCACGATTTCTTAGATTATTTATAACGTTCGTGATTTAATTATAAACCCTTGGAGTATCTATAAACTTTTCAAAGCGCTTGTATATATTTTTTATTCGTTTAGTCAAGTTATTATTAAAAAATCGAGACAATTTTATTTCAAGAGCATATACGTTGTAAACATATTTGTTATATTGAACATTTGTCTGTCAATAGGCAAGCATACCGTGTACAGAATGTCCGCGGCAACGGACGAAGAGAAAGATGAATGGATTAAATGCGTGCGGTTAGTAAACTCATATACTTCAGACACCCTTAGCTATTTCTTTCAAAATGCGAATGATTTATCTTATCTAAATTTTTTTTTTTTCCTTCCAGGCAAAGTATATCACACAATCCCTTCTACGATATGCTAGCCGCGAGGAAAAAAAAAGCGCAGAAGACGAACGTCTATTCGAAGAGTTAAACGGCGCCTAGGACAGAGTTTCGCGAGAAACTCGATGACATAGAAGACTGTAATTGGATCTCGAGCTCGCTTAGAGATCCTAGAACACGATCAGGAGGAACTCTGATCGACGACAAAAGCATCGGCAGGATGCGCTGAAGGAACGGAGGCAAGATACCCAGTATGGCACTGAGGATGATCACGCAAGTATCAAAGGATTACGGTTTGGTTCGGAAAAATGTGCAGTGCCACGAAGGAAAGGATTGCTTGTCTCTGAAGATCGATCGGTGATTCCATGTCATGATGGATTTAGCGCTTGCCGAGGTAGCCATATGCTGTGAGCAACGATAACAAAAACAACAGGATATAAGATCATTAAAATATAAAAACAAATTATGAAACAGCTCGTTAAAAAGACAGAAAAATAAGAGCTGTAAATAGCCTTACCGTATTCGTACATCGAGTTCTTAAATTATTCAAAAGAAAACGACAAAAAACAAAAAAACACGTGTAAAGCGTCTTGATTTGTATAGCTTTATAGTCAAAAGACAGAAGTAGCCAGTAGTAGTGACTACTACTCGCTCTGCAAGAGTAGTAAAGAGTGAAATCTTTTCTACTATTTTTTCCCCGGCAGCTTTAAGGCATTATCGAGGCTCTAAACGATCGTTCGAAGAGACTATTGCCAAGAGAGAGAGAGAGAGAAAGAGAGTGAGAGAAAGAGTGCATGTGGGTGTGAGATTATTATTTATCTTGTAAATGTCTTTCCTCGTGTATATATCCCGTGTCTAAGGAAAGATTAATAGAAGACTTAAATGGGACGAGAACTCTGATTTCGCGTTTGAAGTAAAGTCTTCGTTAATGAAATCGAAGAGGCGAAAAATATGTTTAAGGAGCGTGTATCAATGTGATAGTTGTGTATTTATTTGAACAAATGTGAATAGTTAAGACTAGCTAGCCGCGTTTCAAATGATACGTCGAAACTTTCCTAGACTGTACATTGTCGTACAGTTTGTAAGTATGGCGCGATCGGCCAATTTATTAACTTTTAGATTAGAATGTTCTTCGTTTGAATATTAAGGAAAAAAAAATATATAAATATATATATACATATAAATATATATATACCTATATATACATAGTAAGTATGGAGGTTATAACTTCATACGCTATATATATTGCAATATAGTAGTTATATATTATCGTTAAGTAGCAACTCGATGAGAAATGAAAATTCAAAACGTCTGCATATATCCTGTTTTTACGAAAAGAAAAGAAACTAGATAAAAAAGGATAAGAAGAACAAGACGAGTAATATATCTGCAGATACGATTAATGCATATTGTACGCGTATACTTTTTAACTTCGATAATTTTTGAATCTGTGTGTCTAGAGCCGCATAATTTACGGTAATTGATAATTTACGCAGGATATTGTTTACCTGAGAAGCCGTATTCAAGCCGCAAAGAGTATTCTAGCAGTTGCTGGCTCGAGAATGCAGGTGCCTTTAAGATCTTCCTCAAAAGCTAGTCATAACAGCGGTTCCGCCATAGACAAGAAGGAAACTAGAGGGGTACCTTTTTTGCTGTATACAAGGAAATATTGGACATCGAAGACGCCTTATTACAATACACTTTATTGATAAACAAAGCGCCAGAAGTAATTATATAACGAATAATGATATAGCGTATAAGTTTTTTAATATGCCACGTTAAACGGATGATAATGAAAAGTCGCGTCGAGATAGGAAAAAAAAAAAGAAGAAGAAATAATCACACGCGACATTCAGCACACGCATCGACGTGATGCGTTAGTCTCGCGAAGATGAATTTTCTAATGCGAATAAATAGCGTGCAGAAAATAACGTCACAAACTAAATAATGATGTATAATTGATGACCCGTCCTCAATGATATATTAGAAATATTTCGGACCTTTTTTTTTTTTCTTGTTTAGAAGATTATTAACAAGCAAAATGAGAACACAGACGTGGATGAAATCAGAAGTGAGGAAAAAACTTTATGAAATATCGCGCACACGAAAAACGCATTCACTTAAGCTTTAATTAATCGATTAATTAATTACGTCTTTTTTCTCGCTTTAAGAGTTTAACGTTAAAGGCATTGTCACGTTTACATCGATCCCCTTCCTCCTAAACCCCCATTGTACACATGCACAATCAAAAAGCGTAAGCTTAGCTAGCTTCTCATTCAAATTGTTAACGTCGTTCATGTATTTCCTTGCAAAGTGTTTATCAGCTGTTGTAATATATTTTTTATGAACTTTGATTCAGTAAGCGTAGATCGATCGAGCTCGCTATCGCGTACGCGCATGTCTGTTCGTCTTTCTTATACTTTGTTATACTTTTTTCATTAAAATTAATGGAATATATTATATATTTAGGAAAAAGTTAGTTAAGATCAATCTCGTAGTTCCTCTTCTAGATAGCAATTTTATAATACCCTTGTTTTCCATCCGATAATGTATCTATTACAAGTTAAGAATCGTGTCGAAAAAAAGGACGTACGCGATAACGAGCAGATCGATCAATTTTTGAAATTGTAAAAAAAGCTATACTCTGTTACAGAGAACTTGTACATTTCGTTGTATATTATTTCTTCATTGTTATGTATGCAAAATGAAGTATGTGCTGTATTTACAAACCTTATATGTATTAATTTAAACATAGTTAATAAACATTCTCATTTCTTATTACGTGGTTAAACGCACGTCGAACACTCGGTTGGAAAATTAATACGTTTTGGTTTTAATTTCATTTTATTGCAATACCAGTAGACTACTATTACACCTATCCCTTGATGTACACGAGGATCGAAAATTCGTTTTTGTATGAAGAACCGTGCAAATCGAAAAAATTTTAAATTTGACATAGAATAAAAATATATCTTGAAAAACTAGTTTTTTTTGTTTCAATTCGTCATTTATAAAAATCGTGTAAAAGTGAAATCGGCTATCATTTAATCATTGTGTCTGAATTTACCGCGCTTATTCCGTTACACTGCAGTGGCGCCCTCTAGGTTCACCTTTGCATGACAGGTCTATATTATACCACAGACGAAGTATAGGATAGACGTATCATGCAATGTAAATTTTTGTCCCACGGTTTTGGGGCTACGTAGCCCCATTACCATTTTAGTGTCGCATGCGACGATATCGGTTTAGAATGGAAAAAGGCAACAGCGCTACCGAATCGGTAGGAATTAAAAAGAAAATCGTTTTTCGCGGTAGCTTCATTGCAGATAGTGATCGATTTTTAACAAAAATCCTGACCTATGCATCATGATTTTTGTCAAAATGGTCACCACCGCCGATTTCAATGTTTAATGTCCCATTTTAAAGAAGAAAGCATGTAGAATACTGTGCTGTTGTCCGTTTTTCGATATCGTTAAGCAATGATGAGAAATTAATTTTTTAAGTGTCGGAGTATGGGTCGTTTTCGAGCTTCAAACTGCTGTATCTTTCCAACCAGCCATCCTATCGAAACGCGACTTGCATATTCGTAAATTAGAGACTTTCCTCTTTCGAACGAGTATTTGATCGGGCAAATTCGAGATACTTCGATTTTTGACAAAAATCCTGACCTATGCATCATGATTTTTGTCAAAATGGTCACCACCGCCGATTTCAATGTTTAATGGCTCATTTTAAAGATAAAGTCATGCAGAATAATGTTCCGTTGTCCGTTTTTCGATATCGTTAAGCAATGATGAGAAATTAATCTTTTTAGTGTCGGAGTATGGGTCTTTTGCAAGCTTAAAACTGCTGTATCTTTCGAACCAGCTATCCTATCGAAACGCGACTTGCATTTTCGTAAAGAGGAGACTTTTCTCTTTCAAACGAGTATTTGATCGGGCACATTCGAGATGCATCGATTTTTGACAAAAATCCTGATGTATCCATCAAGATTTAGAAAGAAGAAAGCATGCAAAATACTGTCCCGTTGTCCGTTTTTCGATATCATTAAGCATTGATGAGAAATTAATATTTTAAGTGTCGAAGTATGGATTATTTTCAAGGGGGGGTGAGATTCTCGTCCTTTATCGCAACAGATCTATTGATGTTACCAACTTCGATTATTGGGTCGAATATGATTCCTAAATTCACCGCTCCATATGGTAGAGGGCGTAAATAAACGTCTGTTGTTTTGCACGATCGGTATTTCAGTACATGGGACACGAAATCCCATAAGATGATAGGTCTATCCTTATACCTCGTCTGTGATTATACCTTGTCTGTGAAAGTATCTTGTAAATCAGTGGAAAAGCACATTTCATTGTGAAAGAATACCGATAAAACAGTAATAAATGGTGGCGCTACTGTCACATTGTTAACTTTATCGGTAAGGTAGACCGGTTCAAAATTTGGTAGTCATTAGTACATCCATTTTCGAAGATATTTCTTGTCGTTCCCGGTACAGTGGAGCTAATAGCGAATCAGTTTGATCTGGTTCGTCAGTTCCTTCCGTTCGGTTTGTAAGCTGGTATCCGATTGTTGAGCGTTATATGTGTTTTATAGAAAACGCGGTAAAGTATTCGAAGAACACAAAATGCCGAAAAAATCTAAAGGTCAGAACGCATTTTTTTACTTTATGTTGGATTGGAGACAGAGGGAAGAAAGAACTGGCAAAAAATTTGCGAGTTTAAGAGAAGTTCAAGCAGATTCTCGATGCAGCGACGAGTGGAAGGTGATTATTTCCATACAAAAATTTGAACGATTCGTCCTTTTCACTTACGTATCCTCAATGTTTGTTTTGTATTTTTTTTTTTTTTTTTGTAAGACAAAGATTCTTTATTATGTTAGTCCTGATGCCTTACAAAATTTCTAAAATGATAAATTTGGTAACAATTTGTGCTTTTAGAGCTTATCTACTCTAGAAAAAAAAGTCTATGAGAATATGGCAAAGCAACATAGGGCGGAAGGCATGACAAAGCAAACTAATGTCGGCGAATCATTATCTATGGTTCAGAAGCAACAGCGCGAAGAGGCAGAATTTATAGAAAATATGCAGTTATATGTAACTACCACCATTAACAAAGGCTTAAATAATAATAGTATGTATATATGAGCAAGATACTAGAAATCAAATACTTTACGGGACAAGGTATTAAATAATGTATATATATATATCTTTGCAGCTTTAAGCGGGACCAAGTTCTACTTCATCCACTGCAATTGGTTTTATATTGTCAATGATAAAGAACCAAGATATGTTCCTGCCGAATATGCTATTGGAGAATTTTCGTTACAAAATGGCATAGAGAGATATCACCATAAGCTTGTCCATATAAAACCAGAATTGGGGTACACTTGGGAAGCTATAGAAACTAGCAGGAATTTTCATAAAATTCCTTACGAATTGCCTCAGGGTGAAACTAATTTTCGTGATATGTACATGGATTTAATACAATTTTTGGAACCAGCAAAAGTTAATGGCAAATTTCCACCATTTTTTGCGGGAAAGAAAGTGTATAAAGGAGCTCAATCCTTCTTTCAACAATTGTCTGATGCAGCAGGTAAATTAATTTAGATATACTTATATGCAACTTCCTTATTTAAAATTACCAATTTATATAAACTTCTTTGTAAAAAATTATAACATTATTTATCTCTATAGATCAGGAGAATTCATTCCTTGTGTACTCAATGGAATTTTTATTTACAAAATTGCACAAAATCGCTTTGACTCAATGCGCTATGGACGAGAATGACGACCCATTAGATTCTGGAACACTAGATGCTGTTGGAGAAGCAGAATTTTCAAAAGAAAAATTTGCCTTTGAAAAGAATATCGAGTGTGAAGTAAGTAGCTCGAATATTAATAAACATATTCATATTTTAGTAATTTTTGTGGTACTACATAAAAGTGTCAGATAGATTTGTTCAATTTCTTTTTTTGAATTTTAGTATCACAAAAATCTAGATGGTGCAAGCCAATTTTGTAGCTTGTCTGTAATAAGACAATGGGCATATACTATTTGTGACTACTGTTGCGAACCGTTCGATATTAAAAGAATTCCTGGCATTCATTGTCCGGAACGTGAATTCGACGATTTAACCACCAGTTTGATGACCATGTCATTAAATACTACACGCTGTTCCAATGTGTTGTCTATGACTGGGGTAATAATAAATATCAAGCAATTCTTTTTGTAATTATATCACAAGTGGTATAAGTTTGTATATATTTTTTTTTAATACTTCAGGTAAGCGAAGATCATAGACTAAAGGTTTCCGAGAGGTCGCACAAAGAAGAGCAAATGAGACGTAAGGAAAGCAAGGAGTTGCACATAATTGATTACAGTAAAAAAAATGAGAACGACACAGCCGCTTCTTCGTCCGTTGTAAGTATTACGATCGCATAATAATCACATACTTTCTTAGTTTTTTCATACGTTTGTCGTTACTAAGATGTTATTTGTTTATACAGGCATATGAGAGACCCCTACGACCTCCAAATACAAAAAGTATGTTTTGCAAACACATTTTTCAGTTATCTCTATTTGATATCTAATTTCTCTTTAATTTTTGTAGGCTTTGCTGTTGCTGCTGCTACTGGTAAACAAGGTGATACTCCAGATTTTTCTGATATGAATTTCCCATCGATTGGTAAGTCACTAAAGATTTTGGGCAACGATCCTTTCAATAATTTACGTATATCGTGTAATATTTAATATTTTCTAGGGGGAAGAGGCGTGATGTTAAAAAAGAAATCAAATTCCAATAAAAACTCGTTAGGAAGGGGTCAGTATACTACTGTAAATAATATGTTATTGTCTATGTTATATATTTAAAAAATATTCTTTTATGTTGACAGGACATGCAGCTTGGTAATATGACTAGTCTAGGATTTTATGCTGAAAGATGACTGAATATTGAGATACTTTCTTTGAATATTTTCTTAGACAAAATATACTGATCGGTGAATGTATTAATATCATTTCTTTATCTTCTTTACATTTCTCAACATTATGATTTGACCCATGTAATATATGATACGAGCAGGACGATGTGATCATTCATTAATATCACAAATAGAATACCTTTACTTCTAGTATTATCAGATCTTTGGGTACTATTCTTTCTATCGCTTAAAATTTTTTTCTCAACCAAATGTTCCTTCATTTCAAAACCGCATTGTGCTATACGATCTGATAATTTAGTTGCTTTTATATAAGAAGAAAATTTGTTTGTTTAAATCTGTATTAAAAAATAAATCTTCATATACACAATAGATCTCATATAAGAAAAAGTGTTTTTCCTTTGGGTATATTTTAAGAAATGAACTGACGCCGTATGATAGTTTATAAGTTATTTAATTCGTATAGCAATAAATTTTTATTTCCTCATTCTCGTGTTCTACACTGCAGACAGAGGTTTTATAAATGATAACAAAATGATGTGACATCGTAGATGAATGAATACGCTTAATGTCACAGTTCGTTACCAACCTGTTACTTTTGCTTTTCATCCTTTGAACACATTTCAAATTATCCTCATCGCGTATTATCCATAATAATTCATTAGGATTAACGAACGACCGACCGTATTCTCCGACGTTAATTAAACTAGTTATTCGTAATTCGATTTTAATATTTAATAACGTCGATGTAACGTACGATCGTTTATTACGATTGATTAATCTTATTTCTGCCGATAAATCATATTTTCTCCATTGTTTCGACGATATTTACGATAATCGTGCGCTTTCTCGAGTGGTAAGCTCTTTTTTTTTTTTTTTATCAATACATGGAACAAGACTTTATTAACAATACATAAATGTAGATTCATTTAAATTACATGTTTGCATTATCTTAACGAATTATTTATTTCGCGGAAAAATGATAAAAAAGAAACCGCGATCCTCGGATTACAAATGTTCGATAGCGTTTATTATATCGTTGATAATTCATAATTCGCTGTACGATTTAAAAAATTTATTTTAGCGTTAAAGTATTTTAAAAAACACATAGGCCATGCACGATGCATGCGTATTTTAAATATTCTAATAAGAAGGCCGCGTTTGTACATATAATACAATAACAGTTTTAAACTCTGTCGACTTCCCTCGCGTAGAGGGAAGTAACATGTAGTAAAAATTCGTAATTCGCTAATTGTCACGTAAATATCCAAGTTTTTCACTGTACATAATAATATTAAATTATAGTATGATACAGTTATAAAAAAATAATGAAAGGCCGCTTACCGTTTGGATCCATAATCGAGCATTATCTCGTTAAATAATTACACGTAAAACGAACAACGAAGTAATATAAACTTCTAGATTTACATTATCGTGTTCAGTAGTGTTAAATACTAGTCGATCTTTTCTGTCACGAAATATATACCACAAAAGTATCTAACTTTGAATAAATAAATATGATCAAACGGAATAGCATCGTAATTATTGTCGTTATCGTTATCTCATAACAGTAAGTGGCCGTTGTTTCGTTCGAAAAGAAATATATATTCTTTAACATATATTTTTTGTCAATGTAAAACTCCAGATCTCATCGAACGGTATCCCGTAGATAGTCTCATACGACGCGAGCGAGATCATCGCGTTCGTATAAAATCGAGCGGATAATCTTCGATTCATCAGCTACCGACAAACATTTTGCTATTTACCTTTCAAAGAAGGCATATCGTATTTCGCTGGTTCACGTATTCGCATTTGAAACGTCAGTTAAAAATTCGAGCCACTGAGTTACGGCAAACGATTGACTCGACAGAAAAAGTATTGTCCACTCTCGTACCGGTACTCGTAAGGGGAGAAAGTGGACAAAACTTTTCCCGGGACTAGATAAATCATCACAGAACGTTACAAAACTACTTCTGACTAAAATATCTCGTTCTTCTTTGACTGTACGAATCGTGTTCTCTTTTTTTTCTTCTTTAGGCCACTAGAGAGCTAATCGGTACGATCGACTTTTCGATATGTTTATTATCAGTTTAGTTAGAAAAAATAGCGTAGCTCCTAGTTCTCTTCGATCGTTGTAACAATCAGAACGGATAGCAAAATGTTTGACGGTTTCTTTGACGCTAGACTTGAGTGACCTGAGTCACCGTGTGATTGGTACCACCCGTGTTACCGTTGTTGTCTATCGGATGCTGCGGTATCGGCATCCATCTTCCAATATTTCTCAATTTGCTGCAGAAAAGTTGCTTGAAAGTCGTGCGAAATTGACGGCTCATCGCACAGTATAGGATGAAGTTTATCGCAGAGTTTATCAGAGTGAGAATGTCTATTACGTCACCTGAGAACAGACAATGAAAGAAGAATTTATTGTCGATTTTTTATTTTATACAATATATGTTTATTCTGAAAAGAATTATTAGGTAACAAATTGTATAGATCCATGAATTTATTTAAAATTTTCTCGACATTCAACGAGTTAAGCACTTTCAATCAATTTCGAAATTCAAAATACCATAAAGTCATAAAATCTTTTGGCTTTCGAACTAACCAACGTCCACATCTGTGTGGCAGACGTGGATTTCGTTGACTCTTCAAAAGAAGTACAAGACAATTCAATAAAGCTGTTTGAAAAGATGCACGTGTAACTATAGGTCTGACAAACGGCATTTAATCTACCCCAATTGAAGTCTTTCCATTCAAAGGACACGTTCTTAAAGAAGGACTTAGAAAACTCTTTGAAAACGAGATACAATGAAGACCTTCTTTGGGAAATTCGAACGGTTAATTTGGGGTCGTAAAACTTAAGTCAAGGGTTTCTAAAGTGTGGGCGAGAAAGTGTTTGGCAGTGTACATTCTGCGAGGGACTTTTATGAAACGGTTTTCATCATATCGTCCTTTTAAGTAATCGTCGAACTACGCACCTCCCGTAGATTTACGACACCGATTATCTGAAGCTGTACGATATTTCTTAAAAATAAACCTCTGTCGTCTACCAGTCGTTTAAAAAGACGTGACACTGACGTATACAAATCATTGACGGTTTTTTTCGTTAAATTTAGTGATTCATTTCAATTCATTTAGTAAAAAATCGATAGGTATATATTATTCCCTTAACCCTTTGCCTTATAATATCGTGTGAGACTCAAATACAAATAGTACAAATTCCGAGACAAGTATAAAAAACACGATTAATTTGATCGAGTATCAAATCAAATCATAAGGCAAGGTGTTAATTTAATAACAATTTTAAACGTTCGTTTCCCAAAAGTTCGAGTTTTTTTACATAAAAATCTGCAACTTTACATATTTATGGTATTAATATTGATAAATACAAAGAATGTTTCGTATGACAGTTATCGTGTTAAGATAGATCCGAAATTGGGCAAATCGTGCTATTCCTTACACTATAGAACCCCGTTTCTCTAACAAAATCAAGAATGTCGATAAACGAGACACACCGTCGAATCGTTTGCTCAAATTCTATCGGAACGGCTAAGCAAACAACCGCGGGTACGTATATGGATCGATCGCCTTTATGCATAAAGTTTTATCCTATGTTACAACATAGGAGTTTGCCAAAGCCATTAGCGTAGCACGTTATTCGGCGTTTAATGTACGGCTTTATCGGCGCTAGAAGCGATAGAGCCGCTTCTTTATCATCATCATCTTTTCTTCGTCGTTTCTTTGTTCGAACTACACGTTATAAGATAAATTAGGTAGATTCTAACAAGATAAACAATAACGGTGTATCGGTCCGATCTAAATGCCGATCACGAAACTAAAATTGCAAGCTTAATCGTGCGTTTCGTGAATTAATCATGCTACCCGTTTGGAAATCGCGTAATTTCGTAGAAATTTAGTTTGGAGTGTGTGCGGGACGTGAAATACGTCTGAAAGTTTTCGACGTTCGAGAAGAATAGATCAACATTCATTTCAACGCTGGCCGTCTGGATGCAGCTGCCCTCGAAAGTACGTAGGTATATGCATGCATGCACACGCGTAAGCGAGCGCACTTCTTTCGAAGATTCACCAATATGTTACCGTATACAGGGTGTTTCACCTAAATGTAGCCACTTTAATGTTTTTTATTTGTTATTACATAACAAATATTTTTAATGCTATGTAAATGTTATTTTTTTGTTAAATTTATTTTTTCCAAAGTTTTTACGATCATCGAGATATGGATGACTTAAATTATTTAGGTGGCTACATTTAGTTGGATCACCCTGTATTATACAGGGTGTCCTAGGATTAAACTATCGAATTTTACCAGTATACTTTACCAGAGTTCGTTGTTGGTATGTACATCAAGATTATGTATATACTTTTATACTATATACTATTATGTTTATTTTTTTGTTATATTTACTATGTTTATATAACATTTTTTTCTTATTTTTATTCATAGAATATAATTACTGATGACATTTCATCGTGTAATCCTGAGATACCCTTTATAAGAACATAGAATACCGAAGAAGTTCGCGAGTGCGTTCTTCGAATATCGAAGCTCAAATTTTTGAACTCCCATCCATGCCACTCCATACTTTCAGATAAAAATCTTCTCAAATAGAATTCTTCCTCGTACGTACGAGCTCGACGAGACTTTCTCGCGCGAGAAGATTCCGTGATAATGGCTTTTAAATCAGATGTTACCTCTTATATAGTTTTTTTCTCTTTTTCTTCTGTTTGTTCACCACTCTCTTTCCTACTTCTCGGAGCATATTAAGTTAAATGGGAAATTATTTATCAAAGAATCTGATCTTTTTCAATTCTTCGACTAACAATTTTTGTACAAATATGGCTCATATGATGCTAATAAGGGAACAACTTTAAAAGTATAAGTTTTAAAATCAATAAAACCAAAAAACTTTTGGCCAAAGTTAACTGCGAAAAGTAATGTAATACATCGTGCATTGGACATATCCAGAATGAGGTTGACGGTTCACGCGATTCCGTGCCTGTGGTTCTCACCTTTTTTCTAGGATCTATCGTGATCCCAAGGACACATATAAACACGAAATACATATGTATGTGTTCACGTAGAACACGTTTAGCGAATCGTGTTGTCATTGGTATATACCACAACCCATTTCAATGTCTAATCCTATTACGATTTTCACCTCGAATCGATTCGGAGAATCTAACTAAAACGTGCTACGTTTCGTTCGCGAATTTTCGAATATTAAACCGAGACTGTATCCAATTTCGATTTTACTTTATCTGAGGCAAAGAAAAAAGAAAGTTCGCCAATATAATTTTAGACCATAAATCGTTATTATGACCGTAGATTTTAATATGTTCACTGTTTTCCATCCTGAGATGTAGATCGTAATTTCGTATTATTTGAATTTATTATTCAATCTCGTATGTAAATCATTTAAAAATTAAAATGTTGTATAGCAGATATCCGTGAGCTTATTTGCAGAGCGCGATATATTATTAATTTTATTGTACAGCTGCAGGTAATTAAATATATATGACTCGGGAAAATTAAATAAATTAATGATTTCTTCGAATCCCTTTCTGAAATCCTGGGTCATATAAGGCTTTATCAGATTTTGCTATTTTCCGATTACTTAAAACCCGTAATTTATTACTTGAATAGCTTGAATAGCTTCGTTACTGTGTTTTTTTAAAGTTCTGTCGCATCATCAACAATCCTGGGCTTTAGTCAAATTTCTAAAGACTTATTAGAGTTACGAATTTTTTAATTTAACTGCAACGTACATAATTTGCAGAAAATAATGGCATTTGTTAGCTAATTACATTAATTTTAATTTTATTCCAAAAATACGGTAGAAATTATACAACACCATATATGTATTCATCTTTAAACATATTCCATGCTTCGGCCTTACATTTAATAATTATCCACCAAAACGAAATCTTGCCATTGGAAGAGAAATAAAATGAAAAAAACCAAACGTTTCAACATCGAAAATCCTTCCCCATTTATGTCTAAACAAACATTTCACAAGAATTCCTCTTTCTTCTTCGAGAGACCATTCAAGTTGCTCGAAGAATCGAGGAAACGATAGAAACGCTGAGATCGGTACTCCTGTACCATTAGTATGCTCGAGTGCATCACTTCCCGCCAATGATGTAGGAGGAGGATACAGAGCCTAATGCAGAACGCGAGGTAGTCTTCCGAAAAGGCCGAAACCGGAACAGCGATTCCTGGCAAGGCTCTCGCGTTTGACGTTAGTTCAGACGTAGTAGCATGCATGTAATGAAATATTAGACGCTTGGTTAGGGTCAGACGGTCTCTTTTTGTTGATGGTAGTGATGATGGTGTTGATACTAATACATGTAAAGAGGTTGCCGTAATCCTTTGTGTTGATCCGCGTTGATCGATCTCTACGAAATCCATGCTTTGTTGATGAAACTGAACGGATATCCCGATAAAGCAACGTGGTATCGCCCCCGTGAGCTTGATTTCCTAGAGTTAAACCATTTGTCGTTTGTGCATTAGGTTTGAAAGTGAGAAAGGTGGTACATAGGATTTGTAGTTCGATGGAATGTACCAGGTTTGGAACGTTACTTTTGAACGAGAGAGAGCTATGTATACATATAATGGGTTGTTGGAAAGTCTATACGGAAATGGTCGAGGTTTACCACGAAAGGTTTTCCACTCGACGAAGCTACGAAGAGGAAACTTGTCGTATGGCGTTGTCGGCTCGCAGGTATTTCGGGAGGATTTCCTCGTTTGTTGTTGGGACGTTATTCAGTGATGAGAAGACAACCATAGCAAGTTGCACCTGAAATGCAACAACGACGAAGACTTCGCCTGGGCTTGTCGGTGATGCGGATAAACGATTGTTCGATGCCGTACCGGTTTCGAGAGATTAATCGAATTGGGAAACAAGGTGAATTGTTTGGAAGCTTGGTAACGATGTTCTTTTTTCAAAAACTAGACATTTGTTCTGTTTTACAAGCTTTTATTTAGATTGGGTTGTATGTTTGTCGGGTAGAAATCTTGAAGGCTAAATTTGACCTACTTTTGTATATTTAATCGACTTGTAACTATGCACACTGGATGACAGTAGGAGAGACCGGGGCTAGTTGTCCCAATTTTAGGTTTTTTGTTTTTACAGATTTCTGTAGCTTATATTTTCGAATTTTTTGGTGACCATCATAAAGTTCAACTTCTTAGCAATACATGGAAATTTTTCCTGATGTATGCATTATGATTTTTGCGAAAATAAACACCACCGCCGATTTCAATGTTTAATGTCCCATTTTAAAGAAGAAAGCATGTAGAATACTGTGCCGTTGTCCGTTTTTCGATATCGCTAAGCAGTGATGAGAAATTAATATTTTAAGTGTCGGAGTATGGGTCGTTTTCGAGCTTTAAACTGCTGTAACTTTTTAACCAGTCATCCTATCGAAACGCGACTTGCATATTCGTAAATTAGAGACTTTTCTCTTTCAAACGAGTATTTGATCGGGCAAATTCGAGATGCATCGATTTTTGACAAAAATCCTGATGTTTGCATCATGAACAAAAACCTGAATTTTGTCGAAAACTAATGATAAAAACAAACGTTACAGCAAAAAAAGAGGATGGGGCTAGTTGTCTCAGATCTCATTGTCGGGACAACTTACCTCGACGTGTGAGACAACTTGCCCCATTTTCATAGGTTTGTTTCTCGGGTAATAGTTCAGTCAGATCAAGGCGTTTTTTAAAAATTCTGGCAAGGAAATGAAGCTGACAAAATTCTCTTTCTATTACATGCGTGAACTCGTGTGCAATCGATTTTCATTAGTGCCTAGAGATGCTTAAGTAATGTACCCAAAGTAGAATTGAACTTATCAAAATATAAATTCGTCTCTTGAAGTAACCAGGGAAGACTAAACACAACGACCACCACTACACTTTTTTTTACTCGCTAAGATCTGTACACCATGCACCGGACGCGTTTCCCCTTCCATCCTAAGATACCAAAACTAAGACTGGGACAACTTGCCCCTGGGACTTTTAGCCCCGGTCTCCCCTACATGTTTTCAAAAAAATGTTCGAAAAATGTTGAAAGCGAGTTTGCTTTTATTTCATTTTTTTTTTTCGAACAGTACGCGTATCGAGCAGTCACGTTTACCGTTCCATTATCGAGCTCACCGTTATATAGATATATCAGTCGAGTAACTTTCCAAAAAGGAAACGGAATAAAATGGAATAGTTGTCAATTTCAAAGGTGAATTGATTCGATCGCGTAACTTTTCACGTTACACATTGTTTGTCCTAGAATGTTGCGTTTCTAGGAATACTGGAATAGTCGAGATCAGCATCGAAACGTTCTTGTCTATACAACAATGGACTGGAACGCTTCAACGAAGCGGCTGTATCGTTTCTCGAGTTGCCTTGTGTAAAAGGGAAGGAGAGAAAAAGATGAAAGCAAGTATCCGAGCAAAGATCCTACGTATTCTTGAGTTGTATGTACATTTGGGAAAGAAAGAAAATCGAAATTTATTTTGTGAAACGCGAAAGAAGAACTCGATTCTTGGAAGATGGATGATAGGATTCGCGTAGGTTTGTTCGAAGAAATTCGTTTCTTTTTAAAATTCAAACACTAGTGTGAAGAAGTTATAGTTCGTCTTATTTTATAATCAAAAGGTTTTAGATTGATTTAGGTATGTTATAAATATCGTATATGTTTTAATCTTTTGCACATCGTAAATTTTGTAATATGTCAGCTAAGCTCGTAGTTGGAACACAAAAAGTACAAAAACAGTACACTGTTTTAATTTATTAAATAAATTTCCATCTTTTTACCATATATTCAAATTATACTTCAATATTTTTCAAAAAATGCTTTAATTCCAATATATATTCACTAACAGTTCGCACGTTACGACCACGGAAAATAAATTGCTTAAACGTTTTTCGTAACGTGTTTTTCCAACAACTAAAAAAAAGGAAGCTAGAAATAAATAAATAAATATCGCCGGCAAGTTTAATCGATCATTCAATGGTGGGTTCACTTTACGAGCAACATAAATCACGTAACGCGTTCAGGGTGTTTTTATGTGGAGCAGCTCTTCTTTCCCGAATTTCGGCATATCGCGAGAGCCCTTTGATAGGACGATACCATAAAATATCTTCTCATAGACGAGTACACGTATTCTAGAGCGTCTTGTAATTTATTGGTCTAAATTGTGAACGTTAAGAGAAGAGAGGAAGGGGTGGGATTCTCTCATAGATTTTAACGGTATTCATTATGACGTGCAACATGTCGACGATAGAACGATTATTTATTTTATTTTTTATCTCAAACAATTTTGATCCTGCTTAGCTTTGTCCTTTAATGAAAAAAAAGAAAAATTCTTCGACCATGATCTCAATTTACTCTGAAATTCCTAGTAAACGCGTAAACTAACTTTAACAAAAGGTAGAAAACCGTTTCACCGGGGTAAAGCGCGTTTGTTCGCAATTTCTAGTTCCTCGTTGTTTCGATCGAAGTAGGTCGGAATTATTTTTAACGCGGTGCCACGGTCTTTATCGTTTTCATTGCGTAGTTCGCGCGATTCCTTCGATGCGATCGTAAAACGCACGTTCCAGGGTAAACTCGAGAGTATGGTAAATCATTTATTGGACTGTATGGAACAACTTGAAATTCATCATCTTTTTTATTTACTTTGTCCAAAGATCGCAGTACCACCAACGAATATTTTTGTGAAAATATTTTGGCAAAGCTTTTTGCTATTACACGTAGGTGTATATATATATTTTGTTGTAAATAACGGGAAACATCCACACGCAAGACATGTCTCGAAAATTAAACTGAGAGAATAAATCAAATAACGAAAATTTACAATCAACATTTCGGTCTTTCGTGGGCAAATTGTAATGTTTGTTTTATAAAATTATAATAGCCGGTAATAGACATTTCTGTATAAAATATTCAAATACATAATATCTACATTGTCGGATGTACGTTATTACCGGTACAGTGTACATCGATAACATTATTATTTAAGTATATAATTACTTATTATAGAAATCGTATAATTCGTTAGCGTTTCTATTATTTTATCCGCTACTATTACATACCATGATTTCCGCTGAATATCGGAGGAGGTATTATCAAATTTAGTGATTCGACGAGTGCCTTGTTAAATCACGAAACGAAATATTCTCGTAAAGCGGGTGCGTAGATGTACGTATCAATGCGTTTTGTTCTTGCTGGACGACGAGAGTAGGTATTTCCATCAAGGTTGACCGATTAATTAGCGATCGGTCATTTCGCGTCATTAACCGCTATAATATAAACAGACCGGTTTCTGTTTGATCGTGCCACGAACTGTGCTTTGCTTGTGTGCGTATGTGAAATTACAAATATACTCTGGAAATTGACCAAGCTTTGTGGCCTCGAGGAGAACGTGGATATATAAAAATTAATGAAAATTCAAAATTAAATAGTGGTGGATCTTGATTTTGTAAAGACTCAGGCATAACCTGATTTGGAAGCTCCTATTGACTCTAAGAATGGAATGGTTCATTGAAATGAACAACATGCAAATAGGGTTGCAAATTTGGAACTAAATTTGTTATCTCTTTTGTTTAATCTACCATGTTTCTGTTTTAATTGGTATCAATATCCACTATGAAAATAGATTTTAGAATATATTAAAATTGCCTACAATTATTATTTTCTAATTCTCATATTAACAGAGAATAAAAATTAATTGTTGATTTTTGAAGATTAGGAACCCAACCATTCTGAGGCCTCCGCTTTAGAGACCTAACCTAGGCACACGCTTCATGCACCTGTGCGGTAATCAGCCACTGAAATTAGAGATAATAGAGACTCACCCAGATTGTATAATTAATTAGATTGTTAAAATGTCGTGTAGAACTTGCTCGATCGATATCGCGTTATATCCCTCAAAAAAAAGGTCCACACTTTTCTATTCGAAGTTGCATTGTTGAAGAGAGAGAGAGAGCAGCTACCGTTATGAAGCATCGCCATGAGCGAGAGAATAATAGAGGGATCACGTGCTTGCACTTCGTAAACCAGGACAACTTTGCCATTCCGTAGTAAGGTAGGTAGGTATCGGGAGAAGGGTCGCTCAGTTCGATGCATCTCGAGATGCTAAAAGAAATCGAAGTCCGGCACGCGACTAGTTTTGTACGAGGTGGTCGCGTCACGCAGTTTGTTGGAAAATTACGGGTTAACTTCTGTTATCGAGTACAACGAGTTAACCCTTGAGTTGCACTTCTGAGGTGACTTGTTTTCAACATTATATAATTTCACTTTAGATATATACCTAGTAGCATAGAAATATTGGTTAAATATATTTTTCAAATATTGGAAAAATATTTTTTAAGACATACTCGAATCACTTTTTTTTTATTATTCCTATTATTAGTAGTTTTATTTTATTACAATCTTTCTCAAACCAGAAATCATTTTCTATCCAGTTGAAAACGTGGAAGGGAAGAGTTTAAAACCAAATTCGAAAAAAAATATCTTTCATCAGTTGAATAATAAAAATTTGTTCGATTTTCGTTCCATCGTTTGGAACAAAGAACCTAGTCGATTAACGAAACGAAGAGAGAAGCTAGCCATCAGGCCGATTGTGTCTCGTGGTTTTGTCGTTCTCGACCACACGGGACTACGAGAGTGAGGGATTGGAACTAGGAAAAGGCAGCGAGGTTCATATGGATAACGTAAAAAGTTAGAGCACGTACGATATTTTGAAACAATGCCTTATTTTTTTGTATTCGTTGATAACAACGGAGAAACATATAGTATGTCCCAGTTTTCACACTGCTCTCTATAAATCGTGACCCAAATTCACAATACTTTATTAATGATAACCACGTTCTCGTTACCATCTTTTCAACCCAAGCTTTTTCCCTCTCGCTACCCTCTCTTTAACTTCACTCTTTTCTACAGACTTTTCTAGACGCTCGAACAGCCAAGTATAATAATTTTCTAAAGACTCTCTTGTCTTCGCGTAATAATATCTTCGGGTAGTTTCTTACAAGGAAATTATGCCAAATCTGAAATTCTGATATTGGTGAAACTTTTTGAGTATGTAAAGTTCATCGAATTGTTCAAGAAACAATTTTTTTCACTTCTCAAAGTAACCACATTTTTTTGTCACAGTCTGATAGATTTTATCATGTAAGTTTTACATTTAACAATTTTTTAAATCTTTTACGGTTAAGTTATGTGTAACAAAATAGAAAATTCAGAAAATTTGGAAGGGAAAAAAAAATTATTTACATGACCACAAAGTTTTATTAAAATCAGAATGTTTAGGTAACAATATTCCTTTATTAGTGTACGATACAATCAGTGAGTCATTACTATGGTAACGTCGGGGTATGTATCTCTTTATTAGATAGATGAGAAAAAAAGGGAGATAAAGTTTTGCGTCAAGGGTAACTATGGCAAGGAACGTCCACGCAAAGTTTGTTATCCTCGAAAAGTTTCTCCATACATGACAGAATTATTCAGTTGCTTTCCATCCACCTGGCTCATCCAGTATCACCAAATAATGCGAGATAATATTGTAGTTATAATTTCATGTTCCTTTTCTGTTTTTGTTTTCATATATATTCAAGAGAGATGGTTGGTTGAGAAGAGGGAGAGAAGAGATTTAATGAGAAACAAGAACAAACCAAGTGGGAAATGATACCACCGATAAAATGGAACAGACGTTTCTTTCTGTTCCCTTGTGTACCACGGACGCGAATCGGTTTTTCGCGATAATGTCCCGGCGAAAGGTTCATTTCGGGACACGGCATTCGCGATCTCTTGGGATTCAAGATGACGCGTGTCAAATATAAAAAAAGTGTTCGATCTCTTGGTTTCGAGCTACCCTTGGGCAATTTTTACCGAATCTCGATAAGCGTGACAGAGAAATATGAAGAAAAAAAAAAGATAGCATTGGCAGACGTATCAGCTCTATACCAAGATATGATCAATTGTCAAGAAACATCAGTGTACGTATTTCAAGCCTCTTTTTGTATATATTTCGCTGGACGAATAATTAAAATTCTATTTAACAAAGGAACTTACCCAACATAATGTAGCACGTATGAAAGAAGCCCGAGCCCAATATCACGCTGAGTAAACCGAGGACACCTTGGGGCAGTTCGGTTAGCAAGAACAAGAGTAGAACTGCCAGTAGCATCATAGTCGTTCTATCGGTTTGTCTCTCCTTCTCCATGTTTCTGTTGGTTTTCTTCTTTTTTTTCCCACCATCATTCGGTACCTCAGCCAATCTTTCGTCGTTGGTCTTCATGACCGTCGAGGTCAGCTTCTTCCTTCTTTCTTTTGCCTCGAGCAAGACTAGGACCAACTTTATACTCAAGATCGTCAGAGCGAGACACGGTATAAGCTTGATCACTACGCTATAGATCCAAAAGTTCATCTCCTTTAACATACCGTGTACCCTGGCAGTCTCCGTCAATCTGACGAAGTATAGGGTCGTATTCGTTGTGCCCTCGAGCAACGAGCCAGTGGTGGTAGAATTTCCGTTACGGTTACCTTGAATCTTCGTCAGGTTCATGTTCATATCATACTCGTTCAACACTTCGACTTGTGGCCTGACCTCTGTTGTGATGTATAAGGGTACACAGAGTACGGGACAGAAAATATAAGCACCCACTATGGCTATTATCGTTCTCTTATGGCTACACCATTCGTGATTTTTCTGGGGATGAGCTAC
Source organism: Ancistrocerus nigricornis (assembly GCA_916049575.1). Taxonomy (NCBI): domain Eukaryota; kingdom Metazoa; phylum Arthropoda; class Insecta; order Hymenoptera; family Vespidae; genus Ancistrocerus; species Ancistrocerus nigricornis. The sequence goes on along the minus strand of OU696669.1, from coordinate 2,635,654 downwards.
AGCGATGTATCGCCAAATAGCTAGAGTTACCGTTAAGCAAATCGAGATGGTGTGGCAAACTTGCCCAAAGTTTGAGTGGAACAAGACGAAAACAGCCCAGCCGTACGTGAAAGTGTCTTTCCGTGATCGATGGTAAAGATACATATGGATCGCGTAGGGTACATATTCGATCATCACCAATAAATCTGCTACGGCTAGCCCCGTCAGGATCATGTTCGTCGGTGATCTCATGTCCCGACGTGTTAACACCGCTATATTCAGGCTGTTCGCGATACAACCGAATATGCAAACGAACAAGCTTGCCCAGCCATGTACCTGGGCATAGCTTATTTGAAACGATTCCAAATTTTCGCCGCATTTGTAACCGGACTCTTCTTGTCCCGACAACGTGCTAAGATTCAAGCTAGAGTTCATCTCGCGGAAGTGTCGGTCTCCCTGAGTAATGTCTTCGAATGTCCTCTCGAGTGGTAGTTTTAATAGCAGCTACGGCGAAGATTTCCAATCTCTTTCTACGATCTTTCTTTCCCACTTTCTTCTTCACCTCCTCTTCGGCGTGCAGTTTAAAAGCCCACGAGACCACTTTACTCTCTAATTCCTCTTTCGATTCCGTTAGGAGATATTCGAAAAGTGGATTGCTTGGACACCAAGGGAATTTGTCGAAGGCTTCCACGTTCCTGACTGAGTTTTTGCCTTCCAAAGGAAATCCCACAGAAAATTTCACAGGAGGGATCATTACCGTCTGTGTTGTTATCCTTTACTTTCTTTCTTTCTTCTATTCCTTCTTCGTCTTCTAGTTATTTTTTTGTCTCTTTCCTTGCCCTACTTTTTACCTTAGATTAACACGCAAACGGACGACTGATCTTCTTACCTCTTCCTGCCACTTATCACGAGCACGAGAAAGCGATTAGAAGTAACGGGAATTCCACCCTATTTTTCTCATCATCTTCACTGATCTCTCTTGACTTCTAACGGAAATATAATAAAAAGAAAAGTAAATCTTGCAAATTGATTGTTAGCTTCACGATTTATTCGATCACCTGAATGATTGAAACGCGAAAGTCACGTGCTCTACATCTTTCGACGTAGCTAAAAATTTGAAATATAAAAAAAAAACGCGGGCAAAGAGACTCTTGGCGTTAAACGAGCGAATAAAGTGATTAATCCAGTAAATTTTTAAAGGGAATATACGAGTTCGTTGGTAGAATCCTTGATAGCACTCGTTCTTTTCGCGACGTCCACGATTTCACGCGAGAGTTCTGGTTCGCGCGCGGACGCCGAATGAAGAGACCTCGCGCCGCGATAGACATCGCCCGCCGAAGTTCCCTGCGCCTGCGTTATCGTCCACTGTTTCTCTCTCTCTCTGTTTGCTTTATTGTCCCCCTTTTTCTATCCTCCTACACCTCCTCCTACAGCTCCTCCTTCTCTTATTCTTCCAGATCGCAGAAATTTTACCTGTCTCCGGTCACTTCTTTCTTCGCTTTATCTCTATTCAACTTCTTCTTTGAAAGGAAACAAGAGCAAAGATACCACCTACTTCTTTTTAAAATCCTTGCATTCTCTCTCTTCTATCTTATTTTCTTTGATATTATTTTTCGAGATACATTTTTTATTCCGTTTAAATGCTTCAGTTTTTACGTTTATTTTTATATCATTTTCTATTTCTGTTTACCCATTTAGTAATTGCTGCAATAAAATTATCTATCCATCTATGCATCGATCTCTTTTTCTATCTTCTTCTTGAATTCTTGTCATTTTTCTTTCTCTCTGTATTCGTTTCACTTACCAACGCATACCCTCTCTCTCGATACCATTATTATTCTAATTTTTCACTCGCACGTCTCTGCAATTCTCGATCGTATCTATTCAACCTGTTTTCTTTCTCTTTTCTCCGTTTGCAATTTTACTGTAACAATTTCGTTGTTTCACTCTGTGATCCTTTTCGCGTATATATAAAAAGAAAAAATCAATTTTGGATTTGAAATTAGTATTCACCTTTATTTTATGAAAAGAAAGAAAATTTAAAAAAAATGTATTTTTTATTTTGGAACACTGGCATTTACCTACTTCGTAATTTTTCATTCCTCGGACCCACGCAGAGGTCCACTTTTCCTCTCGTAATAAAAAATCTCTTTCTTTTCTTCCATTTATGCACCTCGTCTTTCTTTTCCTTTCTATTCCATTCCTTTGACACGCGCTCGCGCGCACGTCCGCAAGCACGCGCTTACCTTCTTACGAGCCTCCAGGATATTTTCTCATTGGCTTCTTTCCCGTTTCGTTTTTTTTTTTATCGTGACCCACGAAAAGAAGCTTGGTCCGCGGTCCTGTTTGCTCTTTCCCTCGTTGCTGCTGTTTTCCTCTTTCTCCATTTTTTTTTTGTCATTCGTACCTTTGTTTTCGCGAGCTTTATTTCCCCCTTGTTTCTTGTTTTCCTCCTTATTATCCTTCCTTTTCTCCTTTTTCTTATTATTATTCTCATGATTCTGGCTTCCAGTCGTCGAGTTCATGCATAATGTACTCGATGCATCCTCCATCTTGTCTCGGAGAATGTTTACGTCGTAAACACGAGTGCCAGGGTTGCTATCGAATTTGAATTTTTTCGCGATTTTTAATACTCTGACCTTTAATTCGAAGATAATACTTTTTTCTCGGGTGACAAGGGTAAACGGTCAAGGCCATCGAGTTGTTCACACTTCTAACCTCTCATTGTTTTTTTTTTTTTTAAAACTTTGACCACGCACGTTCATCGTCATGCTCAGCGAGAACAACTTCCCTTGGACCGTGCCTCGCAAAGGAAGAAAGAGGCAATACAATTTTATCCAATTTTCCGCGTCGTTTCGTCTTTTCCTTCATAGTTTCTCGGCTAACATTATTGTGCTCGCTAAAGGTTAACACGATTTTTCCTGCTTTGTACACGTAGTGCGAGATTTTGAAAAAGTCCTAAAAAGAAGCAGAGAGGTCCTTTACGAATCATCTCGTGCGTTCCTCTTCAAAGACACGATTGATAATTGCATGTATGCTTTATTAGCCTTAAAACAAGTTAATCATTTCTACATTTATGCGTCATACTCTCTTATTTATTAGTACCGTCGAGTTGAAAAAAAATTAATCCTCTTTTTAATAACGAATCCCTTTGAAATATTATTTGAATATTTTAAAAACAGACTGGAACATTCTTTAGTCTAATAGGGATTTTTTTTTTATGCTACAGTAATTTACTTTCAAATACAATGATTAGACCCAGGATAAAGTTAGATAAAATTATACTGTACAAAAGTTCCGGTAACGTCGAAACTAAATTGAAAATATATAGAACAAAATCGAGGTAACGTTAAATGGAATGAGATAAAAAAGGAATACAGGCACTTGTCACGTAACGTACGATAGCCTTTACTCCATACTTTATTATCATCGTCTGGTATATCCCAAGCGCGGAAATTCTTTCGATCGGTGAAAATTGTGGCGATAGAAATTGAAGCTCCACCCCTTTGTCTACCCTCGCACAGCGTATCGAGGTAATATCGCTACCATTCGGCGTTTTTCGCGTAAAATCGTAAAACTTCAACCGGTTATATCGCGTTATCTAGATACTTTTCTCCTTCTCTTTTCTTTAAATGTATCTCAGGAGATTCGCTCGTTAGATTTTTCATTCCACTTTCTTACATTACGATCGCGAATTTATTATCGCCGGGGTGTGCGCGCGCGTACGTACGAATGGAATCTATTCTCGAGTGACTACTACCTTCGTAGCTTCTCGGTGTGATTCGTCGAGAAACAATGCTTTATTTTTAAGAATTTCTCGTCATCCTGGAGAACGACCAACTGACTTTTGCATTAAAACTTTTCTCGCGAGAAATGATCTCGAAGGATGAGATTTCTAAAAAATGATGAAACTTTAGATAAAAATTCTAGGATAAGTACATATATGCTAAAAAGCTAAGGGAGATGAGGGATTTGTTGAACTGAAAAAAAAGAAGTTGGAATCGTAAACGGGAATATTATAAAAAAAGAATTGTGAAATCTCAAGGGACGATACCATGAAAGAAAAATTCTTTAATTAACGAACCAACGTTTGAAATAATTTAGTATTTACCAAAATACTTCATTGGATCACAGCATATAATTTTTTATTTCATAAAAAAGTATCCCTGCCACTGTTCTCTAGCTATCTCGTCGGTCTAATGATTTTTCCAGGACATGCAAGTGGCACGAGAAGATAGGGGTAGAAGGGAGGGGGATTTAGGTAGAGTTCTAGTAAATTTATTCGCGGGGTGATTCATAAGGATAATGAATTACCACTTAGCGCGGTCGTACCCTACCCCTTGCGTGCCCCTTTTCCTAGTTTGAACTTTCATTCGATGAGTCACGTTTGCCAACGTACCGAGTTACTATTACTGCTGCACTTTGATGTCATTAAAAAGTATTGTAGAAATCGGTTGCTCGGTTATTAAGAATCTTTCTTGGTTCGTTTAAAAAATTTTCCTGTGTTTATCACCTCCTGAGTTCCAGATATATTAAAATTAGATTAAAAGAATTATTTATAATTAAAGAATTATTAATAAAATTATATAGATCCATAGGTTTATTAAAAAATGGGAAAAATACTTTTTTAAAAATAAGGCACCAGTAAATCTAAAAACCTCATTATGTTCGACTCAAAGAACAGAGGGAATGGTTCCAACATGTCATTTGTAAAAATTTCTTACATACTATGCATTGTACAGGAGAACTCAGGAGATTAATATACTCGTCTAAAGTTTTTTCTTTGCTAGTTCGCAAAGGGAGATTAAAGAAGATAAAAAATAAATGATTAAAAATAATATTCGATCGTGTTCCTTTCGTCGCACGTAAAATATGAAGCGTCTTAAGAGTAAGGAAGTGGGAGATTCTCTCTCTCTCCCCCCCTTACTTAGTATACGTGTGTTCGTGGTTATGAGACGGATATTCGATCGGATATCCGCGTTCCGATATCGAAAAGAGGAAGGAAAAAGATCAAACCGCTTCGATCTCGCGTGGTAGGTGCATTCCGCTTCAAGAATTTCTGCTAGATGCCTTGGAGTTCTTATCGGAGAAATTAAATGAGAGTGTGGGGAATATAAACACGGAATCATGTGTATTTTATCGGTATAACACGCGATCGTATTGCTCCCATTGACGATAAATCCTCTTCCTTGTTTTTGATGATATTTTTATTGTTTATTAAATTAAATATATGTAATTATTGCATAAAACAATTTATTCAATCCTTAACTACCTTCATACACTTTTTTTTATTAAAGATATGCATCTTCTTTATTTTTTTCTAAAACACTATTTTAAAAATGTCACATATTTACAAATATTTTTACAGTTTTTCATTGTGTTAGAAATGTACACTACGAAATCACTTACGGAGGTCTACATCGTGAAAGTAGTTCAGGGTTAAGATCCAAAATGTTTCTCATAAAAATAATAATCTTCTAATCTCAAAAAATCAGCTATAATTGAACCAACAAAATATTCTAGTTCGATAAAATCGAAGGTCACATTTTTACGGACACGTGTACCATCGACGTTTAAGATTCCTAAGGAACGTTTAGACCGTTTAGAAGAGGGATATGAGAAAGAAGAGTAGGCGGTAAACGGTCGAGCTTTCCAAGTGACTTTTTTACGAGGTGTATATACGCCTGACGACGTAAAGGCGAGTACTTCCAAAATCCCGAAGCGTAAACTCAAGCGTGAGTTATGCGGCACGCATGAAGAAATTTTATACAAGCAAGGTCTGAAAGACCGTGTCGTGTAAACCTCCATACGTGGACCGCGTCGTTGATGGATAAGTTTAAGGTAAGCGATAGTTGCGAGATTCCTATCGAACTTTTGCTTTCTAACTTCTGAAAGTAATTTTTTTTTTTTAATTATTAAACTTTAGTATTACGTTCATTGAACGTAATGGTACTCGAAGTTATCTTTTAACTTGTTGTCTTTAACTCGAGTGGTCCCAGCTTGCGTGCGTAGCTATAAAGAATTTTCAAGGTTATCTTAGATCTTGATTGCAACGCTGGGTTTGTGGGACACCGAAGAAACTTACTTTTCTTTTTATTATATCTTGGCATCAGCTGATTTCATTTTATAGTCTTTATAATATAAATAAATTTTTTATTAAATTGAAAGCGTTATACATTTTTAAGATTTGTAAAAGTATACTAGAAAAAATCTTTTTTCCATGAAGATCTAGTCAATATTAGTGTTACATCGTTTAATACTTTAGGATTAAGCATTAAACTAGTTCAAAAGTTAAATTTGCAAAAAGTTTCTTTCGTGTTTCTATTCTCGTTTTAATGTATAATACGTGTAGATACGATATATGTGTAAATTCGAGAAAGAAAAGTACGTTCTCTCTGACATCTCGTACACCGTTCTTCTCTTTCTTTCCTTCTCCACAATTTCCCATTGGCTTCATCGTTCTTCAGGCGTCGGAATGACATATTTATCACATTTCCGTCCATCTAACTATCTCTTTCCGTTACCCCTTCGTCATCCCTTTCATACTCGACAGGTTTTCCCTCGATAATCCAACGGTAAAATTCGCATTCAGACTTTCTCTCTATGGATAAAACGATAAATTCATAAATTAATCAAAATTCACGTTTCACTTCCTTTCCTCTTCTACTACTTAATAATCATATCCCCTTTTCTTTTTCGGAGTCGAAGGAAAACAAACTTTTTTGTTTGAAATCCGTGAGGCTTTCCTATCTCGAGTGAAAGGTAAAGAAACGAAGAGAAAAAGAATGAAAGAAAGGTCGGTTTAAAAAGCAGCAAAGTGCGAGGGGAAAAAGTGAGTCGAAGGAGATCCGCGGTACCTACTCCCTTCTCGATCGTTACGCTAATGAAAGCCGCAGCGTGGTTACTCGATTAGCTCGTAATTACCGTGGATTAGTGTCATCGAACTGGTCTCGATTACGCTTCCTCGCGCGCGAGTGACTCCCGGCTTTCCTGACCAACCGGTGAACTGAAATTAACTCGACTAAACTAATTGGAACCTACCGCTGTCGATGCTGTCAGACTAGTTGGCGAAAAATTTTCAAATTTTCCACAAACTTTGGCCTTTCGATCGAGCAAACCGCTGAGATATTTTCCGAAAGCCCGAATAAGAGGTTAAAAACTAATTCGTTAGAGAGAAGATCCGATACTTTGCTCGAACTTTCATAACTCCGAGTAATTTTAGTGTACAGCTTGGAAAACGGTAGAGGATCTTATTTTACGATACGATCGACTTTCTGGAACGTGAAACACAATATCTATTTATGTCTCCCTCCTTCTCTCCCACTTTCTGCAGTTTCTGTGCTTCAACTTTACACGTTTACGAATTACGATCTGCCCTGCATTTAAAACGATCTTTTAGATTTAATTATCTGGTCCACCGTAAACAGGTAAATGGCCTGTTTGGGTTCCAGTGTATATAGGGTGTTCCATTTTAATGGAACCACCCGATACTGGAGCGTTTGTAAATATTTGCGACTAAGCGTAGTCTCTCGCTTCATGTTCGTGGTTCCGAGCTAATACGATAATTTATTTATGTAACCTCATGTAAAATGGACGGTTTTGGTAGATATACAGGGTGGTCGATGTAAAGTGATACAAAAGCTGTTTTCATGGAAACTAATGGATATCGAATTTATTTTTGTAACAATTAAATGGGACGTGGGGCGAAATGTTTTTATGTGAAATGCAATTTTTTTTTTAAATTTAAAATGATTTTTAGATATTTAGAATATTTTTAGATAAACTGCTTTTAATACTTAATTTTGGCCACGCTGTATATGTAGAGTCAGGAAGAAGATGTAAGTACTACCATAAAGTAGATGGATCGAACTGAGACGTCTTATATGTAGCATGTGGAAGGACGTTGAGAAAGGTATATACAGATCCTTTGCGTTATTTTATTTATCGTCTTCCATCGCCGAGCCATTAGTCGTGATCCATCTTTCATATATACGCCTCGCTCATTGGACGAAGTCTTCCGATTGCTCGATAAATAATAAATTCGAATCGATCGCGAACTACCCGATTTATTTAATATTTCCTATAGTGAGATAATCTCTCCGTTGCATCTCTGTGTTACATCCTGTTGGGATTTTATTAAATCGAAGTCGCTTTCAAGAATCATCGCTCGATATTAGGAGAAATAAAGGTAAAATGTCCTGTTGTGTACGATTTTGAATGGCATCACTTGTTAAATGTAAACGTTAGATCGAAGAAATAGTCGCAAATAATATCCATTTAAAGTATAAATATTATTTATTAATAAAATAAAACACAATTATATAGATATTCCCAACGTTTTATTACCATTTATCAAGTCTTATCATAAAAAAAGTATAAGAATAATAAAAGCATCGTCAACATTTATTATCCGAAACGAAAATCAATATTTGGTCTTCATATTTTATAAAGGGAGTCAAAAACGGTCCAGGAAACGATCACACATTTTTGACGTTGCGTGATTACTTACAACATGGTAGGGAGGTGTGCGTCCATTTAAATTTCAACTCATTTTTCCTCGAATTTTAGGTATATCTTCCGATATAAACTCTCACCTATCTTTTAAAATTGTCATCATTATTTCATCGAACTGTCTCACTCATTGTTATACAAATTCTGTATTTTATTGTTTAATTCTACGTCGAAAGGATTTCGGAACCTGTACGAGTCATAACGAGGGAAGTGACTTGTTAAAAGCTTCGGGACGTTGATGAAGGGGTGGGGGGGGTACGATCTCTATTTACAGGGTCAACAATCGTTCTGCCAATCGTGTAGGTATCTTAAAAGGTTACTCTCGTACAACCAGGTCGCACGATGTCGTAGGGGAAAGCTCGTGTAAGCTGCAAATATTCCTGGCATGTATGTATGTACACGAGCATTCATCTTGGATTATCGCGATCTAGTTTCAGCATTTCACCGGATACCTCGGTGAGAGGGAGCAATTCGAGCTTGACTAGAGAGAGAGAGAAAGAGAATCGAGTAAAGTGCTAAACTTTCTTGCTGGGAGTGTACTTTCCATTAGGACCATGAAACGAGGAAGTGATTTTGATGATCGATCGAATCGTTCGCGGCCGATAAATTTTAATTACTTTTGTATACTCTGTTATATCGTAGGTACATCTAACGTTGACTATTTCTTCGTTGGTTAAACTCTTTTTTAACTTAATATTGACATTGATTTTTTGTAACAAAACTTGATGAATTTAAACCAGTTGAGTAAACAGCATGGTAAAAAACATGTTTTAAATTGGTATTTTACAATTAACTGTCAATTTTACAGTTTTCATCGTTTATTCTCGAATATTTTTATTTAGGTAACATATATCTCCTCTTCTCTTATTATAGGATTTAGTTAATCTTCATTGACCACAATCGGTCTACTACCTAGTCATTTTTCCGAAAATATAAATCGAACATAAAAAAGAGAGAAAAAAAAAGTGAAATATCGCACCATTCTGGCCGCACTTTTGAACAATCGTTTTCAACAATAAATCACGCAAGAACGTGAATCGAGCCGCGAGATCGCGAAGGGAAATACAGATTTTATCGGCTCGCACGATCTCTTTTTTTTTCTGGCTTGTGGTAGAAGCAAAAACGTTTTTTTCAAAACGTGAAACAAAAGTCGATTGGATGAATCGTCATAGTATTCATGTTTTGTGTATGTATTTTGAACATGAGACAAGCAGGATTCACGATCATCCCTCTCACTCATTCATTCTCTCTCTCTCTCGTCTTCTTTCTTTTTGAAAACGTTATGAAAAATAACGTCGTAAATTGAGCCAATGATAGACGCCCCAGGGCAGATCGTACGTTAACGTATGCTCTTATGGCGTTGATATCATATATCATTGTCACGTTGTTTCCTTTACCCGGTCGTTACACGCTCGAACACCCCGTCGCTTTCGTACTTTTTCCAGCATCCTTAATTAAATTTTAATCTACACCGAGCGACTTTCTATCAGAATAGCCAGGCTAGTAGGACGAATCTTCCATTAGCTCGTAGATTTTTAGAAAAAATATTTTACATACACGAGACTGGCCATTTATTAAATTTCCTTTAACACCGTGGTAACATACCATATGGATCATCCAGCTAGAGTATTGTCTCTTCCAACTCCATACGAGAACGTGCGGGTCTTGAATGTTTCGACGTAAAACGACGCCCGTTTAATATCATTTCCACCCCCTTTCACAATAGGTTTCTTTGTTCAACGGTTGCCATCAAGCTGACTGCAATTCTCGGTGACTTCCATGCCATATTCTATCCTTCAACGAAGCATCTCTCTCGGGGAACCGATCCTTTAATTCTGCATTGTTATGCAGGAGACTTTACGTTTATTAATTTCTTCTGTCTCTCTCTCTCTCTCTCTCTTTTATCCCTCTTAAGTAATATAATCCAGGACGATGACGCGTATCCCGTAGCTTTCCTTCAAGTTTTCGAATTTTCTATCGCGCTAGATCGTTAGGACGACGAGTATACTCGAGCTCGTTAATCACACCTCTGCCTATCATCGCGAATCTCCTGTCCAGGAAATAACGATTAAACGAGGATAATCACAGTCGAATTTCACGTGGTTTTAGCCTGACAATTATTAGCGCGAACGAGGAGTTTCGATCCAGTTAATGTGGCTAATTGGACACTCCAAGGTCTCCTGATTTACCACAAAATGTTCAAACGAGGATCCCTGTCGAGAGCTGGAATTCGAAGCAACCAAAACGGGATTCTTTTGAATAGAGGTACTCTATTCCGAGAGAGATTCTCGGAAATCGGGGATTTTTCATTCTAGGTCTGACTTTTACCATGCATTTCCTATCTAACGAACCGTTTGTGTTATTCGGATACCGCGTTAGCCGACCAGATGAATGTATTTTCTCTAGGTCGTCGAACGGGTAGCGTTTATCGAAGCTAAAGTGCGTGTTTCCTTCGGGTGAAAAAGTGAGTTTTTCGTGCGAACGAATATGTAGTTACGAGCACGAAGACAAATATAGATCGGGAAACGTAAATTCGATGGGAGATCGGAGTCTAGAACGACGAATTGAACAGGCAGTTTAAGTAAACTATCCTAACGAATTTAAGTTAGCTTTGAGAGACGACGCTATGCTGGTTCGTTTGCTCTTTTTATGTGTCTTCGTGTTTTCATGAGAAATAGCAGAGTCAATGTAATTATCGATGATTGGTCCAAGTTTTTGTTCTCCCTTGTGAAGTTTTTTTGATGTGATTTTTTAATATTACTATTAATCCATTAAGTCCCATGCGAAATATGGGTTTAAAAAAGATTAAAAAAACTATGCCATCGATTGCATTGGCATAAAATAAAATATACTGTTTTATATTAAATATACTGTTTTATACTGTTAAAATATATTGTTTTTCGAAATTTGATAGTTGAACCTAATTTGTTAAAACAATTTTAGCAAAAAACAATTAAATCTTCAAATAAAAATAATACGTATATTTTATTTACTTGGCATTTTTTAACTTAGATTTCGCATAAGATTTAATGCGGTAAAATGTAACAATTTGCCTTTATATGGTTATCATACTCAAGTATTAAACTTCGAAGCCCCCAAAGTATCACTTTCCTTATATTAATCTTTATCACCTTTGTAAATGGATTTTAATAATGCCTTAGCTCAACAATGTTACCGACGATAAGGATTCGAGGATCATAACACTGGGAGTACTTTAAACATCGTGCTGGGAAGCATCCACTGGTAGTACCGTGACTATAATTCTATACAGCCGTTATTGTGGTATCGTATTCCACCTTCGCAGGTGTACTTCAATGTCACCATTTCTAATCGCGAAGAGGACTCTCGAGCAAACGGTGTTAAAAGTACCTATACGTTAGCCAAGTTCTCGTGAAACAGCCTGCATTTCAAGCAATATCACATGTTCGCTCGGTTACGAAGCGTATAATCGTATTTTACTAACAGTATTTTATGTTTCCATCGTCGAATGTACGAGGAATCGTGGTATTTCAGTTCCGACCATATGCATTTCTCTCTCGATCTCTGCTTTTTCCACCTCGTGCGATGCGGAAAATGGAAAGCGAATCGAATTACGTTTCGTCAGCCGATGATTTTCGTAAACAATATTCAACGTGTAGCTTTCCGCTCTATTTCCTTTTTAAACCCCCGACGGGTGTTATAAGTTTGACTGTAGCTTCGTAGCTCATCAACAAGTGATCCGATTTTTATGTTTTTTTTTTTTCTTGCTGTAGTAAAGTTTATATTTCTGGGAAGGTTTTTAACCATGTTTGGTCAAAATTGATTTAGTAGATCAGTGATCACTCGAATATCGTTTATATGCAATAATTAGAATTAGGGTGTTATAAGTTTGACTGTAGCTTCGTAGCTCATCAACAAGTGATCCGATTTTTATGTTTTTCTTGCTGTAGTAAAGTTTATATTTCTGGGAAGGTTTTTAGCCATGTTTGGTCAAAATTGATTTAGTAGATCAGTGATCACTCGAATATCGTTTATATGCAATAATTAGAACAAATGAAAAGTTTCTCATAGTCTTTCCAGAATAATTTCTAAAAGTACTCTCGACAGGAAGCATTTCCAGCTCAGTAATTAAATAATCTCTAAAATGAATACCCAAGTATAGAAGCACCTTGTCGATTTTAATGGTTATTAACAAAATGGTTTACTGCATTTTACGTGACGCATCGATCACTCTTTCTCTCTCTCTCTCTCACTAAAATCGCTCAGTAATTGGAAAAAAAATGTTGAGAATTATTCTTTCTCGTTCATATTCGTCGCATTCACGCCAGAGAGTGCGTGTTCCGAATCGGGAATTTTTTCTCACGAATTTCCATTGTATAACCTGTCATAATTACCTACGAGATAACAATAATGGATATGTAGAAGAGTACTTTGTTATTTTCGAGTGATACGAACGATATTGTCGAGCACCTACCTCGTTCGTTATCGAGACATCAAAAATTAGAATATAATTTTTAAAAACCGTCAAACATAAGTGTTTTTATTCTCGATGATTTATTCACAAATACAAAGTTTATCGAGTAAATCAAAGTTCAAAAAGACGAATGCGTAAGACGAGTAACTGAACCGAAAGGAATCTCTTCATATCCTCGAATCGTCGAAAGGAAAAGGATTCGACGATGCGAGAACACGAATTCAAACGAGTTCCTTTACCAAGGATCGAGGTAAAAGCGCGAATAAGACGTTAGCGTGGCTACCGAGGAGTCCCATTTCAGCGTTTAACGGATCACTGAATTTCTGCGTTTTCATCTTCGTACACTCGCGGTCATTTACGCGAGAGTTCCCGCGATTTCGTTGTTGCAAAGGTTTCTCTACGCGCGAAATGTTTCACGAGTAGAAAGGAGAGAGAAGACGATTTCTTCCCAAGGTCTTATCAAACTCCGAAGAAATGGTACCGTACGAGCTTTCCGTTACTGCTTTCAGAGACGCGTTGGAATAACTGCTGGAAATGATTGGATGCTGTAAAGTGCAAGTTCAAAGTTTCAGCACGCCACTGGTTTTGGCAAACAGTCAAGTTATATGCATCGAGTAACTACGTAACGCGAGATGCTTGTAACGATATTAGAATAATTGCTTACTGCAGTTGTTGGGTATCTACGCGTAAATTAGGGAGAGAAGTCATTAATTATGATAATAATCCGAGCATAAAGATCGATGCGCGGAGATAATTTAGACGACCGTTTATCAAAGGAAGGGTGTCCTCAAAGGGAGGTTAGGGAAGGCACTTGCCTTATCCTGAAATATGAAAAAAAATCATAATTTATTTTATATTTTTATTGCCTACATTTCTTATTTGTAAATAAAGTTATAGATAAATTCAACCGGAATGAAAGAAGACTGATTTTTCCTTTCGATTAAATTTTACTTAAACAATTGTAATTTATTTGTATTATTTTAAAGTTTAAAAAAATCTTTCTTAATTTACATCTACCTTCTCGCAGTGAGAAAGCTTTAATACTGAAAAATGTATAAATATCAAAGTATACATTTCAGTCAATTTGTCTCAAAGTGACCTAAGAACATTTTAATGAAAAGTAAATTGTAGGTATTCTAGGTTACGTTTATTTAAATATTCATTTTAATTAGTCACTCAGCTATTTTGTCCTCATTTTTATACATCGTCCAATCTTTAAAAAAAAATGCACCGTGAACCAACAGCGACGAGAAATAGACTTTTTCTAATTTAACTCGTTTTCCGCTTGCCTTCTCAAAGCGAGAGTGACTATCTTAACGAAGAAGATATGGAAATGTTCCGGAAGCGTACACACGCAGAGCGTTGACACCTAGCCCCGTAATGGCGGACATCGATGCTCGAAGTTACTCGATACGGGCTTTGAAACTGATTAAAAGTTCTTCTCTTCGTCGATCACGGTGCAGACTCCCAGGTAACGTTCGAACGTGGGTGGCATTAAAACTTCGTCCTACGAAGATGAACTCGCACGTCTCCGAAGAGAATCTTTAAGACCGCTGCCGGAAAACTTTCGGGAATATCGGCTTCAAAGAGAATTAAACGGATGGCATCGAGCATTAGGGAGTGGGGGGGAAAAAATTTGAAGTTTTCACGATTATTTGTCTTTGGAGAATGTTTGTCGTGATCTTGTTTTGTTAACACTAAACCTGTCGACGTTAAGCATATATTTAGCAGAAAAAAATGAATAAATAAAATTTTTACCAATAACAGCTGCTGTTTGTTGACAATATTCGACAAGAAAACAAAGACATATCAGTTACAATTTAATAAAAAGAGACAATTTGTTTAAAACTGCTACAAGTAGACAACAAAGCTTCAAAAAATATTGTTTTAAAGAAACCAATGTAAATCTATCATTTGTTTTAAAAGTATCAACTAAACAACAGCAAAGTTATTTTTTCTCCAGCCTGTATTACAAAATTCCTAATAAAATGGTACACTATGCTATTATTATCGAAGTAGGTAAAAGGTACTCATTATAAACTTATAAAGTAATGGTCTAGGAGGTTTCAAGGGAGCCGACTAGCTAGAGGGTAAAGCACGCTGGTAGATAGCAATAGAGCCAGCTAGTTGGCTGGCTGGCACGCCTCGTTTCCCAGGCGCATTAAGTAATCCGTGAACTGTAACAGTATACAATGGGTCTTTGCGTTAGGCCAAAAGTATCTTTCCATCTCTCTCTCTCACTCTCATTTTTTTTCCTTCTTTATTTCTACGTCTCACCCTCCTTCGTCGCTAATTAATCGTTCCGCGTACTTTATCTCGCCCCGGTCGAAAACGCTAACGAGCGTTGCGGACGCGGGTGCGTAGATACGCGAATGCCATGAGAGAAGAGTCGATGAATGAAAATGTCTGTGCGAGATAAAGAGACGTCGTTAAAATTACTTTGAGAAGAAATTGTATTCGACGTTTTCACTACGAATGGCCCATTAATTCTATTTTCCTCCTGCGACGAAACTTTCAAATGTTGAGAGAGACAATCGGCCTTAATGCCTTCCTTGTTTTCTATCTAAACGTAACGTAAGTGAAAACTCAATGATCCTCCTGTCAATTTACATAGAATTCCGAACTATTTTCGATTCGATAGCGGTCGTGAAAATATCTTTTAGAATAAGATCGAATAACGAATATAGGAATAATTTATACGATTAATGTTTTATGTAGATACAGGGTGTCCTACTAACTCTGTCCATCTTGAATATTTCGCTTATTTTTAATGACAGAAAAAAGTGTGATACATATTTAAGGTGGACATATCATTATTGTATAAAGATCCTATAAAGTTACAAATTACATATTTTTCTAAATGTAATTCTTTTCGATCTGATCGTATTCGAAAATTTCCCCCTGGATCTGTCATATAAAAATCCACCTGAGTTTTCCCATCGAAGCTTATCGTACGTGCCAGTATCAATGCGAGCAACAATCCGGGAGATTATGTAGGAAAGCCTGGGTTGCTCGTCGTTCGTCTGGTCGTAGCTCTTCTTCCACTATCCCTTCTCTTTCACAAAATGGCAAGACTCGAACACCCCTAACAGCTTTACCCGAGCTGCTCCTCGTAAACGTCCTTGGTAAGTATGGGTACCCTGTTTCTCCGTGCTTTTAAGTGAAACAACGTTCTCCCCTCGTCGCACTTGCCTCTTTTTTACCATCCTTCAAATTCCTCCTCGACTCGTAGCAGCAACGGAACACAAGAGCTTCATGGCACGGAAAAGTGCCGTGAGCCGTTACAAGAACGATGACTTTTCGCGACTTCCAGGGCTTTAAGGTCCGTGTCTCACGCTCGTGGTAGGTCATGGTTCGATTTTTCATAAATATTTTTTTTTGTACTTTAGTATTTTAACAAAACACTATTTTAAAAAAAAATCTTTTTTAAAATTTTGTATGTGATTTTTTATCTGAAAATTTAAAATATGCATATATCTTACCTAAATCTACAAAAGGCAATTTTTATATGTTCATTATAAGCTCAGATAAAAAAGTTAAAAAACTGACTTTTTTAATTTTATTTTCCCACAAATTTCGATTTTTTAAAACACTATATCTAGTCAACTAATCCTTCTATTTTCTTCCAAAAATACAAATGAATTCGTTCAATTATAAAAAAGTTATTCCACTTTATACATTGCCCGAATATTTCCAGAGTCACAGTACCTCCAGTTATGATTCACTCGAGCGTGAGTCAGACACGCGAAGTCCACTTCGAAAAAGAAAATCAACGTAAAAGCTCATCCCGGCTACCAGAGCACACTTCCTACATCTATTTCATTTAAGACCCATGGATTAAACGTGCGGCGATTTCTCGATGGCAAGCTTAAGTGTGGTATCTCTTTCCCTCCCCTTCTCTCTCTCTCTTCCATTCTCCCTTACGCGTTCCTGTACTACGAACTCGTTAACCACTTTCCTCCGTTAACCTGACTTAACTCCGGCCGGGTAGTTTTGCTTTGAACGTATTACCCCGGAGTTAACTCTTAAGCGTTCGAAATTTTCTTCTCTTTCTCTCGCTCGCACGTGTACTACTCGACTAAATGAACCAGGTCCCGGTTACTAACTTTTCCAACTTTATTACTTTCCCTCTCCTTTTTTAAAAATTCTTTCTTACTTTCCTTAATCGAGATATTCTGCGGCTTTTCGTTCGATTTATCGAATTCTTCGTTAAATAATCGTTAGAAATAATCTTAGATTATATTGGAAAGGGATGAAGAGAAAGAGGGAACGCGTGGGTTAAAGCACGCCTACGTTTGCCCTTTACAAAGTCAACGATATCATAATTAAACGTTACTGCCTAATTACAGCTAACCATCGTCGTATGTATGGAGCATGTATTAACTAAAGTGATATACATCCCACACTCTCTCTCTTGTTCTTGCAACATTCACGTTTAAAACATAGAATTAACGTAGAGAATACCAGGTGTCGCGGTAAATTTCGTCGAAATATGTATATTATTTTAATATAAAATGAAATTTGTGTCGGTAGGATAGCTAGAAAAAAAAAAAAGGACGAAATATACCTACGAAATAAATTCAAAAAAAAGTTACCGACGTCTGCCGAAATACTCGAGACTTGCCTCGAACGTCGTAAGAATGTAAATTTACTTTGGGATCGTTGGAAAGGGAATAAGTGGAAAAAAGAAGAGAGATAGAGGAAGGGATTGGGATCGGTTCTGGACCATCGATAGATCCTCTTTTCTTCCTCCCGTTTTTCACCCTTCGATATGAGGTTCGTGAAAGTGAGAGAGATAGATAGAAAGTTGCTGACGCGCGGTATCGCGAATGGACCATCGCTACTACCCCTATATATGGTGAAACCACGCGTTCCAAGGATTCCTGAAGGTATATTCGAATTTATCGTAATCTCTCCCGTGATACACGTAAAGGATATACACCCTCTCGTAGGAAGTTGGTAAACCCCTTTAAGAACAATGATTGTGACCTTTAAGAGCATTTTGATGTTTTTCCTAGATCTACTAAAATGAATTTATTGGTTGCTCAAGGTCATGCTTGAGTGGACCATTGTCCAGGATGCTGAGTGTTCGATTTTCTAAATTCAAACGGTGCGATTAGATTTTTTGTCTTTTGTTATTTTTAATTCTTTTAAATTTTTAAACATTTTTTGTAGAATATAAGTAAAAAAAATAATTTTTTTTGTAATATGAATATTATGAACATTATAAATTCCCATCACCTCGGTTCGTTTGATTCTCATTTTCTTGAACACCCTATATATCGACTACGTATGCAATATACATATAAAATTTGCATGACATGAATCCAGATTTTGGAAGATATTCTTAGAATTTATTTCTTCCTTATTTCAGGTATAGAATAAACGAGGAAGAGGGTACATATATATGTCTGGGCTCGCGAATCCAGGGGTTGAAAGATTAAAACAATTTTCATCATACCAACTCGTGGAAATGTTTTGAAATTCAGAACTAAGAAGAGGAGGTATGCAAAACTCGTTATTCTATAATTTGAATTTTGTACGTTACCTGGATTACAATGCGTTGTTATAAAAATTAATGAATCGTTATTAATTAATTTGTTTGAAGACATAACGCTCGTAAAGTGCATACTAATTTCATGTCCGTGGCTGTGGGGGGTACATTAATTTGAAAAGTCGTTAGTCTCGTGAAAACTTTGCCGAGTCCCGAAAGGGTTTCGTTGTTAGCCATCAACGACAACGAGTTAACGAGCAATCCTGTTAAAGGAAAGTCGCAAATCCCGGTGAAAAGGTGACTCTTGAATCTTGAACGATTATCTCGAGGAATACAGGGTGCTCTGTGTGGGATTGCACGCGACAACAGCAGCAAGGATAAGAACAGCAAAGAAATTAAAGAAGGAACACGAGAAAGGAACGTCGAGCATTTCCTCCTGACTTTTCTTTAAATTATGCTAGAAAATAGTTTACTCGTGGGAAACCGTCTATCATTGTGAAATTAGTTCCTTGACTCGTCTAATTTCACAAGCTTTTATTTAGTTTGTTCGGTATAAAAATTTTTGTCCTACGAGTATTTTGGAATAATCATAAAAAAATTTATAAATCACTCGAACTAGTTCTTATTTTCCTTCTTCTCGTCACCGTCTTGCATTCGTTTCGCTCTTCGAAAAATTTGGGAAGCAAAACGTGCGATATTCCCTGCAACAGGTGCCTACGAAATTGTCCAAGCTCGTAACGAATTCAGCTTTATCGCAGATACGTGCGAAATTGTTACAGTTTCGAGTGTCCGTAATACTAAGAAAGTCTTCTCACTTTTCAAAAATAAATTTAATTTTCTTCAAGAACGAGCCATCCAGATATCAGTACACACAGGTGAGAAGATAATGGAGAACTTGAAAACACAACGATTCATCTCTCTCCTATAACATTAATTGAAAAACAAGAAACGACCATTAAGTCAGCTAATAAGAATCACCCGTAGAAACGCATGGAAGATGGATTAGTCGTTCCGAAAGGAAAGAAGAAATTCAATCTTGGCTTAGACTTCGCCGTCATTTCAGCTCTTTCTCGCAAACACGTTTCTAGCGATGCTCGCTGTGTGTCTCAATGGCGCGATTATAAATTCACTTTCGTACGATCTCTGCCTCTCTCCATTTAATTAGTCCCTCTCATCGTCGACTTCGTCGTCCCTCCCCCTCTCCGGTAAAAGGGAATTTCATTTTCATCTTTAATCGAGGAACTCGCTTCCCAGTGCCTCAGATCACCACCTTTTTTTTTTTTTAACATCAAACCGAACTTCCCCCTTTTTTTTTTATTCTTTCAGCAGGATGGAAATTTTTGATCGATCGAGCGATAATCCAGGGAAGAAATTTGAATTAATATATCGAGAGGTTAAAAGGGTGAGAGAGAGAGAGAGAGAGACATAGAGGTCTCTGCACTTCAACGAGATTCTTCGATGTATGCAAAATGCATGCCAGTTTATGCGAGCCACGTTGGAGATGCAAAACTGGTTATGATTCAATATAAGCTCCTAGGTGAACCCTCTTCTTTATGCCACTTCTATCTCGTATGCTCCTCAATTCTTCTCTCTCTCTCTCTCTCTCTCTTTCTTTTACTTTCTCTCTTGCTTTCCTGGTGAGCATAAACGTGGCAGCATTTACATACATACGTAGGTACGTAGGTACACTCACACTATCTCATCAGATCTTTCGACGGTTTGTCAATGTCTCGTGCAATACGTGCTTGGCATACGGTAGTAAATACTCGAAAAGAATATTTACGCTTCATATTCGCTCTCGCATACTTTGTCTCGCGAGTCGATTTGTCTTTCGATTCGTGTCTTCTTTTAAATGTTCAATCGCCGTTCTGGAATAGTAGATTCGAGAGTTACGCTTCCCGTTTATTTTCAAAGGATAATGCAATTTTTACCTTTTCTCTCTCTCTCTCTTTTTTCCCTTCTCACCGCTTTCGATCTTCTCAGTCGCGCGAGTACCGATCAAAAGCAATTCCACTTGTTTGAGCAAGTGCATTAAAGTTTCGCTACGGCGTCTATGGCTTAATCTCGATATCAATCCTTTCCTCGCTATTGCTTTCCACTCGGAAAGAGAAAAAGTAGGAAAAAGAGAGAGGAGGGAGACAGACATTATCTCACCAATAGGGAAAACTTTTCCGGGCCGTGCGAGGACGAAACTTCGACCGTTAATAATTTCTCATCACTTTACTTCTTCTTCGACTTTTCTCTCGAATCAAGTTAGCCCGAAAGAAATATAAGAAAGAAAGGGGATTGTTGCGTGAGCGCTTGTATTTATTTGTCGTTGATGATGAAATTAATTGACACGGAACTTTTTTCGAAAATAAAACGTGTGTGTAATTATATCAAGGCTGGGTGTTATCCAATTAAATTATTTGAAAAATAATTGTTGAGATAATAAATTATTTTATTTGGATACATGTTATTTGAATTAATCATGTGTTAGTTTATTTGAGTAACACATGATTAATCAGGATTTTTGTCAAAAATCGATGCATTTCGAATTTGCCCGATCAAATACTCGTTCGAAAGAGGAAAGTCTCTAATTTACGAATATGGCAGTGTGGCTTCGATAGGATGACTGGTTCAAAAGTTACAACAATTTTTCTCTTGAAAACAACCCATACTCCGACACTTAAAAGATTAATTTCTCATCAATGCTTAATGATATCGAAAAACGGACAACGGGACAGTATTTTGCATGCTTTCTTCTTTCTAAATCTTGATGGATACATCAGGATTTTTGTCAAAAATCGATGCATCTCGGATTGGCCCGATCAAATACTCGTTCGAAAGAGAAAAGTCTCTTCTTTACAAATATGCAAGTCCCGCTTCGATAGGATGGCTGGTTGGAAAGATACAGTAGTTTAAAGCTCGAAAAGGACCCATACTCCGACCCTTAAAAGATTAATTTCTCATCATTGCTTAATGATATCGAAAAACGGACAACGGAACATTGTTCTGCATGATTTTATCTTTAAAATGAGCCATTAAACATTGAAATCGGCGGTGGTGACCATTTTGGCAAAAATCATGATGCATAGGTCAGGATTTTTGTCAAAAATCGAAGTATCTCGAATTTGCCCGATCAAATACTCGTTCGAAAGAGAAAAGTCTCTTCTTTACGAATATGCAAGTCGCGTTTCGATAGGATGGCTGGTTGGAAAGATACAGCAGTTTAAAGCTTGAAAAAGACCCATACTCAGACACTTAAAACATTAATTTCTCATCAATGCTTAATGATATCGAAAAACGGACAACGGGACAGTATTCTGCATGCTTTTTTCTTTCTAAATCTTGATGCATAAATCAGGATTTTTGTCAAAAATCGATGTATCTAGAATTGGCCCGATCAAGTACTCGTTCGAAAGAGTAAAGTCTCTTCTTTACGAATATGCAAGTCGCGTTTCGATAGGATGGCTGGTTGGAAAGATACAGCAGTTTAAAGCTCGAAAAGGACCCATACTCCGACACTTAAAAGATTAATTTCTCATCATTGCTTAACGATATCGAAAAACGGACAACGGAACATTGTTCTGCATGATTTTATCTTTAAAATGAGCCATTAAACATTGAAATCGGCGGTGGTGTCCATTTTCGCAAAAATCATGATGCATAAAAATAATAAAGTATTTGAAATAATTATTTGTTATTTTATTTAAAATAAAATGTTCCCAACATATATATCGTTCGTCACTTAGGGCCACACCCTCGCGGCTGTTTGCAAAAGCACCCTCCGGTGTAAGTGCATAATCGGCTTAAGATTTCCCGTCTACCCGTATCGAGAGAGTTTGACGAGGCAACGGGTCGGGTAAATAAATTTTCACTTCTACCCGTTTCGAAGTTATACTACTACGTCGACTTTCTCCGATCTCCTCATCCTTCTTCCTTTCCGGATTTCCTTTCGCACGGTTAAACTCTAATATGTTCAAACTTTGTTCAGCTTCCTAACACTAAGATCAATGATCCATAACATCGATCTATATTTGACATTTTTGTGATATTTACGTAAAATAAATATAGTTTAAAAAAAACATGTTGATATGAACAGATATCGATACCATATGTGTCCAAGATTTAATATATTTCTAGAGGCACAAGAAGACAACTGTTTCGGCTGTCGAAGTAACGAACAACTGTTTCTCAAAAGCGAACCTGCTGTCAGAGTTGAAATTGAAGCGGGTGCTGTTGTAGGTTATAGCACCGGGCCATGGGATTATTCTACTGTCATCACTTCTTGATGCATGTGCAAAATTTCAAGTTAATCCAACGTCTAGAAGTTGGTGAAAATTGAGTTGCAAGATTTGATCACATAGATAAGAGCCAAGCTAATATAAAACGTATTAAAAATAAGTATGGAAATATAAAAGATTTTACTTACCTACAGCCTTTCTCATATCTCCAGGGATATAGGAATAATAATTAGAAAAAATCCCGTGGGACGTTAATCAAAAAAAAAAAAAAGAAGGGAAAACATACCGGATGGTTTCTCCTGAAAATGATGCCCGGTCAAGTGTTAATTGTCGTGTCGTTGATAGATAGAAAAAACAAGAAGGTGATAAAGAAAAAAAAAAAGAAAAGAAGAAAGAGAAATAAGGAAGCTCCTATGTCTAGCGGACGAGCCGGCCATCAATCCGTCGCGATCGTCGCAATCGACTGGACGATAAATCAGTCGGGAGGATCGAGAGCTCTCTCTCTCTCTCGATGGGTCATTGTCGGGTTGGACTTTGATTGCGTGCAAGAAGGTCCTCTTTCACCTCGTGTCTCCTATCTCACACCATCTCCCTCTCTCTCTCTCTCTTTATCAGTCTCTAACTCACTCTTTGCACATCCATTCTTTTGAGTAACGTGCCAGAAAAAGTTTCTCTTCGGAGATTGTCGACTCGTTCTAATTAGAAGTTTGATCGAACACTCGTCTCGTTTCTTCTATGTATCCATTCATCCATCTCTTCTTTTCTCGTTGAACAATCTAAATCAACGACAAACTGGAACATGCGAAGTTGAAATAAATCTTTAAATAATATATTTCGTTATTAATTGTCTAATAACAAAATTACTTTTGTGAACATTTATTATCGATCTTATTTATTGAATATTATTCATTAATAATGGGAAATCAAATAGTTCTTTTATTATTACTTATCAAACAGCCACATGCAATGAAAATAAATATAGTTTTACTAGAATATATCTCGAATATATTGACTAATAATTTATTAAATTCTCTATCTTTATCTCTTCAATTTGCTTTCAACGATACGTCACGTTTCTCGTGTTTCTCCGTCCGCGACTTCGTCCAACGAGTCGATAATTACAGTTCCCGTAAAATCGATTGTACCTTTCATGATTAACGCTTCGTAGTCGCTAGACGAATATCTCGTGGGAAATGAACGAAGACGTGAAAGCAAGGGGTTGGCTGTACACGGTGATGATATGGTGTAAACAACGTATATGCATTTTTATTTCAGATAAATATCTCAACATTGAACATTGACTAGTGTATAAGTACATCGTTTACTCGTTTACATTGCTGCGTTAGCCCAATACGAATTAATAATTATTTATATATATAATATATATATAACATATATATTATATATAATATAATCTGTCTATCCGCCTAAAACGAGCTACCGTTAAGAACTACGAGACTCGCTTAATCGTCGATTATATATATATAATGTATAATAATAATTATTCCGTTCGCTTATATAATTTTTTCTTGTTCTTGTTTATTTTTTTTTTTTGTTTTTCTTATCATCCCTGTAATGCATTTCTGTTTCTTTTGTTTTTTTTCTTTTTTCTTTTCTTCGTAATCGCCTTATCTACTTTTATTTAATCGTCGTTGTGGCGATCCGACGACACTTCATATATATTTATATATTTATATATTTATATATTTATTCATATATATATATATATCCATTACCATCTAATTAATTGTTAATTTTATCACAAGTACGGTATCCCTCTGTTTTTCTTAGACCGATTTCGAGCGCCTAATGAACGATGAAATCTAACGAGAGATCCAGTCCGTGTTATTTCGTCAAAATGTCCCTTCCTTCGCTACGGTTCACGAAAGAGAAACTTCTCTTAATTATAATAATAATAATAATAAGATCAACAAGCGAACACTATTTTAACAATCGATAACCATCTTTTCTTCGTTATATAAATCGCAGGTAGACTAATAATCAACGTTTGATAATCCTAAGGATAACGAGCGTGTCTGTGTGTATCCGTGTGCGTGCATACTAATAATAATATAATATATATATATACACATATATATGTATATATGTATATTTATGTACATTAGAACTGGTCGCAAAATTCATACTTTGACGTGCATAGAATTCGATGCGAATGGAATTCGTAGTCCGCTTTTATGAATATCGTCTTCATCCATGTATATGTGTATGTATGTGTGTCACGGTGTTCTAATTATTGCACGAATGGCACGAAGGAGGGACGATCGTTAAAACGATTTATCAAATCCTTATTTAACTTTATTTATTTTTTCTTTCTTTCTCTCTTCCCTCTCGTTAGATGGTCCATCGTCTAAAACTCGATTCGTGAGAAAAAATCCCAACGCCGTGGATTTGAGAAACAATTGGGTGGATATTTCGCGAATGAAGGAATCTCGATGGGACAAATTACGCGCGCACGTTCCTGGCCGTCCTCGTCATTTCGTAAGCGTCGAGGGAAAGCTCGACTTTTAATCGCACCCACCGCGCTTTATCTAATTAGACGCTATTAACCTAATTACGGTACTCTTTTTATTGCTGCTGTTTCGTGCATTGACTGTTGGGGGGACTGGAGGGAGGGTAGGGTGCTCGTGACGCGACGTTCGGCCAAACGACAAGGCTCTTCTCATGATTTCACTTTTCCTGTAATTTTGTGTATGAATGTGTGTGTCTTTTATTATAAATATTTCATACGAGATTCGCCAGGTCGGACACTCCCCGACCGTTTCCACAAAGCTTTTACGTGTATACACACTTATGTAGAATTTTAATGCGATTTTCGGGGAGTATCTCGCCGCGAAGAGTCGCATGTGTACAATTTTCCCCTGTAAACAAGCTTTCCTTCGCTTTTCGCATCGCATACGGTATAACGATCCTTCGTTGTTTCCTATACGCATTTGTTCTACCATGTGTAATATGCAGGGTGGTCGGAAAGTTTCGAACCATCGTATTTTTTCGGAAATTATGTATCAGTGAAATAATTATTCTCTATATTTTATTATTATGTTACTAAATTTATTTCGTAAAGAAGAGAGAATGGTCGGTTTAGTTTTTACGGAATTAAATTAGCAATATAATAATTAAATATAGAGAATATAAGTATCTTTGAAGAAAATCAGGTAATCCGGAACTTTCCGAACACCCTGTATACAAACGCAACACGAAGCCCATTATTTTGCAGAACTCGATATTTCGATATACCGTAGAATAGATATTCACGAGATATTCCATTTACAACGTTACCGAATTTGTTTTTTCCTTTAGTAGAAAACGTGAGATACCTAGAGTAAAGAAAATCTCGAGAGAGAGTGAATATAGATAAGGCCTCGTTTCTGTCAAAGTCTTTTCTAAATACCTAATTTCTATCGTCATTTATTATTATAACCTATAACATCGATCGCGAATACGTCCTAATGTCTGAAAAAAGATCGCACGACGAGTTTTTTGCCAAGTCACGAAACCACAATTTATACCTTACAACATGTATCTGGACCCTATTTCTAAATCCTCCTACCAAGCCCGTCAATATTTCGCTTGAGAATCGATCGTTCAGCTTCGTATAGTGAAAAACATTGTCTTATTAAAACGAGGGCTCCCTCTTAACCCTCGAACACTATCGCCGAGCCCCGGATATCTCCTCTCGTATACACCTGGTCTCGGTTCTTATAGCCTAAACAATAGCTTCTTCATGCTTCAAATTAATTATAAATGTAGTATACATCAAATTAAGAATATGTGTCATTCATATGTTCTAGGGTTAACCCTTTCTAACATCATTTCATAAAAAGTTAATAATTTTTTCAAACTTAAATAATTCCATAATAAATTTCAACAGAAATTCGAACATTTCGACAGTATTTGTGTAGAGATCGCAATTGAACCGGCAAAGAAAGTAAGATAACACTTGTTGCATGAATTCTTTGCGAAAGGTTTAAGTGTCCTAACTGTAAGCTTTGTGGGTACTATTAAGAAGTAATTCGAGTTAAGTACCAGTTCGAATAGAAACTTTGGCTTGAAATGTCTTCCCTTTTCCTATTTCTCTCTCACACACACACACATACCCTCCGTGAAAAACAGATCGAGAGGATGTCGTGGAAAAAGAGGTACTTCTTTTGCGTGTCGTCTGCCTCGCGTCGAAAATGATAAAATTTCAGGCGTATACCGGCTTGAAGAGCAAGTCAGGAGCACAACGAAATCCCTTTTTACATAACGGGTTCGCGACCCAATTTCAAAAGGCGTGCCAGTAGCTGCTGCTAAGCTTTTTACTCTAATTTAACACTTAAGTGCCTGGTAAATATTCCAAGTATTATGTTCAATACCAAGTTTCTCTCCTACGATCTCTTACTATCCTTCTACATCTTTTCTTTCAGAAAAAAAGCTGAACAAAAAAAAAGGGCTCGAAATATTATCGAAGATGATCGATCAACCTGCCTGTGAAAGCAACTTTCGACATTGGCTAACTTTTGTGCGAGATAAAAGTACTTATACGCACGTGTACGTTTCTTTAGTGAGTGATACCTCGAAAATGAAGAAGAAGAAGGGTATTAAGAACTTCTCTCTCGAAAAAAAAGAATCCTTTTGCTTGAGTACCCACATTTTTTCTATACTACCTTTCCTTAATCGTACACTCGTATATTCTCACACAACGAAACATCTGGCAACGCAATCGAGGGGATTGGATCGAATGAAGATAAATTACGATTGACGTCAATTCCCTGTTTGATTCGCAAATAGTCGAGAAAAATCAATATAACCAACTTGATGGAAGTACACGGGCGATGTCGACAGATACCTATGCGTTAAAAATGTCGATCAATCGAAATACACGTTATTGAATTAATCAAATTCTACGAATATACTAATTTTTCCCTATTGGCCAGTTTTTTTCCATCTGTAATATTGATTTCGTATATAGATCGATTTTGAAGCATTCGAGATTGCTTTACGGACCGTGTAATAAAATATGTAATACCGATTCTATAGACAGGATATCTCTATAGGTTACCCATAAAAAAAAAAGTGCAGGGGAGTGACGATAAAAAGGACAAAAAGAATATGGAACTCGTTGAGAGAAACGAACGAGAGAAATGGGTCTGAAAATAAAAGGAATATATAATATATGCGTGTATGTGTGTGTGGGAAAGAGAGAGAGGAAAATAGAGATAAAATAAAAAGAAGAGGGATAGTGAACACCCAGCCAGGAAAAGAGACAACGTTTGTTTAACTTTCTTTCTGCTGACCCATCGAAATTATTCAGCCGTGTGATCGATTTAAACGAGCGTACGTGCATCTGTGTGCAATTCGTCTACGTGTACTCATAACTACCGTATGCACACGTTTGTCTGTGTAACGTGAATTTATAGCAGGGTGAACAAAGCATCGATGAACGTTGCCTGTAAAGATTTTTATTTCATATTTTTAATTAAATCTCATCAATTAAATTTCAGTATCAGTGATAGTGTTTCGTTGAGTATGTCGTTACGAGATAAATGAAAAAAGGGTAAATATTAGAGGATCGAATAAAAAAATGAAATAGAATGGATATGCTAATTTTTTAAATATTTTTCGATATATCGTACTCGTTAATCTGTAATTTTCAATTCGTTTTGGGTTTCATATTCCTAAAAAGGAATTCATACAATGAGAAAAAATGTAAAAAAAAAATTTTAACGCACAATTAAATATATTTTTTAAAATATTATTACTTTCAATCAAATATTTTATCACAGGCTTTCACCTTTTATTTACTTATGCATCTTGTAGTGCCTTTCTAGTGTTTTTATTTGATACGTTCTCATTTTTTTCCCCTTTAATTTTCTCTTTTAACGTAACTTCCATTACCAGCAGTATTTCTTTCATCTTGTCGTCGCTGTACAACCGAGAATATTCGTACATGTTTCTCGCATATATTGAAGCTACATACATCAAACTGCAAAGGGTTAATAAAGTCGGTCAGTATGTGTCACAGCAAGCTACCAGTATGTGTGCGAATACAGGAGCGGCCCGGGGTGCAAATATGGGGATATTAGTAGAGACACGAGGACACACGCATATTAGAGATAATTTAGAAACGCTTAGTTTAAATATGCTTTACATGGAAAAGTTCTTTGAAATTGCGTAACGTCAAACGTACGAGAAAGTTTAAAGGGAAGAAAGAAAATCGATTACAAATTTCACAAAGTTTGAAATAAATTTGAAATTATGTTACTCGTATACCGGATATGTTATAAATATATTCCACGTTGAAACGTTTTGCGATTTCGGAAAACTCTCACGAAAGAGTGGTGAAAGGAAAAGAAAAAAAAAGTTCAAAGACGCGTTTTCCTCGTTCTATTCCGAGTAAAAATTTCACGAACGTCGAAGTAGCTGCCTCTCGTGTCAGATTCGAAGTACCTAATATAGGTAAAGGGTAGAAGATATAATAACGATAAAAGGTCTGGCCCTTCGATATTCGCCGATCTCCTGAAATATTCCAACTCTCGAAGAGTGATTTTTCTCATAAGATTCAACAAAAGGGAGATGTGTTTTATCGAATGGAGGAATTCGAGATTTTCACTTATAGCGGAAAAAGAGTAGAAGGATTTTTCAAATGAGCGATTGTTTTCGGATTTTTATTTCGCTAACGTTCGCTCGGATAAAATTCTTCTTAACCTATAGAGTTATCGATTCGTTCGTACGATCGACTCGTCGAAAATTAATTAAAAGCATTGGAACAATAACCGACTATGTAATTTTACTCGGTGCATAATTATCGAAACGATCGTATCCAGAGAACGAAAGATTTGCTGACTACTGTTTACATATATTTCTTCTTTTTCAAATAAATATTTTCTCATTTCGTTGATTTTTCATAAAAACTTCTTTACAATATTCGTTTATTTACTTTATAACCGTAGCATGTGCAACGAATTTCAATAGTAACCGTCGGAAAATATTCGTTGATAAATTTCAGTCTAAATTAGAAATTCTAGATTCCTCTTGTCCACAATTTTTTCCTCCATCCCTCAATCTCTTTTATCGTTTATTCCGTACGGAGTTTATCTTTAAAACGCACGCGTTGGCGTATAAAAAAAAAATTTCACGAGTTCTTTTTACGGTACGTCGTATCAAGTATCGAGCCAGATTTGGTTTCCCGCGATGCTTTAAAAACAGAACGGAATATATAAAAGGTAAGGGAAAGAAATTTTGGGTTCAAACGATCGGGTACTAAAAATCTTTCGCGATTCTTTCTTGTTACGTCAGGATGGACGTCTCCCGATAAGGAAATATATTGGGATCGATAAGAACGTTTTAGTTCCAGAATCTTTCTTCTGTACGAGCTCGTATAATATGCCGAATCTATTCGGAACCATGACGATGGAAGAATGAATATTTAAATTATGTATATGTGTATAGATATAATATATGAAAATCTTTTCAACGTGGCCCCCTTTTTATCTCGGACTTATCAGAGCTGATCCAATATTCGCAAAAGTTCCAAAGCATTCAAACTTATAATATCAATCGTTGAACCACGAGGGAGTTTCTATTTGATAATAGAAAATGTATAATAATTATTTTGATCCTTAGACGAAGAACTATGAATGAATCCATTTTTATATGAGATATCATGAACAATGAATCATTGTGACGAATGAAAGGTTTATTTCGCGATGAGAATAACGAATCTGGTGCAGTCTATCGTTATTGCGCAAACTCTCGCCAATTTTAATTAAATGAGAGCCGGTGATCTAAAGTTCTGACGTATCATAATTCGATTAAGAGAAAAGGATGAAAAAAAAAGAGAACGTGAGCCCTTAGAATTATGAATGCAAGGAATAGAGGTAGACAGGATTATTTATAAGTAGGTAAGCTTATCTAATGCAAAAATGATTACGAGGTTGGAGCACGAAGGTTCGTTGAGATTAGAAGACCACCTCTGGAGATCCATTATCGATTTTAACGAGCTTGTACGAGAAATCTCGTGTTTTTTAATATAAATTTATGTAAAAACGACTTCCAACTTGCTAAAATGTTTTCAATACAAAATTCAGAACCCTACCTGAAATTATTTATCAAAGAGAATTCGGCGTGCTTTTAAAGAGGAGCTTGCGTTCCGGGTACTACCGTAAACTAGAAATACCTCGACAGTACAACCGCACGGTTTATTTAAATACCGTGTTCCATTATCCTTCGAGTTACGAAATTTGCCGGTAATCAAAGTAGAGATACCTACTCGGCAAAATAAAGAGGGTAAACAGGGAATAAAGCAAGAACGTTCCTTTGGTATTTGTCCGAACAAATACCACGTTAGTACTCATTATTCTTGTTGCTAAGTCAATTTGCAAGTGGGTTTCAGAAGGAACATTTCGACGTCGAGTTTCGTTTGGTGCCCACCTCTCTTTTAATATTGTTATTAGCTATCTCGTTAGACGGTCCGTCCATTCGCGGATGTATTTTTCTGTGAACCGTAAATATAAGAGAAAAAAAGGAATATTTGATAAAGAGTGGATGAGAGGTTACTATTTACAGAGCTGACAATTTCACCGATTTCGATGATATTGCAATTTTTTGTCAAAGTCAATATTCTGCAAAACGTTTTCCTATAGCCAAAAAAATTGTTTAGAATATCGAACTTTGCAACATATTTCAATATCATTCAAATCAATGATTTCGCCAGCATTGTAAATAATTACCAAATGAGGATACGATGTGGAAAATAATAAAGAAATTAGGAACGATATAACTTCGGGCATAGAAACGTGGTTAAACAAAATAATGCATGAATTTATTAAAAATAACACAGAGAACTTCTAAATGACACAACAAATCAGGATATTAAGCCGCGCTAAACGGGTTATAAACGACGAGTTTCTTTTCTTTCCGACGATATTAATAACAGCATTATCACAACCGCGGGATCTCGCGCGCTCGATCGACGAGCAAAAGCGATCGATCTCGTCGTGCTTCTTGGCCTCGAACGGCGTCTCTCCCTCACTCTATCCCGAATATACCGGTATTGCAATCACTTCTTTTTTTATCGAAAGACTAACGTCACGTGATTCGTTTCGCAAACCCTATCGCGGGAAAATCGAATTTTTCACCAACGAAATACCACGACATTTAATTATGTGTGTATTCGTCAATTATTTGACCTCTTATCTCGATAATTCTTTCGACTACTCGAGATCTCCTAAAATGCAAGCAGGACTGTACACACCTACGATCCGATTTTGCGTTTTGTTATCATCACCAACAAATTATCTAACTTCTTTCTTAAGAAGTAATAATAATAGCAAAAAAACACGGCTCATCGTTAAACTACTTTAAATAATCAACGATTCTACGTATCCACGTGTCCGTGTATGTATATGCATAAAGAGACATCACACGTAATAATAAGTCCTTCGAGAGCTCGACTCTTCACGTGACGTTGAGCTTCCCTCAATCTTATCGACTATAAAATATAGTAACGAGAGGTCTTTAAGGATCGTACGTGTTAATAATATTACGAGAATCATCATCTACACGCGGTATGAACACCCATTTCCAAAAATGCCTAACTACCTATATAATATTTTCACCTATCATAATAATAATAATAATAATAATAATAATAATAATAATAATAATAATAATAATCATATATATGCATATATGTATAACGTACTATATAATTTACTCGCTAACGTTATACGCGAAGTAAGTATCGACACGATCGGTTTTCTTCTTAAAACTTCACCTCTACTACCTTGAAATTTTTTTTTTTTTTAATAACAAACTCTGACTAAAAGCGAAAGAGCAGGTACATACATACACATCCATACATACATGGACCTTTGGCCCTTTCGCTACCACAAGAAACAAAAAAAGTAACTATGTTATATAACTTTTAACGACTTATCTACGAATAATCATAATAATAATAATAATAATAAAAGCGCTCACTGTGCTCTATTACACACGGTAACCATCGTAAAACTGCTCTGAATCATCTTTGGCCGGGGTGCGCATTACGGTTCTGTCGAGGCAAACGCGGTAATTAGACGAAATTCAGAAATAAAAGAAAAAAGATGGGAGAAAATGGCAGAAAGAAAAAAAGGTACGATCGAAGGTAGGAAGGAAAGAAAGAAAGAAGAGAAAACTAACCCGGACCAACGACGTAATTATTGCGGCGTGAAAGTTGAAAGTTCCCTTTATTTTTTTCCCTATCGTCCCCCATTTTCCTTCTCTCTCTCTAGCCTTCTTTTTTTGCTCTTTTCTTATCTTTCTCATTACAGCGTCCTTCGACCGATACGACTCGACCTCGATGAGCCGCCTTTCGCGAACACGAGAGCGTGTGAAGGAGATAGAGAAGAAAGTGGCTCGGGGGTGGATACCAAAAGAAAGATAATAAACTCTAGCTTGGATAACGTGATCCCACAAACTTTTGTCTTTTTTTTTCTTCTTCTTCTTCTAGATCGTTGTTTTTTTCCTTCTTTTCTTCCCTGAACGATTCGCGACGATCGTCCGACTTTTTAAGTAACACGCGCGTTGAGCCAGATCAATAGTGTCAATCTATGTGTACTTGTGTGTGTGTGTGTTTTGTGTTATAATAATTATTTTATATATATTAAGCCACAATCAGAACCTTTTTTTTAAACGCGAACAATCGAGTACGCGATCGTTCGAATTTTATCGTACTAGGTTGTTTCATAAAAATTGTGTTCCGCGCTAACGAAACGTTAGCGTCGTTCGACCGAACTCTGCGTCACATTCCCTTCCTACCATAAGATACTAACTAACTATTCGCTACGGATAAAAACCATGGAAGGACCGATCGTAAAAAAATCGGAAAGAGAGGGAACGAATAAGAGTTTTTCTTTCGACAAAAAAAAAAAAGGATCAGCTTTAATCGTAAAATGGCTGAGACGGACCGTACTAAAGCAAGTAATTTCGGTTCTAACGAAGATCTTGGAACGTAATCATCGGTGATGTTCCTCAAAGGTCCTCCCATTTATTTCCCTTTGACTTTACCTTTCATTCAACGTTTCTCGTTAAGCTGGAGTAGACAAAATGATCCCGAATGTGTTGGGAAGAAAAAAATTTACATGAATTTTTAAAAAGTTTCCCCTTCGACGATCGGTCCTTCCTCTTCTTCGTCTACGATTACAAACTAGAATCGCAAAATCGCATTCGTGAATAAAATTTGCATCGTCGCTTTTTCCGACGTGCCACTTTTTCTTCGCTTCTCTAACTCGCGAGATCTTAAAATTAATGCGCTACTTAAATACGTCTATCTACGCTTACGTGTACTCGCATATTATTTCTATTATTCGTAAGGCATGGAGTATGTTACTTGTGTCGCCAAATGATCACTTTTTTTCCCTTGCATACTTTCACCCCTCTCTCTATCTCTCGTTCTAACTTTTCTTCTATCACCCTCCTCGTCACATCGTTCTCTAACTCTCGATCGTCGTTGGAATCTACCCCTCCGAAATGTTACTTTATACTTTCTCAATCTCCATTTATTTTTTTTTTTCTTTCTCCAACTTCTCCCTCAAATTCTGCGGATTTTTTTTTTTTTACTTCTTGTTCTACGTATTCGCTGGAAACTAATTTTAACTTACTTTATGTATATCCAATATACGGATTGGTACGCATACGTTATATTTCGACGATCCGAACAGAGAAGATCGGTGTTTTTCAATATCCCCATGAGAATAAATTTCTTATACTCGATTCACGAGTTTGACAGCTCGTATATACATATACGAATGCATCGAAGTGGCGTTGTTATTTCGCTCGACGATGATTTCTTGGCACGAATCGTTTCTTGCGTAATCGAAAAAGTGAAACAGAGATTGCAGAAAAATTTTTCTTCAAAATTTCATCAAATTAAAAGAAGAGAAAGAAAAACGCCGGTCTCTCTGTTCCAAAATACGGATGTGGGTTGTGGGGGTTCGGTTATGGATCGTTAATATCGATCGTTATGTGTCGATTAATCGCAGCAGCCGCTTTTTGTACAAACGCGAAGTAAAGTACTTCGCAAACGCTATCGTCTCACCTCTCTCTCTCTTTCTCTCCTTTAATAACGATTGACTAAGTTTTATCTAAGAAGAAAAAAAAGCAGGAGAAAAGAGAGACGAAGAGATGTACGAGTACGTCTACAAACTTGACTTATACGAAGTGTGTAAGAAAATCGAAGAAGATCCGGCCGAAAAAACACTTTCGTATTGTACATCAATACATGTATCAACGCTTAATCAATGACAGTGTATATACTAAGAGGTGCGCCGTCTATTTTATTCGTTCATTCATATATTTATTTATTTAATTAATTAATTATTTATTTATCATCTCCTCTTCGTACTACCTCGAGCTCTATGAGCAAAATCAACACGGGGTACCCTAAGCAAAGACACGGGTACGTATATGTACATACGTACGTGTATCGAAAGTGGTGATTAGAAACGATCATGCGAGAGATTAATTTCGATGGGACAGTCGAGAGAAGGCCGACGATGCGACGAGAATTAAAGCCGATTCCCGTTCGACTACGATGATAATAACAATGATAATAATAATAATAATAATATTGCAACAACACGTACGAACAACATTATCGGTACGATTTATTGCTGGGAATTTTTCGGACTTTCTTCTTCTTTTTTTTATCTTTTCATTTTGTTAGAAAAAGGGAGAGTGAAAATTATTGCCGTAACGCTGGTTCCTCTCCTTCGTATAACAAAGATCGCGTCACGCGAAGGCCGCATATTTTTCCCTTTCTTTAGCAATTTTTTCCTTTCTTACTGCCGTGTAAAAACCTTCTATTGTTTTTATTATTCTTTGTTTTTTTTTTTTGACACGGGGTTCGCTCGAAGCACGGCACGAAGGGGTGGTTAGCGGCTCGAAGAACACGATATGGCCGATATGCCGGCCGCATCGTTGGCCTTATTTACTTTCGTGGAAAAATAGATAGAATCGTTACGTAAGGGTCTTCGCTTCGATGCAAGTGTTTCCCAACCCTCTCTCTTTCTCGATAATTTCTCCCTAACCATTGCACGCCCGATCGCCGGCAAAATAATGTGGTACAGTCGGCGGCATATATGGCTCCCCAGTATGAAGTTAGTAATAACAGAAATACTATAGAAATTCTCATACGATTTAATTATCGCCAACTTCATACTGGGGAGCCATATATGCCGCCGACTGTACGCGAAGTAATCGTTCGGACTCCTTTTTTTTTTATTTCTTTGGAAATAAAAATTTTATGTGGGATCGAAAGGTATTCATACTTCGTCTTTACTTTTTATTACCACTTGCTTCCCACCGCGTCAACGATGAATTTATATTAAGAACGATTCTATCGATCGACTTTTAACGAAACTGTTCGGCTTCGTAGAAAAACAGAAAAGATTGGAAGCAGGGTGAGAGAGGGGGTCGATGGAAAGAAAATTTAAAAAACGCTTCTCGCGTACTAGATTATAAATTTAAACGAGTTTAGACGAGTGAGCCGTGCAGAATCGAAAATGAGTCACCCCGTTCGCTCGTTGGTTCGTTTGAGCTCGAATGAATTTAGCGTGAGTTTCGAATAGAAAGATAGTTTAGTATCTTTATTCCCTTTTTTTTTTTTTAAAATCTATTCCCAATTATTTACTCGTCTAAATAAATTCCCGTGATAACCCGATCGACTCGCGTCGAAAATAAATCGTAACAAAATCGTAACAAAATTGATTAAGTCACGTTTTTCATCAACTCAAAGAACAAAAAAAAAATAAATAAAAGCTTGTAAAAAAAAGAGTCCGATCGATAAAACATCGCTTACACGCATTTATGTTGACCTCGCGTCGCGTCACCTTATTCTTTTCCACGCACACACTCACACACAAACATCTCTTCGATCACACATACATAGAATACGTACGATCGGCCATCATCGCGGCTCTCCCCTCGAATTTTTCTTCCGCGTTCTCGTCTTTGCTTTCTATTTTTTTTTTTTTATCATTTTATAGGCCGGCCTTATCGTAACTCTCGGGCCACTATAAAAGTCGTATATATATATATTATATATTTGTATATATATATATTTGCTTTTTTCTATATATCACCAAATCAACAAATAAATATTCTGAATATATATTAATATAATAATATGCTCTCTCTCTCTCTCTCTTTCTCTCTCTCGTTCTCTCGCTCTCTCTCTCTCTCTCTCTCCCAACAAATAATGTATAGATATATACATATATGTATATATATATTATATAAGTTTCATCTATGTCGTTAATAATATTCGATATATATATATATATATTAATGATAATAATAATAATAAACGTAATAGTTAATAATAATAATATTAATGACGACGATGACAATAATATATATATACATACGTACATACATGTTTTACATACACACGTACACGCGTACATAGATAATTCTAATGTCGGATGTACGTATGTGCGTATATTCTTTAGGCGTATTCTATGCGAAATTTGTCTACCCTTGTATTCCGGTAGGGTCGCGGACCACGACGCAAAAATGAGTCGGTCAGCGTTATTTCATCCCCCTTGCTTCTTTTCCACCATCTTTCACTCCCATTCCTTCGTCATCCTTCACGCGGCATTTACTAAAAAGATGGACCATTATCATCCCCCTTTTTTCTGGAGGCTGCTAAGGTCGCTCGTCGATATTTCTTTTTTTATCTTTTTATTTTCCTTATTCTTGTTACACTCGACGCGCAAAGGGTCACTCACGAGTAGCCGCGCAGTGTCACGTGACTCGCGGCCACAGCTCACAGCCAAAACCAAAACGTGTTTCCGATCGCGCTCGACCTGCGTTCTCCATCTCGTCGCTAATGAAATTCTTTTATTGGATTTAGCTATCGTTAAGTCTGCGAAATCGATTGAATATCTCGGTTAAACCCGAGGTAGACACGCTTCAAATTTGGCGCGTCCCGCGAAAATTCAATTCTCGCGTGTATTTGTTTTTTTCTGTTCCCTTTTTATTACTTATCGGCAGCGCGTGTTCCAACGAAATGAGATCATCACCCTACGCGTCCCTACGAGTTCCTATGAGAATTCACACGCGCGCATCTGGTAAAACGAATAAATTCCGGACGTCGTCGACGGCAGTCATGGGTGTGGAATTCTTTATGAGTGATCCCAATGTGAATACGTTGGAAAATCTCGTACACTAGAGGGTTATATAATTAACGAATGGCCCAACCTACCCTGAATTAATTCGATGCCGAAAAGTTGCCAGTCGCGTGCGAGATGAAGAACGCGGCGCGTCCGGTCGAGTCGCGTTCGTAACGCGCTTTTTCGGATAGATACGATACGACACACGCGCTCGCAAGCATACCACACGAAATACGCACACACACGTTGATGCATACATACACGTATAACGCGAACGCATGCACGCAGGCAAGCACGCGATTCCCAATTTCCTCTTTCGTTCTCGCTCATTCATTCCCTTTTTTTCTCTCTCTCTCTCTTTCTCTTTCACACTAATTTCGACTCCGACAAAGGAGTCGGCTATCTTTCCACTATTTTTTATTTTCCCGGTTGTTATCGCGTCCCCTCCGCCTAAAGGGCCCCTTCCACACGGAACTTCAACGAGCTTTTTACGGTTCGTTGCTCCGAGCACCACTTTATTACGAATCGTTTCTAAGCTATTGCATTTTCTCCCGATCCCTCTTTTGCTCTTACCGTTCAGCCCTGTCTCGGTGATCATCGTATACGCTTGATAATACGATATCTCGAATATGGTCGAATTCTTCTACAGGGTGTCCGATTCCAGATGTCCTAGCAGGAAACTATATGTGCATATCAATGATTCGAGTCGAAAAGTCTAATACTATTTTGTGAAATTTGGCTCAGTTACATAGTTATTAACTAACAAAGATCGACCAATCACGGCGAGTAGCAAAGTAAAGCGGTTCACTCCACAATAAATTTCGTCGATTTCTCCTCCTACCGCTTCGTTTTTTACCTAACTGTAACCTAGAGTGAACCTTCTCCCTTCGCTGGTCACCGTGATTGGCCGATCTTTGTTAATTAATAAATCATTACTTAAGCCGAATTTCGAAAAATGGTATCAGACTTTTCGACTCGAATCATTGATACGCACATATAATTTTCCGCTGGCACACCTAGAATCGAACACCCTGTATATCTTTTCTCGAGCCACGTAGACGACGAGTTCGTGAGAAATTATGAAAAGAGTTTTGACGAGCTACGAAAAAAAGACGTCTGAGGAGTAGAAAAAAAGAGAGACACGCTTCTTCATCCTTTTTCCTTCGAATAGAGATCGAACCGGATAAAACCGTCACGATCGATCTACACCAACGACTCTCGAGTAACGAGCGCGTCGTTTAACGCGCGGTCGAGAGTTTTCCTTGATAACGGCTCTCGTTCGATCTCATCGACCGACGTGTCCTCGTTCGTTCGATAACGTTACCCCAAACGCGAACACGTCCGGCACAGATGTCTCTCCGGCGTTATTGTTTACCCGTTCCTTTCGCGCGATTTACTAATCCGAATTTCTACGGTTCGATCTATCGGTCGGAAAATGAAAAGCCGATCTATCTGTCTTTTGATATTAAAGTTGGGTCGAGTCGATAACCGCTATCCAAACGAGAAATAATTGTCTACTTACTTATTTTACGAAAC
The DNA here is from genome assembly GCA_916049575.1 of Ancistrocerus nigricornis. NCBI lineage: Eukaryota > Metazoa > Arthropoda > Insecta > Hymenoptera > Vespidae > Ancistrocerus > Ancistrocerus nigricornis. The sequence goes on along the minus strand of OU696669.1, from coordinate 2,596,300 downwards.
GATTCAAGGCTAATTTAAAAATTCGGAATAAATCTATTCGTTGTAGAAAAATGTTTCCTCGTAAAAGATTTTCTTCACTATTACTACGATCTCTAAGTACGAGGTTCTCTCGAAAGACGATAATTATCGACTCATCCCCCCCCCCTTTAACCCCACATTCCCAATCACGTGGTGTACGGTGTAACTATTCTCTCTATCTCCTCAATCGTCTTTTTCTACCAACTCGCCAGCAATAAGCGCTCGCTTCCGATCTTAACGAACAACGATGCTAATGAGCCAGCAGCGTCCGCTTTTGTCTCCGTGGAAACCCCATCGCTTTTATCTCATTCCCTTGCTCTCTGCGAGTAGTTCTCTTGGTTTTTCTCGCGATGCAATTTCGAGGAAATCGCAAGAACGTTGAGCGAGATCCTTTCCCTCGGCACTGAATCCTTTATACTACCATTCTTCTCACTACTACCCTTATACGATTTTACTCTAACGTTTCGAACGTGTGTAATAAAGTTCGAATCGCTTTTAAATGTTCCAGCGAGATCTACACGGAAAAAGAGTGAGAGAAAGTGGTACTTTACAACTATTTCAACGAGTAAACCCAAGGTATAGGGTTTTTTTCAAAAACTAGCTCGGTATATCTATATAAAAGAATCTACGTCTCGAACTCGAAGCGGGTGGAAAGGAAGCCTAGGAAGCACGTTCAACGTTCTTACCTTGTCCAGAGTTCGCTTGAAAGAAGAGACACTCCGAGGCTTGAAAACCCTCTGTTTCTCAACAACAAGAAAAAAAAAAAAGTAAGAAAAATAATCACAGTCCGTTCAGATACCGTGGAAACCACCAAGGAAAAGAAAAAAAAAACGAACTCGTCGTTGGAGGCAACCCCAAAGCACCAACCCTCTATCCATCGTTGATCCATCCATCCATCCACCCTCTCAAGAGAACTCGAACGATCGAGTGTAGAAACGTGAGAGGGTGTCGATTAAAAATAGGATGCCGCTGCGGTACGAAGGGTCGCTTGAAGGGCGCTGTGTATCGCGTGTAGTCGCATTAAACCCCCAAGGGAAGCTGAGCTCGTTGTTTCTTCGGTTGTTGAATTTTCTTGCCCTTCTTCTTCCTCCTCGTCCTCTTCCTCTACCTGCCGACGATGGCTTCGACGATGGCCGCGATGGTAATTGTAACGACGCCTATCGTTGTTGTTATTGTTGTTATTGTTATTGTTAGTGTCATCAGTGGTGTTGGTATTATTACGATGATCTCGATGATGATTACGGCGTCGTTGGAGTTGCAATTGGAGTTGGTGGTGATAGTGGTTGCTGCGGCGTGGCTCGTGGTCGTTCGCAGGGCGTTGCGGGTTCGGGAGGGGCCGAGGGTGCGGGAGGACGCGGCGAAGTAGAAGGGTGGGCTGCACCCCGCACGCACCCCTTGCCCCCTCTCACTTGTCCTCGGCTTCGCCCCTAGGCGATGTGTCCGTGTCCTGTCTTTCGCTGAAACAAAAAATTCAAAACAAACGGGAACAACGTCAGTTGGGATGCATCAAGAGTTTTATATGTTTAATGAGATGATAATAATTGCTTTTATAAGTTTAGAAAATGTTTTTACTGTTTTTGTTAACCTTTATTAGGGTAGAATGATTTAAAAATTTTGTTGTAAAGCTCTCTACGGAATCAATACAATTTATATTATATATTATCTATATTTTATTCTCTATTTTTAAAAATTTTTTTTTACACCTATCTTGTAGCAGATATTGAGACAAATTCAGCAAGTATAGTAGCAAACATCTTTTTATCGTCAGAACAAAATCGCCAATCATAAAAGTCATTAAAAGCTCTCTTTGAACCACATTATGCAAAAACAAATTTTATAATCGAACCACTAGCAATGGAATAATCTAATCTCACGCTTCGTGGACCACCTGGTACAGTTTTGCAGATATTTTTGCTGGATTAAAATTAAAAGCTAATACGTGATTTATATTTCATATTCGTTATATGTATGTCATATTCAACTTCATTAATTTTTTTTATAAATCCTTTATGATGATACATCGCGATATGTTTATGTGTAGGATAATGCTAGGTACGTTTTGTATAAATGTTGCACCAAAAACTACCCGAGGGTAAATAAGTCGTACTGACAGAGACAGCGTTGCTAGGCGCTCGCGGCGAAAATCTAATCGCGGTGTATATGCGCGCTTTTAGTTTTCATGACGCACACAATCGGGGAAACGATGTATGAGACCGAGAACGATTTTCCAAACCTGAATAACGTCGTCAGAACTCGCAACTTACCCTCCTTTTTTTAAATAATTGTCAGGGAAGAATATTCGACTTGATTTTTAAGAAACTTTTTATAAAACCCTATAACTATCGAAGTAAAACGTCGTACTTAGTTTTATCACATTTATCTATTCGACGAGTACTTAAAATATTAGTATATTATTATAAGCATAGTATAATAAAATCAATAAAAGTTTTACAAATGTAATTCCTTTGTTTGAAAATATGTAAAACAAGAAACACGAGTGATTTGCATTTTTTTGGAAGATTTAGTATTAAAACGTTAACTAATATTGTATAAACATAGAATTAAATTATAATAATAAATAATAAATTCAATTATAAATGAAAAAAAAAAATGGAATGATAATCTTAATCTATCATATGGGTATATTCCTAATTACCTAAAGTTAGACACGAACCACCGAATCGATTTCATCGGCATACATCCGTCATCGAAATCATGCAAATACAGGATATCGAAGTGACGCTTCGTTTAATGTATCGGACACGACGGAACCACCGAGACAGCGTACGGGTTTAGCAATGACATTAAATCCCGGATGATCGTCAAAGCTCGTAAAATCGCGAAAATTACGTCTCTCAGCTGCACGTCGGAGATCACGAACTTATTTCTCGCGTAAAATGCCCCACGCTTCATCACTTTTGGCTAAGATATCTCGAAATAAAACGTATACCGTTTTAATCCAAAAATCAACTCTTTACAATATTATTAAAATAACAATAAATATTACTACAATTGTTTTATTATTACAATAATTGCATGAATTTGTAAATTCACGTGTCAGCCGTATGTCAAAACGAACATACGTACGTAACTCGATTGTAGAATAATTTTGTCACCAAAGTTACTATAGTAAATATAAAAAATCAAATAATCGACGCTCAACTGCAATAACGTAGAAGTAACGAGACTACACAAAATGGACACGCGTCTGTCCATTATTCCACGTGTCAACCCAATACATTATTTTGTTACCAATCATCGAGAAATTCGAAAGCTAACGCGTACGAGAGAGAGAGAGTTCCCGAATTCGTCATCATGTTGATTGGATCGTTCGTAGAGAATTAACGAGGGTCTCCTCTATCACGTGACCCACAGTCGATTGAATTCGCTAATTAACGATCGATCTACGCACCCAAACGAAATCGAATTTCACAATATACCCCTAATATTCACCAAGCAAGTCTCGAAACGAATTCTTATTTTATTCTTCAAGAATGCCGAGCTTTCACGAAAAGATTATTACTATTATTCTCGATATTGCATCGTGCTTTTGCCGAGACTTTATAAATCGAAGATCTAAGAAGATGCGGATGCCTCGTTACCCCGAAGAAGTTACCGTTTTCTTCGTTTCTCAAAGGCTCGATGAAATGAAATTCAAAGGACGAGTCAGAAAAAAAAAGAGAAACGCATCTCAGCCAATAACACGGTTGTTCGCGCATAAAGATGAATAATAAACGAGAAAAAGAGAAGAATTTTGTAAAATGCTGTTATATCTCTCTTTCTTTCTCCTGTTTCTACATACATTTTTGCTTTAAACTCAAAGCAGATCTTGGAAGGAGATAGGGTGGGAGATAAGGGCTCTATTTTGCGATCAGCATCGCTCAAAGGTTTGCTTTTATCGAGAATCGGAAGGACGTTCGACAATCCGAGTACCAGCACACGTGGGTTTACCTTTGAGGTGTTAACATATTTCGTACTGGTCACGAGATATGTAATATACCTATAGCTAGAGTAAAATATACTGTATAGCTTTGGGGTCATTTATTATGAGAAAAATATATTTAATAATATTAACTATAACCCTTGAAAACACTTCGAGTTTATTTCTTATTTTTCTTCGACTTATAAAAATTTCCTTTAAGGAGTTAATAAAAATTCAAATTATATATAATAAATATGAATATTATCATATGTATTTTTTTGAACTACCAGATAAAATGAATAATTATTTAAAACTTGTATCATTTGTAGAATAGTATCTTTATATCCATATCCACGCGGATTAAGGTCTGCTCTCATCGATCCCACACAAATACACCCTGGAATACCTACTCTTCGAGGATATTTGTCCGGTGGAAACTTCATTGTCAGAGAAATGATAATACGCGTGCTAAAAGTCTCTCCATCGAGCGTCGATAATGATATTGCACCGGGCCATCGCGAACGTATCACGAAAGCGTAGGGAACACGACCATGCACTTTCCTCTACTATCGAATTTTTATCGATTTTTTTACACGCTATCACGCTTCCCATAGGCTTCTACATGACTCTCAATGTGCCTGAAGTGTATTTCAAAAGACCGACATACTCGTATATCGAATCGAAAATTTGTGATGGATGCTGTTATATGGAACTCTCGTGGCAGACATTTCAAATTATTTTTAATGGATGCTAATAGTGTCATTTTAAATGTAACTATTCTTTTTTTCATGAAAAATATAATAATCATATTACTCACCATATATATCGTATGGACTTCATCTTAAGGGCGGTCGAATTCTCCTTGCATTTGTAAGCCAACACCTGCTTCACGCTGCTGACGTCCACCGAAGGGAATCTCGAAGTCACGTAAGCTGAAACACATTCGTCGTTGACGATTCTCTTGTCTCTACCATTCTCTTTAAATGCTTTTAATTAATCAAACACCTACACGTACGACCGTAATTATAAGACGTTTCCAATTAATTACGTACGATCGAACCCATCGCGTTTTCGTTATCGTCCAATCGGGAAAATAGTTCGCCTAAATAACGGCATACTTGTGATGTCAAATAAAAATTGATCAATTCCTGTACGATTCCTATACATTAGATGTACTTAACCCTTAATTACTCACGTCAATAAAATTACACTATTGCTCGCATGGGGTATATATAACCCCAATTTCCCAAGTAAAATAAAATACATTTTTTACTATTTTTTATAATATTCATTAATAAAATTATAAAGAATCAACATCATCGTAATTAAGGGTTAATAAGCGAGTAATATTTTTCGTTAACAGGAATTCCACGTTTTTTGGGTGAATAATCGGAGCTACTCTACCATTAATTTCGCCGAAGCTCTTGAACGATGGCCCTTCTTTTCCGAAGTATCTTTAATTTATATAAAGCCAAGAAAGAAAATGAATCAACGTCATTACTAGTAGAAAATTCGTGAGATCTCAAGCGATGGAAAATAATGAAACCGATCTGGCCTCCCTGTTCCCATGTATCTACGCACCGCTCGTATTGTCTTTCGATTTAGGAAACTACGAACGTCACGTTTCTATCGTGAATAAGACTAGTATCCGATTAGGAACGAAGTAATTACGTGGCAGATAATTACTAGCTGCGATGCGCAATTCGTTAAAAGGAGGACGACGTTCGGCGCAACGACCGAATCGATTCAACGACGACGCCTTATTTCCACGAATAAATATGTATAATTAGTATACGAGCCGGGTTGTATTGATATCGTTCTTCAACTTATAATTGAAGTAGAGGAAAATTGAAGGGCTGTTCTGTTTTTTGATAAGCATCGTTATTGCCTATTTCTCGTGAAAGAATATATCTATCTACTGGATGAACGGAAAGAAAACTTTATGGGATTCTATAGAATTTATGAAATAATTTTAATTTGTGTATTCAACAATATTTGTAATTATTCTACTATTTGTTGTAGTATCTTTCAATGTTATACTTTTTCAATTGAACGTGTATATAATATTTAAATAACGTGTATTCGAACACACGTTAAATGAATATCTCTAGTTCACAGTAACGTAACTTGCTGTCAAATTTAATTAAATACCTAAATCATTGAAACTATGCTTTACTAGCTAAATTAATATTTGTTTCGTAGCTTTCACGATTCAGGAATGTTTGTATGTATTATCATTACCATAAATTATAACCATCCTGTACAAACTTTCGCGAATTGGAATCAATGGGAATGGACGAAAAGCCGAACGGGACGAATGGAAAATATCCTTTCTCCCGATATCTCATTAACGGTAGAAACACAGAATAAACTTCAAGGGTTTGTTATGTTTCGCGAAGAATAAGAAGACAAAGTAGAAGAAGGCTATTGAAAGAATATTAAACATTACAATCGCTCCACTGCTGTAGCGTGAACGTAAAAACAAATTACTGGTGCAATAATAACGTTGCCTTGATATAATAGTAAAGTTTTATACCGATGATAATGAAGAGCAGAAGAATATACGATATGGAAGAGAGGATGTATTTGCGAAATGGTGAAAAATGAACGAACAACGGATAGTTCGAGAGTATAATTACGATAAAATGCGAAGCGATGAAAATCGAAAGAGTCAGAAATTGAATCTCAAATATTCATTTCGACGAAATAATGAACAGGTACACGGCTAAGCGGCCGAGTTCTACGAATTATCATATAATAAAAAACAAATTGGTTGCAGGAAACTGCCTGACGTATTTATTAAAAACGTTCTTCAATTATTGCCCGTTCGGCTTTTAGGTTAAGTATCGTTGTGGTTCTATTTTAAATCAAACTTGTATAAATATTTTAAGAATCCTTACAAATAGCTCTTTCAAATGATACCCCACACGATAAATTAATCCAAACTTTTTTTTTTCTTCAGACACCCCCACCCCATTTTAATTAAATTTTTTTTTCTTAGTTTTTGAGACAAACCTCTGTGACAGACAGACGGATGGACACCAGAGTGTTCTTATGATTCCCTTTTAAGGTACAGAACCCTAAAAAATGAATACTCAGAGCAAAAAAATAATCCAAGTAACGAAAAGGTCGGATTAACCAAAAGCATTTATCGTGAATCGATGATTCCTGAGTAATTGGTTTGTCCAGTCCGTTTTAACGTTCGCTGTATAGACTGATGGACCTGATAGGTACGCGCGATTACCGAACAACAAGGTGTTTACATCGTTTCCTTCGTGATTTAGCACAAGATAGAGGGCAAACGTGACGGCCTCGAGATAGAATCGATACTCGTTTTCCCTTGGACAATCGGCATGCACACGAACGTGAGAGTTAATCGTCGACGGCTCCTCTTCGATGAAAGTGTAGTATACCAAACACGAGAGCAAGCTTAATGAAAAGCGTGGTGTAAACCGTAAAACGACTATTAAAGAGAAAGAGACGTCTCTATCTGTTTATCTATCTCTATCTTGATCAACGCGGATACGACGTAAGCCATGTCGTCGATTGGACGTTCAAAACGTTGTTGATCTTGGCGCGTGAAAATTCAATAGGCGTTGGCACGAATGCTTGGCTCGAGTATACGCTCTCTTGCTCACTCTAGTTCTCTTTCTCTCTCGCTTGGTGTCTCCTTTTAGCCGAGGAAACATTGTTTCCTTCGTTGAAACGCGTTCAAGAGCTGATTTTCGAAAGGGGGCCAAAAATATTCATGGTTATGTTCTCTATCTCTCACTCTCTTGCTTCTACTTTATTGCTTACCTCTTCTTTTTTTTTATTTTTTTCTTTATATCTATCGCCTATAGGGGCTTTAGCCCAATGGCGTACGAAGGTTTAGCTATCGCGAAGAAAACTGGCTCGATCAAATTTTATTTGACACATATCTTATTTAAACATATTTATAGCAGCGTCGTATGAATATAATAACGATGGGTTCTTCGGTATACAGGGTGTCCGGTTCCGGATGTCCAAGCGGAGAACTACATGTACGCAACAACGACTTGAGCAGAAAAGTCTAATACCATTTTTCGAAATTTGACTTAGTTAACGAGTTATTAACTAAAAAAGATAGAACAACGTTACATATCGCTGCTCACCGTGATTGGCCGACCTGTACTAGTTAATAACTTTTTAACTGAGCCGAATTTCGCAAAATAGTATTAGATTTTTCGACTCAAATCATTGAAATGCACATGTAGTTTTCCGCTTGAACACCTAGAACCGGACACCCTGTAAACTGTGGGCTGTCTTAGAAAATTTTTAATAATTTTCATGATCGTCATTACTACCATACATTTTATCAAGATAGACCACATGCATGTCTTTTAAAATAAAATTTCTCGTGTCACTTCGTACTCGAGGGTAGGAAGATTCAGCGGAAACGACGGTCGTTAGGAGAGCTACGGAAAAGAGAGTATAGCATAGCGTCAGGACACTCACATATGATGGCTTGCACTTTGGCTTTGTCGAGTGCCGGTTTAACCGGACGTTCGGTGGCCGTGCCGGCGCGACTCCAACGTTGACCCGTGACAGAACACGTAGCTAGTTCCGTCGGGCTGAACAATATCGCGGCGAGGCCGCGGGTCAACTTCCGATAATCGCTCCATTTCACCGCCCTCAGTTGTTCCTCGCAGACTGCTATGCCCTCGCCTAAATGAACCTGCAACGCACGAAGGACGACAGCGTGATGATGGGAGAAAAATGAAAGAAGAGCTAAGGAAGAGGGTGAAGTTATTAAAAAAAAAAACAGAATTCTTTACGCGTGCCCACTTTCATTTTGTCCGCCTAAATCACTGGTTGCTCGTCGGCCCTGTCCGCTACAATTTCCAGCCTGATTTACTAATAATGTCATAAGGGTGCGAGAGATTGCGTTTATTAAAGGGGACTACAATTTTTTTTCGAGGGACAAGAGTTTTCCTTCTTTCGAAAAAGAACTCGTGCGATACTTGAATAGCCAATTTCTTCTTTCTGGAATTCTCATATTGTTTTTATCGATGATAAAGTGCAAGATAAATATAATTAGTATAAGAGAGTATAATGTACCTATCACTTTTCGCACGAACAAGAAATTGCAAGTAAACGAAGCAAGCGGGATAGAAATTTGCCAAATAACGAGCTTACACCGCGTGCAGATGAGAAAAGAAGATTAAGGGAGTCGATGAACGGAGGTTAATGCGAAGACGAGCTAGGTAAAGATATAACTCGAGGTTGTTGCCGGATGAACGCCTGGCGTTCATTAAAACCATTAATTAATACCGAGAGTGTGACATCTTGTAAAATAGTCGGGGTTATGTTGAAAAGCTTCTTCGTGTCAATATATTTATTGAATTAAATTATCAAAGTAAAAATTGTCAATTAAATTACGTTCATTCAATTTTCTTTTCTTTTATATACTAAATAAATCTAGAGAAGGGATAAAAGTTTTGAAGATTTAAAAAAGAAAGAAACTTACCACGCCGTCAGGCGAAGACTCTTCAAATCCACGAAAAGCCGGCATAGCTGCCGGTGGTGTCGTCCTCATGTCCAGAGGCAACCAGTCACTTCTGGAGGGTGAGTTCCCGTGCACGGATGGAGACATATGCTTGCCACCCCTCGTACCTAATCGCGGCCTGCCGCGACGTACCCTTCGTGCTGCAAAAAATTAACGAGAAAATGGGGAAGACATTAATTCCGGCCACACCACTGACGACGTTCGTTACTGTTATCTCTGGAAAAATAAATGTCTTTTCGTTTCTCTTTTTCTCTACTTCTTTCTTTTACAATTGTTGATGAAGGACTTCTTTTTCTTCCTTTCCTTTTATTGCCATCCATGGCTTCAGTGATATTTCTTGATTTAAAAAAAAAAAAAAAGATCGAACGTTTCTATGGGACGCACGAGTATCTTTGTATCGATTCGGACTACCTTAGAACGTTTTCACGCATTTGCTATTGTTATTATTGACAATGAGGTTTATTCGTACGAGGTTTGACGAAAGTAACTCCAACATTTAGCTTGTCATTTTTTTTCTTTTAAATAAACCCTGTAAAAAGAAGTAGATGCTGCAATGTCAGATTATTTTACAGGCCAATGCAAATCAGCAAAGCAAGAAATTAATGGATCTGGAAAAAGATTTTTTAAGAATCCGTATCTTATCTAGCAAGATGTGGTCCCTTATACTTTGTTTAGTCTAATGTATGTGATTTAAAAAACTTTGCCAACCTCAATAAATATTATTTGACCAAAAAATTTTCAAATTAATAGAAATCAAATAGGAGAGTTACTTTTACCCCACCCTGTAGATATTCGTGTATTACAACTTAAAAAGAGCGTCGAGTTAGCCCAGAATTTCTGCCTCTCTCTCTCTCGTTACGCGGTTCGCAACAACGTAGCTGTTTGTTTTAGAGCGATAACTACCCACGGAGTGTCGGCTATATTAACGATGATACAATACATAACGTCTTTGTCTAGAGTTGTGGTGTATACCCCTATGTATCAAAATGTGTATACAAGGTGTCCAATATGACTCGTTCATTCTAAAAAAAACGTCATAAATATGCATTGTATAAAAAAATGTTGTATGGTTTGAAGAGGCTTACTTCATAGTGCATTCTTGAAATCTCTGAAATGCCTTCACCTATAAAAAAAATTGTATGCATTTCGTAGCATGCCCTTTTAAACCATACAATATTTTTCTATACAATGCATATTTATGACGTTTATAAACATGTTATGTTGGACACCCTGTATATCATCAGGCGCATAAGTTTCATCAAGCACGTTCGTGGTCTGTAAAATCACGCTGTAAACTGACCCGGAAGTTTCTCCATTCCAAATGTCCCTGGTGTGTAAGCACGTTTGAATAGGAAATTGTTAACGTTCGTTCGGCCGAAGACCCGATTGAAAATTAAGTAACTAACTTCGTTCGGTTACGTTTCACGAGCTTAGTTTTCTTTTATTTAATTCTCGTTAGTTGTTTCGTCGAATAGGAGCAAGGGAACGTTAAAAACGAGTAATGAGGTTTTATTATTTATTAAAAAATTGACACAAACAAAATCGTGTGATCTTAGTGTTAGAACGAGATATGCTTACTTTTAATACTAAAAATGAATATTGCATTTGAAATTTAACAATCGAACCGACACAGTGAGAAGAAGTCTCTTTATCTCTATTACTTTAAAAAAAAATATATAAATATAAACGCAAAACAAAATAATGAATAGGACCCATTTGCATCACCTTTAATGTTAAATAATTATTCGAAAATCTATGCTACAGTTTTCTTGACACACGTAAAAATAAATCGAGGTATCGATAAAGTTTCTCCCATTACTACTACTACAAGAGAGAAAGGGGATAAGAAACCTGAACAAGAGTACCTTCAATCGGCAAACGCGAAAGCCCGGCTAATTCGTAACGAACGAAGCACGGTGTACGGTCGATTACGCGTTGTAATTAACGCACCAGAGAGAAGAATTAAACGTGATTAAAGGCAATACCAATGGCTTTGCTCTCTGCAAGTTCCGACCCTTTATTTAAACCGCGAGAACCTCGCGAGCGTGAGCTCGCAATCAAGCGGATTTCAAGATATCGCGAGTGGAATCTCTTCGCGCTTTTATTTCGTCTGCCTCTTTTCAATTTCGACTACCTCGGTCAAATCCGTTTTTTATCTTCTATTGAAATAATAGAAACGAGAGACGCGAGCGATCTCTCTCTCTCCCACAGCCGTGTTTTAATGAATCCGCGCGCGCGCTTACAAATTTAACGCACCTACTACGTCAAACGTTCTTTTAAATAATTCAAATGAAAAAGAACACGATGATGAAAGAAGTTGATGAGTTTAATGTTCCTGAAATTAGTGATATTATTTCAAAAGAAGATGTATCTTTTTAAAGGAATGGTTGAATGGTTAAAAAAAAAAAGAAGGAATAATAAATTAAAGGAAAAACTGGGATAAGAAATTGGTGACCTCGTTAGAATCTTTATGATGGATTCCCTGTACCACATAAAAAAAAAGGTATGAAGAAAGATTAAATATGCACATAGAAAATGAATAACCGACGATTGATCGCGTGGTCTTTGAGTTCTAGTCATCGAGTACACGCAAAGCCGAAGGTGTAAACGTGAGACATCGTGCGAATCGATATACGCCCTTGGCAAGATGATATCAGGTATTCCTATAAAAGTCTCTCGCGTCGAATTTCGTCAGCTTTCATGAATGAAACTTACAGTTTAATTGCTCGTCAAGAAGTGACAGAAATGGTGGAAGAATTTTTATCGAATTTTTAACGACGACATCCTTCGACGTACTAACTTCAAAGCAAGAGAGAACGACGGAAACGTGCTCTGGATTCTTTTGCATCATCGTCACGCGGGATTACGTTCATGAACGAGAGACAGAACGTCACCACTAGATCTCGAAGACTTTACGTCAAGACACCGATCGAAGCAGTTTACCGGATGAAGAAAGATCGACGTTTCGTCGATCACCACGAAAGATTGCGAATAATGCCGTTCATCCGACCAGGCAATATACCATCACGACAACCTAGAATATTTTCCAACTTTTATCCACCGTGGAATGAGATGCCAGAGAGTAGAATGAACCGAAGGCAGTCGATTCTTTCGCGAAGAACATTATTAGACGCGTTGAAACTCGATTAAGAGGATTTTTCGTGGTATGGCGTTTTCTTTTCTCTTCGACCTGGCACGTCCGACATCGAAAAGGTAGGTAGATAGGTAGGTATTGGAAGGAAATAAGAAGAATAGGAAAAGAGGAAGCTGAAAAGCGAATAAGGAAAAATGCGGCCGAGAACGATCGCCATTGTCGTCGTCCACTCGCCGATTTCATGCGACGTCCGCATTCCAACCGAATGGAATAGAACGCGTCCTGGATTACTCGAAACATGTCGTACCAATCGATGATGCCCTCATCCCCCCCTCTCCTCTTGCCTATCACGTTCACGTATATAACATTACTCGAATGATACCGGCATATTGAAACTAGCGATCCCTGAATAATAGGAATATGCTTGCTCGACGCAACGCTGGTGTTACGCCAGTGTAATATCCTCTTCGGTATAGATTCGACAGAGCATTTGGCATTTCAAAGCCCGTTACGTTATTCTAAGATTATAACGTGCGCGAAAGGGGAGAGTCATCGAAGGTATACCTAACCCCGGTGGCGAGTGCACGTGCTGAGAATAAAAATATGATAATCCCTTTCTCCTTGGTCGTATAAAGAAAATGCTTTCCTTCGAAATTCCTCGATTTTATTCTTACCCGAAGTAGTTATAAAACAATTCTTGTCGACGATCGTTTAAGGTATTACCGATTTTCTCGATCGTTTGATTCTTGAAAAGTTTCGAGGGAATGTCTGTTCCGTGAAAGATCGAGATGGTAGTGCTGGGAAATTTAAAAATGATGATGGAATAGTAAAAAAGAGATCGATAAAAAAATAAAAGCTCGATTTTGTTGCTCGTTGTACAATGTATACAGGGTGTTTCACGAAGAGTGATAAGCTTATATTATTGTGTTGTTAGCGGTCCGATTGAAAATTGTTTTTTTGGTATAGCATGATTCAAAGGGAACTTTAAGATGATTAAAGTAAATGTTTGTCTTTAAATTTATTATTTTTTTATACCTATCTCGTAGCAGATATTGAAATGAATTCAGTAAGTATCGTAATAAATATTTTTTTTATCGTCAATCATAAAAATCGCAAAAACCATTAAAAAAACATCATAAAATAATTTATTACACATAATAAAAATTCAATCGGACCACTAGCAACAGAATAATCTAAACTGACGTTTCGTGGATCACCCAGTATAACGCATATTCTTTAACACCACGTACGACTCTAACTTTATCGTTCCGTTCGTTTATAGAGGACACTGTCGAGAAATTCATTTCCGTTTCAGCGTATTCGATCGTGGGTCTATTTCGTGGTACTCGAGAAAAAAACGATATTTGCCATACAAAGACCGCATACACGTGCACGCGTCGATATATCGATGCACGTACTTTTTTATGGCGATTGTTGTAGTCAAATTAAAAAAAGGAATAATAAGAAATCTGCCCATTTATTTGGGAAATCATTTTTCATGTAGAGTAAAACGCCGTATAAAATGACAAAAATTTACGTTCTTATTGTTTCTAAATAAAATAAAATTCATACTATTTTCTGTTATATTAAAAACAAGCTATTTATTCATTTCTAACTTCTTGTATTCTTGGTTTCGTATAACGCGGAATCATTTTCTCGGAAAAGATGCATCACAGAAAAAATATTCTAAATAAAAGTTGAATGGCTTCATGGTCATTAATTAACAGCCAGCAATTGAAAATTAACGTCCACTGCATGGTTTCCAGCGTCTGTAGAGTTAAAGGATTTACCCATATAAATAACTTAAAAAAATAAATAGATTTCTAAAAGCCATTTTAAAACATTTTTTCTCCAATACGTACTTTCCGAGAAAATCATAGGTACCAGGACTTATTGAATACCCTCTATAATACGGAACGTATAGGGGGTATCGCATAATAGGAGCTCCTACTATATTTTGTGTGTGTTCATTCTTATGAGTATCGTTATGTCATCGATATGTTAAATGCATAGAAGCATAACCCTGTCGTTTAAAGACGAGACCAAGCTATTATATCGATCACTTTTCAAACTTCTTAGCCTTCGAAATACGTAATTGACGAGAAAATTACAACATCGCGAGGGCCACTCGACGCGAGACCGCGGAGAGTCAACATGGCGATCGTTAACGCACTATCAATCACGCTCCTCGTGACACGTTGACGCCAACGTTACTTCCTGTTGAAGTTTCTCATTCGTGTATACGTTAATATTAATAAAGACACGCCGGGTTAATAGGCATTATAATTACTGACGGTATATTATCGCATCGATCTCTGGGAATTCAACGAAATGGGATATTAACGTAATTCATGGGACGTTTAAACGCCTATTTCAAGGAAATTATGTGTCCATTGCAGCAACGCTCGTTCGATTGAAATTATTATTATTTTTCTGGCTCGTGCAGGTCACGTGAGTTATAAAGGATCTGGTAAAGAGAAATTCGATACAGGAAAAAAACAGACACCGAAGGATCGAGGTATCCCGAGGACGATAAAATTGAACGGATTAAAGCCGTGAGGTAAAGCACGAACGTCGAAGATTCACGACCGATTCAAATGCCATCTTCGCGGACGATTTTACAGGTTTGGATAGTGCCACCAACGATATTGTTCGCCCGCAGCAACCTTTGCGGAATTTCTCTCTCGCTCTCGTTTGTGGTGAATCCACGACCAATCAAATTTATGTACGAGCTGTGACTTCCGAAAAAGAGAAACGATGATAAAAAAAGGAATTGTGAAAATAGCTGAAATCGTTCCGTGATATACAGGGTGTTCTCGAACGTGTTGTACAACCGGAAAGATTATGATTCTAGATGAAAAAAGAAGTCGAAAATGAAGAATACAATTTTTCCATACGGGGCACCGTTTTCGAGAAAGACTACGCATCGTCTAGCACTCGTGAACTTTTAAAGTTGTTTTTCTCGAAAACGGTGCCATGTATGAAAAAATGTTATTCATCATTTTCGACTTATTTTTTCACGTAGAATCATAATTTTCTTGGTTGTACCACACGTTCGGGAACACCCTGTATATGCGTTTCGTTAAAGCTTCTAAGCTGATGTTGTATCGAATGTGGACGTACGCGGAATTGAAATATTTTTCATTCTGCGTTACTATTTTCGATTACATGTGTATAAAAAAAGAGGACAATAGGAGGGGATAAATAAAAAGAGAGAAAAAAACAAGGATAATAAAATAACAATTCGATAACACGCGCGATTGAGAATATGCAAATATAAAGGGGGGGCAGGGCGATCGTAAGGGTCGCGTTCGACGAATGCATGCTTCGTCGAGCGCGATAGATAAATAGCTTCGCCGACGGTTTTTCGAAAGGGGACATTTTTATTTCACGTCAGTCCGCGATCTCGAAGCTCTCTGCGGCGAACCTCCCTGTCAACTTCAGCGACACGCTTCATTGAATCTTTGATATTCCGGGAAGAAGGAAATATAAAACAAGAATCGATTTTGCTAGGAGAACCTTCTTCCTTAACGAGCTTTTCATGCATCGCCACGAACGGATGCGCGCTTGCTTTTAATCTTCGCGCGCGTGGAAAAAGAAGAGAATTTTAGAATTTCAATGTAGAATTTTATATAAACGGCAGAGTCGAGCTTTCTTTCGTCGATTTAAACGAAATTTGAAAATTTAGAATGATTTTAGTTATAATTCAATCGCATTTTTGACAAGATTGCATGTTAGAGTGTGAACAGAGACCTGAAATAAGAGTTATAATTATATTTCATTGAAAAAAATCTATTACTTAAAGTCATCATTAAATATTTTTGAGTAATAGATTTTGAAAATCTATTTACTTTAGAAAGGTATACTTATTTTGAGATTTTTAAGTGAATACTTTCGTGGTCACGGCTAAGAGTTGTCACAGTCACTTAAGAGAATACAAATGTGTGATCAATGATCTGACAACATAGGGTCTCCTATTTCTTTACAAGGAATAAAGAATCCATGCAATAACCGAGTCAGACTCCTCAGCATTGCTTCCAACAAAATCTAAGAATCCAAAAAATTATCTAATATCCAATTCCACTAATTTTCTTTCTAACTACTCTATATCCAAATGAAATTTATTTCGACATAATTCTAACTTCACGAGAGCATACCGTTTCTAATTTATTGACACACTCCTAAAATAATTTGTTTTCACTTGGCCGCGAACACGTATTATATAAAAAGCAACGATGTGTATTCTCGATGCGCGCTCGCGCGCGAGAAATCCGTGAGAAGATTTTTCTTCTGCATGGATTCCGCCGAGAGCGTTTATTTTTCTCCGCATCGGGGGAGATCGTTCCTGTGTTTCTTCTCGTCGAGAAGCAAACACTTTCGAGAGCAGGAAATATCCGAAAATTTCAAAATAAAAATAGAGCTTGCCGTTCCTAGATATTTGTGAACCTCATTTCTCGGTCTGATTATTATCAAGTTCGATTGGCTATCCATTTTCTCTGTCTCTTCTTTCTACCGTAAAGAAAACGAACGGAAACAATTTGCATTTTTCTTACGCCCGGTCGATGGTAGTACTATATTTCAAACAAATATTTGATCAAAATGCCAATCTTAATATCTTCCATCTGAGAATTTTTCATAAAATTGAATAACTGAAATTCTCCATCGATTAAATTCATTCTCCTTTTGAAAATAGTACGGGAGACCGGGGCTCAAAGTCCCAGGAGCAAGTTTTATCATTAGTTTTCGACAGAATTAAGGTTTTTGTTCATGATGCAAACATCAGGATTTTTGGCAAAAATCGAAGTATCTCGAATTTGCCCGATCAAATACTCGTTCGAAAGAGGAAAGTGTCTAATTTACGAATATGCAAGTCGCGTTTCGATAGGATGAACGGTTAAAAAGTTACAGCAATTTTTCTCTTGAAAACGACCCATACTCCGACACTTAAAAAATTTATTTTTCGACACTCCGCAACGATATCGAAAAACGGACACCGGGACAGTATTCTGCATGCTTTTTTCTTTCTAAATCTTGATGCATAAATCAGGATTTTTGTCAAAAATCGATGTATCTAGAATTGGCCCGATCAAATACTCGTTCGAAAGAATAAAGTCTCTACTTTACGAATATGCAAGTCGCGTTTCGATAGGATGGCTGGTTGGAAAGATACAGCAGTTTAAAGCTCGAAAATGACCCATACTCCGACCCTTAAAAGATTAATTTCTCATCATTGCTTAACGATATCGAAAAACGGACAACGGAACATTGTTCTGCATGATTTTATCTTTAAAATGAGCCATTAAACATTGAAATCGGCGGTGGTGACCATTTTGGCAAAAATCATGATGCATAGGTCAGGATTTTTGTCAAAAATCGATTTATCTCGGATTTGCCCGATCAAATACTCGTTCGAAAGAGGAAAGTCTCTAATTTACGAATATACAAGTCGCGTTTCGATAGGATGACTGGTTAAAAAGTTACAGCAATTTTTCTCTTGAAAACGACCCATACTCCGACACTTAAAAAATTAATTTCTCATCATTGCTTAACGATATCGAAAAACGGACAACGGCACAGTATTCTGCATGCTTTCTTCTTTAAAATGAGCCATTAAACATTGAAATCGGCGGTGGTTCCCATTTTCGCAAAAATCATGATGCGTACATCAGGATTTTTCCTTGGAAACCTTGAAAAACTTGCCCCATGGCGTGAGACAACTTACCCCGCAGCGGGGCAAGTTGAAAAACCTAAAATTGGGACAACTAGCCCCGGTCTCCCCTACATCCAGAAAGATTTCCAACGATTATAACATTTGAAATAAACTTGAGTGCAAAATCGAGTGCTGGTGACCTCTGGTCGACAAATTCTCAAAGGAATTAAAAAAAAAGACAGAGCGTAATTCGTGACGAGAACATATCGCAATTTATCACCATCTCTCATTCGTTATACGATCGATGCAGGGGAGATAAACGGTCGACGAGCCACGAGGTTCTTCTTCGTCACGAATACGACCGATCTCGCACGTTTCCCAGTGAAGAGACGTGCTTATATACGTCATATATATCTGTTTAGCTTGTACATACACACACACATACTAGTATTAACGCACAGCATGAATATAAATAGCTTTTGGGTGGCACATTAATCCCCTTGTCATTACAAATTCATTAAAATATAGATCAATAAAAATATCCACTGGGGTAGAATATTACCAATGAACAATTATTCGATATAACTTCAATCCGATTATCGATTTTTCATCGCCACGTAACAATTTTCGTTCCGCGTACATTACGATTAACACCACGAACAAAGAGAATACCTACACGATCATCGCGTTTGTTCCGTGATAAATACTCGTTAGGGTGTTCTAACTATAACTAAAATTATTAAAGTTATTCTCGTTAAACGTGAAAAATGTGTCCCAAGCTCTTCTATACCTGAGAAATATGAAACATAAATATTGTCTTGGACATCTGTTGAATGCTACCCGTTCTTTAGCGAGGACGGTCTTAAAGGTATAACAATGTATTATAACCCAAGAGAAACACGTAGCAGGTAGTACCAAGTCGTGAAAGTTTACCGTCTCGTAAAGCCTCATTGTCAGCGATATTAAAGAATTGATAAGAGAGTAGTAAAAGTTGTCGAATGACGATCGTCGATAAAGCGCATCTTTACGACTATTCCTCGCTACCTCCAAAGGTTCCTTCATTTTTGTCTTTTCTCTCCCTCTCTCTCTCTCACATACTCTTGAAGAAAGAGAGAAAGAAAGGTAAAAATTCGCCGTTACGTTAAGTACTGCGCGTTCCAGCTCGTATCTTTTCTCCCCTCGATAATTAACGGCGGTTCCTAATGGAACGGATTTTCTCTATAAAACTTTATTAACCAAATGGACTTCCCACGTGGTAGTTGTGCACCCGTTCCTCGTTAATTTGATCGAGTGCGTTTGATGTGTCCCCGTTTTTTTTCACTTTATCATTATTCCCTTCATTCGTCCAATCTTTTTTCCGTCGGCGAAAAAAGCAATTCTCGTCTATGAAAATTTTTACTTTAGTCGACTGGTTGGTTGGTGTGTCGTGATGATGGTGGTGGTGATGTTCATTGTTGTTTTTAATACGAAATATATTGCCAAACGATGGCAAAGAGAAAAAAATACATGTATAGTGAGGAAATAAATACCATATACTATAAAAAGCACTTGCATTGGTTCAATGTTGCTCTTCACTCCATATTCTGTTGCATTTTTTTAACTCATGACTTTCATTTTTTGTAACTTGACTATCGTTTCTTTTTCCTTTTACCCTCGCAACTTTAATTTTTTTTTGAAGAATACAAAAGTATTCTATAAAGTACAAGAAACATTCCTCGAGATGCTTGAAAACATAAATAAATAAATGACAATCGCAAACGGGGTGTCGTACAAATGTGAATTACTTTATTCAAATGTATCGCTTGACATGTTATTTTTGTTGTTTGTTATCGGATACAGAACAAAAAGCGCCGCTGCCGAATTGTCTCGGTCGAGAAATATACCGCTCTCTATCTCACTTTCGCACTTTCTCACCCTCTCACACCCTGTCTCTCTCGCTCACTTTATAAAGCTCGACCGTTTTTCACAGTCCCGCGATGTATTTTTCGTTACCTTACGTTTTTTTTTGCGCGCGCTTGTCGCTAAACGCGTGTACGCGCGCGCATTTTTCACTTTTTTATTTCCCCTTTTCCTCTTTTTTTCTTTTTTTGGTTTTTCCTTGCAAATATCGAGAGTGAAGTTAGCGCGCGCACGTGTCTCTATCGCGTGTTGCTCCTTTTTTTATTCAATTTTTTTTTTTCCTTTTCATCCCTTCGTTATTCCCCCATTTTCTCTTTCTCTCTTTTCGTTTATCATCGGGATCATCGGATATCGTAAACACAAGAAATGAAAAAATAGGAACTCGATATTGCATAATAATAATTATTAGCGTTATGCTTATAATACTAATCGTGCGTGTGTGTATGTTTGTGTGGGTGTAGTGTTTCGCGAGAGGCGTGCGGAGGACGAGACTGTGATGTATTTTGAAAATCACGATAAAGGTGCACCGATAATGACACACACGAATTACGAACGAAATGATCGATATGCGGACTACGTGTGAATAATTTGCACGATGCATGGACTATACGTGTGTGTCTCTTTTTTTCGTTATGAAAAATTGCCGGCAAGAAAAGAATTGCGTTTGGTTACAGATCTATGAACTATACAAGCTACGAGCTAATAAAATAAATACGCGCTTAAAGAGCGTATGTGAAAGTTCGAAGATACTTTTTTTTTTTTCTTTCTCTTCTGTATTATAATTTTTGTTGTCGCACCTAAAACGTAAGATTTCATCCTTTGCATCGAGATAAGTACGGTGTCTGGCGAGGCAAGAAAAAAAAGGGAAAGAAAAAAGGACGGTCGAAAAGAAAAGCAGAACAAAAATCAAATCAACAAAAATATTCTATCTCAATCACGGCATATCGTGTCTTTCTTTCATTCTCCCTCTGTCTCGGTAAAAATGGAAAACAAAAAGTTTCTCTATTTTCTTTCCAACGAAAATACAAGTAAAAGTATACAATACGCTTACATATCACAATTTTCCATCGATTTTCTCATCGGACGCGTTTTAAAGCTACGAAATTCAATACTTTCCCCCTCCTCGTTTCTCGATAATGATACTCCCTCGCGTCGTAGTCTTCTTATTTCATTATTTATAACGCGGAAGAAAAAAAAAAAAGAAGAAGAGCATAAAGAATGCGTCTCTCGTGCGTCCCGGCGTAGAATAATATATAAAAAAAAATAATACGCGAGTCGCGAACAAGTTACGCTATTAATACTAGTTATAATACTAATAAAAATAATAATAATAATATTAACATAATATAATAATACAATAATAATAAAACAAAAATATAAATTTGTACAACCACAATAATTAACAGGCCTCCGTCGAATATGTAATGCGCAAAGGTCTTACATCCTGTTTTTTTGAGATTATTTCGTGTTACATTATGTGCAAAGATGTCGAAAAAAGAATAATTATTATTTTTTTTTTCGATCGATGTGTCTTTGTATATGTGTCTATGAGCTTGTGTAGGGTAAAAGCATAGGTCGAGGTATAATAATTCGCATCGCGTCATCCCTTTTCAAAATAATCCAAGAAACGACCTGCTTCTTGGGCATCGTTAAGTAATCCCTCGTGAAATAATATTCGTACCTCGCGATAAGAAAATTTAGTGCGAGGCAGACAATGTAAGTACATACGATCGTTGATTGACAATCTTTTTTTTTCGAAAAAGGATACGAGCGAGCGAGGATTAATACTCGATCTGCGAATGAAAGAAATGTGAAAAGAAATTGGCGAGGAAGCGAACGCGGAGGAAAAAAAAAAAAAAAAAAAAACAAAAAAAAAAAGAAAAAACGGGAACGGAACTCGGTCGGTGTCGCGCGATTTTAAAATGTCTTTTCCTATTTTTTTCCATCTTTTCGTTCTATTATTCTTATTGTTTTTTGATATGAGGCTCGTCCGGTCGAAAATACCTGTAGGCTCAATTTTTTTCGATTGAAAAAAATCAACGAAAAGAATCAATAGAAGGACGATCGTTAAGCTCGATAAGAAAAACCGCACGATTCGAGCTCTCTTTCTCTCTGTCACGCTCTCGCAAATTCTCTTCCTCTCTCTCTCTCTCTTTTTAAAAAACGCATATTTTTTTTGCAAATTGCACAAATCTATTCGAGAAGAAGAGAAAAATGTTCCTTCGTCGCTCCGATCTTAAACCCTGTCTCTCCGACGTTCGCTCGTATATTGAAAGAAAAGAGATGCGTGTACGCGTATCCGAAAACGTATCATCCCCTCCCGTCGTGCGTTCATTCTTCTTATGCTAAGTGATAGTAGTGTAGTAATAGTAATAGTAATAGTAGTAGTAATAGTAGTAATGAAGGAGAAGAGAAGTACCGAAACAGTTTCCCCATTTTCTACCCCGTTTCTCTCTTTCCATTATTTTCTCTTCCGACGAATCATTCGTGAAAAATTTTCAACCGACAGAAAATTGCTCGATTGACAGTACAAAGTTTTTTAATTACACCCTCTCGTTTTTTTTTTCTTTCGTCGTTATCTCTAGTACGTCTCTATCTCTCTCTAGCTCTCCTTTTCATTTTCTCACTCTTACTCTCTCTCTCTCACTCTTTCTCTCGTTGCTATTACATATACGTTGCACACACGTGCACCACTCGCACTCGTCAAAAAACATCAGTCGTATGCTTATCTTTTCTCTTTCTCGCGTAATTAACATTATTATAATAATAATAATAGATAATGATTGATAATCTTAATAGTGATTATGATAATAATAATAATAGCAATAATATTTGTGACAATGATAATGATCGATGGCGACGATGACAATAATAATAATAAGAATAATACGTTATTCGCGACTGAAAAATGCTATCGGGCTCTTTCCTCTCTCTCTCTCTCTCTTTCTCACTTAGGTAATAACTTACTTCGGATACGCCATGATGATGATGATAATGATTCGAATAAATATCGCACTTAAATATTAGCGTTGACTACTTCAAAAGCGAAATACTCGGTATTCGGATACGTGGTTTGAAAAATGTCATTTATGTACAATCAAAGACTTTTTTTTACTTTTCGTAAGATTACCTCGCGCAAAACTTTATTCGCTATATGCTTAAGCTTATAACGTTCTCCCTGTTTTTTTCTTTCCCCTATCTTTTCCCCATTTCGCAAAAGTTTACGCTCGTTTTATGATGGATCCATTTTCCTTATTCCCTTCGCTTTCTTTCCTTTCTTTCGTCTATACGTAGGTCAGAAACAAGATTTACATAAAAATGCTGTCGAAGGTATTGCGTTAAAAAATTGGATGATTTCTTATTCGAACAGAGACGCTCTTGTTTATCACGTTTTAACCCCATGAAGCTTCTTTTTTGGACCTTGCTTTCCTTATTTTTTTTGCGTCGAAAGATCTAACCGATAAAAAATCGAACCAATAACTTTCTCTTTAACCTCACTTTTATCCTAATAATCTTACGAAAGACGGGGCAAGGCAGACATATTAATTTCGTAGGAAATATCGTACAGTAAATCATAAACTAGATGAACTTAAATACAGTTATCCATGGATAACTTAATTAAAAGTAATAATATGCTATCTCGTTTAATATTAAGTACTGGAATACAAAGAAAAAAGATAATATAATAACTTAAAAAAAAGGCATCTCGTTCGTTTCCATGAAGATTCCCTCGCGATTATTCGTATCATATAATACGATAAATGTTTCGAAAGACGACTTCCTTTTGAAATCCGTAATACTTTAAGAAACGATCGATAGTTTTATCGAACGTTCAATGACTAGATCAAATTGTTTTTTCCTTTTCTTTCTTTTTTTTCGTATCGCAAGTGGCACCGCGCGATCGCCATTTTGAAAATATCGCGGCCAAGAGTGATCATCCGTTGTCCGAATAAGAAACCGTTTTCTACCTTATTTTGATCAAGGTAGCAATAATTACCTACACCTAAGGCTATTAGTAACTAGCGATTCGAATATGAAATACCTTTTTTTGACGCCCATACAAATTGCATAATAATTTACATATATACAACACATAATTAAATGCATTAAGAGAGATAGGTGATGATTCCTTATCCTTGCGCCTCTTCTTTTTTTTGTTTTAATCTTTTCATCGAGTGAAAGGAGCGTCTAGCAACGAAATACTCGGCGAAAGAGAACCGAGATATGTTTTCATCTTAAACGTATATAAGGTGTCGAGAATGGAGCGACGCAGGCGCCGCCCCCTCCTCGAAATTATAATAGTAGTAGTGACGATAATATGTAATAATGGTAATACAATCACTATTCGATAGTAGGATGATAAGATTACAAATTATTATCGCAGACGATAAATCGCGATATAAACGCGAAAACGGAAATGCTTTCCCAAGAACTCTTTTCGTTACATATATGTATGTACTAATTAATGCTTTTCAGGAATGGCAAGTATGTTAACTTGTTTTCTTATTTTTTGGTTTTTTTTTCTTTCTCTTTTCTTTCCCCCTGTTCATATAATACCCCCATATCGCATATAATCGATTTCACGAATACACAGAAGATTTCGAGTGTTTGGACCTTGCTTTGTAAACCGTGTAGTTTCGCCAGAAAATTGTTGAGTTTCGTTCTATAATTGAGATTAAAAGTCTATTTAAAAGTATACCTTTGCATATGGAAATATGCCACCAACGAAACGAACGATTTATTTGTAATTTACTGTCACCCACAGTATGGTTAAATTCAACCATCGAACACCCAATCAGAACTCGACATAATTGTAAGTGTAACAGTGAGATTTCAAAACTGCACTGTAATATAGCTAGGTTTCCAATGCCCAGCGAAGTATGGCTTGTCAAATGATGCTTACTATTGTGTGATATTCTGTAACACATCACTCTGATATACATAGTATATGGATCTCAGGCAATGGATCAGTTGTATACATTGTTAGACAATATAAAAGGTTATTGAATTAGGCCTTTTTTAAAGTAATTCTATTATAATTCAATGGATCAAGGTCGTTACTGGTAAAAAACTCTGTCAAAAGTACAAGAGTACTTTTTGCGGATTTATGATTAAATTCGATAATCATCGTCGTCGGTGACTGTAACAAAGATCTGTACATCTAACCACGTGTATCTCTATTGCGTGTAATATCAGTGCTTGATAAAAATCACTTGTTGTATACGATAAAAATGTAAGGCTGTTTCAAAATAAAAATTAAAGTAATACTATTCTTATATTACCTGTAAAATATAAACGAGAAAATTCTAAAACCTCATATAAAAGACAGAATCCTATTACAAACCTTTACAAGGCGCTTCGTATATTTATAATATAGTATTGCATTAAGAAAAAGGTGATATCTCTTTAAATAAATCAAATTAAAGTTTGCGTCTGATCCAATGCCTGACAATTGGCGAATGTAACTCTGCTTGGCAAATGTATAACAATATTATAATATGATATGCAACATTTATAATCTAATCTTATTTCGGTACTAATTGTTAGTTATGCTGGGCATCCATTTGTATTGTAAACAAAAGTTCCGAATGTACATTCGCAGTACATTTAACTTGTAAAAAAACATTGCAATCACTTACCAATGTAATAACAGATAATAAAAACCGTTTGTATAATATTGGTAATATGTGTAGTTGCAGTCGTTGCAACTTTCCAGTACTATTGTAAATTGTTGTATGTAAATATATTATAATAATATATAGCTGCATCTGTTTAGTAATTTGATTGTATGTGAGGTAAGGAGCCTGTCATCTGAACAGTACGACTTACAAAATTGCGGTTCTAGGAAATATAATTGACGAGTTATTTCCTAGAATCGTTATCATAAATCGTACTTATGGAACTATTGTCATCTGTAAAATATAATATAAAAGATCCTGAGTTGTACTGTGTGGTACTATGGCTATGGAATTGTGTAGCAGAAGTCTATGCTGGCTTATTTCCGTTATAATTAGAATTAAGAATATTATTGTTGTTAAAAAAGAAATAAAATAGTTTCGTTAACCTACGAGCAAACAAAAATAACGATGCACGATAACCTCAAAAATATTTATATGTACAAGAAAAAAAAAAAAAATACATATATATTTCCAACGTGTAAATCAAGAATAAACAAACCTTATCAAAAAGTCATAAATATACGCATGATAATGATATTCTCTCAATTTAAAAAATTTACTTCTATACGAAGATCTATCTTTCGAAATACCTAACCACAAATATATTTTTTAAAAGTAATTCCTAATAATACTGATTAAACTTGTGAAATCTAAGATTATCGACAAGTATTAAATGTACGTAAATTTATCCGAAAATCAATAGAAAAGGAAAAGAAAGAAACATAAAAAGAATGACCCTCTCAAAACTACGTATGAGAAAGAAACCAGCACAAACAATGCCCCCTTATTATATATTGTTTAATTCAATCTGCTGCATTGTTGCGATCACGGTTTGTTGATAACTGTTAATAATAAATATTATTACTCTGTTGAGCTGTCGATTGGCTGTATATTGCAATGTATGCATGTGAAAAATATATCATGTACGAGCTATGTCATTGCACATTGCGCTGCAATAATAAAGTAAATATAATTCTCTGTAAGAATATAATATTGTTGTAAATATCTGTAGTCTGTATAACACTGTATAGCATTAAATAAAACAACAAGTATCCGGCTGCAGAATTATCAGTACGAGGTGGGATGGCTGCTCCACCTACGGCATATTTTTTAGTCATTTCCCCCTTATTAACGTTCATCTTTATGATGAATAGGCACGGGACATTATATGTAAACTAGTCTCCCAAACCTATGTACACGGTTTAATCTTCGCATCGATGATAGTCGAGTGATACGACCTATATAAACTTTTCTGTACGCACAGAAATAAAAGTGTATGCAGATCCGTCGCATTCGACGACAACGTACTTTCGATTCGTATTGCAATTCCGTACGTTTAAATAATTTCGAATTACGTGTTACACCCGTGCCTCATCCTGCACAGTTTCCGATCACTAAATACAGAATCAGCCTTGTATCGTAACGTTATTTCTATCTATACTTGTCGGTCAACTGTAAAGATACGTTTCCTATTGAATCACAAGTTCACTAAATAATAAATTTAAACTTGACTCATCGCTATATCACAAAATGATACTGGGCAAATAGAGTAAAAATAAATAAGAACCTATACATTAGTGATACGAAGCATCAAATTGCAATATTCCACTTGCAAAGTGCTTCGTATCACCAATTTGAGCGACCTCTACAGAATAAGCATTATCCCCAGCCTGTGCCTGGTATGCTCTTAGCTTTGGTTCTATTGCGTTTCCACTTCCGCTCCCCCCGCTATCTTCCGTGGGAAGACGAGAAAGTGGAGCAGAAGCGGTCAAGAGCACTTTGTTGTCCACCTGAGCTTGAGTTTGAGCCTGAATTTGAGCCTGTGATTGAGCCTGAACTTGTGTCTGTGTTTGAGCCTGAGCTCCACCCTGAACCTGTGCTTGACCCTGTCCTTGAACCTGAACTTTAACCTGATGATGGTAGATTTCCTCCTGGCGTTGCCTGTCCGCCACACTGAGTTCGTGGAAACTGACCAGGTGACGCTTGAGGTACAGCTTGGTCTTGAAGGGCTTGTTACATAGAGGGCATGTGACACTCTGAGGGTTGTGGATGAGGCGCATGTGCTGCCGCAGGTTGGACAAGTTACTGTACATGCGGTTGCACACAGGACAGGGGCGTGGGTCCAGCGAGTGCAGTTTACGCAGGTCAGCTGCAACACACACACAACTTGCTCTAACCGGTAGCAGCCCACAGCATAACACGTTACCATAGCATAGCACCACGCTTTATCACACCATGAATAATATCAAAATGATACCACCCACCACAGGACAGCAACAACCAGCAAAAACCCTATTTAGCGCTACCCAAATTTGCTGCCTGCACGGTACACGTACAATGTAATCCTGCAAGATGGTTACTTGCGAGGATATAATGAATCGAATCGTAGATAACGTAACGATATCGTGATAAGGGAAAACACATAGTTTGAAAACAATGGTAAGCATGGATCAGCGAATAATGAGAATCCGTTAGGAATAATGGTCTTGGCCTTGTGAACTGTTTCATGGTATGGTGGACTCGTGCATGTTACACAGAAAATCAGACTTTTATTCTTAAACTCCGAAAACCGTAAATGCATTAAAATCTTTGTCCGGTATTATTTAGACATTTTTCTCCGCTACTCTATGCTACGTGATTCTCTCGTAACGTACGCGATTGATTTTCAAAAATTAGAACGAACGATAATAACTAGTATTCTTGCAAAATCAATATTATACTATCACTCTGTGCGTGTAACTAATTATTTACCAACCATTGCACTTTTTTAAGTACACTCGATGCAAAACTATAGTGCACGAAACGAAACGTATGTAAATCGATTATCGCATCAAATCAAAGCGATATGTACATAGCACATTTATAATCGACCGATTATACTTATGATCTTTATAATTAGTAAACAAGAAAGCAAATGATGCTGGTGATAGCGAAATGGTTCTCGTTGACAAAGTTATTGGAGCATTAAATTTAACAAGAAGCACTTACTCGTCAGAATTTAAATGCAGCGTTAAGGTGTAGTACTAACATATGTATATACGCATGTATACGCGATGCGTATATACGCGCGTGAAAGCATGAGAACAAAAAATTATGAAGCGTATTGGGATGGGTTTTTTTTTTTTTTTTTAATTATGTACACGCAGGACATTGTTGTTAATGGTATTCGGGCTATATCGGTAACGTTCATACAATACAGCTGATTAACTGCAAACTGCACTCTGTGGACTTGGGCCTATATTAGCCTCCGAGTGTCAAATGTCTCCTACCACCTACCAAGACCTACCGAGCTACACACGAGCTTACCATTTCAAACGATCAAGATTCCTTTCTCCTTCCTTGCTTCTACTCTCATTATACAGTTCTGATGTAATGGCTAGGTTGTTGCTGTTTGTAATGGTGCTCGCACTACCAAAAAAGTATAAATCATGGACTCACCTTGTTGCTCTTGATTCAGCTCATTGTTCCCGTGCGAAGGTCCAGGCATGCCACCTTCCATACTGGTTCCTAAAAGAAACACATCCTTTAACTTTTACTCCAATGTCGCTAATTAACTATCAAATATTTAAAAAAGTTACGTTTATACCTTGGTAAGATGGTGGATACGTCGGTAACACTTCCATACCACCATCCAAACTAAGGAAACCACCAGGTAACGTGTTAACTTCTTGTTTAGGTGAGCAATCGTCGTCGCTGCCATATTCGGGTAGTTCTACTTTTGGCTAAAGATCAGAATACAAGACATAAAGTAAGAGTGCGAACGTATCATTCGTTCTTAAATCATAAGAATTATAATTCTATACTTACCTCCACAATATCGAGATCTTTATAACAGTCAAGCTGAACTTGCGGCTCTATAAGTGGTCTTGAGCGAGGTGTACTGCTAGCACAAGGCGGCACAGTAGGTATTGGACTAGAGATTTGAGGTGAATCACTTCTTTTACACAGCCTTTTTAATGGTGGAGGGCTCGACGGTGGTGGAGTTTTACTGCGCTCATCGTCCAAACTCGGTGAGATCAGACCGCGGCCATTTGATGCATGAACATTGTTTGTCTTCGAATGCTGCAAATTTTACAAAAATCAATTAATATTCATCCTTTTCAACATAAAGCCATATATAGTCATAAATGCATTTACTACCTTTTCGTTGTTGTGCTGATTACTTTGAGAGTCGGTGAGACCACGGATTTGTAAAGATTCGGCTGTACGCAGAAAAGTAGGCAATTCGGCTTGTGAAATGTTTACTTCGCCGGCGTACATGAACTCCAGCAGTGATTGAAGGTGTTCAAACTCCACATCCCGCATAAAAATTATCGGATGTTTACAGGGATTGGTCTGCAAAGAACCAATAGTCTTATTGAACTGCTTAGAAATATATCTTAATAAGAAACAAAAATATATCTATACCCGATCAAAAGTTATGTTTCATTTCCATCTCTTATAAAAGAAATATAATTGAAAAACTAATGAAACATTCTGCATTGTTTTGATAAAATATTCATTTATCGAAACAAAGTCTTTATAAAATATTCCTACAAAGAATTTCATTCGTATTCTCGTATGCATCTTCTATAGACCTATCGTAATCAGCTAATTGAATGAAAAAACAAAAATCGCATCTGCATTGCCGCACGGAGTGCGATATGCCTTCAAATTTGAGGGGCAAACGTGTCGGGAGATAAGAGAGCGGCTGGGACACGTCGCGCAAATAGGTATTGTGTAATTTTGGAATTATTAATGGTCGGACGAAGCGACGAAGATGCATATTACGTGCGCATACGAGCGAGCAGCACATATAGAAAGATGCAAAAGGGTTGGGGAGACGAGGAGGAGGTAGACGAGTGGGAGGGGGTGTTGGAATCGAAAACGTGCCGAGAGGAAAGGGGGAATGAAAAGAGCGATGGAGGGAGAGAGAGAGAAAAACGAATAGAGATAGATAGAGAGGGAAGGAGAGTCAGGGAGAGCGAAAGAGACGAAACGAAATTAGGAGTGGCGGGGCGGTGGAAGAGCCAAAGGGGAGGGTCGAAGAGAGGGGTGTGGGGTTGGAACGGGGAGAGGCGCGAAGGGGGAGGAGCGAGGGAAGAAACGAGGGGGGTGGGGTGAAAGGAGGGGATAAGGAAGAAAAGTAGGGTGGGGAGCGGGAAGAAACGGTTTTCTAACCTTGAACAACTCCTTGAAGTAAGGGCTGCAAGCGGATAGGACGACCTTGTGAGCCTGAAGCCGCCTGCCGTCGCAGGCGAAGGTAACGTCGACGAAGTCTTCATCGTCTCGCAACGCCTCGAACTGGCTCGTGATGTTCGCCTGAAAGTTGTTCCACCGCAAGCAAAACTGCTGCTGGC
Source organism: Ancistrocerus nigricornis (assembly GCA_916049575.1). NCBI lineage: Eukaryota > Metazoa > Arthropoda > Insecta > Hymenoptera > Vespidae > Ancistrocerus > Ancistrocerus nigricornis. Next base: position 2,565,173 of record OU696669.1, on the reverse strand, counting down.
TATCCGTCATTCTCTCTTTCACTCGACTCCCTCAACAACACCTGTGATCACACATCGAGGGAAGGTGTGGGTAACTTAGTGTACCGTACGGCTATCTAAACTTAACTCTCTCATTACTGTAAAAATGTAAAATGTAAAAAGTGAATCGATGACTGAAGAGGAAACGTACGATATAAATAATGACAATCGATATCCAGGTTGCCATCCGCGAGGGAGAAAAATTCTCTAGCATGGAGCCGCGCATACGCCGCTTTTCCCATTGCCGCAAGGACGTCTTCGTATGTATGTAACGTTGTACGCGTGCTTCGTTACTCGCGCGATATGCACACGGACGCACACGCAAGCGCACCACGCGGCACGGTCGAACCTTACTCGATTGTGTGAGCGTGCGCGTGAGCAAACTGATAGCTACGAATACGAGTACATCGACAGAAAAAAAGAAACTTTATTCTATGGTTTTCGTTGGATTACGTGCGACCGACAGCGCCGGCTCTTTCGCGCCATGTCTACTGCATTGCCGAATTTCCGGTAGAACCGATGATTCCTACCACGATATTGCCAACGTTTAGGGAAAAATTTCCCGTAGGAATATTCGAGTGACGTATCAGGGTACTTCCACCATTTATCGTAGAACCTTGACTAAACTTTCCCACGAATTTTGAAAGTAGAATCAAACGAAGTTACGTTTCTAAAGAGTTTTTAATGATTCGTGTATTATACTCTCAAATCATTTTTTTTACGATATCACCTGTACGTTTATATAAATATGGACGGACATTTTCTAATAAATAAGTAAATTAATAAATAAATAGAAAAAAAGCATTCAACCCTAACCCCAATTCATTTCCCACTACCCTTCGAACTCAACGAATGAACGTCCCTGATTGGTCCATCCCTCGAACCAATCAGAGTGACTAGTTTTTCGCGTGCAGCACGAATTCGCTCACCGTAAGCCTGATATACGACGTCTCGAATCGAGGATTTGAGGTGAAACCGAGCGCGGCGCCATGAAAGCCGCGGACACGGTCGGTGCTCGAAATTATCCTATATTTAACGTCGGTTTTTAACTTAGCCGCGTATCGTCGCTCTCTCCTTCCATTCGACGCGACTCTCTTCGCTTCGAAGAAGTTCTCTCGTGCGAGTAACGAGAGCGCGTCGAACGGATCTATTTGCTCATTTCTTACGCGAGTGCGCGAGTGTGCATCGGCCGAGCTTGAAAATAAAAGTGATGGCAGTCGTTTGACGATGCATCTTGGAATACCCCCTTGAGTATCAACAAATCTTTCGTTTTGTTGCAAAAATGTACGAAGACGGGGAAGAGTGCAAGGTGAGATAGAAAGAGTGCGCGTGTGTGTACGTGCGTGAGTGAGAGAGAGAGAGAGAAGTGGACCGAGTCTATTCTCTCGTCCTTACACGATCCTTTTCTTTCATCCAAGAAAGAATTTTCTCCTACCTCTTGGACTTCCCTCGTTTGACCAACTTCTCTCTCCCTTCTCTGTCTCTCTCTTTTATTCTTTCAAAAGCAAAAGACACGAGACAGGATCAACGACCGTGTAAGCCCTTTCGGAAAATCAATGTTACCCGAACGAGTATCGGTTTCGAGGAAGAACTAGTGAGCGAGCAAGAGAGAGACACACTATCGCGCTGCAGTTTTAACCTAATTTCGTTGCGAGGAAGTCAATCGATAGATTTAAAGGAGCAGAGTGACACGAACGACCTCGATCGTTCGAATAGATCGTCCTGACGTCGGGATTGCCGGTAGTTTCGCGAGTCAGGTATAACCCTCTCGAATGATAGGCGACTTACGCGACCTACGCGACACTCCACTTCACCTTCTCGCACGCGACTCGATTCATGCCAACAACAGCTGATCTAATCATTCGCACAAAGTTTCGATCGTCTTCGCCCTCCTTTTTTTCGCGAACTCGATATCACGATCACGAGTTCTCAGACAACCGTTTCGATCCTTTCGAAGATACGCACCGTGTACTTTGCACTTCTCCTCGGTCATGACATAATAGCTTTTTACGTCGTTTTTCAAATGATGTGTCTTTTCTTTTGTTCAAGGATTATATAGCTTTTAGTTTATGAAATTTACTGATGTCGGGATTATGTTATGAATGTCTTCTCTTGTATCGCAGAAAGCATAGCTTGTGTATCGAACAGTAAGCAAGTACGCTTGGTAGAATATGCAAGGCTGAGTCAAAGAGATACCATTTTGGTCGATGCAATCATTCGAATTGTTACGCTAGTAAATAGCTTTTTAGTTGTATCATGTCACGTCTCTTATGCGGTTAATAAAACCAAGCTCCATCTCTAATGATTTCTTTCTAATTTCAGTGTACGTACAACGCCTTTGGTTGGTGATCGTGGTGGTTTCCCTAGTGGAAACCAGAAACTTGATACTACGTCACGGTAAGTTTATTCGAATTGGGTCTTTGTATTCATTTTTCACACTACGACATGATACTCTATGATGAAAAATGTTCAAGACTAATATCATGCTTCGAGAAAGTTGTTCTAACTATTTAAAGAAATTCTACTACATTCTTAGGCACAAATGTACAAAGGAATTACCATCAAGTACTTTCTCATACGCGTTAATCAAAACTGTGATTAACTTTCATTTACTTTCATTCACTTTTTATCAGAATACACGTTAGCTTGAGAGAGATGATACATTGGGGAAGTCGTGAAAACGAGTCCATTGATTGAAGAAATGAAAATAAAAAAAGAAATATGTCATCCCGTACCTTTTTTCTACGATCGAAGACTTTGACACGCTCCACTCGCAAAAATGACGTTTTGCGGCAACCCGGTAGAAGCACCATAGAGCACTGAAATGACTACATAGCTATTGTATCATAAGAGGCGAACATTACCTTAATCTTGGTAGGAGTCAAGCAGCTTTAGCAACGTACAGTCCGTCGAAAAAGTTAGTTTCGCGTATCAGTCAGCGTGATACAACGAGGATGACTGTCCGGATGATGTCACGATATGATTTACATCGACATAAAAGAGAACGTTTCATTTAATTGTTGCTCGATCGTCTCGAGACACGTTTAAGAATAATAAAAATTCTTAAAAACAATCACGAATTTGTTTACATAAAAAATGTAGAGTTGACGAAACGTTTCCTAAACATTTCAATTTAAAAAAAATGTAGTAAGGTCATATCAAATTGAAGACGATCGATCGTGTCTCGTTAGTTGGTTCATCATCTCTCATTTATACAAATAGGAATTCTCGAGGAGGGCTTTCGTAAAAATCGATACGATACGAACAAAGTCGTCGCTTTCGTCGATACCGCGACGTTTGCTTTCCATCTAGATTGTACCCGGTATTATCAACGGATATCTAACGATAAGGGGAACCCATATTGCTTGAACCCATCGAACAGATACATTTATTCTACGGAATATATTTGACTAGATCACAAGAAGTATATATCAACGGTTCGTATCTGACAGTGTTCGATAGCGTCTCTGTTTCTTTCACCGAGGAAAAAAAAATTTGCACTCGAATTCTTCCCTCTCTCTTCTACTCTCTCTCGTTATCACACTTATTTAACAAGAAAACGTAGAGGGCGTTAAAAAAATCGTTTTTCTTTCGCCGATTAACACGATCGACACGTATCACGAGTGAGCTCGTAAAGTGCACGCGGCTGTCGTTCGATCGAAAAATATATCGTGAGTTTGAAGTGAATAGGTTTAATAAAGTAGTTTACTTGGAATTTCATCGAAATGTTACTCAGAGGGATAGCTTTCGCCGAAGTTCGCCGAAATTCGGCGAGACGCGTGTTCAAGGGTCGCGACAAGGCACAAAATTCAGGCTGCGAGAAGGAAGGAAACGAGATTTCGAATGACGTGAGCTTGGTACGTCAAGCGAAACGAACGATGTTCCTTCAAACGAACGACGATCAGCTGAATCTTGGTGTCGTTAGTCCAATCGTTTCAGTAAGTCTATACAAAATTTTATTTCTTTTATTTCTATCGACTAGGTGAGATGGTCAAATGTTTCGAGAGGTACCACGTTCGATATCAAGCTTCTTATCAATCCTTTCTTTCGAAGTTCATACGAATTACACAATGGTTGCATTCGATGCGTCATCGACGAGAACTTTTTCCGAAGATAGGAATCATTAATCGTATACATCCGATCGTTGACGATCTACGAATTAACACTAAACCTATACTTATTTTCATTACATTTAATTATTTGACAAATACTTCAATAAAAACATGATTTTTGCTATCATTAAGAAATATTATTGAAAATAAATTTATTATTTAAAAGAGAAGAAATAACAACAACGTAGTAGATCAATACAATTCTATTAGCTTTCGAACGGATCACCGGGTCATCGACCTCAACCATTCCTTATTATTAAATACACTTAATTTATTTATACACGAACCAAGAAGGAATACCTCGGCTTGAATAAGTTCAAATGTATTTATGATCCTCTTTGTTAGATCAGTTACACACACACAGAGAGCTGGCACAATGATCGTCGTCCGAGACATCAAAGGTGGACCAGACTCGATCTTGTTTATACACGCATACCCACGTTGCAAGTCGATTATATAATTACTAGTTACGCTTTCTCATACCGGTTACCTTGAAAGGGTGCACCATTCAATCGACGTCTGTACGTCGAACGGATACACGCGGTAGGATGTGTTAATTTGCATTGGCGCGATATGGCTAATCGATACTGGCCTTATTAATATTCATTCGATCGTTCATTCGACTGTCTTTAATTGGAATAATTGGGGAACGGTTTTAATACCTATCATTGTTACGTTAATCAACGACTCGTATTTCTATCGTGGAAGAGCTACATTTATATAATATTTTGGTTCCTTGATTTCTTGACATAAAATTAAATTAAATAAATAACAAAGTTAAATGATAGGCTGAGTTATTTTTTGAACCAAATTATCCAATTTAATGTATGGGTATGTCACACCAAACTCATAGCTTGTTACAAATTTTCACCTCAATTATTATATAATATTTTGTTAGTGAATGTTAAATATAGTATATAAATTGATTAAACAAATAATGAAGATATTTAAAATTTTCTTGAAGTTTAAAGTGACAGGTAAATAAAAATAATACTAGTATTATTCGTGAAAATGAAAAGTTCCTGATACCTGTGCAGGAAGCTGCGTATCGAGTTGTCTGCAACATGCACGAGCTCCGTGATAATTACGATCGTGTTCTCAAGAGTGCTAACAGAATACGTGACGTAAGTTCTACATGTGCGTACATCGCTTAGCAACTAAATTCGCAACATATTGCGATAGGTATTCGCACCGAGATATCGTTTGTAGCTTACGTGAGAAGCGAGTATGCCAATTTTACGGGGCCTAAGAGACACGAGTTACTTTATTTATATATCAACAATTTGGATTTGAACGAAGTTTCGAGAAAATTTCTAAGTATGGCCATTTTTTCAAATGTCTGCTGGGTAATTAGATCATTAAGAAATGTAAATATTTTTTTTTCTATTTAATTATCAAAGTCTAGGGGAAAGGACTTCTCTCTTTACGAACGTGTATAATCATTGCAATTAAAACACCAACGTGTAGTGTGAAAACGAGCCACTCGTTTTACGAATACGACAAGGTAAACTCTCTCGACGGATACGTGAATGAGATTTTTTTGGAATAAAAGTGAGGAAACCCGAGGAGAAGGTAAAATTTAAGAGAAACGTATACGTGACGTGAATCACGTTGGGGTGTATACCGGGTGTACCGAGTGTACACAAATGATAAATTGTCTTACGTTTCTTTCCTACTTCATCGCGATGCATCTTCGTGGCACGGTTTATTAATTTTATTCGATAAGATCCATTTGCTTTTTGCGAAACTAACGTTCTCGTATCGATCGTCCAGGTGAAACGCGCGCACTGCAGTTTCCACTTTCTACTCGACGATGAAGCATATACACTCACTAGTGACAATAAAACTGGCTGGTTTAAAAAATGTGAAACAATCGAGTTTTTTTTTTTAATTAATTAAAAAAGTGTGATTATTTTAGAAATAAATATGTGACTTAACACTAAATCTACTTATTTTCATCACATTTATCTCTTTCACAAATACTTATATAAAAATATGCTTTTTGCTAATAATTAATATTGAATAAAGAAAATTTATAATAATTTAAATAGACGGACTTAATAGGTTTAGTGTTAAAATTTAGGATCATTTCACAGACCTCCAAGATTAGTTCTACGATCTTTTTATTCAAGATCCTTTTTTCTTCATTTTACCATTTCCTGAATTAAAAACCGAAATTTAGGGCCACCCTATAGACATACAAGGTAAACAAAAGGAACAGGTTATTCCCACTCTCCCGAATTCGTTCATCCACTTCGACTAACACAGTTCACTAGGTTTCTTTCACCTTGCTCGGTACTCCTTCGAGAGATTAGTTGGCAAAGCAAGCTTCGATTAACTAGTTGCGCGACGCGAATCTCTTGGGAAAAATTGTCACATGTATTTGAAGTAGTCACGTCGATAAATTGACTTAGAAACACAGATTTCTTTATTACCACTACCAAACCGGTTTGTGCGAAGTTTAAAAAATGTCTAACCGTGTCTCGTGATGTTCAAAAAATAATTAATCGCACGATGTTGTCTTGATGGGACTATAAAACGCAAGAAATATTCGTACAAAGCTGAAATAATATCTTTGCAAATCGGTGAAGCGACTCGATCGCCACTCCCACTCCAAAATATATCATCTTCGTGTTTCATTTACCACGGATCAAGCACGCTTTCGATTCAGTTAACCTTGTACTCTCGGCCTGACTGCTCGGAATATTTGAAAGCGATTTAAACAGACTGTAAAGATATTAAAATTGTCTACGATCTCTAAGATCCTGAGAAACGACTATCTCCTGTAATTAGCGAGAAATATTAAGATTTCATGCAAGATGTGCAAGACGCAGTGGCAAGGCTCTACCACGGTCCGATCCATCGATCATGAGGTTTGTGCGAAATAAATTTCTAAATGGGATCGTTCCACCGAGGATTCACCTTTCGCGTTCACAATTTCCTTTCCTCGAATACTCAAGGTAACTTAGCGTCTCGTGACGATCGATTTGTCAATGTCGCGATAACGATTTTCTCTCGAAATAGAGAGAAAAACGTAGTCATGGAACGAGAAGTATCGTCTCTCTTACGAGATTACACGATTAAGGAGAAATCCTTGCAACTTTGTGAAGATTTTCAAGTTAAAGGAATTTTCCAGTTTACTCGAAAAGATACTCTCTTCGATACTAACTTCTGATATCGTTCTTTCATATACATACACGAACTCTCGCACACGAATCGTTCACGTATCTTTCTGCAATAATCGTGTTCTCGAATCGATCTAATTATTATTGTCTGCGGTACAAGATCGAACACAAAGGAAATGAGATAAAGCATGACAATTAAACGATAATAATGATCTCTCACGAATTCTAATTTATCCTAATCCTCATTAACCGAATTTGTGACGAAAGGATGTTACGTATTGTGAAACGAAGAATGATTGAAAAAACAGGAGAGAAATAGCGTTCGATCTGTCACTGCTATCGAAAAGAGAGATAGGTTATCACTGATAGCGATCTTTCATGTATTTGCTACGCGAATCAGATGTTCGTAGAATGGAAATTGAGATTTCACGCGATATTAGTAGTTCCCTAGGAGTATTTTCTATCTGTCTCGTCGTTATATGTTGTGTTATGTAACGTTCATGATGGTGTTGCATCGTGAGAAGATTCTACAACGTCGTTTGGGTCCGAGAGGTTCGCGAACGCACCGTGAAAATAAATTACGAGAAACCGGAAGAAGTACAAACGATCGTATCCGCCGCCGTGCCGTCGTCCTACGTTCGAAGCAGGTTCGTGCCTCGAGTTCGATGTACCTACGGTGGTGTGTTATGCCTTCTTCCGGTGATGAATATGAATATTCTTTGCATCTTGTTTATTTTATGTGTTTGGTATCGTTGGGTATGTTTTCAAGACTTCTGTCAGAAGTGACAGGATATAACGTAGTCTTGGGACGAATTTTTATACTTTTTGTTAGGATATGGGTAATGAAATGTACTAGTCTTTATGTAAAACAAGTTTTAAAAATTAGTCTTTCTTTCTAAGAGCTTGAAACACAAACGTCTTTAGGCTAGGACAATTGCTGGAGGAATGAACAAGCAGTGTTTATACTATGCATTCTAAGAAATGCTAGATTGAGTTTTGACTATTGGGATCTGATAAAAGAGGCATAGATATCTAGAGTGATATCAGAGTTGTTATAATTTAGAAAAAGTATCTAATTATTTTATTAATAACGTATTAGTTATTATTATCTACAATTTGGTTGAACTTGTTAATTTTAAGAAGAAGTTAGTGCTATATGACAAATTATACAGTATATTTGAATCTTTCTTATTCAAGAAATTTATTTTCCATTTACCAGAATATACCCAACGATATTATTCACGAGGTGGATCCCCCGTATGTTAGTTCCACGTTTCGGACGGGATGACTCACGTGTACCAAGCTAAAGTTATTTTCCCGCGGCTAGAAGCGATTTAGAAATTAGAAATATTACAAAAGCTGCCTCTAGGTTTCTACGCAAAGGCCGGAATTGGCATAATTGGAAGAGGTATATATGCTCGAGCGAGAAGCAACGAAACGAGACGCCAAGACTGTTTCAGTCGAAAATGGTTGGGTGTCTAAGTTTCCTCTGGAATTAGACGATGACGTACACTTTTCGTGGAAGCGTAGTTCGAGTTAACTTATGGGTTCGTTGCAACGAGATCCTCCCTCGTTATTAACTGGAATGTACATTGAAAAAAAAAATACAAAACAACAAACTTTCTAATTCCAATTCTGAATAATTCCAATGAGTTGGAGACTGAACTTTCAATGAGTTTCCAATGAGCTTCCAATTAAGAGGATAATCAGAATGCAATTTAATACAAAAACCAAACCTTCCTAATTTGTCTAAACTTCTAATTTAAAATATATTTGAAAAAATGAACAAAACAGTATGGTTTTCCATGAATGCAACGATTTCAGAATTCCACATTAGAATAAAAGAACTTTCAAAAGTGTCTTCGAGGTTCGCTATCGATTAGCATTAGCACACTTTTTTCTTCTACCTGAAGCGAGAGCTAGACGCGCTCGTAGGATCGTACGGCCGAGCGAAAAAATGTCTGCTCGAAAGGCTGCCGCCGCCGTCGCTCAGTCGAGCACGTGCTAGCGAGTGTCGCGCTTGCACCGCAATGCGAAGTGCATTTTCAGTCGGTGATGAGTGTTAAATCCGGTCGCCGCAGACAGAAAGAAAGACACGACGGTTTTGCACCCTTGATGTATTTGTGTTTCTTCTTCTTCCCTAAGTGTAACTCGTTCGCGTGAGAAAGACCCGTGGATATAGTAACCAAAGTGTGATCGTGATACGTACTGTTTGCGGTATGGCGGTTTCTAATCAACATTATGCATGGATTTATTGTTTTTAACTCTTACAGTAATACCCTTTTTTTAGCTTAATTAACTTTTTCTGAAGCAATATTTTGTGCTAATTTATTATTTTTTATTACATTGAACCAATAATAATAGTAATAATATTTTTTAGGGAAGAATTAATTAAGTTATAGAACACAATAAAAGGTTCAGGTCTTGGGTATTACTGTGAGGGTTAATATCCTACCATAAAAATGTAGTGTATCCAAAAATAAGTATCCACGTCTAGCACAATTTGTAGAAAAAACGAGTAAAGTTACTTAAAAAGTGGACTACCCATTAGAAAGTCATTCTTAAATAATTGTTACCTCTTCAGTAATCACCGATAATTAGAACTATCATTAGATACTAATAAAACTATATTTGATGTATATTGCAGGAAGGTGAGGCGATCTCGCTCATCGCCACAGCGTCCAAACTGGCCGCCGTGGAGGATGTGGGTCCAAAGCGGCCCGACGGGCAAGCCAGACCATCCGTCACCTCCCTGAAGGTCTCACCTACGGCTAGGGCGACGCTCGAAGCCCTAAGAACAAACAGGAGTAGACTAACAGCCACCACACCAACTAGCACCAGGGACGCTGAGACCATCACGGGTATATTTTCCTCAATAATAGATTCTTCTTCTTATCGTTGCTTTTTTCCTTCTACTTAAATCCAAACGAATCTCTCTATCGATCAATCGAATCACTGTTTATCATAAACAATTACACCAACGTTCGCGCTAAACACTTTCGAACTGAATGAATCACACAGTTTGATCAGTACGTAAGATAGGTTTAGGGTCGTCGTAAAGTATTATGAATCAACCGATCCAGTTATTCGTGCACAAAACTAGCCCAACACACGCATGTAGGCTCGATCACTACTAAAGCTGAATCACTGATGTGAAAATGACCGGCAACAGACGTTAAACGGTTTTCGTTTTGTGATAAAAAAGAAACCACCACGAATGCCTCTAAGGCTCGTTGGAAAAACTCAACGAAACGATCCGTAGTTTACTGTTGTTGTTCACGGTCAGGTAGAAAATCGGTATATGTCTATCTCCTTCTATATCTCCTCTCGCTGTCTCTCCAACGGTGTAGAATCGATCGTAGCGAGACGTAAACTGTCTTCGCTCGCGCCAGGAACTGGACTTTTATAAAGTGCAATGCGGCATACCTGCGTGTGCTGTGCTCTCTCATGGTGTTCCCCATTGGTCTCCGCCAAATGATGATTACTTCTGGCCGGCGGATAATGCGCTGGCCTCGCCGTTCATTATCATAACCGTCGCCATCATCATCATCATCATCATCATCATCGGAGTCTCCGACGACGACTTCGTTCGTTCTTGTCGTCTTTCTAGTCGTTCGAGTCGCTTGTACTATCCTCGTCATCATCATCATCATCATCATCATCAATGTAGTTAGGATCATCATCATCATGGTCATCACGATGATCATCATCATTACGGTTCGTTCCAGCCACGAGAAACACGATTATATAGTTCATCTCGGCGAGTCATTATCATTCCTGCTCCCATAATTAGTATTGTTTTCTTTTTTTTTGTTACTCATATTTCTACTATTTCTTTCATATAGCAACGTGATCATGTCTCATCCAACGCAAAGTTCGTATCAATTCGACTTCGAAAGCGAAAACAACTCTGTGGTGGATATCTTTAAATAGTTGACCTATAAAGGGCCTATTTCATAATGTCCTAAATTAGTAAGCGAAAATAGTGTTTCGAATCTGAGAAATTGGAATCCTTGTGTATTTCGGCTTCGTGATCTTCGAAGCCCACGATCGATCGGCCTTGAGGCAGGTCGTCGAAACGGTCGGTCATGAGATCTATTAAAAAAAAAAAAATGAAGGCAGTGGCTATACTCCATTCCCCTGCATTCGATTACTTGGTAAACCGGGTTATTCCTGTCGATTATGTAACACTCATCTCTCTTTCCATCCTACGTTATATATGCCTCGACGGGTTGGTTGACTTCATTTTCTTTGGCAGAAACTTCCTCGGTCGACCTTAAAAGCCGGCCGACGTTTTTTACGTCCCGAAACATCGATTCTTCGGACTCGTTCACGAATTTGGCGTTACTATTCTCGTTCTCTAGTATTTTCGTACGCTACTCTCTGGTGTTTGTACATCGATATCAGGGTCTTTGGTGAATTACCGACCGAGAAACGAAGATGCTAAAGTCACGTGACCGGCGTCTTTTTACCGGCACGCGTACAACGACCGTCAATAATGGAAGTTGGGGTTGTATCGATTCGGACAAAGTTTCTTCGATATCTTATCCTTTTCAGTCTTTTTTTACGCATTACAGATACGATTTTAATTTTAACTCATTGTTCCAAGATTGTTGGTGCGTAATACTGATACGGTAGTCACGTGATCAAGTACGGCGTTTGATTTGAATCTCGCGGTAATACTCCCCACCACGTTCTATTGTTTATTTAACATCATGAACGATACAATTAATGTCTATCGTTTTTTTTTTTTTTATTTATTTGGGTAAAAGGTGCCCGTTTAGGGAATAGACACAGGTTTTTCTCAATATAGCCTTTATTATAAAGATCAATTACTTAACAATCATACTAATTATAAGCAATAACAAAAAAACTTCTCTAAAAACATAGTGATTGCCAGGGCAACACAGCTAATGCTATATACATTATACATAGTTATTTCCCACTTGTAAATACTGCTCTAATCAACCTAGACTTAAAAAAAGAAAAATGGGTCTTTTGGTCTCTTCTAAATCTACATCTAAATTTGCGAAATTTTATAAATTTTTCTATCTATTAAATTCGTTGGTCAGAAAAACGTCTAAAATAAAACAGGCTATAATAATCTAAAAAAGTAAAATAATAACACGATGCTCGACACGATCTCCCAAAAAGAAAAAGAAGATAGTCGATTTTCCTGGATCGAATCGAGCGATCGAGGCTTATCGAAATTGGCATACCGCCAGCGGCGGCCGGTCGTGCTTCTATTTTCTTCGATCCGAGTTACCGAGGACGCCTACTGGACGGAGTTCTCCCTCGACTGGCGGTTCTAAAAGAACCTCGCGCCTTGATCGCGTAAAAAGAAGATAGCGTTAATAGATCCTCGGTGGTGGTGAGAAAGAGAGACGTGTCGGTTGGTGGGGAAGGGAGAAGATGAAAAAACAAAACCTATGAAACTATCCTTTCGGCGAGAAGACGTGTCCCATCCTCGAGTTATTTTAAAGAACGAAAGTATCTATAATTACGCACGACCACCGTTCATTGGAACTTTACTCCACCAACGTAGAAAGAGAAAGGAAAAACAAAAAACTTATATAATGGAAGCTGAATGATTGATGATTGAGATACTGACAAAAGAAAACGAGCTATTGAACATAATTTACAGTGAAGTGATAAACAGCATTCTTCCCAGTGTCGTCTCACGGTCCTCGTATGGTGATACCATTAGGATATGATCGTAGAAAAGGGGTTCTCGATTTGGTACGAGGGTGTGAACTTTGTCGAGGTCGATGGTAAAAGGTTCAAGGTCGTTTGGAGAGGCAGGGATTAACGAGAAGAGAAAGTGACAAGGGATATCAAAGTTTTTACGATCGTTAGAAAGGATTATGATCGTAGCTAGAAGGGAAGAAAAAAGAACGAGAGGTCCTGCAGAATTGAAAAAAATCTTGAAGAGACGAGAAGAGATCCTGAGCAAGTGGCGGGACGGTATGGATCGTAAAAAGTCATTAAACTATTACGCCTCGTTAATCTCATTCGAAAGCACGGTGACTAGCCAATTATTATCACGTATCGCTCGCGCGTAATTTCAAAAGCCCGCCGAGAACTTCTTAATAAGGACACGTGAAGTTGGTTGTTAACTATCTCGATCGATCGTTCATTTTTTTTTTTTTCACAATCGATCTACCGTCGGTCACGTAAGTTCTCGTCGTTATCCTCAGCTGGCAAACGTGTCATGATATTCGATTTACGCGGGTTTCGTGCTTTGACCGTTTACCAATGAGCGGCAGCACCTGTCTTATTCCGAACCGTGTAAAATTTTCGGTCGGCTGAGCGGATCTTGAACGGGTTAGAGATTAAAATCTCGAGTATGTGCTAGGCTACTTTGGTAATCGTGTCGAATGGCAGGAAATGTTATCGACGGATTGAAGCAATTTTTATGAATGACACTGTTCTATTTTTTTAGTTTTTTCTTTTCAATCGATAATTTATTTATTTGTGGGTAACCCCTTGATGGATTCCAATGTGAGTTATGTCAAGTTACGTGAAACGATAAGATAGTTTTAATTGCAGACGTTTTGCTTACAACTACTGAAATTTGAATTCATGCACAGTAAAAATAGAAAATATAACATAAATAAGGTCCTGACTAGATTACAAATTTGGAATTTTTTAAATATATACCACTTATCATCGCCATTTTGATTTAGTCGGTAACCATTCAATTACAAGCTTTTATTTAGTTTAAAGCTAGTATTTAGTATAAATCTTGCAAGCGAAATTTTTTTCGTTCAATTTCTAAAGCCAAAATCGTGTTGCTCTCTTACCCTCAATTTCTTACCACACGATCGCAAGATGGATGCAATAGAAAGTACAAAGTTCAAGTGAGACTACTACCTTGCACCGGCCTCGAGTTTGGCTGCATCAGCGGCTGCGGGCTCGCGCCGACGCAGTTTAACGAGAACATCTATCTTGTCGAGAAAAATATCATCGTTTACCTTAGTTTCTCTACCTTCGGCCATGCTATCGTGTTTCTCAAAAAAAAAAAAAAAATAAATAATATATTCACGGTCGAGTAAAAATTCGCACGTAACGTGAAGGCAGTGATAGTGAAATAGTAACTATTTTTTATTTTAATTCGGTGTTGGAAGACTTAACAACGTAAATTTAGGATTATTGACCCGTACGAATGAAACGGACGACTGCAAGTACGAATGTATTACGTTTTAAATATATTGTCCTCATTTTTTTTTTTCTTGGGGCAGACAAGTGTAGGGTTGCCAAAAAATTTAAAGAAGAATATAGGAAATTTCCATTTCGGGTGCCAAAAAAATAGTAGACATAAAAAAAATATATTTTTTAACTGTACTTACTTGACCCAATAGCCGTTTTTAAAAGTTTATTGTTACTTAAAAATATGTTATTTACATATTATGTAGTATATTTGGCAACCCTAGACAACTTTAATTAATTTTATGCATGATTGATTAAATTGATTAAAATATTCATTATAAATGAAATCAATTGTAACGATTACCAAGAAATATTTAAATCCACATTACATTAATGCATGATTTCCACGCTGTCATTGCTATCATCCTGTCGTTTCACCTATCTATATCAGACTTACTCGATATCACGTCGTCACTCGTAATACTATATCTAATAAATGATTATACGAAGAGCGTGCAGCAATGGTAATTCTAGGCGTTCACGGTTGCGCGCTCGTCAAGAGACGGTCGACGAACCGAACCGAACGTCCAATACGTTCGATGGTAGGTACATCGACTTCCGTATGCTCGTAAAGTCGGTCGTGCGATCGAATTCGCGAATTATCGAACTCGACCGGTTGATCGTTCGAGCATGGAAAGAACATTCGATCGACCTAAAAAGAAAAAGAAACTTGGAAAAATGTCGTGTTATATAAAAAAGAAAATGATAGTTTGAATTTCTTTCATGGTAAGTAATGGCAAAATTGCGTGTAGGATTTTCAGAGATGTCTTTCTCGTGTCAACGATCGAAGAAATCGTCTAGTCGGATCGTCGTTATTCCGCTCACGGAGTACGAAAGTGATCTTTAATGTCGAGATGAATAGGATTCGTTATCCAATTTTTTTTTTCTCTCTCTCTTTCTTTTTAACATTCAACGAAGCAACGATCGTCTTTCCTCCCGTTCGGTTTCTCTTTTAGTCGAGCGTGACTCCGACTTCGTAACTGACCTCTCGTTCGATCTTTCCGAAATGTTTATTTCGACTTCCGTTAAAGACGATCTTTCTTCCGTTCATAGATATACGGATGTATATTTGTGAAAAAAAAAAAAAACTATTAAGTATACTTGGTTCGTTTCTCTGGAATGCATAAAAGACACGCGTGCCGGTAAAATGTAGCCTGTTAATCTATATATCCTTTAAAGGACATATGATTCAATGGCGAGCTATTTCAACGTTCGAAGTTCTTCTCGCTCTAAATAATAAGCTTCTATTTCCTGATTCCCCAGATTTATTATACTTTAATATACAGGGTGGTCCACTTAAGTGCAGCCACCTAAATATCTTTAGACCTTAAGAAAAAAATAACATTTGCAAAGTATTCGACTTGTAATACCATTTATATTAGATTAAAAATATTTGTTATGTAATAACAATAATAAAGAAGACATTAAAGTGGCTACATTTACATGGAACACCCTATATATTACGTCACATCTACTTGGTGTTAGAAGAGAAAGAAATCAACAAATATTATATTGTGTTAATATTTAAAAGAAATTGATTTATCTAGAAATCTTAATACAAGGCTAATTATTTGAAATAAATGAACGACGTCGGTTTATTCGATCGTTATGATAAATCGAGAAAAAAAAATTCGAAGATGAATCCCCCCTCGGATTTTCAATTTCCATCGTACCTGCGTCGTTCTCATTAGCGTTAACTCGATTCTAGAAAGGATTCTGTAGGCGTGAAGGAGCGTGGCTTGGATCATTTAGCAAACGTCAACGAACGGAAGAGGAGGTACGTCGAGGGTTTAAAGTAATTATTATCGACCCTCGTACGTTAGCGCTAGAGAATTTCTCCTTCGAGCTACGTAGATTAGATGAAAGAAAGAAAGAGAAAGATATATAGAAGTATACGATGTTTAGGTACTCGCAGACCGAAGCTAATCGTTCTTCCTCTAAGCGATACACCTCGTAGCTTCTCTTTGAGAAGAACGAAACTACGATAATCTATAGTGCGCGTTCCTGCTTTAATAACGGAGTACTCCTCGTCATTTGTTTCAGAGGTGTGCAGCGGAGGTGAATTGCCAGAAGTAGAGATCATAAGTCTCCTGGAGGAACAGATTCCCAGGTATCGTTTACGAGCCGACACCCTCACGGAATTTCAAGGTGAGCTTTTCAAATACCTGTTTTAAATTACTGTCTATTTTTTTTCCATACGCAATCCTTATTTCATTTTGTCATGAAAGTAGATCGTTAAGGGTATAAACATAACTATGATTATCCTAAATAATTTATGATAAAATTGAAATTTCACTGACAACGTATCGCTCATCGTAATTTATAACTTGCTTCTGTTTAATTAAAAACAGTTTGCTACCAACTTTGTTTTACTTGTTCTTAAAATAAAACTAGTATTAAATAACCATTTTTTTTGAGATAAAATCTAATTATGATTTGTGAGTTACGACAGAAATTATGAAACGACTTAACGGCCTTTTCGTCTAATTATTTAGAAAGAAATGTTTTCTTACGAAATTGTTTAATGTCGAATCGTTAAGATATTTATCTTCACTTCGTTAGTCTTGAATTTTCATCGTATCTTTGGAGATCTTATCGATCGACAACTGTCGATCGTGTTCCCTAGCTTTCACGAAGCTCCTCACTCGTACAAACATCTACAATTAGCGTAAGGTAACATTTTTTCCGCATGATACCCAGTCTTTCGACGGCTTTCACGTGAAGCACGTTTTACCTTTGAAGAGACCGGTTGGAGGAAGAAAGGAGAAAAGATAACAGGTTCTTTGAGAGAGCATTTCTTTTTTTTAAGACGACCTACGGTATCAGTACGGTAAAAGTAAAGAGCACGTATCAAGGTTTTCTCGCATCAAGGTCTCAAGGCCACGTGTTCTTATATACACACACGTAGTAGTACGCTATTAAAAGCTCATTTAACCTCTGAAAAGTGGAACTTGAGTTAAAACTCGTAGAAATCATCACATAGCTTTTCCAACTTCTGTTATATCCAACCCTTAACTACAAACATTCCAAGCTCGTCTTAAGTACGATCGTAATCTTCGTCTCGAGCTTATAATTAACAGGCAAATTGGATGCACCTCGGTGAAGATTAATGAAAGAGTAGAAGACGCTTCGTTATCACGTTCGTCGGGACCAATTTTATTAATTATTTTATATCCCAAAGATCGAGTCAAATATTACGTCAAGTTATGTTTTTTTTTTTTTTATCAACAAAAATAAAGATCTAAAGTATTTTTTCGTTTAATTTTAAGAAAGTGTCAAGAAAGATCGCTATCAGAAATTTATCAATATATCGTGGTGTCGATTGAGATCATTGCTGGGGCTTTACGGTGTCTTATCGATCGAATTTGTCTCTTTTTTTTTTGATAAAACGAGAACCCTTACACGTGCTATCGAATTACGAAGTAACTAATTAGACTATATGGCCCGGATATACGGTACACCATGAGAGAAGCGTGACTAATCGTTCGGTTTTGTACACAATGACCCGGTATCGCGTGTCGAGTCAATAAAATGAAGCTTCAGAAGGGCACACCTTTTTCAGACTCGTGCACGTTTTTTAATTAACAAAAAAGAAACAAAGAGTGAATGAGAAAGAGAGAGACAACGATAATGTCCGTTGGACTTCATTTTCATTAGCTAGAATCCATCTTCGTTAGAACGGCAGCTCGAATGAATCGAAATTATCATTCTTTTTCTTGTTAAAAATAGAAACTGTAAACATAAAATATAAATTTGTTTAATCGATATAGTATTCTACATTTTAACAATTTTTTTTCTTCTTTTTTAGGATACGAGAACGCCGATTGGTTCATTCCATCGCCGGCACTAAAAACCGAGGACGTCGATTTGAAATTATCACCGGAACAAATCCGGGAAACGCTCAACTATTTTCGTGAGTAACGATCCATATTTCAATCTTGTACCTACCACTTTGCTATATTTTATGAAAAAAAAATATTAAACCAAGCGGAGAGGCTCGAACGATAAAATCTCGATTTCTTAAATAAACAAAAAATAGATTAGAATGAATCTTAGGATAAAAAATGAACCGTTTAAACGCGTATTAGGCACGCGTACGTGCATATATGTGTGTATATGCGTGTCATCAACATTATGGGATGTAGTCTCGCGTGAATTTCACGCGTACCGGCTTACTCCGTCGCGCGTGAACGTATCTTTTAGTTCACTTAGAAATCTTCAGCTACGAGAGGGAGCAAAATCCTCGGAAAGTTCGAGTAAAACGAGTTGAGAAATAAGACGAGCACATTTTATGCTCATCGTAATTTAAACGCGTCTTAAGTGTATGTATATAAATATATACACTTATCTCAGTACGAGCAGAATTATTAGCTTTGCAGAGTATTTGTACTGTACTCTACTTTGTACTGTATTTGTGGTATATACCTAGCATTAGAATCTTTGGATAAAGAGTGAGAAAAAAGTAAAGTTTGCTTATACCATTAAAACTACAAACCAAGGCCAACGATGTTGAATATATTAACATATTTAGACTATTTTGACAACAATTTGACATTCACCTGACAAAGCAGAGATATTTTTTTTTACGTGGGATGTTGACTGGAGACAATAGAAATGAATCGAATTTTATCAATGGAAGATTTTTATCTTAATGTTCGCGATTTTTATCGCTTACGTGGCATATACGTTTTGGTATTTATCAACCTCAATCTAATTATATTTATCACACGAAAAAAACTATTCGTCAGAAGTCATTTAATGAATATTAACACGTTGACTACTGTGAAGGTTATCGTTACTCAATTTTTAGGTTGCATTTGAAACGTTTATTGACATTTACGAGAATATAATCATGAGTTATAAGAACTATAAGTCTAGTGTAATACATGCTGATGATAATTTTAAATTGAATATATTTTTAATATAGTCTAATAAATTATCAAATTGACAAAATTTGTACAGCAGTCCACGTGTTATTAATGGAATATTAAGTTTACTAATAATAAGAATGCTATAATTTGTGGGTGTGCATCGCGTAAAATGATTGGATTCGTGATAATGAAGCACGCGTCGTCGATGAAAAACAATAAACGCAGAAAACTCTAGAAACGCGATAAGAACGAACACGTCGATCCATCATTGTATATCCCTGATAGTACGTTCGTTGGTAACAATAAAATCCTTCTTGGACATTGGCACTTTTTTATTACTTTTCGAACGGTATCGTTCCACCAAGAACGAGAACATCTTTTTTCGATACAATTAATTGAGAATTGCCACGTGACACACGTTATCTCTACGTGCGACAATCGATTGGAACTTTATTGTTAATTGGTTGAGAATTTTTTCGAGAAAGTTTAACGGGAATTAAGAGAAGTAGATATTCCTGCATTCTGTACGTTCTTTAATCATATCATGTACGAGTTTCACTATTAGAAAGGTAAACGTGACGAACATCGAATATTACTAATTAATGTTTGAGTCGTTCATGGGTAGAAACAATTAACTTAACTTTGAAATTTTTATAAAATTTTAAATGCCAAAAGCTTTTCGATTGATACTGAATGTTTAAAATTTATTTTATTTTAATTTTAAAATTAAAGTTTTCTTTTTTTATATTGGAACCAAATTGACAACATTAAATGTTTGGCCATATAGAATAATAAATCTATAAAAATTGTATGTAACTTAAGTTAATTGATTCGACAAATGAACTCCAACTTTCTTTAGTATACAATGGATGATTTTGAAATTGCATCCTCTGGAATGTTTCGAAGCTTCGTGAATTTTTCACGGTACCATTATTAATTATATCATTCCATCTTACGTCTACATGATGAGTTCCTCGTTGAACTACGTTGAAGTACGTTGAGTAGAATGCAAGAGCAAAAGATGTACCAGTCTATTTGGTAATTGGCGCATGAAAAGTACCTGTTACCATCTCTTTTTCCCTTTCTCTCCTCGTCTCTCATTTCATATCAGCCTCCTCTTGTCTTTCATCTACATCCTTCTTAGACGTTCCTCCAGTTAGCCGCAAAACTGCATAATGCGAGTGTCAGCAACGAGCGAGTAGGCGAATTCTGTTCGTAAGCGCGATCTATACAAGAAAGAAGAAAGTCTAGTAATTACTAGAGGAATATTATTAAAGCAGTTTTTAATAAAACGTTACAATATTCTTTAGGTTAATTATCGATATCGTTAACTCGCTAATCGATGTCTCAAAGTCAACTCATGCAATTTCACGCCGGGGAATGCGAAAAACGCAGCTTTTCAAGCGTGAGAATTTAACATACTACGAGCGACGGCTTTCATCGCGACTTTCTATGTTTAATTAAATTCAGTATAATAATAGTAAGAAAATCATTTAAATATTAAACGAGGGAAAATCGATAGACGCATTCTTTCTTCGGTGAATCACAAAAATAGCGATACGAGCTGGAGACGGTTATAAATCATAAAGATGGCAACGATTGAATGATACAATCGATATGACGAACTCTAAAAATACGACGTTACCTCTCTCGTAATCCTGCCTTTCTTGATATCTTGAAAAAAGCTTGTTTCCTTTGGACAAACACACATACTAATTTATATTTCATATCTTCGCAAATATTTAACTTTTACGGGCACTCGCAGAACCAGCAGTTATACGGTAGGGGAGACCGGGGCTAAAAGTCCCAGGGGCAAGTTGTCCCAGTCGTAGTTTTGGTATCTTAGGGTGGAAGGGAAAACGCGTCCGGCCATCCTCATTTTTCCCCATCCAAATCATGATGCATACATCAGGATTTTTGTCAAAAATCGATGCATCTCGTATTTGCCCGATTAAATACTCGTTCGAAAGAGGAAAGTCTCTAATTTACGAATATGGCAGTGTGGCTTCGATAGGATGACTGGTTAAAAAGTTACAGCGATTTTTCTCTTGAAAACGACCCATACTCCGACACTTAAAAAATTTATTTTTCAACACTCCGCAACGATATCGAAAAACGGACAACGGGACAGTATTCTGCATGCTTTCTTCTTTCTAAATCTTGATTCATACATCAGGATTTTTGTCAAAAATCGATGCATCTCGAATTTGCCCGATCAAATACTCGTTCGAAAGAGAAAAGTCTCTAATTTACGAATATGCAAGTCGCGTTTCGATAGGATGACTGGTTAAAAAGTTACAGCAGTTTAAAGCTTGAAAATGACCCATACTTCGACACTTAAAAGATTAATTTCTCATCATTGCTTAACGATATCGAAAAACGGACAACGGAACATTGTTCTGCATGATTTTATCTTTAAAATGAGCCATTAAACATTGAAATCGGCGGTGGTGACCATTTTGGCAAAAATCATGATGCATAGGTCAGGATTTTTGTCAAAAATCGAAGTATCTCGGATTTGCCCGATCAAATACTCGTTCGAAAGAGAAAAGTCTCCTCTTTACGAAAATGCAAGTCGCGTTTCGATAGGATGGTTGGTTCGAAAGATACAGCAGTTTAAAGCTCGAAAAGGACCCATACTCCGACACTTAAAAAATCAATTTCTCATCATTGCTTAACGATATCGAAGAACGGACAACGGAACATTGTTCTGCATGATTTTATCTTTAAAATGAGCCATTAAACATTGAAATCGGCGGTGGTGACCATTTTGGCAAAAATCATGATGCATAGGTCAGGATTTTTCCTTGGAAACCTTAGAAAACTTGTCCCAAAAAACTCGTTTGCTTGAAATTGAAAAAAAAACGTGTTAAAAACTTCTCAATGCAAGCGGAAAGATTTCTATGTATTGCTAAGAAGTTGAAGTTTATGATGGTCACCTGGTACCTGACACCCAGTATACGTAAATACGTCACCAATCAATTCTATGACGCCATACACGACCCTACCCGCAGAATCGTTCATACCTATATAGAAAAAAAGAAAGTTTCTCTTTCGCTTTAGCACTTTTGTTTAAAACAATACACAATACGATTCGTTCGACCGAATTAGAGCTAGGCGATAAAATCTGAACGCGATTGCTTCGAGCGGCGCCGTCGTCCGCTTATTTAAATTTCAACGCTCCTTTTGCTCGAGAATGGTACGAGATAGAATATTAATCCGGTGGATGATACATTCAGGTTACTTGGTTCATAGGTCACTCGGTAAGAGAGTTCATCTCGTTCGAGATCGACGATTAGAAAGTACCCTCGGTCCACTTCTTCGACCTCGTGACCGTGCACTTTTAAATCGACTCCCTCGCATGCATAAAGAACGAACTAAGAAATTTAAAGGATTCTAGTTAATTGGTGTCCACTCTCATTTCGATTTACTTCCAAACTGATAAAGCTGACCTTGTCTATACGCTTCTTTATTTTAACGACCCATTAACTATACGCTCGTTAAACGTTTACAGTAGGATATTTGAACGGTCCAGTAGCGAGCAGCAGGTAGGCTACCGACCACGGAAGCTGATTATTGACTGACTAGACGTGTAAATGACTCTAGCCTAGGGTACCATCCGTTCAGAAATAAATCTTGTCTGACAAAAAGAGTATGTAAATACACACGGAGAGTACTTTCAAACAATATTTATGATCATCTTGTAGAACTCCAATAGGTGAAACGCAGTATCGATAATATTGGTATATTATACCTTATCGTTGTAACGTTCCCATCTTCCAAGTATTCTTGTACCTTATCTCATTATCATTAGCTAGACACGTGATGGATCTCCAATTATCGCGATATCTCGCTATTACGCGCAACGAGGATTTTCTAACGACCAAGTAGATTTATTTTCTCAACACCTTTTACTTTAATCTCTCCAAGTGGTTTTCCATTCATTTACTTTGTTGCAAAAATAAATATCGTCAGAAAAAAAACGTGTAAAAATAGTCTCACGTGTTTTGCTTTCCTTCGAACGTAAAGGAAGAAAATTTCCCTTTTCAAAGTTCACACGTAACCTTTCGCACTCTCATCGAAGACCCCCGACGGAATTACGAGGGACAGGGAGAGGTTTTAGAAGAATAGGGGCCATTTCCTAGTTTCTGTTTTTTTCGCACGCTAAACGAGAGTTCTCCCCCATCGTAAGCTCTCGTTTTCTTTTCGTCTCTCACACGTGACTTTCCCCATTCATAAGCCGTTTTACACCGGGAACCGGAGTGTATTGCGCCGTAAACGTAAACCAGGACCGTGTCACTGTCTCCTCCAAGTCTTCTTCCTCCTCCTCCTACTATTATTTCCACTGTATCTCGAACAATAAGGCCAATCTAATTTTAACACGACGTAGTAATGGTAACGCACTGCCGGTTCGTTACTAGGAAAAAAATTGTAAAAGGAAATGTTAAGATTCGAAAGTTATCCTCACGGTGAACGCGACATTTACAGTCGATCATAAACGTGCCATTAGATTGCCTGATTCAAGGCTAGCTTTACGTTCGAATTATCGTTGGATAGTCATCATTTTTTTTTCGTTTATTACTTTTATTACGACTCTTCTTAAACCACTGTGTTATTTTATATAAATTCGGGTTTAGAATAAATATCAGACTTATACAACTTTATAGTAAATTAGTATATATATATTGGTAAAGAAGCCAACTTGCATGTTAGGAAACTCAATAGTATAAAAAAATAGTAACAATGTAACACACTGATCTATATTTTTTAGCATCGTTTGTATTTTTTCATTTTCCTTGGTCGTTATTCTAAGAAACGAATAATAGCGCCCTCTGGATCAATCGGAGCCATTTTTGTTTTCTAGGGTGAATAAAAATATGATAAATGGAAATAGTAAAGAAATATCGAGATACAAGAACGTGAGTGTTACCACGGGCATTAAGCATCATCGTGAGAATTACGGTTCTCCCCATTGAAAACTTCTTTGCCGGTAAATAATACAAAGAGCACGGCTTTCTCATAGACCCCCTGCAACGGATCGAAAGTAACTCATGGCCCGCCTGCATTCCACGTGTTCCTCGTAAGAGTATATTTTATAGACTACAAAGGGGAGATGTACCTTTCTCGATCGAACTTCCATACAACATCATAACCATAATCGCCGTATGCTTCATTGGTACGTTCGCGTTTTAGGTTAGATTTATCGCACGGTATTGTTCGGTGATTATGTCGGAGATAAAATCACGTAGCTGTATAAAAGTGGAAGACCGCAATCCCTCCGCAATCTCAATGACGTTTCTAGCCAAGCTGAGCAAACATTTGCGCATCGATGCTGCATGTATCTCCAAAACTTAAGATGGGGGTTCAAGTTTTTGGTACAGTGCCGAATTTCTTTTAAGTCTTTTAATTAATTATATTTTTAATATTTGATACAAGATTAACCTTCGAACGATTATAAGAAAAAGCAACGTTAAAGTCCGGGAGGATGACTGAATGACTAATATAAAAAAAATTGTTGGAAAAAAAGAAGTACAGTAGAACCTCGCTTCTACTGTCGCTATTCATGTTTATTTTTTCAATTTTTTCATTCATTTTATTTGGTTAATTGGATTTCTACTGTAATAATTTTTTTAATCTTCCAAAAATATATTTACATCCTAAAAATAATTTAAATCATATCCCATATTTCACTTCTACATAACCTTTATTATAATACAACACTGTTTGATAGACTGGGTCATTTAAGGATTAAAAATAAATTATTAAAAATAATTATGCAAATAATTATGAAACAGTATATACAGGGAAGTGTAAAGATGATCCCTAACCGTTGGAATATCCGTGTTTCACTTTCGGATCGATGATCGATTCATCGTGCGATCAAGTGAGAGAAAAAATCGAGCTGCGGATGCGACGAGTAAGGAAGAGAAAGAGAGAAAAGGATACGGGCGGGTTCATTCGTACGTGCGGTATGCACGTTCAACGCTCCCAACGCGAGAGGAGGTTGCCGGGCGCGTCGCGCTCGACCAATCATAAGCTGCGCACCAGAGCGAACCGCGGTTCTACTCGGAACCCCTCGGCTCCCCTCGGCTGGCCTCGCGTAACTTCGCTGCGTTCGGTTCGTTCGGTTCAGTCACACTTCCGCCGCCGACCGGGTGCGATGTTGCTCGTACCTCGGCTCCGGTTTGAAGTTTCGTGTCTTTTGAATTTTGCGAGTGATAAAAAACAAAATTACGTATGTCCGTCCAAATAATATTTCGTTGGTTCAGTTTTTTTTTTTCGGTAAAGTATTCGAAAAAGAGTGAAGTGCAAATTTTGTGACGATTAAAGTGCGAGATAGAGGATGTAAAAAAAAAAAAACTGGATCATAGCAAAGGTATAGGTTTTATGGAAATAAACGTGTTTGGAAAGGAGGATCGAGAAATCGAATTAGCGCAACGAACGTGAGAGGAATGCGCGAAGAGGAATTAGAATCACTTTTACCTCGCTTATTCTTCTTTCGCGTTAGGACACTCGCGAGTTTCTTAACCTTATTACTTAATACATATAAATTTAAGTGAATAGAATATTACAAATATTGATAGACAAGAGATAACAGAGTGATAGTACTTTGAACGGTTTAAATGGCGATGCGAGAGATCGATGGTTAATTGAAATATTCAGGTTAAAGATTGGTACGATAATAAAGTCATTAATTCGACCGTATCGATTTTATCTCGAAAGGACTTCGACTTCGCGAGAATAGGTCAGTTCCCGTGTCCTCGTGACTGAACTAGGAGGATGCTGCGCAAACGTTGTACTAAAACGAAGGTACCGCGTCGGTCTATGTACCAAAATATCGAGCAAAATATCTGTTTTACCGAGATAAAGCTAGGTATGACTTCTCTGAGATGGAAAAAAAAGAAATAACACATTTTTTTTTTTACTTTATTATTCCATACCCTCTTCACGTCACATAGTTTCTTTCGTATGCAAGAAAGCAAGGTGTCGAAGCGGTGTAGACTTAAGGCATGTTTGAGGTTATGTTTGCTCGCTCGTGAGCGGTCCTCTTGAAAATCTTTCCATCTTCTTCTATTCCTTACGAATGAGCGCGTGCGCGAACATACAGCAGCAGTCGAAGAAAAGAGATAAGGAGAGGCAGCTGGAAGTTGACGGGGGACTCAACGCGTTATTTTCGTCTCGGTTTCGCTTCTTCTCTATGTTCCATTCCCGTAACTGCTCACACTCGACCTTGAAACCTCGTGGAATCTCCTCCAGATTCTTGCGAAGAGACATGAGCAGAAGATACTCGTTGCTTGGAAGCTGTAGGAATTTTATTATTTCTATGATTATTATTTTTGAATATTAGAGTCTTAAATTTATTATGTGTATTTGTAAAGTGGAGACCGGTAATTTATCGAATTAGAATTTACAGTCGAACTTCGATAAGTGAAAAATGCTACCAGTTATTGTAATTTCGTCAAAATAAAACGGTTCAATGTCAAGTAAAAAGAAATACGTGTAGTCTTATAGAAATTCAAATTTCAAGATAAAAAATATGTTAATGTTTTTTTTGTATCCATTTGGAAAAAAGAATTTAATATTTTTAAGTAAGAAAGTTATTATATAAAATCAGTTCGGTTAATGCATAGAACGATCGATACCCTCCCTCGACTATTTTTATCTTCAACTTTTGAAACCTTCACCCTCCAGATTATTCGAGGTCCACGAAAAAATGACATGCGAATTCATTCGGTAATTGCCCACGTTGCCCATCATAATCCACCACTTTTTTTCCCTCTCTTCTTCTCTTTTCGATAGCCTCTTTCTCTCTATCGCCTATCTGTAACCGTTTAAATCTTTCACGACGAAGCATTACACGGCTCTTTAGTATTACATAACACGGCTCGTGTTCCCCAATGCTGATTCGATTCACTTTGTCTGTTTTTGCTCAAAACTACGAACGAATGAAGAAAAAATTGAAGAAGTATGAATTAAATTCGCTAAGAGACAGAAACGGGAAAGTATATTGTTAACCACGGACTTTGACCCATCGATGACGTTCACTAACACGCTTATCGTACTAAACTGTACAAGTTACACATATTTCTACGAATATCAGGTTTTGTTGATTAAATAAAAAGTAAAGATCTCGTAAGTTAGAAATCAAAGGAATTCCATACGTAACAAAACGAGATTATCGAGATGAGATTTTTATGATCGTGCATCGTCGATCGTAATCGGTAGACCGGTTATGAAAATATCGCTATGTGGTATAGACATGCTCGCGATTCTGCATCGGGTCACAGACAATTAGTTCGATGTCTCCTATCGATCGGAACATAAGCGTAACTGGCAAAGAAGTTAACGTAATAAATAATCCCGGAAATATACATATATGTATTGGACATCGTAAGATATATCGATCGTTGGTTACATGTAATATAAAAAAAATTGCACGGAAATCGTAGAAATCGTTGAAGGGGGAGATTCGGGTTGCTCTAGAAACTCTGAATCGTATTCTGAATTAGAAAGGAAGGTTTTAAGAGTAACGAGGTGCAGTGACACGATATGTCGTGACGCCTTGCCTTACGATTCTACGTACATGTGTATATACAGGGTGTCCGATTCCAGGTGTCCAAGCGGAAAATTACATGTGCACATTAATGATTTGAGTCGAAAAGTCTAATACTATTTTCCGAAATTCGACTCAGTTAAATAGTTATTGACTAACAAAGATAGGCCAATCACGGCGATCAGCGACATAAAACGTTGTTTATCGTGGATTGCTTCTCCTATTACTTCGTCTCTTGCCTAGCTCGAGTGAACCGCCTTCCTTCGCTAATCGCTATAATTGGCCGATATTTGTTAGCCAATAACTCGTTAATTAAGTCAAATTTCTAAAAATGGTATTAGACTTTTCTACCCAGTTCATTGATGTGTACATGTAGTTCTTCGCTTGGACACCTTGAATCAGACACCCTGTATATATACAGGGTGTTCAGTTTCAAGTATCACACCGGGAAACTACATGTGCACATCAATGATTTGAGTCGAAAAGTCTAATACCATTTTTCGATACTTGAAGCTGCACACCCTGTATACATGTCTGTCTATCCAACGTATGTACCATTAGAAAACGTAACACTCCACTTCGCGTCAATGAACAGGCTTTCGTCCGCTCCGATTATTTAACCCAATTAACGGCACCGACTTCGCTATACGTGGCTCATTATGCTAGTGTGGTACTATGATTATGTCGAGTATCCTAGTAGCCAAGCTAACGTTCGATTTTTCTAGCATTTCAACGTTACTCATACTTCCTCTTTCTTTCGAGGCGATAAAAAAAAAAAAAAAAATATGTAGTTATGAATGAACGTTGGATGTGCGTAAAAAAAGCGTTCTTAACAAGAATTCGTATCGTCCTCGTTATGCAACACGCGAGCTCGTATCACTGTGAGAATTCTTCACGAGACTCATGTTCGTGGTTGAGAAATGAAAACATCGGCTGCTTCTTTCTCATAGCTGAGATTATTAATTAAGATTCGAACGTGGTACAAAGGCGTGGGTGTTGACTTGGTTATTAATTAAAAAAACTGATTGTTAGATGAGCCGTTGGAAAAGTAAGCATCACCGTTCTCAGACTCATTTCTTTCTCATCCATCGAACAGCTTAGTCAGGTGAACATAGAGTACAATGGGAAGCTAGCGAACCGTTCGATCGTGGCTAATAGCCGTGGCATCTTTTTGGGAATGCGAGAGGGTATCTATAAAGCCTTACGTAAAGATTTTCTTTCGATAATCCGACGTCGTTCTCGCGAAATCGATGATGCGTCTCGGTTTTATACGCGATACCGTTCGAGTAAAGTTTAGATTATTTTTCTATGGCAAAATTTACTAAAAAAAAAACAATACCCTTTCTCTTTCCTATCTCATAATCGTCTCAACGACTTTCTTTATCCGAAGTCGTGTCTATCGATCGATACGGTCACGACACGTGACATGGTATAACGCGAGTAAAACAATTCCAAGGTCAACGAGTCGATCGCGAGCGATTAAATACCCACGGTTCATTATTTGCGAACGATTAATAAATCTAGGTGGCATAAAAATGTCGTCCTGAAATAACAAACAGATGTTATATTCGTTTGCCATAAATTTTCCAAATTTTTATTTTCTAAAACGAGGGATAAGAAAGTGTTTATGTTTCACTGGCCAAAAAACATGGTCAATTAATGGTTTTAAATATAGAAAGATAAGAGTCAGTAAAGCCCTTTAAACCTAAAATTGACAAAAAATTGTAAAAATGGAGTACCTTAAAGATTAAAAATATATAGCCGTGTTTTTAAAATTGCTAAA
The DNA here is from genome assembly GCA_916049575.1 of Ancistrocerus nigricornis. NCBI lineage: Eukaryota > Metazoa > Arthropoda > Insecta > Hymenoptera > Vespidae > Ancistrocerus > Ancistrocerus nigricornis. The sequence continues at coordinate 2,535,501 of OU696669.1, read as the reverse complement.
AAATTCCTAACTGGCTTTAACCTTTTTCGAGACTGTTGGAACACATATTTCAAGTTTAATCATTAATTATAATTAATAAATTCATTACCTGAAATATTAGAAATGTAACCTTCCTCTTTTATTTTCTTTAAAAAAAAATTCGTCTCGAAAGAATTAAGCCAAGACTCCATAATTATTACTAACCTAACACGAAAAAATGATTCGAATGCAAATTTGAGTGAATTTCACTGACGCAGTAAAAACTGATAATAATAATAATAACACGGTGGTAGATTCTCGTACGTCGCTTGTTTCCTTCCTACACCTCCGTTACGAGCACGTTCTTCCTCCTTCCTTCTACCGGCACGATGCACGATGCATTAATCACGATGCTTATTACCACGCGTCTAGTGGGTGCAAGGAATTTTATTATGCAAGTCGCTCGGAACCTTTGACTATATTTTTATGGCAATGTCTATGCAAAGTAATGCGAAGAAATGGTACCGATCGACGATTACGTGAATCAGATGAAAGAGATAAAGCATTTCTTATCTTTACGAGGAGAGTGGTAGAGAAAGGATTAAACAACCGGTAGCTAACCAGTCCTGTCACGGATAATACGTATCACGTTTACTAACGCGAACCGTGATTGATAGTTTCGAAGATATCGCTTAGAAAGGAAGTCTACACTCGAGTTAATCGATCGAAATACGTTAGAGCAGAACGATTTTGACTGGTTTAAGAATTTCTCACGATTTTTGTATAATTTCCTTTTTTTTTCAACCTTACGGCTTATTCAATAGATGACAGATCTTATCGTCCATTCTTTGCGATTTTATCAGATAAAAATGCGAGTGCTATCGTTCTCAAAAAAATAATAGCTTCTATATACGTGACCGAGATCTTCTTAATCGGATAAAAATGTTAGCAAGCGTTTGTTTTCTTCGTGGAAGTGTTACTCATCGTGTCGATGATTCAACGGTATACAATAAAACTTTACCAAAAGTAAGTTTGTCGTTTGGAAATAGAAAATGTTGAAGTTCTTGAATTGTCGGAGAAACCACGACAATAAATTTTCGCGAAATCCTGAAAACTTTTACGAGACATCTTGTGGTAAACGCGAGATTACGTTTAACGTCGTAACATTTACTATCGTGATCACGTGATATAAAAATGGTCACGATACTCGATCGTGAATTTATCAGTTAATTTTTAAGTATTCGTTATCGCTAGGTCCTTAATTGCGTTTATACTTAGTTTTTTTTTTCTTACTGGTTGTTCGTTTTTACGATAAACGTATCGACTGGAACGATCAAGAAGAAAAAAAAAAGAATAATATGTAGGCTCGTGCAGACACACACACACAGGAAAGAAAGTATATCGAGGAAGAAGATACCGCGAAGAAAGTTTGAAAAGTAGCCCGATTTTTCTGATCGTCCTTTTGTAAAAGGTACCACGAATGGTACGAGATGCATCCGTTTCGAAAGCTGAAATCATTAATCTCGTGGACCCCTTTCTCCGATGATCGTGTACCCCTTCTCTCCCTAATTTCGTGCAGAAGTTAAGAAAGGGTATCGTTGCCGAAAATGGTCTTGAAAAAGGTTCGTAACAGCGAAAGCGATTCACCACCGATCGATCTTCCTCTTCTTTCCTTTCGTAGCTGGATCGCTTTCAACAACGCTCGTTTGGAAATCGTGCCTTCTCGAGAGACGATCGTTCCAATTACGTCCAATTTGATGAATGTTTGAAGCAGTCGGGTTACTGGAATAATTTTTTAAATAATATTTGTTAGAATCATTGAAAAAAAATTAAAATTGATAATGATGTTAAAATTAATGTTATTAAATTAAAAATTAGATAAATTGAAGTATTTAATTTAATAATAATTGAGCAAAGCAGAGGAGGACGAAAATTACATTATTTTCGGCACAACATTTTTTTTACATCAGACAAGTAGCTCAAGTATATATACTAAATTTAAATCAAATTGTTTAAAAGAAAGCCATTGCTTCTAACAATGATCCTAGCTAGCATAAGCTTTCAAAAAACGTTAATCCCGTTACAAATACTCCGGATAAATCATGATTCGTAAAGACATTTTTACTATTATCTGAACCCTTTGGTAAATTCGATACGGAGCTCAAATCACCCGTTTCGTATCGCTCGTCGATTCATTCGATTCGCCAACGTTCCTCTTAACTTTGTTATCGTGCGTATCCTGTTCGATCATCGATTCGATCTTATTCGAATTCTCGATCCTCTAGAATTCAACGAAGCATAGGACGGTGTCCCACGAGAAGATTCGCTCACCGGTTTTGCGGTAATCTTTAGATCGAGGAGACTCCGCTAACTAGACTGTGACTACGTCTTTTCGGGAATGGTACAAATACTTAACGAAGACGTACTAATAGGGACAAAGTGTAAAAGAGTGGAAGAGAAAATCATGGAAAGTATGCAGAGACCATAATGGTCGATGGTTTCTCGTGAAAAATCTACACAGCGAGATCCACGAGCCGGTCTTTCGACTTTCCACCGAGATAGACCTCAAACTTTTAACTCGAGAACCTGGTAGAACCGTGTCTGATTATCGGTAGTCGTGACTGATACGAACGAATGAACGTGAAGTGATCGTAAAGTGCACCATAAAATAAAGTTGTAAATAAAAATGTACAAATATATCACACTAGTATAGCAGAATTTTACAAAGATTGAACCTGAAGTCTAGAATCTAGCCTAGTGATATTACAAAATCTAATCTCAGAAGAAAATTCAAAACTCAAACGGAGTAAATCAAACCCCGATAGACGAAGCAATCGGGTCATGAGGACATGAACGACTCGCGTTTAAGGGAATCCAACGATCAAGCGTGTTTACCCGATCGCAATCATCGAGATGCCGGTGGATCGAGGAGGTTCGCCTCACCGATGTCGATCGATAGCGAATCGACGTTCGCGAGTCTCGCTTTGGACGTTTCCTACGCGGGACTCGACTTGTCTTCGCGAGATCTCGTTGATCACGCCACATGCTATCGCGAAAGGAGAGACGAGGATGAGATCAGTGAAAAACGGGGAATCCTGGACAGTGAACTTTGGGAAGACGTTGGTGTCGTCGAGTATCTCGAAAGAAAACTTGGACCACCGGATGAAAGTACACCTGAAGAACGTGTCGAAGTACTACGAGAGGTTTTGGCTGAGACGGATATTCACGAAGGTGACGGAGATCTCTCGGATTTCCTTTTCCACGTAGCCAGGACGAAGCATGGAAGAATCTACATCAGGGTTATTCGTACTCTGCTACTTAACAGAGGTAGGAACAGAATCATTGATCGTTTTTAATGTTAATCTCGATCACTTAGATTGCAACAATCAGTTTCTTTCTTGTCGAACATCTTAGTCATTTATATTCTGTTGTTGAACTAGAACTAGATGATCGATCGTTAAAATCTCGGTTTATCCTGACCATCTCGATAAATGGTCCTCTCCATTCTTGTCAAACACGTTTATAGAACACATTTCTTGAACAGGGTTCTATAATCCTGTGGCAATAGCGTTTTATCGATCGGAAGTCCCGTTCAGCAAACACATGAATGAATCTCACGATAGTAGAAGCCAGAGGCGCCGGAAAGATTGACGTTTTCGATTCTACGAGTAAGCCGTGCTCGTCTGAGCGTGTAATAGTTACTTGCACTACGATTTGCAGAGTTCCACGATGACTAGGCAGATTTCTTATGTCATTATTCGTAAAGTTCTCGAAAGGTTCGTCGACGTTACAAAGAGTTTACGAACGTGTCGTTCGACAAAAGGTTTGAACGAAAAATGTCAACTAACGGATTATACTCTTGACACGCTTGGTCATTTATAATTCAAGATTGCTAACGTTGAAACGTGACGTAGGAATATTTGCGAGAAGCAAACGCAGAGCGTTATACTGTTTCGCGGGCTTTCGGAGAAATTTCCAATTACGTTTAACACGCGTGTCACGTGTTTGAAAGTAATTGCGTGTTGACTGACGAATTACGATGAGTTTTGGTTAACCCTGAATGAGTAACTAAAACGTAACTACAATATCGATAATTCATGACCTAACCTAAAAACTCGGTCGTTCATTGTTTTTACTTGCAGCATGCGTCGAATAGATATCGATCAGGGTGACCACCTGGTAAAAATATTTAGTAGATACTAACTTAAAAAAAATACTAGTACTAAAAACACAAAAAAATTTTAAAAAGTACTAGATCTAGTACGAAAGTATTAAAGATGGTAATCCTGATATCGACACGTGCGAGACAACGAAAGATCGATTTATCGAGAAACAAGCCACGATCGTCAACTGTTCTCTGCTTGATCCGGTTGTCGCTGGAATCGATGAAAATTCTCTCTTTCTCCTCATCGATTTTTGCGAGACACACCCAGTATCAGTCAGTAACGTACGAAACCCAAAACATGTCGAGTACATCGAATTCTCAAGTAACGAGTAGCAGCAACGACGGTGGTGGCAAAGGTGACGCGTTTAGTTTGGAACTAGTCGGTGATCCTACCGTCGAAGTTCGACCACCGTTCGTACCCACGGAACACGGCCTCTCGAAGGACTTCAAATTCACCAAATTCGGAGAATCTCGTTGGAAGTGCTTAAAGTTGGACCGCAACGAAGTGAAATCGCTTCAGGAGATATTACGGGATGGCAAGGTGATGATTGATCAATGAAATTTACTTTTTTTCCACGAGATCGTTAGATACATATTTATATGAACATCCTGATGGCAGAAGTGTGAGATAAATCTTTTATTTATTTTTTACGAGGAAGTAGAAACTAATTACCGCTCTAGAACACACGATTACTGTAATCAACGCTATCGGGTTGCATCGGTACGAATTTTTTATCTCCGCAAAGATTACTAGGCAATTACGATCTTATCCTTTATACATGGTAGAGTCTCGAACGACGATATAGTCTTACAACGTAGAATATTTACATCACAGGAGAACGAAAACGTTGACCGGTCGATGATCTTCCCCTGCGAGGACACGTCGGTAACGAAGCTAGAACATTCGGATATTTATCTGGTGGAGACGAGCAACATTCTGCATCCGATGGTCGATGATCCATACACGATGGGAAAGATAGCCTGTTCTAGCTTGCTCAGTGGTATCTATGCACTGGGTCTAGCTGAAATTTCAAGTATCAGGTTGTTTCTTGGAGTCTCCAATCGCATGGAACACGATGATAAAAATACAGTAATGTCTATCGTCATCCGTGGATTCAAAGACACTGCCAAAGCCTCTGGGGCAATGATCAGAGGATGTCAGATCGTTGGGAATCCATGGTGTTTGATAGGTGGCACGGCAAGTACTGTTTGCACTCGTCAGCACGAAGTGGTACCACCCGATGGTGGTACAATCGGTGATGTCATTGTCCTGACCAAGCCATTAGGCACTATGCTAGCACTTACCGTGTCCCAATGGATAGAACAGCCGGAGAAACGAGGAAGATTGTTGCTGACTATCACCGAAGAGGAGGCTAAGAAAGCTTATTGCAGAGCCGTTGATTCTATGGTTAGGACAAATCGTGTTGCGGCGGTTCTCATGCGAAAGGTTAGACTTTAATATCTTGGGAGGTTACTTCAAATGTCATCGCAATGATCAATTATCTCAAATCTTTATGACATCATTGTCAGTAACAAAAAAACCAACTAAAACGCAACTTCCTTGAACAGTACAACGCTCACGCCGCTTGCGAAGTATCTTCCTATGGGATCCTTGGTCATGCTCACGACTTGGCACGTCGTCAAAAGAACAACGTCAACTTCGTCATCCACAATATGCCTGTGATCGCAAAAATGAGTGGAATGTCAAAGATAACTGGAAATACGATGCCTATTCTTCAAGGTACGGTGCCTGAGCTATCCGGAGGTCTAATCGTCGTTCTGCCACGGGAACAAGCCGCGGCATATTGCAAGGCTTTGGAGAAAACTGAACACAGACAAGCTTGGATCGTTGGAATCGTTGAATACGGTGAACGCACAGCGCGTATTATCGATCGTCCTAGAGTGATCGAGGTACCATCGAAAGATAACGGTGCATCTCTCTGGTGATGGAATCTTTTTTTTTTTTATGAGGTTTTAAATTGCTTAACAAAATGGCGTAATCCAGGGTTAGTGGCCATTGTCCTTTTGGTATTGTAACAATCGACGGAAATGACTTTATTTTATCGCACGAGGAATCCTGCGTTTCATCTTCCCGAGTAAACGGGCATGGAGTGATCCTTAAAAAAAAAAAAGAGTCATATCTCGAAAGTTCTTCGTTCTTTAGCACGACCACGTCGCACGGCATAATTTGCCTGGACTACAAGTCGGTAACTGTATTCTGGTAATAATCGAAAGATTCAGTTAGCCGAGGGCACACTACCGTTCGCTTTTATTTCAATCGCGTTACGTGCTTCCTAAAGGCATGAGAAATCCCCAGGAGCTCGTACTTTTTCTTTTTTTTACTCTTAACACGCTTCCCGCAATTCTTTTTTATACGCTTGGAATCCGTGCGACTTCTAGCACGGGCAGGTTGTTCATTAATTCGAGCACATCGATCCTTATCTTTTGCTGCCATTTGCACACAAGCCTAATCGTTTTCATTAATTCATTGACACGATAGGTGATGATACGATAAGTTTAACGTTTCTTACGCGATGTTACAAGGATTAGACTCGTAATTACTCGACGTGTTTCTTGCCGTTGTTCTATAGGAAAGAATATATTTTTTTCATAGTAACTCTAAGAAGCGTAACGGACAAACGTTTAGTTCGTCGTAACGAACGAGATTACTTCATGATTAAAACGTCTTACAGTTACAGATAGTCATGCATGTTGCTAATATTTAATTTGATATCAAACACGTATTAAGTGCCTGCCAAGTTCCATAGGTGCATTTTGTTTTCAGCACCAAAAAAATCCCGACCTGTATGGGATTTGGCAAAGCTTGCAAAAAAAACATATGGAACTTGGCAGGCATTGCGATGGAATATCTTAACACATTGTACTAAATGTTATATAAGTTGCATTTGATTTTATTTAAAAAAAAATGTGTATATTTATCTAATTTTTCGTCTAAAAATAGTCAGCTCGGCATAAATTAAACTTATCGTCGATCTATTTCCACGTTCGATTCATACAAATGTCAGGAGAACGACGGATCGATAGTTGGTAGTAGGTCGTGTAAGTGCATCTTCTCTTTAAGCCTTTTAAAGGTAAATATCAACCGCAGTGAACGCCCTTTCGAGTGTATATAAATAGAGAGTGCAGAAAAAAATACGTAAAAGCTTTCTCAAAGGAAACGTATTTTTTTTACGAGTACGTTTTTGTTTTTTTCCAGTAAAAAAAAATGTAAAAAGAGATATCGAACGTTTTGAAAAGGATGAATAAAGACATAAAACGAAGAAAAAACATTTACCGCCAGTCTCCTTTCAGTTTTCGGTCGGCAAAAGGCGCGTATAGGCTAAGAACGTAGCGACATCTCGCGTGAGAAACGAGCAACCGTGCGAAAGACGAAAGGAGGGAGACATTGAGAAGCAATATGGCGGATTGATCCAGTCGTGCAGCGTTTCGCACTTGATACTGATGGGCTCCAGCAGTGATCTCTTCCTGTTCGGGTGGAAGAGTACATTCGAAGCTATCGTACGTCGTAAACACGAGGAGAGTCACGGCCAAAGGCCATTGAAACTATTCGCGAAGGATCAGTGTTTTCAAGAATGTCCATTGCTCCTCGTCACCGTGAAATTCACTACGGTTGACGATATCGCGTGATACGGTCTCTACTTTCGTACGATACCTCGTTGAATGGTAAATATCATAAATTTTTATTTCAAAACAATTATTTATCGCGTATTATACGTAGCATCGAAAGTGTAGACATTCGTTGTCGCGTATGTGCGTGCTGCACCGGCTCGCGATTGTCTCCTCGTCGATGTCGTTGCCATCGATGATTGGACGATGGGTTGTCCGAGCTAAGTTCTGATTGGTCGTACCAACTTGCAAGCTTCGTTTTTACATCAAATTCACCCTCGCGGGATTGAAATTTTCTCACCTTTAGGCGCAACGATACTGCATTTCCGAGGCGGGATTTTTGAAATATTTTTACATACAATTATGACATTGGTAGTAAGTACAACGTGAGATCTTTTGCGCTTTAGACGATTGGCCGCGTGACTTAGCGATGCGTCGTATATATTTCCAGACATTGAATGATTCATTGCATTGTCGCGTGTATTTCACGTCTTTTGACGAGACTTTTAAAACGATGATGTATTTGGAGGGTTTGTTCTAAGTTACGTCGATCTTTTAATTAATTCAACTCGATTTATTATATGTACCAATTTTCATAAAATTAGTTACTCTTGTAATCGGTTTATATACATAAATGTGAAAGACCGGACACGAATGACACAAATGGACTCGATTTCACATAGAAAAAGACATTTGGTTCGACCCTGAGTTTTTCGATACGACGAAAACGCTTCTTACCGATCCTTGACATCGTTACTGTCCATTGTTTGCAACGTATTCACTATTATGCAAAGTACGTGCACAATCTGTTCTTAAAGTTACGAACAAGACTATTTGCGATTGATTATTTTTCCATTCGTATTATTCGTATACTCCAGAGATCTAAGATCGTGACACGTGACCTCTAGAGTCTTACACGCACGAACAAAATTCCAGAGAAGAGACGTTCTCATAAAAGTACAAAAATACGTTTGCAAGATAAACTCGAGAGATTACATAAATTTATGCCGCGTGGGAATCGACAATTTTTAATCGGTCCGACCAAATGTAAATTTCTACCTCGGGTATTAAATACGAAAGGCTTCGCGGATTTTCGTGCTATCAGTCTGGTGCAAAGTCTTATGCAAGTCTCTGGCTGACCCCCCCCTCGAAGAAAATCAATAATCACCTGTGTTTGCACCTTTTGTGTTTTCTTTTTTTTTGAATAATGAGACAAAGAATATTAAAACAAAACGTATAGAACCTAGACTATGTTGGATTAGGATTGCACAAGTTCGTGAAACTCTAACAAAGAACGTGTCATTCGTAAAAGAGTGAAAGCAAAAAAAAGCTTATAGGTCCTGTCAATTTTCACGTTATCTCGTAATACCTGGAGCTTTTCGAACATATCCCAGGCATCAGTGATACATCGTATTTACAAGCATTAATCCCATTAGAGTGTTGCATCAGTATTACATATGATATCGATCGGTGGCCATAAGATTCCACGTTCGTATCCACGCGGAAGTAAAAGTAAGTTGAACCTATAGTTGCACGAAATAGGGTCGTATTACGTCAAGGATCCATCTAGGTGGTTGCTCGTAGCCAAGAGAATCGAATTTTCGTCGTTTAAAATAGGTAGGACACAGGTATATCCGATAATTGGAATACTAGAACGTAGCTCGCGATAAAATGGTATTTAAAACCATAAACAGGCTAACAATGACGACGTTGTCCGAGAAAGCCGATATCTAGCTTCACTCGTAATATCCTCGTAATAATATCTTCGTAAGACATACACACGACGAAGTGTATACATCGATGTTACGCTCGTTTAAACTCATATCCGGATGCAGCACGCATACCGTATTATATTCCCGATTGTTTACCGTGCAACGATTCATTACAATCATAGTCTTCGTTGAGATATTAACCGGATTAGTATCATCGAGTGAGAATCTCGAAGAATTCTTTACATTATCAAGCAAATGTCTTAAATCATATTCATTCTGTCATCTAGAAACCTGGTCAACGGTGTATGGAGTATTCTAGCGACCAATTTTAACCTGTTTGGGGAGGGCTATCGTTAAACTCTCAAAATAGCCAACCTTTGATAAACACAATGCATCCCAATAAAGCTCTAAAGTGAGCCAAGGTTTACCCCAATACCCATAGACTACTCCAAACACTCGAACAAGCATGTTGTGTACACTAAACCAAACTACTAACACGATCCAAACACTATAACATTGTCTTGATACTCTTGAATAGACCCCACAGATCATTTAGTAATAAAATCATGTATCAACATTGAAAGAACGGCTAGATTAGTGCAAAGGAAATTGGAGAAAGGGTAATCAATAGGAGCTGGTAGTTCTTGGTGTTGGAGTTGGTCCGCGTAGGACGACAACTTTGGGTATATCCTGGTGAAGGAAGAAACCGTGAACCGGAGAAGCGCTGCCAGGCTGGACGTCGAAGGTGAAGCATCCTCCGAGCTGGATCGGGAGGAACGACAGGAGGAATCGCAGGAGGATGATCCGTACGAGTACGACGACGACATCAGACCTTCGACGTCTTCGTGCGTCGAGCGTGACTCGTCGACGGAGTACGAACCGCGAGAAGCTGTTGGCATTCCTCTACATTTCGAGACGCATTACTCTCAAACGGGTGCCGTGCCTACCAGCGTACCTACGACCAGGGTCAGCGCGCCCTGCTGGGACTGCAAAAGCTGCGTCGAAGGGACGCCATTGTTCCTTCTCGGCTCGCCAACCGACACACCCTGCACTTGCATATCCTGTCAGTACTAACCTATCAACTCATCGCATTCGATGTAGCGCTCGACTCGAGATAAAACGTGTTTCTTTGAAAAGTCAAGTAATTTTTGTCAATTAAAAAAAAAAAAAAAATATATTAACCGTCTTTAAAAATTTGCCTATATATTTATGTATTATTATGTATTATTTAATATTTAGAATACCTACCTTTTCAATTATTTTTAGAGTTGGTGCCAGCCGAGACAAGTTTAATAGAAACCTGTCATGTTGGTGCCTACTCCAAAAATAACTGCTTAGGTAGGTATTGTAAATATTAAATAATATATAAAATATTATTTTTTTAGTTGGTGTACATATAGGCAAATTTTTCAAGTCGTTTTTTTTTTTTTTTTTTTTTTTTTTTTTGTAAAAATTTACTTTATTTTTCCGTTTCTTTAGTTTTTGGATATTTTTCACCCTCGAGATACAGCCAAATACTTCCAAATTTAATAGGAGATTGTCTTCTTTTATAGAATCACGTGACCACGCGTTCCGTCGACGACGAGGCAAAGACGAGATTTCTTTTCTTCGCGAACTAAATGATTATAGATTTATTTAAATTTATCCCCGATGTTTTTATTCGTTCTTCAATACTTGCACCGGTTGAATAGACAAGTTCGATATTGCACTTATACAGACACGTTCCGAAGGTGCGAAAAAATACACGACACTGATCTCTGGTACGAGTACGTAAGCAAGATGGACTTTTTGTCGTATTTTAAACCACGTCAGACGAGTACTTCTTTCAAGCTAATAAAGATAACGATAAATTGGATAGATGCAGGCACGTGAGATACTTCGGTGTGTCCTTGACTATCGTCATCGCCGAGACCGCACAGATTTTCCTTATTCTCGAACGTAACGGACACGTAATTCTTCATTAAAATTTATCACGAGAAGAAGATCTTTAAAATTGAAAGTCCAACTAATTTTTTTTTCTTTCGTGGTACATCAGAACCGGATTTATATTTTAAAAGGACGTAGATTGTAGTAATAATATGACTTCCGTCCAGTGTTTGTGTCTTTAATGGTGTTTGACGAGTACACTCGTCACGAACACATGATTTTTTGTAAAAAAAAAAAAAAATCGTAGTGTTTGCCATTTTTTTACAATTTTATTCAAATTTACAGTAGGTATATTTACTCGGCGTTCGACGAATACTATACTTACCATCGCCTGATTTTAGTTGCATACGAAGAAACATAAAAAAAAAATTTTACGCTTAAAGAATAAAAATTAATAAATTTAGAAAATTCAGTTGAGGAAGTAAAAGTAGATTGGATAAACGCGACAGGTTGAACGAACCCTTTCCGACTCTTTTTAAATACCACGAAAAAGTTTTAACGAATTCGGTAAGACTATACAAAAAAACGGATGCGTCTGGCACGATGAAAAAACTTAAAAAGAGATACACAAAAGGCACGTTTCACGCCTCTCTCCTCGTGACAAAACCCAACGGATGAAACGATCGTCGTAACTTCATTCAAACGCAGCCGTAATTCGAATTGAAAACTCGTCCTCGTCGTCGTCACGTTTTAACCAAGTTTGTCTCATTCTCGTATCACATTATTTTCGATGGTTTTCTTTTTGTTTTATACAAAATCAGGCCACTCTGCCTGGCAAAATGTAATCTCGAAGGACACCTGTTCCTTTATTTCTCGTCGAAGCGCACGCATGTTTCCTGTTTAGCACGCGGCACTTGTAAATACGCTTTGTTCACCCGCTACATTTTGCCACTTTAATTTTCTTCTCCTCTCATTTAATTATCACATATACGCGAGATATGTATGTAAGAAGCTACAACGTTTAGAAAGAAATACACTTGTTTTTTTTTCTCTTTCTTTGAAATAAACGAGACTAGCAGTCGCGTTTTAAATTGTTAGCGTTGGTCTCGTGGTTATGTAACACGGTTGATATATTTTACTATCATAAGACTACTGCTATTAGCTAAGGTCTTTTTTAAACAAAAAGTAACATATAACACGGAAACGCATTTTGCCCACGTGTAATTACAACTGCATAAGAAATAAACGATATTCTAAAAGCATGACCAAATAGGTTCGAGGTTCCGAAAGAAAAAAGAGGATCAAGTGGGTTTGTCACGATCGTTCAGTCAACTTCCGACCGATTTCCCCCATGGATCTTTTGAATCACGTGAATGGGCGTTGCAGAATGAATCATCGCGTACCTTCGTCAGGAATTTTCGCATGGATTCCAGTCGCGTTAGATATTAGCCAAGGTTCGAAACTGGTTTCGCGAGGAAATGAGAAAGGACGAGAGACCGGTTTTAAATATCCGCGACAAGCTTCCCGACATGTAATGTCCGGAGTGAGCGAACGAGATTCATCTGAAGGGACAAAATAGCTTCGTATAATTTAACCCTTAACCATTGACGTGTAATTTTGTTACGTTAAAATTGAACTCACATGGGTATCTTTTTGGCGATTTTTTAGCGACTGATTTGTCTTTTAATGTCGACCACTGTACATATAAAAATAAGACGTACACTTGCGCACGTCAATGGTTAAGGGTTAACGATCTCGTTAACGACAAGAACTTTATAAAAATTAGTCGCTACTAGTGTTTATACGCTATGATCGTTTATTAAAAGAACATATTGAAATCAACTTGTAAAATCTACGCCAGAAGTTTGGAGAAAAATCTGTTAGAGAGTATCAAGGCTTAAGAAAAATGTCAAGGGGAGATACACACCCAGCTACTTTCATCTCGAATGTATCACGAAGGTCGTCGACCATAAATCACCGTTGCGTCCTGATCACCTTCTACCTGCAGCATTGGTCCAACCAGATAAAGGGAAGGAAAAGTACCGATGCCTGAGGGCAAGGAAACAACAACAACAACGTCACGTGTGCTCGAAACTAGTCATGGACCATCCAGCATCGTAGACTTAAAAGCTGGATCTGTCGTAAGCGCAGGCATCTAAACGAGTTTGACCCTTTTTAAAAAATGATAATGACGTTCTTTCGAAACGACCTCTTTCCTGAGCCCTTGGAGGCATGCGTTTCGAAAATAATCGCGTGGGAAATAAACAAGATTTATTTAATAGTTTTCGATTTTTTCGTATTACAATTTTATTTATTTTAGCATGATTGTACAGACTTAATAATTTAATAATTTTATCTATTGTCTTCTCTAAATATACTTCAAACGATATACATAGTATTTCATTTGAAATAATATATTTTTCACTACATTCTAAAATCCAGGAAAAATATCCGAGTGCAAGATGAAAATAAATTTCGAGTTACACTCGATATCTAGTGCTAAGGCTTAATATTTGTATAAATTTATTTATTTATTAAAATTTTTATTATCGGCGATGTTTACAATATAAAACATCCGAGTTGTTCTTGTATATCAACGAGTACAACAATTAACTAACCACAAAAATAAATTTTTAATAATATAAACCACAATAACAAAGAATCTCTCAAACAAAAAAAAAGTAACTAAAATGTTGATAAATTATACACACGCGTTCCCATACAATTCAACACGTGCGATGCATTTCTGGTTACTATGACGCCACCATGGAGATGCGTCTGCGCCGAGCGTTAGATTGGATCGATAGGATGCAAGAGTAAATTCAGATGGTACCGGCTCTCCGCCTCGCAACGAAGGGACGCTCAAATCTCATGGCGGTCGAAGATTTCATCGAACGTTACGAGCGATCAACACGTGCCCCACTCTTTTTCTAACGTGCGTCCTACGTGCTTCTCCTGTCTCAGTCCAATAAAACTTCGTTCAGATATATAAAGATCAACGAGAGAAACGAACTACGAACTTTCATTCGAACCCTTCGACGATCAAGAAGCTCGTGTCTAGATGATCGTATCAAATGTGCTACGTTTTTTTTCTTCAACACCTCATCGATTTTGTCGAAGAAGAAGCTGAAGAAAATAATAATGATTCTGTCAACGATACAATAACGAAGAATTGGTTGTTAATTCGTGAAGAGGAAAAGTGGAATAATCTTTGGCAATCGATCATTTTATTTTTCTTCATTTCCATAGTGATTTTAATCGAATTTACTCTCGAAGTACTCTTATGAATTCAACGTCAACATGTTGTCGCGTACTTTCGGCGCGCTCACCATGCGAGGTCGACGATCCTCTTCGTCGAACAACACCGGGGACGGTCAAAATAATATGTTTAACTTGGACCCGTCAGGTAATTTTCATCAAAGATGAAGAATCATTTTGAAGAAAGTATATAATAAAAATACAGATTTTAGGAAAATTCCCAATAACGTTTTTAATATTCCATGATCTTATATTGTATAGATGATAATAATGAAAGGTGGATAATTATAAACCGTATATATAAAATCGCTCGGTGACCCGTTATAATTATAAATAGCGTAGAATCGATTTTTGCCTATCGAGAAACGAGCTCTCAGACGTCAAGCAATTCTCTTTCTTAAACTTCACGTCTAACCGATGACGTGTAGGAATCATTAAATTTCCCTTTCAACACTACAGCGATAAGTTTTTATTATAATTCTGATCGTAAGTAGAGTCACTCGTTGCACGTCTTCCAGCCTCTCCGCATTACTATATCATTTATATCCAATTGTTTATTTAACGCAAAGTGCAATGTACTTTTGTAATTTGCATCCACGAAAATCGTGTCGAATGAAACGTTATTTGTTCCAGTTCTATGCAGCAACCGGGTGAGCCAAATGACCAAGACCTATAATGATATCGAGGCAGTTACAAGGCTTCTGGAAGAGGTAAGAACCTGGTTAATATTCATTTTATGTATCAAGTGTGCAAGAGTGACATGTCTCGTGTTGTTCTTTGTAGAAAGAAAAGGATTTGGAGTTAACTGCACGCATCGGTAAAGAATTGCTGACGCACAATCAAAAACTCGAGACTACGGTAAACACCTTGGAGGCTGAACTGAAGGAAGCAAACGAGAAGATCACCCAGTTGAATCATGAATTGGTCAAGAAAACCGAACTCATACAGATTCTTACGAACGATGTGGACGAGTCAAGCCCCGAGGGTGATACACCCACGGAGCTACGTGGTATCAATCTGGATATGATGCAACGGAAAATAGGCACTCTAGAGGATGAGAACAAACAGTTGCGAAATGAATTTTCAAAGTTGATAGACGATACGAATGATACGGAGGAACAGGAAGCCCGCCTCGTAAAAGACATTGCTGCTCAACTTGGTTGGTATTTTGTCTTTGTATTGGTTACTTTATTTTGCACAGTCATGCTTATCACATTTCTTATCGCAGCAAATGCCAACATGGAGGTGGACGGAATCGCTGAAGAGCTCGGTAGACAGAAAGAGGAGAACAGGTTACAGCACGAGCAAATAATTAGTCTCACGGCCAAATTAGCCGAGACGGAGCTCAGGTTAGCTCAGCTTATGGCCGAGCACGATGAAGTCGGTGCAACTCTAGTCATTACCAGGGATAATCAGAACACCCTTGCCAGCGAACTCGCCGAATTCAAAGACCGATACGCTGAGGTACTAATCTACTTTGTCGATTGATTTTAAAATAAACTTTGACAAAATTATAAAATTTCTTGATTATTTTCTACAGGTTTTAAACTTACTGGCTGAGACGCAAGAGCAGCTGAGAAAACAAAGAAAACGTGGAATGCCAACTGTCCGCGGTGGATCGCTGTTTCCTTCTTTGGGTGCTGCACCGCAACCCGATTCTATCGCTTCGGAATTGGAATCTTCTCTGTATTCGGAGTTGAGTCTTGATTCTGGAATCATCACCGACAGAACGTACGTCTTATTCGGGCAAATTTCGTCACTTACCGGCATACATAAAATGTCATTTTAATTAAACTCGTTCCCTTACATAGGCCAACGTACAAGAAAGTATTCGAGACGGTCCGTAGTGCCTCCAGAGCGTCGTACGCGGCCGCGGATACGAATCAATTTCCACGAATAGGTTCTATGACTACGTCGACTTTGTCCAGTGGTTCCGCGGGTCCACGGATGAGTTGTGGTCAAATCAAACCCCATGCACCTTCCAGTTTTCCAAGTTTGGATTCGACTGGGCACAGCGATAGCGAAGGTTCTCTTCTCACCGATTCTGAGGAGTACCCGTACGTATATTTTGGGATATAAATATAACGATTAAATAAAAAAAAAGGTTTCCAATAATATTCTACTTCTTATATTTCACAGAGGACCGCAGCAAATCGGTGTACCCGGTGCACCAGGTGCTGCCGATCTGGAAACCGCTCTACGTAGGTTAACGCCCGCGGAAGTGTTAGCGAGACGAGCGTGTCTCAGTACAGGTGCTGGATATAATTACGATTACGATGGCGGCATATTACATTCTCCACCGAACTTCTTACCGTTCGGTTGTCGAACACCCGACAGTATCATGTCGACCGGTAGTAGCGGAAATCTGAGCGGTTTCAGCGGTAATAGCGGAAATGCTTGGCGAATTCCGGAGAAATTACAGATAGTGAAGCCAATGGAAGGTTCTCAAACGTTGCACCATTGGTCTCGACTAGCTACGCCTACTTTGGGTGGTCTGTTGGAAGATAGACCGGGCGTTCGAACGCGCGGTGGTCGAGGTCTCGAGGATCTCGGTTTGTTAACGTTTACTTTATCGGATTTAGAGGAGGACGAGGAGTATGCGAATCCTGGTAAGCTCTTCCAAGATACAGGTTCGGTTTATACCTTCACGAACAGCACGGTACTTCATCCGGACGACCATACGAACGTGACAACGAGTATCGTTGGTAGTCGTGTCGCGACAGCACCGAGTAGCGCGCTTAATTCTGGAATGAACACTCCTCGGACACTGAGCAGACGTAATTCTACCTCTACATTCTCAACGACTCTCGGTTTAGCCAAGATGCTCAACGAGAGAGGAATCAAAGCTGTTACACCGTCCTGCGTGGCCACGCCTTCCTGCGTTGCTACGCCAAACGGCGAAAGAAATTTCACACCAACGGCGACACCATGCAATAGCCCGGACGCGAGTCCACCGAGATCAGCTTCACCGCCACCGGAAAACGCTTCGCTAACCTTTGGTCTACTTAGCAGTGGCGCGGAGTTATTAAAACGTACCTTTAGTACCGAATCGACACCTCAGCCGAAAAGAACGAGATCGAAGACTTCGTTATCACGGTCAGATAAAAAAGCACTGAGTGGTATAAGATTGGTCGAGAAACTCGAGAGAATAGGAATCGATGCTATAATGGCTACGACCATTGGCTCCTCCATGTCGCCATTGGCACTCCAAGGTGCTCTGTACACTCGACGCTCGACCGAGAGTCCAATGGCTCAGCTGACCTTCCTCAAGAGCTCGATGTCCTCCAGCGTCAGTCAGGAAAAATTAAGCTCATCGTCGTCAGCTTCCTCTGTCGTTTCGGATTCGACTTCGGAGGATCGCACTGATATCGGTAGGAAAAACGATGGTGCTCGAGGTGTATCTTCTAATCAACGATCTATGATGGATAGATCGTTATCGGCTCGACAGCGACGAGCTGCTGGTAGTAAACCAACTAGACCAGATTTAGGACAAGTCAAACCAGCGGCCAGTACACCCGCCACGAAGGAGTCTGCTACTCAGTCCGCGCTCGGTACTATAAGCTCGCTTCTATTTGGACGCAAGGGTGGTCTTTTGTAAAATGAAATCTTCTTTTTCCTCCTACATTTTTTTCTTTAACAAAGGTCTTTTAGCGGATTGGGTGTAATCGTCGTGTCGGGTTCTTGGCAAAGCGTTCCTGTCGTTTGCGATCGACTAGGAACTTGTTCGAATATTGATCGTGCTATCGATACGAATCGCAGTGCTCTCATCTGTGCGACTTGATTTTCGATCGTTGATCGAATTCTAACGCGCTCGTGTGTGTGTATATATATACATATATATTTTATTTTTTGATAAAAACTTAATCCTTTACGGTCCGACGTTTGAGTTGTTCCTCGCGTCTTGTATTTATAGCATGAACTATAAATGGATCGTCGAGAAGTACGAATTCTTGGTTCCTCTTGCGCAACTATTCTTATCCATTTTGATTTCTACGTGAAAAAGAAAGTCAAATAAACGTTGATCACGACGATGTAGACCCCGCCCTTGTCGCTCCTTCAACTCATTTTCAGGCCGTAGAGAAACCAAAGTAGTAAGAAAGTGCGTAGAAAATTATCATTATCACAGCAGGCAACGTGAAATTTTAGTAGCGATACTTTAGTACGAGGGTGAGAATGCTGAGTTTTAAAAAAAGAACAAATATCAAATAAAATTCATTCGTCGAGCCATCGTCGTGTAAATTCGATGCTCGCTATTAGTACGTGTTCGGACGTTCGTAAAATAAAAAAGGAAGAGCAATATAAATTCTACGTACCATACGTTTAATGATTATGTCAACGAACCATCGAAATGATTTTTCACACGATGGTTTGAGAAAAGGGTACGCGCGTTTGCGATGTAACAAAGGCTGCTCTTAAATTGTATATAATATTAATGAGGGATGAAGTTTACCGCTAGTGAGTTAGAAGACGAATTTATCGAAACGTTTATGTGATTTTAAATTAATTATTACTACAAACTATGATTTCTTTTGGTTCATCGGAGATCAAACTCGATGAATCGTTTGTTTTAGCACAAAGAGATCTATCTTCGATCGTTCGCTCGCGAATTCGTTCGGTGCTAATTTATTATTATCTTTTAAATTCTTAATCAACTTTTATTTTGTTATCTTTTCTTTTCGAGAATCGATCATATACTTAAAACGAACGTATTTCAACGAGTCGAATATTATCGATGCTATTGCCACTCTTTGCAACTTGGAAGATTGCGCATTTAGCATCGGTTCGATCGAATCGTGTACATACATACATACATACATACATATAATAACAACATACATACACATAAGTATAGTCTTCGAGTGACGTATTAAAAAAATTCTTGTACTTTTTCTTCAATGTTTGTTCTCCCGTTTTCTTTTTCTTCTTTCTTTCTTCCCCATTGCCCTAACGATTTTCCTTTTATTTATTATCTTATTTCGTGACAGAGGCGCTATATTTTATGTATGGAGGAACAATGTATCATAGTGTCGGGTGTTCTGCGTGAAAAAGCAAAAAGAAGTAAAAAAAAAACAGGAAAACATAAAAATGAAGGAAGTGGAGCCTCGTTATTGTACATAAACGTACAAAGTAATAAATTATGTTGGAAAACATACACCGAGCTCTTAGTTTACTCTTCGTATTCTACTGCTCTTCTTCGTTACGTCGTATCCCTTCGACGACATTTTTTGGCATTTGTTTGCTGCGAGCGGCCTAAATTCGAGAGCAGCAAGGAAACGGAGACGGTACGAGTGTGCGTGCGTTTAGGATAGTATAGAGTATAGCCAAAGAACGCTTGGAGGACGAGTAGGCTGTTAAAATTTCTCTTTTTTTTTTTATTCTTTTTTCAATTATCCTTCGGTGCTTCGCATAGACTTTGAAAGAATGAAACGCTGAAAAAAACGGATGTAATAAAAAATCTTTATCGACTATGGCAAACAGCACTTAATAAACCGTTCAAGTATCGAGAAAGAGAGGGAAAGAAAGACGATATGTATATACATATATATCGTAGTAAATGAGAGACTTGCAAAGAGGATCTACCGAATCCGTGAAACGCTTATCTTCATTTTCGCACGACGACGAGCGTCTTTTAAATCGTTTCGTAACTTCGTCAGTATTTTTCTTACCGCAAATATCGCATGTTTTATTGTTATTGTTAAAAGACCAATCGTTTTCACGCATAATTCTTGCTCAAGGAAGAAAGGAAAGAGTTTGCAGAGACGCTGGCTTCCGATTTTCAAGTCTCTAAGTATACGTATATTATATACACGTATATAAATATGTAAAATTTAAAAAAAAAAAACAAGGAATAATGACCTACGTATCGTTAGACGATGTATGTATATGTATTTGTATACGTATATACATCGCCGTCGTCGGATAGATAGCTTAGAAGTTCGGAACCGAGGCCTTAGAAGATCGTAAATCCTTTGTGTATTACTTTTTTAATATTATGTTTTTTTTTTTCTGACTAATCCTCTGAAAGATAACGTATCGTTCGGGACAAGAGAAGATACAGGAACGTATATGTTTGAATTTTTTTTTTGGCATATCCCATCCGTTTGGTTTTACATATTCAATTTCTTTTTTTTTTTTGAACGTTAGAGGACACGTTTTTTGCATCTGCGATAAAAAAAAATCCAGTGGTCGGACATGGGAATACATACGTACGTAATTAGTTAAGATCGAAAAGTATTTGCACTGTAATGAGAAGAATTGTTGCAATAGCGATCTGTGCAGTACATACATACCTCCAAATCGAACAATAAATATATTTAAGTATAGGACGTCTTGTCATTTGCCTTCGTTACTTTTTATTTTTTTTTTTAAACTTTTACGCTTTGTGATATTTGTCTTACCTTCGTTAAAACGTTCTTTTTTTATTAAATAAATGTATCATATTATCAATTATCATATAAAAAGATAATTACTATTTCTAATTTTTTTTCACGGATTCTGTGCCCATTCAGGCCAATTTTGAATTTGTGTGAAAAGATTGAATCCAGGACTCGCTGTTGATAATACTTGTCGACCGGCGAGAACGCGTACGTTTTCGCGTAATACACCCTGAGAGACACCGCACTGGATCAATTTGTGAGCAGCATCCACCATCTTTTTACTCGCGTCTTTCTCTACGAAAAGAAAAAAAAAATATAGTATAGCAATTGATTTTTCTACTACTTCGGTAAAGAAATTCGTCATAACGAAAAAAAGAACATTCAAATTTCGCGCGTACCTTCAAAGTTACCAATGAAAGCTATTCCCACGGATTTCTTATTGTATCCGTAAGTGTGAGCGCCCTCTTTCGTCCAACCTTTTCCCTCGTATATGTTGCCATCACCGCCGATTAGAAAACTATAAGAAAATTATTATCGAATAAAAAGAAATTTTGTTTTTTCTTAAATTTGAAATTAAACTTACGAAAAACCTATGTCGTCCCAACCCAACGTATCCATATGATAAGATTGAATACTCTGTGCCCTACTCGAACATACTCTACGAATATCACATTCCGGTGTGACCGTATGATGTATTATCACGTATGGTATTGGTATTATAAGATAATTTACGCCAGTTTCAGCTCTACCTCCCCATGCAGCTTTAGACAGTATTTTAGGACAATCATCTTCTATAAAAAGAAATTGTGTGATAAATTAATAATCGTGCAGTTCTGCGATCGATAACGACACTGAGAATTTAAGGTTTCTTACTTACCGCCCATGGAGATGTGTAATATCAGAAAAATTGTGAAGAGACGAAACAAGACAGCCATGTCTTTCTTATTTAGTTAAATCTTCTCTTAGAAGGTACGAGTTACAGCTATGGTATCTCTGAAACGACAGAACGAACAGCGAGTAATGAAAGAGTTAAAGGACTATATGCCGAGTATAATATAAGAAAGGTTATGACCCGTTGATAACGAAAGTTTATTTCCAAACAATTTCTAACGATAATTTCTAGAAATGTTATCTTCGCGTATAGACGAATTAAAAAAAAATCTCGTTGAATCTCGAATGAAGATAAGATATGTATGTATACGTACGTGCATGCCTGCAACGAAAGCAAAATAATATAGAGTTAAAAACTACTTTTAGTTTTTCTTCTCTAGCTACGAAAATACAGTGTTTTAAATTTGCCGCTTAAAGATTTAATGACGTCACGTATACATATATCTCTTACGTAGAAGATCTAACCTTTCCTTGAATTCGAATCGCTAACCTTGCTTTTTTGTTGCACTTTATTTTATGGAGCCTTTATTTATCTGCATTAGAAACGATATTATAAGAAATTTATTTTGGCTATACAATGGAGACAGTACGTCCGTGCGGTTGCAAAGGAATACGTACCTGTTTGATCTGCGAAGAACAATTTAATATAATTAAGCCGGATTTAAAGGAGAAGCTCCAAGTAAGTTTGTATCGATCACGATAAAAAATTAATTGGTCTTCCATCGTTTCTGTCTCGTCTTTATATACACGAATCACTTTCCTTCACGTAGATTTTGTAACATGGGTGAATAACCTGTATATGTATTCGACGTAAATGGGTTTTTTTATTCTTGGTTCTAGGAAAAACTGAGTTATGTTTATTGTCCACATTGTGACAAAGCCTGGCCAGGATGGGATATAGAATTGTACAAACAACACCCTTATCACAAAGGAGATGCTATAGATTATCCTGGTGTTTTTATTCAAGTAATTTTGACATAAGATTCTTACAAGTATTTTACGGTATAAGTGGTGTACATAATTTTGTTTTCTATGAATTTTTTTACACAGCTTGATTTTCTAAGTACAGAAGAGGCTACAAGTTTAATGAAATCTCTCGATGAATTACCTTGGGAACCATCGCAAAGCGGTAGAAGGAAACAAGTGAGTGATAGACAGAATTATGATAAATATATGTACCATCTTTTATACTAGTATCTTGAATATTTACTTTCAGAATTTTGGTCCAAAATGTAATTTTAAGAAAAGAAAATTACGTATGGGTACTTTCAAGGGATTTCCACAAAGTACAGAATTCGTGCAGAGGAAGTTTAACATGGTCCCACTACTGGATAAGTTTCGAACCGTAGAACAGTGTACTCTTGAATATAATCCAGAACGTGGAGCTTCTATAGATCCTCACATAGATGATTGTTGGATATGGGGGGAACGTGTAGTTACTGTAAATGTGTTGGGTGACTCTGTATTAACAATGACACCTTACATAGGACCAATTTCCCGCTACAATTTAGATTACATTGAGAATTATTTCCCTGAATTTGATAATAAAATAGAAAGGAAGCAAAACATAGCAATACGTCTACCCTTACCAGCAAAATCATTGATGATCTTGTATGGATCTGCGAGGTAGGTTTTGCAAATAAATATTTAATAAATTATCATTAATACAATATTAATGAATATTTCTGTAGGTATAACTGGGAACACTTCGTACTTCGAGAAGATGTACCCGTGAGACGTGTCTGCCTTGCTTACAGAGAATTAACTCCGCCGTATTTAGAAAATGGTGTACATGAGAAAGAAGCATCTGAAATCCTTGAAAAAGCAACTGTCTTCTGGTAAAGGGGAAATGTATATCTACATGCGATATATTGAATTACTGCCATTCCGTTTTAAGTACTACACATATGAAATGAGAGAAAAAATAGAGCAGTACATTTTAAATAAATGTTTTACACCAGCAGAATTGATATAGTATGTATCGATTATCATATCTCTTATCTCTGAACGAAAAATGGTCTATTGTACTGTAGAAAAAAATTTATTCACGAATTAAGTACAATATTTCTTGTACAAAGCCATTATCCCAATTTTAGTATTACAACAATAATAGTTATTTGTAACGGGCGCTTATGTTCGCAAAATAATACTGTTACATTTACAGAGTTTTGTCGGCAAAAAAGAAGATACATAGACGTTTCGAAAATATGCAAGGAAAATTTTGAAGAATGTCAATTCGCAAAACTATTAATCGTCTATGTATTTTATAATTCATCTAATGACATACTTTAAATGTGACTTCTATTATATTAAACTGCTTGATAACTCATAGTCCATCGTTAAACGTACAACTTTGGTATCACATTACGTTGAGCTCACGACAGAACGTGAATCTAAAAATATACGTACATATACTTATTAATTATTTATTAGAAAACATTCGTTCACTGTGAGCACAGAAATTGTAAGCTCGCATTGCTCGAACTTTGTACCATGCTATCGCTATAAATTGTATTTATATAACAGTTCTCGTTGATCATCTTCCGACTTGATAAAGAATACAATTTGCAAAATCTTAATTTGTACGATAGATCACGTTCGAACGCTCGAAATATGTAAAATACTGACTTTCTTTATTTTGTAGGATAACATGAAGGAGCGATCTCCTAATATATATCTCTGCAATGGCACAAAAAATAACAATTTCTTGTCAAATGGAAATGATAGGACTAGCAGTTTATGGTGCCTTTTAAGGGATAGTCCGGAGACTGCATATACACAATGGGAAAGGTTGTCAACGGATCCGTTTTTCCAAGTGGTTGATACCCGTTCACGATGCTCTCTCTTAACTCCCACTTACGCCTTTCCCTTTCCGTCTTCTGACGTCTGATTGCACGGCCCAACATACACGCGAACATTATTCCAGTCATCTAAAAATAGAAATAGATCAATGTAATGTATATTACACGAATATTTCGTTTTATTATTTCACATAACATCAATAATAAAAAAGATATATTCTATACAAGTATTCTTTAGCTTCTACTTACTTGAATAAGAGCGATAGCCACGGCTCCTGTACCGATGTAAAGTGCACTGCGATGAATTATAATAGAAAGTCTATTCATGCATCCCGTGCTATAAGCAGCTCCACAAGTAAAGGAATCATTCACCGTCATGTCCCACACACAGCAGGAATCAGGTACACCTGGACCATTTTCTGTACTTAATTCAATACCATCCCAATCGGACATACCGTTGTATCCACAGCAACGTAACTACAAAGATCATGAATAAATATTAATTCTATACGTTTATACAGTCCATAAAAACGTTCACTTTGGAAGAATCTTACTTTTGTTTTATTCATAGATTCTCGACATTGGATCTCATATTTACACGAATCAAAATTCTTACCCTCTCTTGCATAAAATCAATGGCGCTACGCGCCTCGGTATTTGACTCGTATTGGTGCATGGTCAAATTGATTTTATCTTTCACGAGACTTTTCACGTTGTCCTGTAACGCGTAAGCAGCGATCGCGGCAGACAGTTCCAGTACCAAGACGAGGGATAACGAAACCGCAAACTGAAAACGACAACAGGATATGTACAGTGTAGAGTAAAAAAAGAAGTGTAACTGGCTGTGTTCAGAAACTAGCTAATGGGTACTTTATCCACTTGAATTAAGTTTCTATGAATTTTTGTGATGTACCTTGATTACTTAGTGTCAAAATGATATGTGGCCAATTACTACTAGAATACTGTTTTTTACAATTAAAATTAAATACACAATACTTTTTTTTTTTACTTAATAATAATTCAAATCTATAAAAAAGTATATGCTTTATTCATAGGTATTGCAAAAACATTAATATTGTGACCCATTTTTACACTTACCACGAGGACCATGCAAGTACTTTCACGAAGAGCTCCGCAACATCCAAAAAAGGCGATCACGAAGACGAATATACCGACTACGATCAAGAGCGTCGCTGGTGAAAAGTAGCTGGGATCCAAGAAATGAGAGAAATCTTCGTAAACGGCATAGATCGTCGTACCTACCGATATTATCATAACCCCCGTCAACTGCAAAGAAATATTAGTGATTAGTCATCGACATTTAGCACGGCTATATCTTTTACCGTTCCTCTTGTATATCAATTGACCATAGGAACGATTAGGAATAAGCAAATGTCATTTCCTTATAACTAGAGATCGCAATTACGATAGTATGTCATCGTTTAAAAATAACATATATTGCGATCGTTTGTCGTCCGCGCGTCGGAAGAAAGCTGTCGGTTTTTTTTTTTTTTAAGAGATAGCGTATCGCTGATTATAAC
Organism: Ancistrocerus nigricornis; assembly: GCA_916049575.1. Taxonomy (NCBI): domain Eukaryota; kingdom Metazoa; phylum Arthropoda; class Insecta; order Hymenoptera; family Vespidae; genus Ancistrocerus; species Ancistrocerus nigricornis. Next base: position 2,509,305 of record OU696669.1, on the reverse strand, counting down.
TCGTAATCGAGGGAAACCAATGTCGTATTATTGAAATAAGAAATTGTTCTAATACTTGGATAATTGCAAGCTGCATTTAATTTAAGAGCCATAACTGTATGGTAAAATATTTAAAACGTCCAAATTTTGTCTATACATTTTGCTAGGTATTAAATCTAGTTTTAAAATCTGGAAGGTGTCATCGAACTACGTGTCCTACATATTATTAACAAATTTCGTCATTCGTGTATACCTAGTTTGTGCTAACGAGATAATAGCAGTCTACGATGGAAGGCTAGCACGATGAAACGTTCGTTCGTACGATCAACATCAATGCGAGGATCAAAAAATTATCTCGAACTGATAAGCCGCTTGTTTGTACTTCCAAATCGACGCATTTCCACGAAAGAAAGGTATTCACGTTAATTCGCTTTGGCTATCGATGGACACGTTATACAATTCGTTTAATTCTAGATTACGAACAAGGGGATTCATCGATGATTTCGATAAATCAAACGACACGACAAATTTCGCGATAAAATTTTAAGAGAGGCGCGAAGCGACATCGTTTTTACTCTTTTGTCTCGTTATCTAACAAAAATGGATAAGATGTACGTATCAATGCGCGTCGACGAGCCATATCTCTCCTGATAATTAAATTTGCCTTAGAGAGCTCTAATTGCGAGCCAATGGATAAGTTGGAAAACGAAATAAAAGAAGAAGAAAGGAGACCTTCACCTCGTTCGTAATAATTGTCACATTCGCTGGAAAAAAAGAGAAGATATTCAAATATTTGCGAGGAGACTCCGTTAAACAAGCGTGATCTGCTGTCTGATCCTTGAGACAAAACATAAAAAAAGACGAAGGTAAAGCAAAAAGAAGATAAAGAATATCGATGGACTTCGCGACGATCTTACGTTACTATGCATATGAATGTGTTTTTTTTTTTATCTTGCTATTATCTCCTCATCTATCGTCGTCGGTTAACGTATGCTATTATCGATTCATACTCCTCGTGTAACTAACTATGCCTCGAAGGCACAATTTAGAATATTTCGAAAGCCATCGAATAGCCTCGTCATTGTAAAAAATCGATGTATCGTAACTTGAATTTCGTTTTTTTTTTTTTCCCACGCAGGTCGAAGTTTTGTACGTGTGTTGATACACAAACGTAACACAACCATTCCAGTTTTCAGAAAAGTTTGACGTGGCACTGGAAGAATGTGCAGACTTGATAGATCACACCTACACAAATGCGAGTACAAAAGAAGAAAAATAAATCATCGGCTGGGACGCTTCGTAATTTCGAAGAAAAAAATTCGACAAAAGGAAACAACAAAATTCGTTTCTGCGAAAGGATATAAGGAAGAATACTGAAAAACTCTTCCCATCGACTGGTACGCGATTCGTCGAAGCGAGATCTAAAATTAATAGCAAATATTACGTGTCATGTATATCCAAAAATGTTTCGGCCGTGATCGAAGCAAAGTTTTAACAACGGCTGGTCTCTCAAGGACGAGTCGCGAGGCGATCGATTAGGAAGGAAAGGGAGATCGAACGTCCGAGTTAAAACAGTACTCTTCTGTCTTATCCAATCTCAAAAAAATATACCATCGCTGACCGGTAAAAAGAAATCAACAAAAATTCATCTCTCCTTATAGAGTAATAAATTTCTAAAAAAAATTATATCGTAACCAAAAAAAAAAACAATACATAGAAAAATCGTACAAACCACAAAGAGGGAATTGACGGCACATAGAAGATATTTGATGCACCGTAGGCCGACATCAAGATGAGTGGCCGCCATTTTGGTCCACCGTTAAAACACCAACAGTAGGAGACACGATAGGCACAAATTGTTAAAGATAACTACGCAGGTGCACGAGAACAGCGAGCACGCATAGGTCCGTGCACTTCCACGCTCGAAGCACCGACTGCTGTTTCCGTCGATGGCGATGACGACGTTATCGTGGCTCTGCCTCGCCTTCACGATGATCGAGCGCCTCCTCCGATATCTCCCCGCAAACTGATAACGACCGTACGAAAGCGAGCGTCCACCTAAACGAGACTACGTTTACACCTTCGTTCTTATGCTCGCTTCTTTTGTTTTCTCATTCCTTTGCTTCTCTCTTCTTTTTGTTTTTTTCAATTTTTATCTTCCTAGAACCAGATCCCAGGATGGCATCGATTACGAGATCCGTTCCAAAGAGAACTTCTTATTGCTCGCATCAACCTCTATGATGCGAATTACTGCAGAGGCGGTAATTGACAGTTGCGTAAGTTGAGGCCAAAACGAAGCGAGAAGAACACGCTCCATTACGTATTTATACCTTATATACCTATTTTAGCGTCCTCTATCAATTTTATAGTTCTGGTTGCCAATAGTTACGTACGATAAGCAACGATGTTATTTTAAAAACACGGTATACTTATTATTTTACTTCATGGTATAAAACCGGACGAGTCAGATGGGTTTAAGGAAAATAACGAGGAATGTGGTTCGTGGTTTTTAGACGCCATTTTCTTCAGGCACGACACTTTATACGTGGTGAAAAAAAGGTTTTATAAGAAAACCGCTATCGCGCGTTTGATATACACGCAGATATTTATATATATGTATACACATGAGCGCACTATGATCCATTTACCACGTGTATGTACTCAGGCGTTATATACGATGGTCTCTTTCATCGATGTAGGTGTTATCGGTAAAAGACTCGCACGGTGAAGATAACCGGTACCTAGTTAACAGGTAGTCTTTCGTTCTTCTTCGAGCTTTCAATGATAAATGAAATATAATTTCGTTTCTTCCTCTCTCCCTATGTAGATGTACAGTAACAATTATTCTAAACAATGTTTTAAACAAAATTTACTGTTTTGAAGGAGACATTTAATGATGAGAACTTTTTCTGGATTGAAGATGAACTCTGGTTCTATAAGACTGTAACCTCGAGTACTTTAAATTGGGGAATTGATGTAAAAGGTAAAATAATTGCTAAAACAAAAATAAATTAAAAAAACAGTTATTCAATACATTTCAGTAAACGATTTTTTTCTCTAGGGTCTCACAACACCAGAAAACACGAAAGAGCGTATTAGAATTGCGTGTGCTAATATCGGTATGGAAAGTTATAAGAAAAGTCACCGACTCATTCATGAATCACTTGGTGAAACTAATTGCAATTGATGGGCATCACTTTAAGCACTCGTGGAAATAACTTTTTGTTCATTATTTTGTTTATCTGTTATTTAACCATTCGCATATATTTCCCAACTTTTATGAACGTTACGTACTGAAAGTCGCGTGAATGTCGTAGTAGTACAGGTCGTTGAACTCGTCTGGACTTCATCTACTATTTTACGACAACAAAATAGAGATCACCTTCGAATCTCGGAAGTACCTCGACCCAAATAAAATTAAAAAAACACGTTTCTATTTCGACACGAGTTTCGTTTTAAATATTCTTTCGAATAATTGATATTTTGCAGTACTCGTGTAAAGATTCTAAAGGGACACCCTGTATATATTATCTTTTTCATGATCGTAACAATGGGACACCCCCTTGTAATTATAATCGAAATAAATAATGGCGTGTCCGAATCGGGCGTGTGACTCAACCACGTGAGGCTAAAATTCAAAACTTTTCTATGCTATCCTCACGCATGATTCATAGTAAAGGAAAATAAAAGGGAAAGAAGGACCGTACTCTTCCTCTCGGCGAGACACTCTCCCCCCGTTGTATTCTACTTTGAACCTTAACCAATGTTTTAGACTCCCTGCTTCGGACACTCGATCGATCGACATCGATCCTCTGGGAAGAGTACGGAACATTTAAATATTTCACGTCACGAGGGAAAGACCTCTATTCGTTACGTATTTAATTCTCTACTACACGAGGAATATTTTGCCAGGAGAACGTCAATCAAGGTTACATATATATGTTGAATGATTTTATTAAAAATCCGTAGCCTCGTCCGACGACCCGCCATTTTCGTTTACATAAGCGTTACGTGTCTAAAAATAACACTAATAGTAATGGTAATAATAATAATAATAATAATAATCATAACAATAACTACTTACTAAATCGCTACCGAATGTAACGCATTTGATATAACTTGGAAACACAATGATTCTACGATAGGAGTAGCGTCAAAATCGCACGCGTATCGATCGGAGCTGTCATCAATTTAAGAAGAGATGTATACATAGTATTGTAGGTAAAAGTACGCGGTGAAAGAGTCCCTGGAAGCCTCGTCAAATCCTAATCCTACTCGTCCTGAGGGGATTCCGCGCGACGTCGCCTCAGAAATGTTTGCTTCGTCTACCTTCTTTTTCCTTCTACCCTGTCGTTCATTCATACGGTCTCGTAACTATTTCTGATAGATCGTGCTAGGTAGATCGAGAACCATATGCCCACAACCTGTAATATTAAAATTGTTGGTTAAAAGTTGTTTATAAATGCGAAAGGGGTCGTCCAAAAGATTTACCTGAATAAACGCGATACCAAGACCAAATCCACCGAGTTGTACTGCGTGTGATATTATGTAGGATTTGAATTTGTTAAGACAGCCTTCCGAATATAAGCTAGCAGATGTTATGTTGCAATGTCTAACACCAATCACACCAGTTTCCGGTTTACAGCAAGTCATTGGAAGATCGTCGCTCTTTGTTACATCCTTCCAATCGGCTGGGCCCGTAGCACCGCAACATTTAAACTGTGAAAGACATAACGTTTAGTGATCTCTTTAAGAGAGCATGGATAGGTGCATGGTTTTTTTCACGTATTGAGTAATAATATAATGTAATTAATGTAAAGAAGATATATTACGTCATCTTGAAGCACATCCCAGAAAGCAGCAATTTCTTTACTCTCGTTGTACTTCGGTATCGTGCTCGTCATCTTTTCCTTTATGACATCGCCGGCTTGTGATCTCAGAACGTAGCCAGAAATTCCGCCGGATAGTTCGAGCACGAAAATGAATATCAGGAGAGTCGTGAACTGCGGAAGAAAGATGGTTTATCTATGTTCGCCGTTCTCGTTCCTTTTTTTAACCGACTTCAAAAAGTAGGTTATCAAGTCGACTGTATTTTTGTTGGAATTTGTTACACGATATTTTTGCCGATTGTAAACCGATTTTAATGATTTTTTTTTTATATATAAAAATTTTTAACTTTTAAATTTAAGGGTTATATATAGGAAAATTTTTGGAAGTCGGTTTATATATTTTTTCTAATTTACTTTTTTGTAGAGGATAGACGAAACTTACGGTGATTAGCATACAATAATTCTCGCGTACGGCACCGCAGCATCCGAAGAAGGCGATGAAGAAGATGATTACACCAACCGCGATCAGTAGCGACGGTACGGACAGGAATTTATTGTCGAGGAAGTGGTTGTAGTTGTAATAAACTGCATGGATCGTCGCACCTATGCTCAATAATATTATCCCCGTGATCTGAAACAAATACAAAAGTAAACCTTATAGAAAAAATTACAAACTAAATACTTTTTTTTATATACTAAAGAAAATAGTTAGAACTTTGTTTTTGAAGATCGAGTGACAAAGAAAGCTAGCAAATTATTATAAAGTTAATGGAGCAATGGTCACTACAGGATAACAGTTGCTTAACGAAGTTTTTTACGATCACACGGATGAGTATTCGCAGAAGTTATGACGTAACCCGTCTGTTTTCGAACCCGTCATCGACACTTGGTTTCTTTATCGACATGTTACCGGTAAATGAAGACATTTTATTAAGTGCGTTGCCAACGATTTCTAGATTGAAAATATTATACCGATACTTGGTTTTGATTGGCGTTTGTTGCAAAAAAGGCCAATCAAAACCAAGTATTATTATAATAATACAGAAGTCAATATATAAATATATATTTTAAAAAGTTGCTCATCCCTGCTCTAGTAAAATTATAAGGAAAGATGTTCCTCTTTCATAGTCTGACGCGATTCACGAGTCTTAGGGTGGCCCCTTCCTGTTACCGTGCTCGTTGCTGCGGCTTCCACACCCTCGTTTCTTTCTTTTTCAGCACTACGCGTTAACAAGATGAAACGTGGAATACGTAGGAGGAACATGCTATACCTTATCGCGGGGGAAAACCATACGAAGGCATCGGGGGTTCACAGTTCACTATTATACTTAACGCATCACGGGACAGACAGTTTCTAGCTTTCCTTACCCTGACTATTTTTTTGTTTCAAATATTTTAAAATTATTTACAATTTTTTAATAGCTGGATAGTGAACAATTATTGTTATCTTACGCCAAATATCTTCTCGACTCTCTGCAATGTGTTCATGTAACGTAACAATAAATATAACTGATCGATCGAGAATGCAAATTTCTGAATGCTGGATAAGCGAATAATTATTAACGAGGACGCGATCGATACTTATGGGTTTGTAGAAGGCTATCGAGTTAATCGATAAAGAATGAATGCCGTTGCTTCGATATTTAACACTCATTTTGTAGCCAAATTTACAATTTGATTGTTTTTAAATAAATAAATAAAAAAAAAAGAAAGAAATTCTCTTTCAAGAATTAAATTACGAGCAATCGGTAATTATTGTTTCATTGGTTTCGCTCGTGACTTGATAATGTATAATGGGTTAGTATTATTCCGATGACTCGATCAAAAAGTTATCGCGTATGGACGTTATAAAAACATCGGTAGATGCATGTTGACCGAGTCACAACGTGGCTTCGGTTAATCCTCTGTGGGCCCGCGTGATTTTTAAGTCATTTATCCACACATATATGTATTTTCTAAATCTTATTTGATTTTCCCAGCAAAATTTAATGGATTTTCATTTGTAAAGTTTGCTACACGTAAGTGTAAATATATACACGATTGTAATTTCAAAATCCTAAACTGTTTTTCTTATAATAACATATTGAACAAATTGTAAATTAATTGTTAGTTTATTATATATTTTGTGTTATATTATTGTTTTCTAGAAGAAAGAAGTTTAAATAAGAAATATTAAAAATATATGAAAAAAATCTGGAATCAAGAATAACAATGAACGATTTAATGTGTTACATTAAAAACACGCATATATCGCGTTACACTAACGTAATGAATATCACGTTCGTTTTGAATCGATTACTTTACATTATTCAAAAGATAGCAGCCGATCGGTTAGGTAGGTTTATTACTTCACAACGCGAATTGTTGGTACCAGCTGCGGTGTCCGAGCGGTTAAGGAGATGGACTTGAAATCCATTGGGTTCTACCCGCACAGGTTCGAATCCTGTCCGCAGCGAATTTTTTTTTTCTCTTTTTTTTCATTTTATCAACGGAACTTCAGATTAATAATCGATACCATCCTTATCAATGCTTTTTTATCGCAAAATAAAAATAAATACTTTATTACGAAGCGTCAACATTCGACGTGTCGCCGAGCGAAGTTCGCGCAAAACGTTCCGAACAAATGATACATCGGTATGTATTATTTAATTATCTACAACTTATTACTATCGTAGAGATTCTAATCCTAAAGTACTATTTCGATACATCGAATAATCTCGAAACGTATAAAAATACTTTTCTTCGTAGTTACCAACCGTAGAAAGAAACTAGAACAAACGTTCTACGTTCTCTCTGAATTTATTTTAAACGCGTATCGATAATTTTCTCGAATGATCTCAATTTAAGGTTATGTGATAACGTGACGTCACGAGAATCAACCGCGACGTCAACAACAAAATAAATGAATAGAAAAATGACATCTCTCGTGCCAAAGAATTAAGCCTAAAAAAAAAAAAAATTAGCACGTTCCGACATTTTTACAGCTGTTGCAAGAAAATTCGTTCGACCGTCACCACGTCACCCGTTTTATCTTCGTGATACCTATATATGAATAAATACATATACGCATACGCTGAAAAAGATAAAACAACGTGTAGCGTTCGCCCGAGAGACGCTTCCGAAAATAAATACGTAGCCAGAATAAATTTTGCTTGGTTCGCGGTAGCAACTCCACGAAAACCACTGACTGCTTTTTTTTCCTTCGCACGTGAACCCCGTCGAGAGACAGGCTGAAACGATGAAAACGATTTCTTGAACGCATATATCGTAAGACCTTCCACCGCCGCAACCGCCAACAACGACTACGAGAGTCAACGTCGAACCGGTTTTCTCGACGCAACGAGTTAACCTGGTATTTAGAATACTTCTTTTTTTTTCGTGCGTAGGTTCCTCAGACTTTCTGAACTTAGCTACAAGTGATTACGCTACTGGTCTACCAAAAAAAAAAAAAAGGGTTTGGGTGACTAAGCGACGAACGAAGAAGACAACATGGTTTTTCCCCAACTTTGTTACCGTTTCATAATGTTACAACATATCGCGTATATTCCTTGACAGGTGCAGCTGTACCAATGGCAGCAGCTGAAGCAACGATCTTGATCATCGTCTTTCACCTTGGTGAAAGAAAAGAAGAAGATCGAGGCAGTTCGGTCTTTGGAAGGTTATAAAAAGCGATATTCAACCGTTCAAGGAACGTTTTTCGTACGCGTGGCACCCACGAACTTCCGATAAAGTATTGCGTCTTTTGTTTCTTTCTTTATCTTTTCTCTCCCACTCTCTTTCACTCACTCGCACTTTTACCGTGTAATTATCAAATAAAACCAGAGGAAATTTTTTACTACGAGACTTACCACGAAGGCGAGGTTGAAGATAAACATAAGGTACTTGACGCATTGTGAACTCGCCGATAACTTCATCGTCGTCATTGTGTCCGAGATGTTTCCTGCTCGGACAGAAAAAGAAACCAGGGTCGTGTAGTTGGTTGTTTGAAGTCAAAAACAAAATTGCAAGGACGTTACAGACACAAGTTAGAACGTTTGAGACGAAGACGAATGAAATGTACCCGTTACGAGGGATTGTAAAGGATTGAAAATAAATTGGAAACTAAAAAAAAACACGCGCTTACGAAACAGCAGTTTTCTTTGGTTGCGTCGTCCCGTGCCGGTGGTAAGAACATACACTGATTGTCAGAAACGTGTGCACGAAAACGAGAATGGAACGCTGATAATCCCGCTGAAAAAGACGTTATCAATAGCCGTGCATTGGTCAAGCGAGAATGCTGTTCGGCGCATGCGTACTGTTAAGATGGACGGCCGAAGTTGCACGAATGGAACCGAAGTGCGTCGCTCGGTAGACGAACGCGAAACACGCGGGATCCTTAACCTCTTGGTAGTAGGGATGATGATATTTTTTTAAATTAGGCATCGATATATCGGTTCTGTTTTGATTGAGGTACAATTTTTTAAAATACTTTGATTTCATCTGCATCGACAATAAAAA